>JAVJGJ010000037.1:67075383-67101632 GCA_035590215.1 Microhierax caerulescens | reverse complement strand
CGTGCGGCGGCCCCGGGCCTTGGCTGCGGCGCCGGCGGGGCAGCGGCTGCCGCTGGGGCAGGAGGCGCCCGAATGTGCCACCCCCCGCCGGCGTGTGACCTGCTGCTGCAGCCGCGCCCCCCCTACACCTGCCCCTGCCCTCGCTGCCACTGTAGGGACCGAGGCTCCCGCAGGGCTTCGCCCGCACGGCGCTGCCCGGGGACAGGGGGCGAGCAGCGGCCGGGCTGAGCGCCCAGCCTGCGCTGTTGTGCTGTGCTTCCCCTCGCCCCCCGGCTAACGATCGATGGTTTTGATCGTGGGCTGATGATTAGCAGTTGATGTAATCAGTGCTAGTCGTGGCTAATAAGAGTTTTCATTACTGGACTAAAACGTTCTTCTGTGGAGACACAGAAATGCAACTACTGGGCAGGTTTTGTTAGTATTAAATGTAGCTAGGATTCATTAGCCATATTTTGAATTTTCTCCCTTGCAGCTGTTCTTCCCAATCTGCAAAGATCTAGCGTCCAATTAAAAAGAGCTATGGTAGACTTACATTGTAATTTATTTAAGAATATAGAGCAGGTCGGTAGAGATGTGACACAATTCAAGCCTCAGTAGTTCTGTAGCCCTATCTTGACTTTTGTAGCAGTGAACGCTTGAAATTCAAAGTACAAATTGTGCATTTTGCAAATAAGAAGTTGGCACGCGATATTTCAAAGGCAGCATTGACACAAGTAATATTTAATTCTTAAGCTGTGTGCCAGCACAAATTGGCTTTTTCATTGTGAAACTGATCTACTGACTCTTCCTTAATTATTTTTCATCTAGCCCTATCCCTGGTCTGGTTTATCTGCAGTTAGGAAAATATTTGTTTGGTTATGTGGGGAAGGTAAGGTCAGTTTCATTACAGAAGCCCTGGAGGAGAATGCACTCATATGCAGCCTGAGAGATTGAAGTAGCTGTTCTTGGAAACTTGATCAGTTTTGATTGATACAGAATTGTAGAAGCACTTCCAGGGTGGGGGCCAAAAAAAACCCAAACCCTCAACCCCAAACCTAACACAGCATAAGAAAAAATCCACACTTGACAAAAACCCAAAACAAAACAAAAAAAAACCCAAAACCCACAAAAACAAACACCAAAACCCAGTGTCTAATGAGCTTGTGGATGTAATTAGTTACACAAACAAGCTGACAGCCTCTTCCTTCAGTACTTGTGATTAAATAGGTAAATATTAAGAGGCACTATGTTATGCAGGTTTCTTCAAGAAAATCTTCATTTCAGAGTTCAGGATGATGTTGCCAATTCAGCAGATTATCAAAAGAATTTAGTTTGTCTGTAAGGAATTAAATAGTTGTTTCTTGGACAACTGTGTGATGTCTTGTGCGCTGTGGTATGTAATGAGTCAAACTGTAGCCTCACACTAAACAGTTTTCAATAGAATACGGCTGGTTTGGGAGCTGAAATTTCTGGGTGATATTCTGAGATAATGAATTAATGAGATTGCACAACTGTTTTCAACAAAGTATCTAAATGAAGCTCCTAAGGAAAACTCTTGAATATCTCATCATGTGTACTGTGTTGATGACTTTTGGGATAGAACCTTTTGATTGAAGAATATTTCACAGGACACTTTCTTACCTTACTTTTTTTTTTTCCTTTTTTGAGTGCTTTTGACACCCAGTTACTTTATCAAGTCGTGCTAATTCTTTCGATGCTGTCAGACACCCCAAGACATTTACACATGGCAGTTGGAGCTAGCCTCTTGCTGATGCCTTCAGTAAACACTTCTCAGTGAAGTGGATATTAAGTTAGCTGTTTCAATAGCATTGTTGGTAAAACTAGATTTTACTTCTTGCAGGAGTAGAAAAGCTTAAAATATTTCAAGAATTAAATGTAGGCTACTAAAATAAGTCCAATAATACTAAAGAGGATACACTGCTAAAGCATCATCTCACTCTTATTTACACTTGGGAAGAACAGAAGTATCAGTTTACTAGGGAGCAAAGAACTGGGAACAAAGGCTGGCTTCACCAGTTTCATTTCTTAAATCAACAAGCAATCTTTCCAGCCACTGCATTAACCTGTGGAAATAGTTTCTTATTGATGATGAAGTTGTAAACTGTACAGTGCTTCAGTGTTAAAGACACTCTGGATGCTCTCATACCTAATAAGTGAAAGTATGCTGCTGCTTTTCACTCCATTATAGTGTTTAAAGGGTGTATTTCCTCTGTCTAGCTGTTGTCTCTTCATAAAGCTCATAGATGTTTAGTGAAACTTGTTTGTTTTTGGGAACCATAATCCTCTCTGAACACTTCATTGAAGTTAGCTAGCAAGTGGTCAATGGGGTGATGATGTGTATATATGTGTTGGGAGTGGTGAGGCAAAAAAGGAGTGGAGGCATTGCACAGTGTGACCACTTTAGCTTGGTTTTCTAAGGGCAAGACTTAAGAGATAATTTGAAATACAGATGAAGTGCTGGAGAAGGAAATGATTGTGTACTTTTGGCACTTTGTCCTAGGGGTTACTGAAGGTGAAGATTCCAGCAACTGCACTTTTAATTTTATTTTTAAATGCAGATCTTAGGGAAACTTTATAACTTGAATGTGTATTTCTGAATTTTCTTTGAGTGTCAAAGTATATTCTCTAGGAGAAGGAATCAAGAGATATCAGTTTTGCAGTGAGGTATATGAAAGCTCTTGGCAAGACAGACTATTCTTGAGACCAGAAACCTGTATGTTACCATTTTCATCCAAAGGCTGTTGGACCCATACAGAAAATATGGGAAACCTTTTCATCGTTTCAGGCCCTACATAATTTAAGGGAAAATAGCTACTAGAAATGCACATGTAATCACAGCAGTATCTTATGGCTGTATCTACATTGCAGATAATTACATGTATAAATAATATTAAATGTCAATTAATGGATTAAGTATGTTGGTAATGCTTGATGATATTTCTTCATAGTTTAATCTGACTAGTCAGGCTTTGACATCATTCTAATGAGCTAAACAAGAGTAGCTGAGCCTAGAAAAAGAATTAAATGATCAGTGTCTTGATCTACTTGCCATTGCAGTGGGAGTCCTCTCTATGGCTTTTGTAGGAACTCAGTTGATCCCTTAAGCTAGGCAGAGAAGCAGGAATAGAAGAATAGAAACATCTCTGCCTGAGGGAAATAGCTTGTCCTGGGAGCGAACTGTGGTATGTGTTTAATCTAATAGATTATGTATTAATCTAATAGAGGCTTTTGTTTAGGTTGCATCAGTTGGTGGTGGTCTCAAAACTTAGTGAAAACATTAATTAACGGCCAGTGAAAATAGGGTTTTTTAGAGAGTATGAACTTATTTTCTGAACAAAATGGAGAACTCCCACAAATTTTTTTTGTAATGCTGATCAAATGAAGTGGAGAAAAACAAGTATTATTTTACTCGTCGGAATGAAAAAAGTTCTCTCCAGTATGTGGCAATAAGTTACATTCGTTTGGTGTGATGGTATTGAGGAGTATCACAGCACTTTCTCTGTTTAAAGTAATAAAGAGCTAACACAAAAAGGTGCAGGTACTAGCACATTTTGAAGTCTGTCAATTTACCATGTGAATTTGTATTGCAGAATTTTGCAATCTAAGGATTAAAACCAGTTTTATCACTTCCTTAAGCTCTGATGAACCTTGCAGGAGGCTTTGAAAATGCTTTGAAGAATAACACTTCTTAGCACACTTACGCAAGACATTGCAAGCTGTAACTGTTTTGTGAGTGTGAGTAGCACCCAGGTAGTGGGAATTTCTTTTGCCCTTCATCAAAAAAAACCCCTGATGATGGTTTTCAAAAATACACTCTTGTAAAGAGGTCTACTCTCCTAAGCTCCTAAAGTTTTACGTGAGTGCAGAATTTCTGTCCTGTACCTTGAATTGGTGGTGGAAATAATTTGGAGGACTCTTTTCAGACAACATGAAAGTACCCTTAAAACAAACAAGTATTAATCTATCACAATAAAAAACTAAGTATTAGCCTATCACATTAAAGCTGAGGTTCTCTGGGTGTTTCTGGCTCTGTCACTGCCCCTTTCTGGTTCTTGTTCCCTGTAGTGCAGAAAGCAAAACTTGAATTTATAAGGCTGCCAGTGGTGGAGGCCTTTGCTGATCACCTCTGCCAGAAGAGGGAGGGGGGAGGAATTGTGAATTAGGATAGTTATACTTCAGTAGTGTCTTAAATTAGGGACACTGAGAAAATTGCATGACTGTAGCAAGGGGGAGAAGAGGTGGTAGCTGTTGAGGATGAAGTAATCTGGGTCAGAAGTGTGTGATGAGAGCAACAAGTTGAACTGTTTATTTGTTTTATCTAAAACTTTCTGATGTGCCGCTCTTAAGAATTAGTCTGTGCTATGTACTAGTGCTGGCTCTGTGCAGACTTCTGTTAGGTACGCAACTTAAATATCAATGCTTCTATATTGGGAATGTCCTAGGGATAAGCTAGACCAGCTTAGTTTATCAGTAAAGGCTTTTTCATTTCCCTTGAACCACAATTTTACCTGCAAAACCACTTTCAGTTATTTGTATCAGCAGGATTTTGGTTTAGCAGTCACTGTCTGTAGTCTTGGAGACTTACCAGTTCCAGGGTCTATCCAGAGGGTTTTCATTAAAGTAGAAAATCTGGTAGCAAGTTTTGTTTACCAGGCAGAAATGTGAACAAAGGCCCTGTGTAAACAAACTTTGAGAAACTCATTGAACCATGGAAAATGCTCAGCTTTTGATAGGAAAGTAATTTCTCGCCCTTTGTGAGATATTACAGTTGTGCCCTTTTGTTAGGGGAGGTGAAGTGTTCTCATTAATTGCTTGTATTGCATTCTAGTTGTTTGCAGAGGACTTGTGACTTTGTGTCTTTAAGCAGAGGTGCCACGTAAAAGGAAAGTGTTTAGTTTTAAAGTACTTAGTCTAGTAGTTTAGTAGCAACATCATCTGCTAGATGGCTTAAATTGGGAACTCTCGATCTTAGTCTTGCTGATGTGAGGAAAAAATACTACCAGTTTTCTAGTTGTGGTGGCAGAGGTCTGGGTGGCTTTTCCCCTTCCCGTCATGTGTGATAGCCCCTGAGGGCGTTGGTCACTGTCACTTAGTTGACACTAATATTATGGGTTTGTAGACAGGGAGGTTGGTTACTAATTAGCCCAAAACCTAATTCTACAGAGAAAAGCTGGAGTGCCTCTGAAGCTGACCGTGTAGCTGCAGGGTTGCTTTGTAGTGGTGCGAGGGAGGGATTTGGGAACAAATTAGTCCATGTTCTGTAACCAGCAACCTGCAGGTAGTTCAAGTACTCTGTGAAGTAGCTTTAATGTAGTTGCAGTTATACTAGTAGATATCCATTTGGCTGGTTGGTGAAGTTTTGGGAGGAACTAGTGCAGGCTATGTGATGTTTTAACTACTTGTAGGAGTAGGGTTTGGTTTCATTGCAATGCATGAGTGTGAGCCTACATGCTGTTCATGCTACTAGTGCTTTATAGATAACTTTGGTGCCTTTTGCTACTTGTTGATGTAGTCTTTGTTGAGCATGTTTTACTGTTCTTTCTGCTGAAGATGGTATATATATTTCTATTTTGGGCAGCACAATTCTTTAGCATGATACTGAAAACCAAACACAACCTCCCCAAACCCCATGCTGCTGAAGGAATTCTTCGAGGACTTAGTTGTGGCAATATCTGGGAGACCCTGTTAGACCCAAGTTCAGCTTCTTAGGTGTGCTGTATATTTCAAGACACTGAACTTGGGTGAGCCTTCAACTCTTGTTCAGTTGAATACTTATCAGAATGCATTCAAGGGGTAGGATTTCTGTGAGCATGCTATGTTTGCATGTCTGCTTGCATAATCTTAAATCTGTATGCACCCTTTTAACCTTTTTTGGCTCAGCTGCTGTGCCCAGTCTTTTTTATCAATTGCTTCATCTTGGTTTTGCTTAGTCATTGTAGGGATCCCTTACCCTTGTAGCTGTGATGTCTTGGCTCTTTTTAAAAAAAAAAATTTTTTTTTTTTAAAGCAACTTTCTTAATCTATTAAAATAACTGCCTTTAATGAAAAGATTCCAGTTTTGGAGTTCTGGTACTGCTGGAAACTGGTAGTAATAGAGTCTTCCTAATCCATATGAACAAGTCTTATTTTTTTGGAAGAGAAGGATTGATGGGAGATTAGTATGGTGGATTTGAAGTAAATGCAAACCTGAATTCCCTAAACTACCCTAAATGTTTATGCTATTTCTTTAATATACTGTCTAAGCATAGCCCTTCTGTTCAGCTATGCTGCAGGCAAGTCGACCCTAAATAGTAGAATTTTTGCCTATTATCATTATTTTAGATGCTATAGTCAGAAACATTAAGAACAGAATTTGGGCTCCAAAGACTTATTTCTTCTGTCACTGGGAAAGTGTTTAGAACTTATTTCACAGTCACCTTAATCCAAGGCAGTAGTACTAAAATGTTTTCAACTCGCTTACCTAATCATTCCTGGTGTTTATGTAGTAGTTTCCTACTCAAAAGCGGAGTGGTGAATTTTTATGACATGTTACTTACCTGTTGTATGAACGAGTAAGTTGAAGCTGGGAAAATTATGAACTAGAACATGCGACAATATATCTTGCAGTATGTACAGAGTTATTTGATAGATGGAGATGTGGAACTGCATACAGTCCAAAAGGGCATCCTGGGGAGGAATAAAAGTCAGTGGAGAACAAGGATTTAGGTTAAGGCAGTGGCGATGGGTTGAGGTATTAGGATATACTGGGAGACAGCTCGTTTACATCTTGAGGTTTTTATCAGCAATGTAGTTTTGGGTTTCCATAGTCTGCTAAAACTAAATTGCTATTCTAGAGACTTGTATGAACTTTCAGTTGTGCTTAAACAGTTACGCAGTGTCTTACTAGATAATCATACAATAATTTCTTTTGGAAAGGACCCTTGAAGGTTCTCATGTGACCCCCCAGCTCAAATTAGAGTTAAGTTCAGTTTCCTTAGTGCCATGTGCAGGCAACCTCAAAGGCTGGAGATTCTGCCTGCTCCCTTGCCAACTTGTTTCAGTTGCTCTTATGAATAGCTTTTTTAGTTAGATCTACCTGGAATGTTCTTGCTGTAACTTAAACTTTTTGGCCTTTATCCTTTTGTTGTAGAAAGTATTTGGGTAAAAATATAAATTTCTTGCAGAAATGAGAATGTGGAGTGTAACTTTAGGTAACAGTGGGGCTCATAAGAGTAACTGATGCCCATAATCTTCTAAATGCTTTAGTCTCTAGGAGTAGAAACTTAGGTTCCTTGGTTTTGGCTTCAGAGAGTACATAAAACTCTCTAGTTGAACAGAGGGTCATATGTTTGCTTTTAGAAGTCTAGCAGCTGATTTTGAAAGGAAACTTTATTTTTAGAAATGTAGAAATGAGGAATTTATGTTTTTAGAGTGTGGAGTGGTTTTTAGTAACAAATTCAAACTCCTTAAAAATTACAGCACCCAGGTGGCGAAGAGGTCCTCAGGGAGCAAGCTGGGGGAGATGCTACTGAGAACTTCGAAGATGTTGGCCATTCTACAGATGCAAGAACACTGTCAGAAACCTTTATTGTTGGGGAACTTCATCCGGTGAGTATGAGAGTACCACTACTTGCTGTTACTGTAGTGTCTTTGCATCTAGTTATTTCTCCGTAATTCACCTCAAAATAAGGAGGGCTGCTAGATTGGTTAGATGCTAGCCATGCAGCTGTTTACAGGTAGACCTGGGCTGCAGATAGATTGTACTCCCTGCAATGTGAAGAGATTTGATGAGTATAGCGTAAGGATGGTCACATCTGAAAGTTTGCTGCTTTGAAATATTTTACAGCATAGCTCTTGAATAAGATAAATACAGAATCATGCCATTTCTAGTGTACCCTGTGAGCTTTATGAGACTTTGACCCCTGAAGGTCCTATGTCAGAATGTCTAGACCTTTTCTTTGTTAATATGCAAAGTGATTGCTAACAGCTGCTTTCATCATTGTAAATACATATGCCAGGCTTCCATCTGGATCTAAAAATATAATCCTGGCTCTTCATATGTATGTTTAGAAAACAGCAGTGTACTTCTGGCTTGATACTGTCTTCCCCCTCTCTGGCTCTCCCTGTTTTGAGCTGTATTAGTGCTCCATACTCATAGTTGTCAGGGTTCTTTATGATCTCTTCCCACTGGATCATCTGTCACTTCTTTTCTATACTGTCCTTACCATTTCCTGTAATTTTAACAAATACCTTTCTGCTGCCTCAAGTTTTGAAGGATTTATTTCTAGCTACAGAGCTGCTGCCTTGACTTCCCTCAGATAAGCCCTATTTAAGCTCTCCTGCATCTTAATGTTTGAAACCCACTTGTTAGAGATTTAGTCTGCTAGTGTGCCCATCTGCTCTACTTAACTGCCTGTCCCTGCCTCTTCTCTTTTCCTCTTCTGTTTTGTCTGTCTTGTCTTACATTTGGGATAAATATCACTGTCTTGAGTAGCATGTTTCACAGTAGGATTCCTGACCTTGTTTGTCTTAGGTCCTCTGATGATAAATATTAATAGTGTAGCTTCTAATACTAAATAATTCAGCTCTCATGCACATTTTTAACCTTGCAGGCTTGTCTTCTATTTCAAATGGCAGCTGATGCCAGTGAAGTTGTTCCTAACCTGGCTATGTCTTCAATTCTTGCTTGTTTGACAAGTGTCTTGTTTTCATTGAATATGAAACAAACAGCTTGATAGTTCAATGTACAAATACAGTACTGTCAAGAAAATGTACTGTTGAGCTTTTTTGTAATGAATGGGACTATTCAAGTAAAACATGATTTTATGAATTTGGGGCACTTTCACTGGGTGTTGGACAAAAACTACTTAGGTGATTTTGCCCGATAAAATTAGTAGACTAGGTAGAAGTAAACTGATATGACTGCAATCAGTATATAAGCTAAGGTTATGTACTGTTCAGAAACAGTGAATAACCTTAGAAAATACAGTGCATAACTTTAGTAAATGCAAAACCATGGGCATGAGAAACAATGAAATGTGTTGGAGACTCAGGTTTCCCTTTTTTACCGTATACTGGGAAGCTGTTATCTAAGGAAGTGATCTTGTGTAGCTCTAAATCATACACTGACATCTGCTTTTTGCAAGTCTGTTTCCTAGGTAAAAATAGATACACACTAACAGAATAAATTGCAAACTGAATTTAGTGGTATATAGTGGTTTTAATGACTTGGGACTGACTCTGTCTAAATGTTTTTTCCTTGTTTTCCTGCAGGATGATAGAGGGAAGCTACAGAAACCAACAGTAAGTGTGTTTCTTGAAATGCAGTGGTTTCTTTTGGGCATTAGGAGGGGTAGTGTCCACTTGTAAATGGTATATCCCCAGAGGCAAAAGTAATTCAGCTTGATTTAAGTGTAGTGTTTCAGGTCATAAATCTCCTAGACCTGTTGATCTGACTTGGAATTATTCTTCCTGTTAGCTGTTATTTAATTTGTGTGGTTTTGAACCAAGAGGTTGCTAAGTGTGAGGCATTACACTATAGCAGAAACATGACTCTAGAATCGGTCAATGGTTTTCTAATATGTAGTTTAAGAAAAAAAATATCCATCTATTAACAGAGTGGATTAAATGAATAAGTATTTGTAGGGGAAAAAATGTGATACTGAACAATGTATTGGTAAAAGTAGTAGATAGAGAATGTAGAGGCATTTGATTGCTGTATTATGTATCAGTTGATTTGCAATTGTGAGCCCGTTCAAGGTGAAAATGATGTTTGCTTCCTGTTTCGGTAGATTTTGCTGAGTGTCCTGTCAATGCAGCATTGCACTTACTTTAAAACTTTTTTCCCCTGTCTTTAGAATGAAGTTGTGTTGGCACTCAACTATCAAACTCACAAAACTCAGATACCCCTTAAAGGAGCAAGTGCTTCAGGGATTAATATGTACAGTTGCTGCTGCTGTGCTTATAGAGGATGCTTGTTTGGGGCTGGCTTAACAGTACAGCAGTGTGCTTAGGAAATAGTTGAAGATTATTTTTAAATGAAGTGGAGTAGGAGTAGTATCTTATGAGACATTATCTTAATTGTTTTTGTAAGATCTTATAGGTTAAAGGAAAAAAAATGTATATATGCTGAAATGTTCAATATAGCAATTCTTAATTTTATCATTAATTAAGGGCTGGAACTAGTATACCAATAAGAGTCATTACTGCAATTCAGAGCTTCTTCCCACCAAGAATAACATCTGCTATTCAGATTTATTTTGAAATTCAGGACAGTTTGCACTTAAGTTGTAAGAGCAGCAGCCATAAATGCAACTGAGAGACACAGCCCAGTGTAAGCTGCAGTATACAATCCCTCAACTAAGCTTACAGGGATTTACTAAGCTGAAGTAATTATTCTAATACGAGTTTGGCCAAAGCATGGTCCATTGGGAGTTAAGATGTATCCAAATGACTTTTTACTACACTCCTATCTGGTTTATTCCCTTGTTTTAGCACTGGTCATAATTATCTACACTAACATGCGTGTGTTCCGTGATTCCAGAAGGAGGCTGGAGCACTTTCCTCCAGCAGGACATGTGGGCGCAGCTGATAAGACAGTTTCACTTTACTTTGCAGTCTGGGTGGGTAACGTGACAGGTTAGGCCCTGGCTCTCGAGGAGCTGTCAGAAGGCCTTGTGCTTTCAAATATCCTTGTCCTTCCACTGTATTTAAAGTACCCTCGGTGTACATCTCCAGTGGCACAGTGTTTAAAAACAGGTTTGGTGCCCTGGGCTGTACTGCTCTTGCTATCTTGGTATGTGGGGAACCATCTGCTCGTGCTGGGTGTGGTGAGCCTGTTGTAGAAGGTGTTAGCCTTGATAGTGTGGGTGCAAGCTGTGCTGTGCTGTCGGGTTTGGGACTAGTTTTTAAATAGAGATGTTAACAAAACTCATGTAGATGTAATCGCAGAGTCTTATTCTTGTGAACATGGTATTTGTCACAGATAAATCTATGATGATTTGGGTGCTTGTAAAAGTAGTCTGTTTGAACCTATGAGAGGATGTTAGGAATCTTTCACTTTGTAAATGAATTGCAAATATTCTGATACTGAAGCAATTCACTTACAAGGTCCATCTTTTGTATCACTAAACTTCAGTACAGTTTTAATGCTTAGATCTTTTAAGTGCGGTTAGGGCCGTGTGTAATTAGTAGTATTCAAACTAATTAAGTCTTCATATAAATTGTGCATGTGTACCCAGCTGGGATTTGATCTTGTAGTGCTTCTTTTTCTACACAAACTGAACAAGAAGTCCAAATCAATATTAGAAACAACTGTAACTGACTGATTCTTATGCAGTTTGAAATACCTTGCTAAAATACTGAATTTTATATCCACAAGGGTTATTAATTAGTAGCTTTCTGTATGTAGGTTTAAGAAATAGCTTCATGAAAAACTTGCAGCAAAATTCCTTGTGATTATATTTTTTTTTTTTTAATTTCTGATGTTGTGTTGACTACAGAAACTGCCACTAGCTTCTAACACAATAGCCTGTTACAGGAATTCCGAGAAAATGCTTTCCAAATGGAATGTACTGCATCGTTTTTAAATTAGTCCCACTTAATGAGTTTTGAGAAATTGAGGGGCTAGTTAAGATGGAGAAGGGGTGTCTACCTGATGTGAGTATCTTTTTGTGCTTTGCTTTACAGGAAACTCTTATTACCACTGCTCAGTCCAATTCCAGGTATAGTATGACACCTGAAGTCAAACTTTTAAGTTCCTCACGTTTATGTTTCTGAAGCTTAGAAAGCTGAATAGTTTCTACCTGCTGTCAGAAGATGATGTATGAAAATTCTATTCTACCTAAAGTCCATGTTGGCATCTGCATGAGCATGCTAGCTTACTAGCTAATTTTTTTCCCCTCATTGATGTGTATCAGTATCTACCAAATGGCTTCTGTTGCCCAAGCCTTTATTTCTGGAGGCTACCAGATGAATAAGAAGGTATGTGGTGCCATTGCTGACTTTTTTTTACTGACATGGATACAACACTTTAAAATTTGTTGTAACTGTTGCATCTAAGGGAAATAAGAGGATTGTTTGTCTGTAAGAAGGAAAATCTGTCGGAACTGGGAGACCACTTTGGAATACCACTGAACCAAACCTTTCATAGTTACAAGCTGCTGACAACTGCCTGTTGCTGAAAGCTCAAGAGAGTTGTTCCATCCATGGCTCTCTGGGTGGGGAGCATGGGTGCCTGAAAGTGTCGATGTGATGCTGCTATTTAAATGGCTTTTGAATCAATGATGTTTTGGGCAGCATGCCACGGCTTTAAACCTGTCTGCAGTCTTACTCTTCTCTAGTAATCAAACTTCTGGTAAGGTCTAGTAGCCATAATGGTACAAGCTTTTTTACTTGACTAGGGTATTGCTGGCCAGCCCAAGTGTTCTGTTGCCCTAACTTTGAAATATTTGTTGGAGTGGGGAGAAGGGACTTCTTTAATAACTTTTTTTTTTTTTTAGACTTGCTGGTTGTCACTTCCTAAACTTCTGTTTTAAAAACTTCCTTCTAGTTCATGGTCCAACTGGGTGATCCCGGCAATAGCAGCAATTATTGTGGCCCTGATGTATCGTTCCTACATGTCGGAGTAAGCGCCTTACAGAGAACTAATGCAAGAAGAGACTGATCTGGGAGAGAATATAAGCAATCCTAACCCAGTATGTTTCCAGACAAAAGCCTGATATCTGAAGAAAAATTCAATTTTTTCAGAAAACTGAACAATTCTTTTCTGCTGTGCACTTTTCTTAATGTTGCCGCCTTATTTGCTGTTCTGAAGGGATAAAGAGGCAGCATTTCTTTTTGTATAACAATTTTATTCTCCAATGAATTATTTGATTACTGTATTGGTTTCTGTGTTGGAATATTGGTTTGTATGTAACACTCTGATTCTGTTTATTTCTCTTTAACCTGTAAAGAGAGTCCTATGGACCCCATTACATATAAATTTTACAGCTTTAAATGACTACCAAAACTGTGTACATGTATTTGTCCATGTACACAACTTCAATTAACTTACTACATTTAAGAAGACATAATTTTTATGTTTGAATGAAATCCTAATTAAATGTAATAAAAAAAGCAGAGTTGGAGTAGTAGGTACTGGTGCCTGTAAGTGATTGGTCCCTACCAATCAGGCAATAATGAGCTGACTTTTTTTTTTTTTCCCCTCCTTTCCTCTTGATATCTCCTCTTATAGTTGTAGATGCTGCTACTAGCAAACTGTTCTGTTGGCTCCCATTGAAAAATTCAGGTGATACATGAAACCTAATGTTTGGCCCAATTATGTCTGTCTCAGTTTTGTGAAGAGTAGTTTTTTGAGGAAAAAAAAAAGGCAGAAAAAAGTAACTGCTATGAAATAATACTGTTCCTGCCAAACACTCAGGTGACTAAAATTTTTCCAGAACTTTTACACTTTTATAAAATCTTCACCTTTGTCATGTACATTGTGAGGGGGAAAACTGATACATGGAATCTGTTTCTGACTGTTCTATGATGTGCTCCTTGGTGCTTTACTATGAAGAGATGACTATTTTCACTGCTAAATACAAGATAACTGAAAGTTTGCATTTTGTGGTGAACATTTTTAGTCATACATAAATGATCATGAATAAAAGCTTAATTGCTTATTCTTGCTGGCTCAAACACACTCATTTCAAACTTTCTGGAAGGGATCCTCTTGCATATTGGGATACTTATCAAAGTACCCCTTTGGTGCATGCTGGAAGTCCCTTATGCAGCGAAATCACATCTAACAAGTGAGAAAGTGTATTATGGAGCAGTTAGCATAGAAAAATGTTTTCATTAGTGTGATCTCAACATCAACTAGGGAGTTAGCAGTGGTTTGACCTTCAAGTTGTGACTCCCTGACATTCATCAGGACTTGAAACACTTTTCTAAGGGGTGCCTCTTGGCAGCACTAGGGAGGATGTATGTAGTTCATGTCCTGTAGCACATCAAATCAAATTGCATGAAAGCTTGAGCTTTAAAAAAGGAAAAAATAATTGGGGGGGGAGTGCTGTGACTCAAGGACATTGTCTTGTGCATATGTCAATACAGGAATCATTTAATTTGTTAATTGTGGGAATTCCTTTACTGTTATGGCAAATAAGGCTATCTCGTCTAGTTTCAACTGTGAAAGTGTTCAGTTTCTGTTACACTTGTACTCATGTGTTCTGTCAGACTTGGTTTACAGAAGGTACATGTACACTTACAGTAGATCCCATCAATTTCTTTACCTTGGAATTTTATCCTGCAGTATAAATGGAGGTATTTGTAATTATGTCTAGGAAAAGCCCTAGCTTTTCCTCTGAATGTGGTGAAGTAGAGTTTAAAATTTCATGTTTTACTGACTTTCTTTTTTTTTTCAGATAACCTTTAAAAGGTATCTATTAACTCCCGAGTTGGCATTTAGACTCATAAATCAAGTTTTAAGTGTGGAATTTTTCTGTTACTTTTTAAAATAACATCTGTGCTCACATGTCAAGGTGAAGGGAAAAACCCAGCAACTTCAGAATGTTTAACCTTTCTTCCTCCTGTCCTCCTGCCGCCCCCACCCCACCCCCCCGAGAATTTCAGACTGATAATTATGACCCCAGCAGCAGACAGAGCAGTGCAATCAGAGTGGGTCACGAAGAGAAAAAACTTGCTGGAAAAGGCCTTTTTTTCCCATAATGTGTATGTTTGGGGATTTTTAGTATGGTATAGCTGTGTTTGGATCCCGCGTACTGGGTGTTTCTTTACGCAGTCTCATAGAGTACCTGTGCAAGCCCAGTCCCACCTAAAAGCAGTTGAGCTGGCCCATGCAGGGAACTTCCACAATGTGAACCAAAAGCACGCTGAGCGGGGACGAGTAAGCCATGCTTCAAAAACTCGTGCAACTTAAAATGCTGATATAGATAGGTGTACACTGCTCATTCCCTGTGGCTGGTCTGTTATTCCCTTCCACCAGTGCTGATGTGGCTGTTTCAGATTTTTGAATGTAAACTGATTTTATGAACTGATAAAACTAAACTAAAAATGTTATCAGGCTTATGATTTTCCTTTTTAAAACCCTAAGGTTAGAACTGCTTTCCACAGAGGGTCACACAGGAGTTTTTGTGTGACTTTAGCTTTAGATTATGAATATGAGAGGAAGAGAAAAGGTATATGGGTGTGGAGTGAGTGAGTGTGCTATTGAAAAAGGAGTCAAGTGAATTAAGGATAGTCAATGTTTTTACAATCTGACAGCAAAAAAAAAAAGAATAGTCTGCTTTCTTCTCAGAACAAATCTTTTGTGGCCAGATCTGATCTGAAGACGTTTGCCCTAACTGGCAGTTAACTTTAATACTAATTTTTATTTGGAGAGGCTGCTTTTGGTGGTTAATGCTTTAAATCAGATGTCATCTTATGTTGTCTACTTGTACAACCTCACAGTGCTTATACTGCCTTAAATTATTTGAGCACTACATTTTTGGCCTTCATTTCCTTATCCTCTGTTGTTCACAAGGATGCATGGTGGCAGAGAGTTCCCTTGGATGGAGACGGCCTTGGCTTCCTTTCTTCATGGTGTCTCTGGAGTAAAGCCAGCACAACTTCTTCACTTGCTCCCTGGGCTACGACGAGGAGAAAGTAGTGCATTGTCCCTTTCTTTTGCTCACTTGCTTCGGCACACTGGTCCAATGCCTGTCTCTTGTTCTGAGTGCTGTGCTGCAGCCAGGATTTTGCAGAATGCTGGAGAGGAGCAGGCAAGGGGGTAAAAGCTAGGGAAATGGAAGCTGATCGCAAGTTTTCTTCTGACTCAAAAAAATGGGAAGTTGCTACTGTTTTTATTTTCTGCATGTTTGATTACCAAGGGTAGATGAATACTTATAAATTCTTTGCTATTTTGAGCAAAATTGTTATTGTATTTTCTGCAAAGCTGACAATGATGGTTATTAACTGAAGCTCAGAGTGAGTGAGCTGTATCAAAGTGCTATACAAAACATGTAGAACATTAACAGTATCACAGCATTTTCTCCTGAATGTAGAAAAGGATTTCAGAAACAGCATGTAAGGAACAAGGAGCGGGAGGAAGCTTATCCTCTTGTGTGCTTAGCTCTGGTGCCTGACCAGATCTGAGTGAATCTAGTAACTAATGGATCATATATTTGTATTTTACGTTCCTTGCATACTACATTACATTCCTTGTCATGATTAATTAATTATGTGTTGAAACATTTCGAGTTTTGAATGACCTGGTTTATAAATAGGTGGGCAGACAAGCACATGAATTAATGAGAAATGTTGGAACATTGGATCTTGGTAGATGATTAATGCTGGATTTTCTTCTTTTTGTGTAAACTAGTTAGACTTGTTCTTAATCTTCTTACGTGTAAGAGTGAGAAGAGTGAGCATAAAACAATCCTTGACATTTTCTCTGCCAGCTTTCTAAAACTGGGGATGTACAGTGCGACTACTGGTCTATGTGGATAGCGGGTAGAACAGACTGGACTGCACTGCAGTCTCGTGTACAAGGGACAGATTTTTACTTTTACCCTGTGTAGTATAATTTCTGTCCCTGTGTCTTTGACTTTGCTGCGCTTAGGCAGACAGCAGACTGCCAAGAGCTGTCAGTTCTGTTCACTGAGGGGAAAGTAGCACTGTCAGGCAAGAAGAGTCACACAGAGGAAAACCTTAGGGAAGGCTTTTTGGTATCTTTGGACAGAACTCGCTTGGACGCTCAGAGCCCGAGAACTGCAGCCAGTGGCACAGCTACCGCAGCAATCTTGCCTTTTTCCATAGGCCCTGGTCTATGGTTAAAACCGACCGACTGGTCTATTGCAGGGTGAGAGCGCTCCACTGTATCTGTGGAGTGCCACCTGCTTAGGTCCTGGATAAATGTGGCCTTGTATCATTTGAAATTAAAAGGTTTTTACCTGTTAGCTGTGGGAAAATGTCCCTGGAAACTGCTTCAAGGTCTAAGAAGGGGTGGTTAGAGAAAAACAGGTAAGCCAAGCGAGGTGAGTGCTTTCCTAAATGACTTACTGAAAATAAGGAAATGTCACTCTTCTGTCACATTCAGTTACCACAGATTTCTGAGGCCAGTTGATGCTTTTAGTGTTACTTGTCTGGTCCTAACATGGCTTGCAGAGATATCCTTAAGAGTTTAAGAATTACGTTGTCTACATAGGTGTTGAGGGTGGACGTGGAAGCAGAGCTTAGCCTGCTGCTTAGAGGTCTGCAGGTTGGTGGGCTGGTAACTGGAAACAAGCATGTCCTTTCATTTGTAAACAGAATAGATTCCCAACTTACATTTATTCAGATCCATTTCCAGAGTAGTAGCCAGTGGGTAATGTTCTCTGCATCAGTCAGAGGAGGACAAGCAAGTTATGAATAATAAAGGAAAGTTGGTATTTGAGCAGTCATGGCTTCTGGGATTAGAATAAGAAAACCTTGTTATTTTTAGGTGATTCTGTAGAACTACTTTTTGACCCTGTCAAGTAACAAAGACATCTGAGTAAAAAAGGTCATTATATACTTTGTTACTATGGTGAGATCTTCAGGCCTGAGGACCTGGGGTAAACAAGTTGCTTGAATACAAGCTAGGGTGTGTATATTTAAACCTACCTAGCTACTTCCAGGCAGCTTCTGGTGGCCGGCAGCTCTTAGTTTTGGTTGCATGCAAGATAATTTATTGCATCTTTGCTGAAGGGTGTATGATCACATGCCTGAGAAGCTCAACGTCTAGTAGATGTGCAAGTCTGACCAAACAAGACCTTCCTGCCTCAAGTTCCCCTGAGTGTCTTGATCCAGGATGGTGTCTCACATCACATATAACACCCATCAACAGGATCAGACTCTTAACAAAGTACACTTTCTCATACAGTAAGTTGGTGTCTGCAATTAAGCGTCATCATTAAGGTGAGAGAGTAGGAACAGTCACTGGAGGAAAGAGAAATAGCTTGTGAAGCAAGGACTATCGCCCGGGATTTTCCTTCTGAGCTCTGTGCCCTAACTGCTAAGCTGCGGAGAGTTTCACTCTCTTCTCTCTGCTATGAATCCAGCATTGTTTTTTCTATTGGAACAGATGAACTTGGAACATTTACCCTGGTTCTTGGGACAAAGTTTTACAGCCTGGGTGAACTTTGGCCTAGTTTAGAGCAAACTTGGATGAGTCTGCATCATTCCCATAGGCGTAACCTTACTGGTTTCCACTGCGCCTTGCTACTGGTTTGCACGTAGCACGAGCATGCAGCTCCAGACTTGTCGTGGGAACTGATCGGTTTGTTCTTGAAGTTGGCACAAGCTCATTATGAATCGCTTAAAAATAGCTGGCCGCCTTACTCCCAACTGCTAATATGAACTCAGAAAAAAAAAAAAAAAAAAAAAGGCTTAACATTATTAACAAGTCAACAAACTATGTTCTTTATGTACTTTAAAAAATCCACATATTTTAAACCCATTGGTGCAGGGACTTCAGTCTCATGTAAAATACCTAGTGCAAGCAGATTCTGATGTTGTTTGGAGTGCTCAGTAGTTCCAATAACTGCCAAAAAGGGTATCAGTAACAGGGCTTGCAGACAAGCGGATGAGTCTAAATTCCCTTATAAATACAGATCTGTACATGTCAGTTTTAGATTTTTTGTTCACTATGTAAACTACAAGAACAATTAAAAAATCTGAAGTATGGAATGAATTAAGACTACAGACTTTGTCTTTAATCACAAAATGAAACGCCACGTGTGATTATTGTGGTGAGCTGTGACTGTGTGCCATGCTATGGAGTGTTAGTTAAAAGCAAGCAAGGGGAGTAGCTATGCCACTCTGCATGCTATTTCTGCTGGCGTACTCTGCACTTCAGTCATTCTGCCTTTTGGGTAAACCTTCCCTTAATAATCTCATTCTGCGTCCATTCACACAATGCTATTAGAAGGCAGCTAAATTCACTGTAATACTTTTTTTTTTTTTTTTATTAACACAGTGAAAAAGAAGTTCTATGTTTTTAAAGCGGCATATAAATATTACAAGTTCTAGTGTTAATTGATTGTAGCCTGGCTGTGATGTTACCTTTGTTACCTTTGGAGATCAGTAACCAGGAATATCATGAAGAAAACAGGATTTCCACAGAAATTAGATTGTTATGTCTTAAAAATTCTTTTTTAATTTAAAACTTTAATAAACTGAGGCAACAGTGTTCATTTTAGAGGGATCAATAGTCTATGCAACAAAGTGCTGCCAAAATGCTCTGGAATAAGGATGGCCTCTTTCCAGAAACATGTTTGCATAAATTCCAGAAACTTGTTGCATAAATCAGCTCTGTGTAGGACACAAATCCATTCAAATAGCTGCTCAGCATCTGACAAATTTTGTCTTCTACGAGTATAACAAAATAGGCATCATCTTCATCAATGTTTTGCACTATAAACAATATAAATAGAAGGTAGTATCAAAACAAGTTTTAGTGGCTTTTTTTTTAAGTGGCTAAGGCATTAGCAAAAGATACACTGTGTACCCTGGTTATCATCCTCCTCCTCATTTCTCCATTTCATGAAACAGTTTGAGTCTTATTACAATTTAATGTGGCCAAGTCAGAGTGCAGGCATTTTGTATCTTTGCCCTAGTAATAGAAACTTCATAGTGTACATTCAATGACTTCACAAGGTCAGAACTTGATTTGATTTCCACTCTAAAAGACAAGTGAGAAGTTTGCAAGCATATTACTTTTTTTTTTTAACTGTAAAATTTCAAGGAATGCAGCTTGCATCCAAAAGTTCCTCCAGCTTCTAATGATATTGTGAGTCACCATGTCACCAAGCAGTTCAGGGATTAGAAGTATTGTAGTAAAATTGAAATAGTGTATGGGACCCATCAGGGCTCTTTAGATTGCTGGCAGTAGAAAAGAATAAGGAAGTGCAAGTCTTTACAAGTTTTAAATGGTAAAATAAAGGTTTGCTCCAGGTACTGGGCATCAAAGACAAAGCGCATGGATTTGAAAACTGAGAAATTCTTCTCAGTAAGAGTTGCTTTTCTTGTGCCACCTTTTGAGTGTCCTGCAACCCACTGCTGGTGCCCGTTTCCAAAAGGAGAGTTTCCAGAGTTATCTTTGGGTAGTGACGGTTTTCCTGCCCCAGTCCTCACACGCTGCAGCTCCTGTGCCCTGCTAACCACCATGTCCCAGCTGCCGAAGCACCCTCAGGTGTCAGAGGGCAGCCGTGCTCCAGAGCATTTTGGTGGTGCTTTGTTGCATTGGCCAGGCTGATCCCTCTAAAACGGGCACCACTGCCTCAGTTTAAAGTTGTTCTGTACCAGTGAAGCTGCATTCATGGGAGGCCTCGTGCTGGTAAAAGAAGGCCACCTTCACCCATTTGTTCCACCTATACTCAGAGCCTCTTGCAACCTAGTGCTGAGGTGGCCATACTTAGAGGAACAGCCATGGAGGCATGGTATTTAGTAGAAACACTTGAAAAAAGTAAACAGATTTACTGAGCTTGGTAAATCTTAGTGTTGCTAACGCTGAAAACCAGTTGGATTATAGTTTTATGCTGCTGAAAGGACCTAGATGCCTTCCTTATTGTTTATCTAGGTGCTAACATGTAGATACATGTAACAACTGGAAAAGGAAAAACTCATTAAAAAAAAAATAATCCTTTCTCAGGCTTATCTGCTCATCCATGAGAGCTGAGCACTGAAAACCCCTTTTCTTTCTGAAAACTAATGTTCAGATTTTTACCTAAGAACGAAGAGCTCTCTTCCACCTTCTCTCCTGAGTCCTTAATGCCTACTTCTGTGGGCAAAACCCATGTCTGGATTTTGCAGCTGTGCCAAAATACAGCTGAGACGCAGGTCTCAGCCCAAACACAGAGCTGCTCTGCTGCCAGACATCACCAGTGATGAACAAAAGGGTTTCAAAGAGGTTGAGATGAGCTATTAATTTTTCCTTTTGTCAAGATAATGTTACAAAAATATGTACCATATGGGGTTACCTGGCTTTTGTAAGTGCTGCTGCTGTGTTTTCTTCCTTCAAAGCTTTTTCCCTCCCCAGCGTGGGTGATGCAGAACGTGCCACAGGCAGGGGCAGCTGGAGGATTGGTACAAATACCCTGCTCAGTCCCACTCCCCCAGTTTTACTATGCCTTTAATTGAAAGTTAGGCAGAGGGAGAAGAAAACTCAGTGTGTTTAAAAAAAAGAGCAGTTGGGCCAAATGCTGCTTGACCGTAAGTTCAGGCTGACTCCCACTGACCTTGCTGAAATAACAGCTCTGGGAGGTGGAGGGGTCTGGTCTGCACTCAAGGGGACTTTTGGATGATTCACTCATTCTTAGTGGAGTTCAATTTTTAAGCACTTCAGGTTCAGAGGAGGAACAAATGCTGAACACCCACCACAGAAGAGGAGATTTTGTATTCATGTGTGGTTTTGCAGTGCTTGCCAGTGTTGGCTTGTTGGTGTAAAGCACTTACTGACCCCCTCTGTGGCCAAGAGTTTAACCAGCTACAGCTGAGGGTTTTTCAACAAATGCCTCGCTGTGGAGGATTGGATCATAAAGGTGATGTTTTAGGGCTGCCTATTGTGTTTCCATAATTCTTTTTCTTCTGTTAGTATGGCTGCTTTCACAGGTACCTGGGAAGATTGCTGAGTTCTCAGAGCAAACTGGGGGACTGTGAGAGGCTGTTGGGGTGTTTCTTTTGAAGGTGTGTCAGGATTAGCTGTGTTGTGCAACTTCATGTTAATGAAAAGAAATTCAGCAACCTGAGAAGTAAGGCATCATAAAGTTGTGCTAAGGGAACAGCATATGCTGGAATCCTTGCAGTAATCTTGTCGATTAACCATCAAAAAGGTTTTCTGTGGTGATGAGGAATACAGTTATGTCAGGCTGTGGACCTAAGTGGAGAGATGTAATGAAGCTGACATCTTAAATGACAGCAGTGTTGTCTTTTCTGCTGTAAAAATTACCATTACTAAAACATCCAAAGATGAAAGAAGGTGAGGTGCAAAGTCCCTTAAGATCTATTTTTTTTTCCCCAATGTAGTGATAGGTTAAAATATTTTTTAGCCTTAGTCTTAAATTATTTCTGTAGGAACGGAAAACAATATAAGGTGATTTATTTTTTTTCCAGGTAAGTAAGGTCTTTACATCTGGTTTTGATTCCTTTTAAAAGAGTGGCAAAATGATAAAAAGCTTTTCCTTCCTACTCATTCAGTAAATTTTTTAACTCAGTGTCTATGTGTACAATAATTTTCATGTAAACATAAGTGGGAAAGGCTTTGTTCTTGATGTCTTTTCTTTTTTCAGTGCAAAACTTGGATAAACCTCTTTTCATGTCTCTATCCTTGCCCTGCAACAATCAATCTTTTTTACAGTTATCCAGGCAATTTATCTTTCCTCTTCCTCCCAGTTGCCTAAGCAGACCAATGATGTTTTGTTTATTTGAACTTTGACTGTGTCCTTCTGGACTGTGTGGAGGCAACAGCTCTGGGACAGAGTCCAAGGCAAAAGAGTTAAACTGATCCGGTTGCATGACAACTCCATTCAGAGGTTCGCTGCTTAATTAACTATTTCTGGTTCTTAAGAGCCATTGTCATACTGGAAGGAAAAATGTTCAGAGTAATGCATTCCCCAAGACTTAAGACAAGTCCAGAGACATCAGAAAGCAGGAAGCCAGGGAAAGGTGAGACTGTCTTGGGGAGGGTGAACCGATTTGGGCTCTCCATGGGCAGCCTCTCTCCTTTTCCCTGCCTGTTGGCCCAGCACGACCCTTTGCCAAGCAAGCCTCAAGCCCTCAGCCTTCAGCAACAGCCACAGAGGCGGCGGGAAGCTGCTGGAGTGCTGGCAATACCAGGTCAGCTCATCTCCAGCCTACTCCTGTTCACACGTGTGCGCAAGCCCAAGCCATCATCCTCACCTGCAGCCTGGCCACAGTTTGGGTTTGGGATGCACCAAGGCAACTGACAGGTTAAAAAAGGTGGTGGCAGGTTAAGCTGTCAGCTGGTGCCTGCATGGGTCACTGAACTCTGCCTCTGCACGGGGTCACCCAACAAGGATCGATGCGTTTGTTAGAGTCAGGGATGCCTGCAAAAACACAGCTGCAGATGTGAAGGGATTGCAGTGAGTGGCATTGGTGTAGCTCAGCCCCACCTGACAGACCTTCTGAGGCCCAAGTTCTACGCTTTCTGGAAGAGCCCTTCAAACCCGAGCTATGAACCCAACTTTATACCAAACTCTGACTCCAGTTCATAGCCAGAGTCTAGCAACCCCTGCCACTCTGCCTAAACACATCCACGTTTGTACAAGCCTTGTGACGTTCAGCATCTTCTTATGGGGGGAAGGCAGGGGGTGCCAAGAGTTTAGTGTTAGTATAACTGAAGTCTTAGCAGTCTAATAAAAAAAATAATTCTGCAGATTAACTTTTTTTGTTTGTTTTCCAAAACAGCAAACAGGGAGTTAAAAATTAGGGATATTATTATTTGTGGAAAGCCTCAGTAATAATAATAGTCAAAACTGTTACTCATGTGCTGTCTAGGCTCTACCCCTTGCCGCTGGTGTCCCACTCACCCTTCTGCTGCTCCTCTGGGTCAATGGCTTCAGCTTGGGGGGAGCAGGTATGGTGAGGCAACAGCGAGAGATCCCTTCTCTGGGATGAGTATGGTGGTGGTGATTTCTTCCTCCTCCTCTAGGATCCACTTAAGGTCATATTTATGTTTCCTAACACTTTTTGTGCTTTGTTCTTTCTTCATCAGTCTGCAATTCAATGTTATGTGTGAATTTACTATATATGGTGCATTTTACCTATGTTAGAAACTTGTCCTTTAGTCTTTTTATAACTCTTTTTTACTCCTAAGACAGGTTTTGTTCAGCTCCTAGATCTGTACTTCCTTTGCTGACCACTTGTGTTTGGGTTATAACCCTCCAGCCCTCATCATTAGCCCATGCACCATCTCCATCATCCTATTCCTGTACTCCTCTACAGCACCTCTTGGGAGCCCACCTTTAGGGACTCTTCTCTCATACCAGGCCTGCATTATATCATTCTGCTAAGGTCTTAAAATATTTCATGTTGCATGGAACAGCTGCATGTTACTACTATCTGTATAAAAGCTATGGTTACACTGTACGAAGATAATAACAAGTTAGTTACTAGAAAAATAGCTGTTACAGCAACAAATCAAACCAAATAAAAGGAAAGCTTTGAACAGGTCTAGACAAATTCAGTCAAAGCAAGACTGATAAACCTCCAACCTGAGGCTCTGCAAAGTCAGAGCAAAGCCTATGTCCCGTTACCTGCAACAGCTGTGCTGTCTTTGCAAGGCTGCAGCTCACAGTGTGTCCTGGAGAACCCATTTATATACCTGGGTACTCATGCTGTCCTGAAAAGTTATCCCAGACCTAATCCTGGTCTAGCCATCCCATGTGGCCTCTGGTGCTGAAATGTCATGGTGTGGAACGTGGAGAGCAGCCCTCAGTTCAGCCCAGCAAGCCCTTGCCAGCTCAGTCACCTTCCTGCACTGGGCTTCACAGGGTCTGAACCCCCACCTTGAGCCCATGGCCCCACATGCACATAGCCTCAGAATTCTTCCTGGACCTCCACCTTACTCTCAGGATGAGCCCATGACCCAGCATGACTGTCCCCCATGGGACAGGGTGCTGGTGCAGCAGTCCTTGCAAGAAAGCAAGTCCAGGCTTATCCGGAGACCTGTGAGGTGTCAGCCTGCTGGTAGACCCCTGGTACCTCCCCTTGGGTTCTGGCACTGTACCCCCACCCCTTGCCTTATCCTTGGCACTGGGGCAGTGTCCTCCCATGGTGATGGGGACCTTGTCTGAAGCCAGACTGTTGCCTTGGCCTGAGGTCCATGCCTGAAACCCCAGTGCTTTCAGCTCTCCTGTGTCAGGAGTCACCATGGTGGCCTCAAAGAGAGGCAGAGAGGGCTGGAAACGTTTGGGAAAATGCTGGTCTAGGTCAGAGGTGGCAAGGTAAATTTTGTTTTGGCAATACCAGAGGGTGATCTTTTCTCTCTGTTCTGGCTTAATTTCAACATGGGTTGTGCTGGGATACCCTTGCCATGTCAACTTTGCAAAGAGGCATGTGATCCTTTATGGGTTTGGCAGCCAAGGTTTTGCAGATGCTAATTTTTAATACTGTTGGGCAGGAAGGGAGGATTCAGACAAGATGATCTATTGAAGCAATTCCAGAGAAGGGCCACAAAGATGGTCAGAGGGTTGGAGCACCTCTGCTGTGAAGACAGGCTGAGAGAGTTGGGGTTCTTCAGCCAGCAGAAGAGAAGGCTCTGGGGAGACCTTACAGCTGCCTTCCAGGGCCTAAAGGAAAAAGCCCAAGAGAGCTGGAGAGGGAGCCTTTGCAAGGGCATGTCGTGATAGAACAAGGGGTGATGGCTTCAAACTGAAAGAGGGTGGATTTAGATGAGATATAAGGAAGAGATTCTTTTCTGTGAGGGTGGTGAGGCACTGGAACAGGTTCCCCGGAGAAGCTGTTGATGCCCCATCCCTGGAAGTGCTCAAGGCCAGGCTGGATGGGGCTTTGAGCAAAGTGGGTCTAGTGGAAGGTGTCCTTGCCCATGGCAGGGGGTTGGAACTAGATGATCTTTAAGGTCCCTTCCAACCCAAACCATTCTATGATTCTATGATTCTAGTCTATGATTCATTAATTTCATAATGAACGTACAACAGTCTTGGCTATTGTTTCAGTAACTTGTTTTCCTAACTTTATCCACAGTCTCATTCGTTGATCAGCCTGATTTCTAAGTGGGGGATATTTTGGAGGGTATTTATGGTTTTGAGCTGTTTAGAATGAATACAGTTTCTTTCTGGGTTTGGAAGGGATTTGACGATTTGGGAGGGGGGTGATGCAGGTAGAGATAGTTTTTATGTTGGGTTGAGGTCTGAGGAAGCTTTGAATTTATTGCTGTATGTTTCAGACTACAGGTTTTCTGAAATGGGGTTTGATAGGGCGCTTCTGACACACTTTGGTTGCTTTTAAAAAGAGTTGCTATCTTGGGCTATGAGTTCAGGCTAACTTATGAATATATATATATATATATATATATATATATATGCTCTTATGTTGTGTGCTGCTGAGCCCAATAGCTCTGACAGACACGTACTGGTGGATCTAGCCCCATTCTGCTGGAAGTGTCAGCTCTGTACTAATATGCTGATTTACAAATTAGCATATTAGTACAAGCCCGTCTTCATAAGTGAGAAGTTTGCAGTAGCCATGACTGTGATGGATGAAGAATGGAGGCAGTGATGGGCTCAGCAACC
>JAVJGJ010000037.1:67047304-67075283 GCA_035590215.1 Microhierax caerulescens | reverse complement strand
TCAGCGGTGAAGACAGACCTTCAGCAGGGTCAAAAACATCTGGCTTAAGCTATGGCAGCCCTTGTTTTCTAGTCTGGTCCTGTATTTCACCTGGGTCCTACTTACCTAAAAAATTTAATGTAGCTATTCAATTATTTTGTGTATTTAAAACATTGCCTATGCTACTTTTCCCAAAACAATTCCTATTTTTAAATAATTATACTTTATAATGAAAAATACCAACTTTTTGCATAGTCTTTCAAAATAAATGTGGAGCACATCAAATGCCACAACATTTTTAAACTTATGAACCTGTATTTTCACAAATTGGTTTTATTAGTTTGCTTACTGATGACCCTCAGCTGGTGAAAAGGATTCCCCCCC
The DNA here is from genome assembly GCA_035590215.1 of Microhierax caerulescens. Classification (NCBI taxonomy): domain Eukaryota; kingdom Metazoa; phylum Chordata; class Aves; order Falconiformes; family Falconidae; genus Microhierax; species Microhierax caerulescens. The sequence goes on along the minus strand of JAVJGJ010000037.1, from coordinate 67,074,920 downwards.
CAGGTAATTTATTAAAAAGACTAATTACTTTTACTGCTCTTTGAAAATGCTCATCAATGATAAAGAGCAAAAGAGTTCAGTCCTGCCAGTAAAACTTTGGACTGTTTGATTGCCAGAAGTCTATTAATCAGTAAAAGAAGTTTTTCACAGTCTGTGCGTGAGAGAGAACCCAAAAGGAAACATCTTGATACAATTTAAATTTAGGCCTTAAATTGCGTACCTTTATATAATACAATTAAATTTTTCCCCTCAGGGAAAAAAATACCCATTTTTTTAATGATACTAGGGTGAGAGTAAAACACTGGAACTGGAAAAGCAAAATTAATCATAAAAGAGCAGATTATAATCCAAACCCAGATTTGAGTCTAGTGAATGGGATGAAGCGTCTTTGGTTTCACATGATCCCCTCCATTAGTGTTCTTAATTCATTTTGCAAACTCCAAAAGGTTAAGTCCTTGCACTGCCTGTGCTCTGGATCTAGGCCATTGGTTTATTATGGAAAGAGCATCTATCTCCAACCTCGGAGATAATCAGGACTTGACTAGACATGACCCTGAACAATCTGATCTTGAATCACTGATCTGAATCTCATAACACTGAGTCTTAACTTCAAGGCTGGCCCTGCTTTAAGCAGGGGTCGGCTAGACGAAATCAGGATGATCCTTCCAACCAAGGGCTTTCTGTGAGTTTCTCTGTATGTGTGTATGTATGTGTATGCAAACAAGTGCTGAAAGAAGGTTACTCCTCGGATCCAGACTAAGGATGTAATTTTCCCTGAAATCATCAGTATGGAATTTGCCATAAGACATTCTGGCTGAATCAGTGAGTCAAGGTGCCGGCTGGGACTCTGCCCCTGGGGTGCTGGGTGCCCTGGGGTGTGTGGCAGGAGCTGGAGCGAGTGGCTGCCCCAGGCAGCAGTGCTGGCAGCAGGCAGCTCAGGGTCAGCGAGGCAAGGATGTACACAGCCAGCATGTTCATGTCCCCAGAGCTTGCAGTGCGTGTAGCAGGCAGGGAGCGAGTACAGGAATACATCAGGTGACATCAAGGCTATGAGGCAGAATGCAATAAATTTGCCTTCACCAGCACCCCAGCTCTCTGCTTGCCTTGGGTTTGATTTATGACAGTTAACGAAACTGGCTTTTTGGTCCAAGGCCTTTAAAAGTGGACAGAACAAGGTGTCTTCAATGTCTCGTTTGACGGTCAACAGCAACATGGGCTCTGGTGTAAGACAGAGACTAGCTAGGGAGAGAGCAGCTGGAGGGGGGTTTTACAAGTGTCTCAAAATGCGGCTGTTTCTTCCAAACATCCATGCTTTGAGGGCTGGTGGTGCAAATAGGCTTCACTGTCTCCTTCCCAGTGTTCTTGTAGGGGTGATAGCTTTCTATCCTGGTTTTGGCTTGGAGACTTCGCTGCAGGATGGTTGGACTGCTGAGGCTGGCCCGGTCTGGGGTTTTCTCTTTCCCAGCAACACTTAAGCTCCAGCCTCTCCTTTCTTATTTTCTGGTGGAATGTGATGAAACTAGAGGCAATTCTCCTGGGCACCCTTCCGAAAAGGAAAAAACAGTCCTCCCAACTTGGTTGCTACAAGTTTTGCATCCAAACTCAAGTCTGTTGCAAATTTTGCAGCTTTGAAGAATAGCGTGCCTACCAGCATTACTGGGAAGAGCGCTCTCATGGATTTCCCTCTAGTGATGAAGTATGTCAATTACATGTTATTCCACATAATCTAAAGTACTGGCACAGTAAGAGTAGTTGTTTCTCCCTTCCTTTCAATCAGCTGCTTCGAGATGTAAGAAAAGAGAATCAGAAGTTTATTGGATCTGGAATGACATCAAAGTGCAAATAACAGGACTCTTTACCATAAAAAAAAAAAACCAAACAAACAAACCAAAACAAAAGCTACTTTTTCAAATTAGAAATAAAGCTGTGCACTAAATACACCTTTACACCAGGTTTATTATTCTGCATAAAAAACCACTACCCCTTCAAGCATGATGAGTATCTGAATGTATTTTCTGGCGAAACAGGTAACTCTTTCATCGGTTCTTTTCTCAATGTTAAGAAAATACCGTGTCTTCTCCAGGCCTGAGACTCTCACTACTTTAAGAATTGTCATCCTATGCCAGGATTTTAGAATTATAGCAGAGATAGGTGCTTCAGGGCTGAAAATGTTAGATTCAGGTGTGGATTCATCTAATTTTGCTCAGCCAATGAAGAAATTATTTACTTAACGTGAGTGCAAAATGCATTAACCCATCTTTTGCTCTTACAATTTTCTAAGCAACTGTCACTTTTGGAATCAACAGTCTGTATTATCTCCCCTGAATAACTTTGAAATTATTGGCTATTGTCAAATACATTTGGCAGCAGGAAAAAGGTTTTGACACTACTTGTAAAAATAGGTGGCCAGCTACAAAGGAGAAGCCATAAATGCATGCCCTGAAGGACAGCAGTGTAGGAGCAGAGTCTGTGTGGACACAGGGTGCCTGTGGGAGGCTGACATGGGGAGTACCCAGCCACACCTTCATTGTGGCTCATGCCAGATTAGAGAGCAGGCAATTTTCCCCTAGCTCGAGGTGTCTCTTGTGCAGATTTTCTTGGATACAAGAAGGTGCGAACACAGGGGGACAATGGTAGAATTCAAAAATTTTGAGGAACTTGTGATAGGGATCACTTTTATCATGGTGGTAAAAGAAAGGTGGTACTGGTGGGCGGGAGTCAGTGAGTATCATCACTGCACAGGAGATCAGAGGACATTTGGGGACTGCAGGTCCGACAGTGCTGCAGTAACATACCAAGGGTAGGGAGCAATGGAAGAGGCTGCATGAGTGGTTGTGGAGCTGCCACAGCCAAAGGTCTTTAGGTTAGACAGTTTATTTTTAGGTGTAATTTTCCCTGGCCTTGGAGCAGGGAAGCACCTGACCTCTTGTGGTCTTTTACTGCCTTATGGCAACATGAATGATGATTTTTCTTGTGGTTAAATCATAATGTCTGATGCCTGAGGAAGAGGTGTTGGCATTGTGATCCCACAGTGATGCATGTGACTAGTCAATCAAAAATGAAATGTAAGGAAATAGGGCCTCTCTAGTCCTGGTTAATTTGACTAGTGCAGTGAACTAAGTGATTAAATGATTAGGTGCCAAAATCTTTAATGAGTTAAGAATTAGTCACAAGTTACTAAATGTTGAAACACTGGATAGGCAGCCTGATTTGCATAAATGGCTTGTATCCTGATTAAAACCACTTTTGTATATCTACTATCCTTAGTTCTGTAGGTAAGACTTTATGCTAGCGTGGGGTTAGCTGTGAACAAATTTTTGGTTGACGCTGACTTGCACAGTCACTCACCACTGGCTAAACCTGCCCGTGTCCATGAGATGACCTGAGAGAGGGTGCGAGATGGGGCAGAAGGGATAATGAGCCTTCAGACAGCCGTGGGGGACATACCAAGCACAGATTTGGAGGCTTGCATTGCTGTCATGTGCAGCTTTGGTAAGGGAGGTCCGTGTTTGATGTGTCACCTGGGACCACCTGCTGCTTGAGGGGGGAGAGCGCCCCACTGCCTCCAGCCTCTGGTCTGTGGCAGCAGGGCTCAGAGGCAGTGTGGGCAAGACAACTGGTGCTGTTTAAGCATCCTGGTTCAGCGATCCTTGGAGCTTTTCAAGACCAGTTGGATGAAGCCCTCAGCAACCAAGTCTGACCTCAGAGCTGTGAGCAGGAGGTTGGGCTGAGACCTCCTGAGCTCCCTTCCAGCCTGAACAGTCCTGTGAGCCAGCGACCAAGTGCTGTGCTGCTCTGCAAGTACCTTCAGACCACCTGGATCACATTGTTTGTTTACCTTATTTTCCTTTTTCCTGTCGTTTCCCTTTTCCTTTCTTGATCATCTTTTTAGCTGGGCTTTTATATCCTTTTCTCCACCTCCCTCTGTCTCCACCCAGATAAACAGCTTGCCCCTAATCACTTTTTCCTTATTGCTCCCAGTTTTGCAGCATCCCGCCTCAATTTTGCTGTTTGTGGTGCCTTCAGCCTTGGAGGGCATTGCTGAAGCAGATCCCGAGGCCTTCTTGGTCTTGCAAGGTACAATGTGCCCAAAAGTCCCTGGCACAGCCTTCAGCTGTCATGTCTGGCCCTTGCTCACGCACCTTCCCCTTAGCCCCCCTGTGAAATCCAGCCATCCCTCCAGGTGCTCCCCCTAACTTTTGCCAGTTTCTCCCACTGTCACCTGTAAACTCTAGCAATTTCTCACGTCACCTCCAGCAGTTTCTCCATGTCCTGCTGAGACAGATAGTGTCAGTGCGGGCCAGGGACCTGCTCTCTACCTGCAGCCAACGGTACATCATCTTGTTTCTTCTTTCCAGCTTGTTCCTTCAGTGGTCTGCCTCTCCTTCAGTCCCCATCTCTCTCCCCACACATTATTCTCTTATTATTTAATGTGGTTTTATCCTCAGAATACTGGGTATGTGCAAAAAGACAGGGTTAAGACATATTTAAAGAGCTTCCACTTATTTTATGTATTTTGAAAAGCAGCATTTTCTGCAAACTTGGTAAGGGGAGGTGGGAGAAGGAGGCACATTATGGTTGCCAGATACTGTGCCCATCCTGTGCGCTGCAGTCATTACAATTTGGGAAAAACTCACCACCAATTTTAAATTTCAGTCTCAGTGGTTATGAGATATTTATGCAAACACATAATGCTCACAGCAAAAACATCTCCCAAAGCTGGAAGGGTGCAGAATCTAAAAAATAATCAGCATCACTTTAGGAAGACCTGAAAACCTAAATATTTAAACTAGTCTCTCTGAGGGTTTTAATTATATTTAAAGAGCAATTCTTCTTTTGCACGTGACAAAAATGGTGTCTTCGGTGTCAGTAAATTTGCATCCAGGCTGTATGTGAAGCCAATTATGCATATTTTAGAAATTAAAATAAATTATTTCTGTCTTTTAGAGTAGTTAGCCTGAAATACTGATGTAAAAAGACCTGACTGTAATTAGATATTTTTTGTCCCCTCTGATGAGATCACATCTTCAAATGTTAATTTTGTATAGATTACCATAGAAAACTTAAGGGCACCTGATTTTTTTTTCAGGAGCACATTAAGTGTGTATCTTCTGAGCTTTATTGGCAGTAACAGGGGATTTTTGTGTAAAAACTTCCTAATGTAGGCAAGACCCATGAACTAAGAGCTCACATCAAATTATTTTTCTCCTGCAGGTGCACTTGGGACCAGAATTGATGTTATTTGCAATCAGAGAAATCAGTCAAAAACTCTCAAGCCACTTCACAGTTTTCAGTGCTGTTTAAATAGCTTAACAAAAAGCAGGATACAATTGCTCCTGCTGGATGGAGCACGGAAACATTCTGTCCTGCGAGACCTTAACTAACGGAGATGGGGGAGGAAAAAAAAAAAAAAGAAAGAAAGCCCTAATTTGACAGCTGTCTGGCAGGCTTTGCAGAGCTATGTAAGAACAGTTTGACCTTGTAAATTCAGCGGATTCAAAATGCGTCTGAGAGACAGTGCAAGTACGCGGCCTCATTCCCACACTTGCTTAAAACTGGTCTGTTCAAAACAAACTTAGATCTTCAGGTGTATATATAAACCTTCATTAAAAAAATGTATGAGAGGTTTTATTTAAGTAGATTTTGACCAAATTAATTTATTTTACTGAATTGTGTCCAAAATATTTACTGTGTGTTGGTACCTTTCTTTAAATGCATCTATGTAATGCTGTATGATCTCAGTTTCTTTGAGGCAAGAATTATTCTCTTATAACCATTTTGACTTCAGGCATGCAGTGGCATTCCTTAAATCAGGAAAGTCAGACCAACTTCTAAGTGCTTTACAGCTTTACATTTTAGCAGTAAGGTGCCAAAAGCAGCTTTGTTTGATGCATCGATAACTCCAGTGTCAGGGAACAACAAGAAGAACAGATCACAAAAGCTTTAGATAAATACAAGGAGAAGAAAGCTGTTAAATGCATTTCAGTGGATATTTACATGTGTCAGAGTACTATAAGGCAAAGTGTACAAAACTGTAAAAATAAGCAGCTCTCAGACATGAGTGGCATGTCCCTGCGTATGTTTTGGAGAAGAGTGTAAAACACAACCAAGCTGAAATGTCCCAGAAGAATTAATTGTGATTTATTCAACTGAAGTATAAGATCCAAAATGCTCCTCTTCTAAATTCATTCCTGATAAATAAGCTGAGAAACAGGACAGATTCCATTAGGCAAGCAGCTATCACTGTTGCCACTGCTGGCAAAAAAATGGGGCTATTCATTTTCTGCTAGTAACATACAAAGGAATAGTATGTTCCTATGCCCTGAACTATCAAATCAATCACGTATAGGAACAGGCCAGCAATTCTTTTTCCTCGGGATTTATTCTCTTCCATTATTTGCAGGTAGCAGACTACCATCCTGGGCCCTGGGGGGAGCCAGGAGTGAACCAGAGCAGCCCATCACCTCCAAGGGACACAGCTGAGAAAAATGCTATCACACTTTCTTTACAGTATGGCAGTAGGTATGGCAGCAGTTCAGTCTCACAAGTGGCACATCTATAAGCTGCTGATCGATATGAGTTACTGGCGATTTTGAGAAAGCATTTTCTCTCAAACCCGGAGGGAAAAAAGTCTGTACCTGCAGCTGAAAAATATTTAAGGTAACAGCAATACAAATACATGGATTTTTCAGCCAGAATGATTTACCCTAATTCTGGGACCTAATTTTCATAAATAAAAAGCTTTTTCATAATCATTTTTACTGCAGCAGAAATTGGTATCTTGCATGAAGTTAAGGCAAGCAGAGTGAGCCTGCTGATGTTTGCACAAGGTAGATTCTGAGATGTCTGTTCTACACTGTGTATGTCCTAAAGAAGGTACCGAACAGCACAGTTGTTGTACAGTTCCCTGCGGGTTTCTGGGGGAATACTCTCTTGTGGCCTTCAAAAGTGATTATTTTACAACATTGCTAGGGGCCTTTGCTATAGCAGTTGATGATCTCCTGATTAATTTTAAATTAGTAGCATTTTTAAGCTAGAAGTTCCCTTTTCCCTGTTCAACATGGTAGTTAACATTTTTCTGGAGGACCAAATTTAGTATAAAATCATGTAAAACTTCTGTAGTATGAATGTTTATTCATTCCTAGAATTTTATCATTTGAGAAAAAATATGATTATTTTATATATTCCTTACATACGTCATACGAGAGCTTGTATTTTGCTAGACCTGTGTTATTTTCCGTTAGGCAATTTTAATCTGGTCATGTTCGATTATGTCCTTTCTGTCATATTTGAAATCTAAAAGCTCAGGTACCAGGTACCATTGGTCTATAGGCGCATTACTGTACATTTTTTAATTAAAGAAAAGAAGGAATGGAACAATCCAGGAAAATTAAGGAGGAAGTTTTGGTGTTGTAGCTCCTTGGCAGTATAAACCTGGAGTTGGTACAGGTGAGAGAGGGGCTGACCACCCTCCAGTGCAGCACTGGGGCACCCGGTGAAGCTGCCTGGCACCACGGGCGAAGGACATGAACGAAGGCAGCTTTTGATGCCCTAGCTGGTGGAGCACCACTGGAGATGAGATCCTGGCCTAGGTAGTTCCTCAGTTTGAATTAGTGCAGCTTCTCCTGATCTTTTTCTCTTTCCCTTATTTGAAAGGGGAAGAAAATCCATTGTGGTACGAAGTGGATGAAGTGGATAAAACCCTAAGCAACCCGCTCTGACCTCAGAGCTGGCCCTGCTGTGAGCAGGTTTGACTGAGGTGACCTGAGCTCCCATCTAGCTGGAATTATCCTCTGATCCCGAATATGGCTTTTTTTTTTTTTTTTTTTTAATGTAAAAGTACTGTTCAGCCATTTATTCAAAGTTATGGTATGTGATGCAAAATTTTGTAAGGGTAATTTAGATGAAAGATAAATCACCAGTATTCACTGGTTGTTTAAGCACTTTCTCACTGCTTATGAAAATTAATTTTTCTTTAAATTCTAATTAAATAACTTCTGGTGACCTTCTACTGTATCTCAGGAATAAGGATCCCTTAGCCTTTATCTGCCTTTGTTTGTTCGTTTCTTCAGGATCTAAGATGATCCTGTTTTACCTACCTGGAAAGTCCCTAGCTGTTGTTGATAAACATGCTGCAGATAGTTTAGTTAAAACATATTTTCCATTTCATTTCCATTTAATTTAATTCCATTTACCATGTGCTTGGATATTGGGAGTGCTGGCTGTGGATGTGGGATTGTTAGCTTCAGATTACTTTTACAAGAATAGTCTGTCTCTTCCGTGACTTCTCAGACTCAAAAACACAGCTTGCAATTTCAGGACACAGTTAAAGCTGAAAGCGTGGCTGTGCACGCACTGGCTTTCTGCAATAAACACTCTGTTGTGCAAGTACAGCAAAAGGTCTTCGGATTTTAAGTTCTTGGCAACTTGTGAAGGTAAATAGATGCTGAGAACAGCTGCTTGGAAGAGGCTGAGTAACTGCCATGGCTGGTGCCTGCAAAGCAGAGGGGAAGCGTTAGTGAGGAGGCAGGGGTGAGGGCATCGCTGTTACCTCCCTGTGGCACCAAGCAGTACATGGTAGCCTGATGTGTGCATGGGTAGGTTGCATGTGTCTCCAGATTTTGTTGTGGAGTGACGCATCCTGCTGAGTGCAAAGATGTGCTGGGTAGATTTGCGTATATTGTTCTGAGACTGATCGCACTGACCTTGTGGTGTCCTGTGGGTACTTCACCTACATTGGTGAGTTTAGCAAATAGGGGTCTAAGCATTAAGATCAAAAGCAGTAAGAACGGCAGAGTCCAGCAGAAGTCTTCAATGAAACAGAGACAGGTTGTACCCGTGGGGGATCCAAACTGCGGGCATGCAGGTTGTGTGGCCTGTGGCTTCAGAAAACACTGCCAGGTGTCCTCCCTCCCCCATGCAAAAGTGACAGAACCCACCAGGGGCTGCATGGGCTTTTCTGCAAAGCTGCAGGGAAAGCTGTCGAGCATAGCTTCTGTGGGTGCTGGTGACTTCATTTTGATTTTATCTGAGCTTTTGTCTATACAGTACAAAGTGTTCTTGGGCCGAGAGGGTGTGATACCTGGTCTGAGCCACAGTGTGTATCAACACTGGCATGGCATGATGCTGACGTGCTGCTTCAGCTGTCTCAGCTATTGCAGCTACCTCCCCCGTACTACGCTGTGCAGTGTAGACATACCCTTAGTTTTACATGCTGCCACAATACTCCTGCAGGTATATGCCTATACTTACCCTGTGTTCTTTTTAACCCCATCTGGGTGAACAGAAGTGGGGCTGGCTGGTTTCAGTACTTGCTTGTTGCAGCTTTCTGCACAAACGTGCTTCAGTGAAACACCAATTTAGATTTGCCAGACTGTACTGGGTCTAGCTGAGATGGGGTTAATTTTCCCCATAGCATCCCTCACAGGGCTGTGCTTTGTACTGGTAGCTAGAAAGGTGATGTTATCACACCAGTGTTTGGGCTACTGCTGAGCAGCCCTCCCACCCACCAAAGCTGCCTCTCCAACCTTCCCCCCACCTCTCACCAGCAGGCTGGGGGTGGGCAAGAGCTTGGGAGGGGACACAGCCAGGACAGCTGACCCAAAGTGACCAACTGGATATTCCTTAACATGTAATGTCTGCTCAGATAAAACAGCTAAGAGCAAGGAGGAGGAAAGGGGGGCATTCGTTATTTACAACGCTTGTCTTCCGGAGCAACTTTTAAGCATACTGAATCCCTGCTTCCTGGGAAGTGGCTGAACATCACCTGCTGATGGGAAGTAGAGAATAATATTTTTTGTTTTCCTCTGATTCTGCATGCAGCCTTTGCTTTTGCTTTATTAAACTGCCTTTATCTTTACCCACGAGTACTTTTCATCTTATTTTCTCCTCTCCATCCTGCTGAGAAGGGGAATGATAGAGCAGCTTGGTGGGCACCTTGCATCCAGCCAAGGCCAAATCATCACACAAACATTCCTTTCCCATTTTCTAGTATCAAAGCTAAGGAATTCTTGCAAGCGTTTAATCATAAAGGGCTAGGGTATTCCCAGTTACTGCTTTTGGAAAATAGGCATAACACATCAGCCACAATTGTAAATAATACATTGAACCTTATGGTATAAAAGTAATCAGATGCTTGTTCAGTAATTGGTAGTGTAGAACTTTCGTGTATTATGACAGCCAGGCAGGAGTTGGGGGGAAAATCTGAATGTAAGTGAGCCCCTTAGTAATGAACCCTTATTAAAAAACCCCACTTTTTCATAGAAGGCTGGCATCTACTAACCTTCAATCTCTGTGTATTTATACAATGACTATCCAAAGACTCAAAGGACAAGACGAGTTTGAGTTTAAGTATTTTTCCTTTGTTCTTCTTTATGAAAGAGGGCAGAGCATGGAGCTGTACTCCCAGCTCTGGCCCACAGTGACCCCTGTGCCTGGGGCAGTGTGAACAGCAGCAGGAGACCCAGGGCTTCACCTGCCTGTGTGCAAACTCCCTCTTCTCTCAGCTGTGCAGATACACAGCGTCACAGATAATGGCAAGCGGCTGCTGCCAGTGTGGCTTCGTTATGGAAAACAATTAACACTAAAAGTTGTGTGTTAAAAAGAGAATTGTGTGGTTGAAAATACTCTAGCTTTAATAAGGTATTTACTAGTTGAAAAAAAATGGACAACTGCATTTAAGGAAATTTGCAGAGGACTGTATAAGTGCTAAAAGCTACTGTGATTTCATTTCATAGTCTTAATGTTTTCTCTCTACTGACTAAAAATTGCATTAAGAAATATTGCATAGGTTGTATATTCAGTGTACACTCAAACTAGTGTGCACTTTCTCTTGAACTTTGCCATGATATGCTAAAATATTTTACATCTACGCTAGAAAAGAGGTACATGTTTTCAACCAATAGGCTGCTTCTGCTTGATGGCTGCACAATGGAGAAGGATAAAAAATTATGGTCTCTCAATATTTACTGCGGTTTCGTGTGTATGTTCTTGATGGTTATTGTGTGATGCAACACATTTTGACTACTATGTTTGTAGTACATAACATGTACTGCATAGCCAATGTAGCTATTTCAAATTCTTTTAGCCAGTGTAGCTATTTCAAATTCTTTCTTCCTGTGCTATTCAGGATCAGTGCCTGTGGGCTGACCTGCCAGGCTGAATCCCAGGCAAGCCTGCAGTTAACTATCTGGGAAGATCCACCCAGTCAGAGGCAGTTCAGCTAAGTCAGTAGGAGTTACGCCGCTGACTTACTGACTCTAAGGTGCTGCCCATCGGTTCTGAAAGACGTTTCTTTAATTCTCAGAAATGGTTAGGCGTATCCAACTCAACAGCTCATTCCTTTGCCTGCTGTGGCCCCTTTGTAGCTATGCTAATCTCAGTTCTAACAGGATTTGTGCTGAATGTGTTTCCTGTTCACACACAAAAACTTTCTTTAGCCAGAGTTGATATTATCCTCTTGGGGCTTATGTGACTTTGGTATGAGTCATAGTTTGTTGACATACAGCACGGAAAGAAAAATGCTAAAGGTCTAGCCAAGTCTGCTGGTCATCAGGAAGAGTTTGTAAAATTGTCAGCCTTGTGTGGAAGCTGTTTTCCCTTTTTATAGTATGTAACTGTAGCTATGTAAAAAGTGGTGCATGATGTAGAAAAAGCATTGTGAAATCCTATACCTGTTTTTTGTAAAGATCAGCTGAACATGTTAGGTTATGAACAGAGAAAAAAATTTGGTCTTGTTCAGAAAAAAACCAAAAAACCTACACTTCCAGCTACCTTTCACCTGTTTTTCATTCAGGCTAAAATGCCTGTCATTGCAACACTGCTATGTAGTGTGAAGCATTAGACAACCACAAAACAGTTTTGAGCAAAGGCATAATTCACAGCTCTGATTTTTATGTGGTGATGAATCCTCCAGAAAAATGGAGCAGCAGCAGATCTGAGGCAGCAGACATCACCATGTAGAGTCAGTGGATGTGAACCCTCCTGCTGACAAACTTCAAGCATGTCATAAATTCTGAAGAAACCACCAAAGTGAAGATATTTTTTCCATTTCTAGAGAAGAAATCAACTTAGAAATTTTCTGTACTTCTATAAGAATGAAGCAGCCTAGCTCTACTTCTTTAGGAATTGCCATGTGATTTTCATTGCTCTGTGCAGTCACAAAGACACCCATGTTGCATGGCCCACACATCTGATTAAGCATCTTATTGGAACCAAAACAATGAAGATTAGAAATTATATTTTCAGTTGTAAATAATCCTCATCTTGTCTACCAAGTGTTCTTATATCAAAAGGAAAGACTTAAAGTATCCAATCTACTTTTCCTACTTCATTTTCTTGTCTACTCCTTGAATTTGATTAAAATTGGGTAATAAAAATTAACATTTTTTTCCTTTTGCTTGTAGACTTTTACTTGCAATGCTACTAGACTTGCAGAGCTAATCCTATTCTGAAGAAAGGTGCAGAAATCTTCTTTCTGGGGTTAAGTGATTTATCCAAGATAATCAGTTTACAAGTTTGTAGGCTCCATGACTGATGAAAATTGGAGCATACTAAAATCTAATTCAAAGCCTAGGGAGAGAAATAAGAAATAAGAATAGAAAACGTTTTTGAAGAGGTTTAATTCATGACTTGTGAATAGGCAGTGTTTGGTTGTGACAAATCAAAACAATCACTTCATAAAAGCTAAGGTTAGTAAAATTCCATTTTCTGAAAAACATAGTTTTTTCAAAATCATGATCTCTGGGCTTGCAAAACCTATAAATGTCCTTTAAAACATAACATTTATTCCTTATGGAGAATCTTCTTTTTCAGACTTTCAGAGAAATGACTGAAAACAAGAAGAGTCTTTAGGTGGATCATAAGGAACTCAGAGACATCAGGGCCCCAAATAGGATGGAAAGACCTACAGAGACACACGGATTTTTGGAACAGATGAGGCTGGACCTGAGAATTCTACTGATACTTTCAGAGTCTGAGGATAGCAGATAATGAGAGAACCTGAAACCATTTACTTTTTCAGTCAGGCTGCTGAATTACTGGTCTTCCAGAGTAGGTAGACAGTAGTAAAGTTCAGAAATGTTACGTTTCACATCTCTTCACTACGCTCTGGAGTGCTAGAGATAATAACTGTAAAGGTAAGAATGTAATGATTAATAATTTTAATAACTGTTAGGAATATTATTTACAGAAGTCTGAAAAGAAGTTGTCATAGGCCACAGAAGTTCAGGTATAGCAGACAGGCAGACAGTTATACCGCTGAAATCATTAATGAGCACACATGTGGGTGCATCAGGTGCTGAATATTGCCATCAACTACGCAGGTAGGGAAACTGGGCTTCTTCCAGTTCTGCATCCAGGTGGTAACAGTGCAAGTCAGAGCACTGTTTCTCAGGGTGTGTGGTAGCATATTTCGAATTTACAGAGAAAATTGTTCACTGTTTTCAGCATTGGTGGGAGAAGGAATCAGTAATAGACAGAGCATACAACTGCTGCTGCTCATGAGGGATAAATGCTGAGTATGACTGGACCTGTTTCCAGTAAAGTAATTAACTGTATTTTTTGTTCATTGCTCAGTTGCAGACTTGGCACCAGGAGGACCAAAAAGACATAGAGCTTGACAGAATATGACACGTGGGATAAAATATCTCCTTTACTCTTAAGTAACTCCTCTAATATCTGTACTTGTGCATCTCACTGCTGCTGGCTCCTCTCTGGTGGATGTAATTTTCTGATGCTTGCTTTAGAGCTGTTCAGCACTTTTATTGCTCTACCATCTGCTCTAAATAGTTAAAGACACTTCTATTCTCAATTTTTCTACAGGGATGTAGAAGAGGCATCTGTCTCCAAACGCTTAAAATCTCCAATATGCATTCACAAATTATTTATGCAAAATAACTCAGACACATTTTCAGTAGGATTTACAGATGTCTGACAAAAATGTAATTTCCTTACACCTTTAAATAAAACATTGAGATGTGGCATACATGCCACTATAGAAAACTGCTCATTTTGTGTAAAAAGTTAATAAAGTTAGGCTTGAAATTAGTGGCGTTCTTCACCCGAATCCTTAGCTTTAAACATGCTCTTAAGTATTTTGATGAATAAGGACCCTTAAATAACTTTATATTTCAATTTTTTTTGGATCTGTGGTCTGAACAGGGCTAAACCCGAAGAACACACTTTACCAAGGCTTTCCATCACAAAGTTTTGTGTAACTGGTTAATCCCACATTGGGAAATCTGCAGTGGAAAAAGACACTTGTTAAAGTTTGAGCTGGGCTTAGAATTAAGGAGTTTCAGTCATTCGGCCATGGAAATAAATCCTCTCCTGACCAAAGTGTATCAAGGGAAGAGATGATGGAGCCCAGGGAGTCTTCACTGCTGTCTGGCAGCCTCCTCCCCAGCATACCCACGGAGCACAATTTGTACAGGTTAAACTGTTTATATAGGTGACCTAAGACAATTTGGTCATTTTTTCAAATTTTTCAATTGCTAACAGTGCATGGTTGTTTACAAACATTTGATAACACCCATTGCTATATGCCTTGGGAAAAACATCCTCTTCTATTGCTACAAACCTGTGCTCCAGCCTCTGCTTATTACCTTTCCTATGGCAATAGGAAAAACCTAAGGGCTTATGGACATGATTGCGTGTGACTGAGACATTGTGTCTGAGGAAGCTACCTGTCCCCAGGGTGAGGTGGGATGTGTTAATTAAGCCAAATCTGCCAGTCCCTGCCCCTGCCAGGGATGTCTGCTGGCGCTGCTACAATTCTGGAGAATCAGTGGCTGATGCTCTAGATGTGTACAAGAGGATAAAAAAGAATAAAACCATGTCAGAAATTTTCTAAAATAAGGTTTTTTTTAGTTATTGATATTCTTCTCTGTAGCGGAATCCCACAGCTCTGCTTTAATCAGAAGTCATCCCTTGGGTGCCCAGGTAGAGGTCCCTGGCAGCTGCATTGGGTCTGATGAATGTGTTGTGTACAGCTCTGATTCAGAGGCGAGCTGCTCCGCTGGCTTCCCCTTCCTGAGCGTGAAAGATGCAAGGGTTTGTCAGCACACAGGAAAGTTTCAGTCAAGAATAAGTAAGATGTTACCTTTTAAAAATATGATGAAGTTTTTCAAGAAAGCTATTCCCTGTTGCTTGCCATAAATCCTGTAGGAAAGGGTGAGATCCTGGGAAAAGGTGGTTTGCGAGGCTTTGGGGAATTTCCTGTGGCCCAGTGGGATATCCACATGGATACGACCCAGCAGCCATGGCAGGGTGGGGTATGGTCACCCTGGGGTGCCCCAAGGCATTTGATGGTGCCATGACCCAGGGAGGGCTGCCCCGTCCCAGTTACAGGGGGGTGACCACAGACAGAGGGCATTGGCCTTGGTCTGTGAGAAGTAGGCAAGTGTAATTATCACTTTTTTGTGTGTTGGCAAAGCTTGCCTGGATTTTCATGGAAATAAAAAGCCTCATTTCTGCCCCAGAAGCTGTCTGCAGGCAAATCTGAAATTCCTGCTTCAAACTGGAGGTTACTGGATCTGCCAGAAGAAGGTCCTGGTATCTTGCATCAGGCAGAGGAGAAATGGAGACATGTTTTTTGTTCAGCCTTGGCCCCAGAAACGGGCAAACTTTTTTTGGCTGAAGTTTCTGGTAAAGAAATGTGAAGGAAAATTGACTGATACCAGATGCTCATTGAGTAAAATTTAATTCCAAGAACTGTAAGCAGGACTTTTCTAGCTTTTATAGTTGGTGCTTCACTCTGTATTCATCAAACAATAATTGCTAATACTGTGTGCCTTCTGTTCTCTCTGTATGCCCTTCGTTCTCTTCAAGTTTCTAACAACACAGCAATGCCATCAAATTTGAAGTGCAGCAGCAGCTGGAGACAAGGAGAGCATCCTTAACGGCACCATTTTCATGCAAATACCATGCTCCAGGAGACAATTGTAAAGTTGCTTACCTGAAAGATGGAAAACAGCTTGGCAAACAAATGTCTTCACCAGGCCGGTACCTTCAAAGTAGAAATATCTTACAATACTTTGACTTACTTACCAGTCATTCATGAGGGAAGACGGATTACAGTGAGAAAAAGCATTAAATCGAGGTGGTTGAGTCTGTAACTCTGGCTTGTGGGCAGCCCACAGACCCTTCTCCAGGCCCCTCTTTCACAGGACCCAAAAGTCCCCTGGTGCTGCTTTCCCCTTGGTGCGGACAGCCAGGCCATGGCCTCTGCTGCTGTCAGCAGTGCCGGGGGTGATGGAAGGGAAGATGGAGGGTCACCACCAGCCTGGTACGGGAGCCCGCTCAGCAGGCTGCGCTTCCTGGGACCTTGGCTGTTGATGGGCCAGAGATGTAAAGGCCTTGCTCTATCCAGTGTTAAAACACCCCCGAGATACCTGCTGGCTCATCTGCAGGGCTAATGTTTTACAAAGGGAAGTCAGAGCCTGCCCAAATCCGTTTAATGAACTGGGGATGTAAACATGATGACTGGAAAATGCCATGAAGCTTTAGTCCTTCCCATGGCTCTCCTGACTGAGCTACCTATCCCACAGATCTGATACTGAGGAATATGAAATGGGCTTTAGAGGTAACGGTTGGTGTCTGAGAAGGGCTAGAGAGCCAAGAGAAGTACAGACACCTAAAAATAGTTTCCCTGCTAAGTAGGAGTTAATCTGTTTAAACTGCACACGGCTGTATGAAAACCAGTAATTTCTGCAGGTGTAAATGTCATATACAGTTGAAAGAATTCTCTAATATAATACATTTTCTATGCGAACTCCAGGTGCAATTGAAGTAAAATTCAAACTTTAACAGAAGCATCATAAATACGTTCCATATGAGCACGCAGATTGGTTTATGCAGTGCCTCTATTGAGTAGCAATGTCTATGGAATTATTTATATGCTCCAATCATTGGGACAAGAAAATAATATATATCTGTTCAACATTGCACACTATCATGACATTGTTCCAACAGTAATGCATTGGGTGTTGCCTTCTCAGGGACACACTGAAAATGCCATCCTAACTGTCCTGGTTTCAGCTGGGACAGAGTTAATTTTCTTCTTAGTGGCTGGTGCAGCGCTGTGTTTTGGATTTGGTGTGAGAACAACTTTGATAGCACAGGGATGTTTTTAGTTGTTGCTGGGTGACATTTATACTAAGCCAAGGACTTCCCAGTATCTCTGGCCCTGCCAGCAAGAGGGCTGGGGGGGAGGAAATTGGGAGGGGACACAGGCAGGGGAGGTGACCCAAACTAGCCAAAGGGATATTCCATACCATATGACATCATGCTGAGGATGTAAGCTGGGGGAAGAAGAAGGAGGAGACATCTGGCATTATGGCATCTGTCTTCCCAAGTAGCCATTAAGCACGATGGAGCCCAGCTTTCCTGGGAGCCCAGCCTGCCCATGGGAAGCGGTGGATGGATTCCTTGTTTTGCTTTGCTTGCGTGTGCAGTTTGTTTTGCCTATTACACTGTCTTTATCTCAACCCAGAAGTTTTCTCACTTTTACCCTTCTGATTCTCTCCCCCATCCTGCTGTGGGGGGGAGCAACTGAGGGGCTGCGTGAGACTTAGTCACCAGCTGGGGTTAAACCATGACAGAAACAAAGAAATTAAAGATGTGAATTGAGAAGGCAAGAATTACACCGCGTTACACAGTATTATGTGGACATTGTTAGCCAGAATTACACTATCCACAATCCAATCTGCTTTATTACTCCTTGGAAAGTAAATAAATTAAGCCACTTCACATTTTTTAATTCTGAATATATGCACAAAAATGTAAAGAAATTAAACTAATCTACCTTAAAAGACTCATTCACATGCATTTTCTTGAAGCTGCCTTCAGAAACCATACCTGATTCACATGTGGAGTTCAGGGAAGATTTTAAAGGCTGACACCTATAGCTCTTCTCATTTATCATCTTCTCTCTGTGGTGTTGCCTAGTCAGTAGACATAAGCACGTGTCCATTCCTTAGCTCACTGCCAGGTTGCCACTGGAGATCTGATCTTTGAAAATTATGTGATAGAAGGGTGGAGACCTAGCAAGGGAAATGTGATGGTTGCTTAATATGCAATATCACTTTTTTTTCTTCCCCCAAAGAGACAAAATGAAGGGTTGCTTTATAGTCGATTACACTTGAGTAATTGTATAGGGGAAGAAATTAAGACACAAAATGCCTGAGAGGTTTGCCCCACATTGAAAGTGTTTTCTAGGTGGAGAATAATTTTACAACCAGAGAGGGAAGCAAAGGCTTAAGAGGGGATGCAGCTTCAGCATCCAACATGGCAGTGAGTGGCTTAGCCACTGAGCTGTCCTGAAACACAGGCAGGATGGCCACAACTTGTCACCCAGAATTTTGCGACCACATCTTGAGGAGTACCTCCTGTGTCTCTGATACAGCGCTGATGGAAAGCACCAAGCCAAGCAGAAGTACACAGACCTCTTGATTTTTTTTTTGAGCTGTAAGTATGTGAGACTTTTGTAAAACAGGTCACGTCATGGAGGGTATATGCAGTTTCTGGGTCACAAGATAAGGAACTCAGCCTAGAAGGAGATTTTACAGAGGGTGACTGTAAGGTAATTTTGTGACTAAGCTTATTCTTGGTTAGGTGATCCTGCACATGCCCCATGCAAGTAAGGGCATGCTGGGGAATGTGCAGAAGGGGAAAACTGAAGAATGCATTAAAAAAAAAATAAAAATCTGTCTGCTTCACTTGAATTTTCTTTGAGGTATGGACTTGTCTTTGGTGCCAAGGTAGGTCAGCTACCCCTACATTTGTCACCTTTACTGTTTTTCTTATCCTCTCCTTGGATTATGGAAGAAAGTATTTATATTGTGGACTATGAAGCTGCCAGCTACCATTCCCAGTTCTTTTTTTTTTTTTTCAAGGAATCATCGAAACTCTTCCCTTTATGGTTATTTATAATGAAGTTCAGAAAACAGGTGGAAACTCATTGTCTAGAATGTTAAACAAATATACCATGTTCAGATCAAGCACCCACAAGCCCCTTTTTAATACTAAAATCTCCTATATCCAGCATAAACCGCAGTTTATGTTAGAAACTTCTGTTGTCATGGCTTGGAAACACAAGCGGCCCTGAAACCATGACAGCGCAGATCCACAGCTATCCATAATGCTGCCATAACTGAAGTGCTACAGGGAGCACTACTGTGGGGGATAGCTTCTAAAAACTGATGAGCTCTTAAAATTGCTGAGGACGGAGAACTCCATCTCATTAAAAATGTCTAGTCATGAAAACAATGAGAAATACCACCCTTCTTGGCACTTTCTTTTTTGTACGAAGGCTTCAAGCCAAAAGATCTGGCAGTGAGAAGCTGCCATTCTTGGGTGTCTAGGAAGGTGGTGCTAAATTAGAAATTATAGCAAAAGCTGAGGGAGCGTGTGCTCTTTGCAGAGAAAGGACCTACTGATAGTAGTTACCATTCCCTGAAATCTGGAAAGACTGTAGAAGGAATGGTGCAGGGACTTGAAAAGGGAGGTGAATGGGTATTATTTATCTTCTCCTAATAAAGTTCCCAGTTCAGTGTTAGGAAAGCTCAGGCCTTTCTGCAGCATCTGTTACTTTTGTTGTGTGCAAAGAATTCAGATCTGCTTTCAGCTTTGTGGCTTTTAGTCAGGCAGCCCGTTATATCGTGGGGCAATTAACATGTGTGCTCCCACACATGGTACACAGTGCTGTGGCTCCAGTTTGCACGAGAAAAAAAAGCTGCATCCAGCTCAGAAAAACATATTTTATTCTTTATATGCATAAAGAGGTTCATATTGTCCTTGAGTGACGGGTTTAATTCAGATATGTGTAAACCTCTTTGGTTTCCTGTTTTTTAATCTGAACTTAAAAGTGATCTTACGCTTCTTGTCACATTCTTTTTCAAGTCTGAAGAGCTTTTCACTAGAACCAGAGATTAACTGCAGTGTAGGGATGTGGAATGTCCAGGAATACCAGGTTCAAGCTCCTAGACATGTTGGCCCTTCATTATCAGTGCTAATATCATTAATTTCCCATGAAACTTCCTGTATAATCATGGATTTCTTGAGGTATGGCCTGAGAAAAAAGTTGATAATGTGGTTTGTTTGTTTTTTTTTAATGTCATGACATATCATGTAGTAATTTCTTTACTCATCACTTTTAATACACAGAAGTGACGAGAGCTTCTTCCTGGAAAAATGCTTTTGAGTAACTCACTTGAAATGTGCTCAAGAGTTTCTGAAACCCCATCCCTCTGGGTTTCTCAAACTCACTGCTGTGCTCTGAGGGCTCCTGCCTACCTGCCCAGGCTTTCTGTGGCTGCTGTTCCTTACCTGATTCTCACAACCCCCATTTGGGACAGGTGATCGTTACAGCAGAGTGAAAGACTGAAACACTCACTCCAGGCCCACAGAAGGGATAGGCGAGAGAGTTTCGTTTAGAATCAGTATTTCCTGAGTCCCAGCCCTGCGCTCATTACTGGTTTATATGATGCAGAAAATATCTGTATCGTTACTGACAAGTGCTTATTTCTACTAAGTAAATTATTTTATTTTATATTTTAGATATACTATATTCTAGTGTGAAAGCGTGCTTCTTGTGTAACCCTGCATGTTGCATCAGTGATGTATAGGCAGTTCCAAAAATATCCACGTTGTTTCTTGTCTTTAAAATCCCAGTGAGATCTGCACAGAGTCACTGCAGAAAGCACAGCCTGAGGAACGTGCGTGGTACACAGCGGTCTGAAAGACCAGCTTGCAGCTGGCCTCCAGCAAACCACTTGTTATTCCCAGGGAAGAGATGAATGACCCTTGAATTAGAGAGAGGAACCTTCCCCAGGGCTCCAAGACTGAACAGTGTATAATTTTTAGAAAGCCATCAAATGTCTGCCATTTTAAAGGTGGAGATTCCCACAAGTATGACAGCAGTGGGCACAGTAGCAAACGCCTTTATAAGCCATCACAATGGCCTCAACATGGATGCCTATGTGCCAGTTGCTCCTGAAGTCTATCACAAGCATTGTAACCACATCAGGCTGGGCCCACAGCAAAAGTATTTAATGCTCTCGCACAGCAAGTCTGATTATAGCCTTGCTTAACAATATTCAGAGAGCTGTGTTAATTCTAAGAACACAGACTTCACTCCATGGAATAAATAATCATTTTCCTGACATTATGATGGTTTGAAAGTTTTAGGGTGTTTTTCTTTGATCTTGTGTGTGTACGTGTTGATATTTATGTTGTGGTAGACAATTTTTTGGAGACATCACGTAGGAACTCTTTGCTTAGGAAGTGCAGGGCCAGTGCACCATGATAAGGAGTCACTATGTCACATCCCTCATGGGGTGGTATGGTACGATGGGCAGCCTGTGGGCAAATGATAACGACAGTGACATCAGCAGTTGGTTTAGAATTAATAGTTTCAAGATGAAAAGCACGTGTTTTTACAAAACCACAAAACCCAAATCCATATACTTTCATTTTGGTATTCCTTCCCAAAGGCTGACAATCACCGGTGAATGCAGCACTGTTTTCCTGGTCTTTATCAGATGCAGGATGGAGTGGAGGATTATCAAGGAGAAACTGCCGTCATGATTCACTCAGTGCAGGAGAGAAGATTAAAGTTGACTGGCTCTAATCTTAGCACAAGTCACATCCTTGTGCTTATCTGATTTCTTCTTTTTGATTCCACTTGCAGTATTTGCCACTAAGAGATGTCTGGAGGTTTTGTAGATGTCAACCATTGAAGGTTTGGATGAGTTGCTGGACATTACTTAAAAAATTGAATGGGTCAATCTGAGCCACCATCCAGAATTCATCACTTGGCTTACAGACATCACAGGGATCTCAGGAACATCACTGGAGACCTGCTCTCTGATATGACTTGGTCAGTAACAGTAGGTGTCTGGTTTTGAATGGCCTCAGAGGCTGCTTTACTTTTAAGTTACATGAAAAGCTTACCAAGGTGAGGTCAAGAACAGATGTATAACTATATATATAAAAATATATATGTAGGTAGCTAGGTATTTCTATTATGTATACATCATATACATTATATCACATCTATACTCTACAACATCTACACTCTACATTATGCATTTATGTTTTTATGCATATACATATAGGCATATTTATGTAGAGGCATTTGCCATATTAAAGTACAAATAGTTGCAGAATGTGGCAGAGAGCTGGTTTGGATGACATTGTGCTTTGTGACTAACTGTTCAGTTTCCATTGGGGCAGGGATGAATTCTTTGACTTTTATTTTGGATATAAACCATAGTGTATCATATGGTATATTGACATAATCCAGATTTTCATAGGCAATACATTGAATGTTATACTGACACTGTTTCATGTAGAAATCAGACACGCAGTAAGATGAAGATGAAATAATTTCCCTTTATTTACTTTAACATATGCTGAAATATTGGGTAGCTATAAGATTACTTAGCATTCAGATGATGCTGAATTACAGGCTATAGACATTGACTTCATACCACCTTTTAAGTGAGTCAGCATGATGGAAAAGTTGGAGAAAGCCACAGGAGAAAAGCTACCAGCTGTAGAAACTTGGGAGACTGAAGGTGTAATATTTCAGTCTCAGCTTTCATTCTGCTGAATTAAATATAAGTAAAGAGAAATGCAGACACGGAAGTTAGGCATAATATTTTGAAGGAAAGGAGGAATATATGTAGAGGCTGGCAGGACTCCCCAAAAAAGTGTTAAAAGAGTAATTCAGGGAAAAGAAGTAGGAAGAACACAAAAAAAAAATTGTAAAGTAGAACATCTTTCACATGTTTTCAGGGAAAAATAGTTGTGGCTTCTTATGAGGCTTTTATGTTCAAGATAGTTGATAGAAAGCTACTTGCTCTTTTGGCCAAGCTGCAGGATGGGGCTGGGATGTAGAAGGCAAAGAAAGCAAGAAATCTTGGGATTTCTCAGCTATTTTTTTCCACCACTTTTATCCTTACCAGTGTCATATACTTGAATATGGTGGCTTTGCGGCCACATGGAGGAGGAGGGGGCACCTGGACTTTGCCAGGTATCACACCAAAACCCAGCTCGTGGCATTCTGCAAATCTGCACTCTGCCATTGGGATTTGGCTTCATGTTACTAAACACAGGGTGATGCATGGCCCCAGACTGCATGCAAAACCACAATTCACTTCCAGCTCCTCTACGGATGTTGCAGCGCTAATGAAGCAAATCATATCTCAGGGAATATAGCCATGTATTTAATCTGTGTACAAAACAACTGCAATAAGATATTGTTATGGCTGAGATTTTTATGCTTCTAGTGGAAAAAAAGCATTAGGATTGAAATTGCAAAACAACGCCGTTCCTATAAAAAGTGAAAATGTGCTTGCATAAATGAAGGTTAATAGAGTTAACTGCGGGAGTAATACAAGACGGCAACTCATGCTAGAGAACATAATTGTGATTCAGATAAAGGGGAATTATAATTAAATGGAGCTGGATAAACATAGTTATCCTGGAAAGATCTCCCAGCACAGTACCAGGAAGTTTTAAGATGGGGAGGGAGATGTGTGCATGTGATCTGGAAGCCGAGACGCCACTGCCATCAGCTGCACTGGGTGCTCCACCACTGCGGCAGGTTGCCCATGCTGCCACGCTGTGTGGCAACGATGGCAATAACAGGGAATAGAGTTAAATTTGAAGTCTGT
Organism: Microhierax caerulescens; assembly: GCA_035590215.1. NCBI lineage: Eukaryota > Metazoa > Chordata > Aves > Falconiformes > Falconidae > Microhierax > Microhierax caerulescens. The sequence goes on along the minus strand of JAVJGJ010000037.1, from coordinate 67,051,242 downwards.
TTTGCCTGTGACTGTAATTGGCAAGTGATCTCTCTGTCTTCATCCCAAGCCCCAGGATTTCTCATTTTTGCTGTCTCCCAGTCTCACCCCCATCCCGCTGTGGGAGGAGCAGCCAGGTGGGAGTCTGGGTGCCGGCCAAGCTGCAGGATGGGGCTGCGATGGAGAAGGCAAGGGCACCCCATTCCCAGCCAGAGGGACAGGGGTGCATCTGCTCTCCCCACATCACCACCTCAGACAAAAAGTCTGCACCAAAGCAAACTTTTATATAGGCAGGATTTGTACTTGCCATATATGACAACTAAAATGGGCATTTTCTGTTAGTTTAAAATCCCTGATACTTTCTTTTAGATATACTGTGTCATCTCCTTTGTGTCGATAATTATAACCTTACTTGCAACATTCTTTCTGTAACTGGTATTATTTTTGATGTGGACATTTAAAATGAAATGCAGTAGTTTGATACTGAACACTGAAAGGCAGACAGAGGTTTTCCAGACTGAACTGCTTAAATGAAACAGGTACTTGTGCTTATTTCTTTTATTTGTCAAGTTACAAATATTCCTGATGACCTATACAAGATGAAGGGAATTGCATGTATTCCTCCTAAGACAACCACAAGACTTCCAAACAAGCTTTTTTTTTTCTTTTCTTTTTCTTTCCTTTTATTTGCAAAATATTTCTGTGACATTTTCAACTTTTAACTATATATCATTATTAAGAAAGCCTAAATATACTGAATTTGAATACAGGATGGTATTAACTCACATTCTTCTATAATTCCTATAGACTATTTTACATAAGACATACAGAATAAAGAAGCCCTGATGACTTCCTAAGAAAAACTATCGAATACTTCTGCTGTTCAATAATTTACAGTGCAGTTTGGAATCATTGTTTCATAAATCTCGATATATTATAATGATATACATTCCCAGCTGCCTAAGGACAATTTGCACTATTATTGTTTATTCTGAGCAAGTGATCATCTTTCTAGGGACTAAGCCTTGTTTTTCCCCCAAGAAAAGAGGTGGAGGCAGATCTTTGTGGCTTCAAATTTCTCTGTATTTCCAGAAAAATTATGTATTCTAGCCCTTCAAGCAGACTTCAAACCCCATATACAGAGGCCAGTTATGAGCCCTTACTGTCATCTTTAAGCTTGCACCTTGAAAATTTTTATCCTTTATTATTTTTTCTACTTCTAAAAAATCTTTCTGCTTTCCTTATGTATTTCCATCCGCTTACAGGCTGCAATGAATCCTTAAAGTGGGCTTTTACTCAAAATGTGCCCTTAATGTTTTTTGGACCTAATCTTTAACAGATTAGGTTGCTGATAATTTACACATTGGAATAATCCCATGAGTATCAGGATGGATGGCATCCCTTGTGATAGTGAGATGAGGCTGAGGATAAAAAGTGAATTGAAATTATTTGTGAAAAGCACTAGCACATCTCCTTTACCTTTTTATTTCTGCAGTTGGCATGTGATACAATAATTGTCTTATTCACATTCCTGTCTTCTCTGCTTTTTCAGTGACTTTGTTGAAGTGTTTTGTATCAGACATGCATTTATTTGTAGCCATTCCCAAGATCATAACTCCATTGCCTAAATCGGTTGTTCAAACTTGATTTCCATAAATTGGTTGTTCAAACTTGATTTCCATGCTGGAATTATTTATGTATCAAGGTCATTTTTATACTCAATCAGTCATGCACAACAGCATTTTTCCTTCCCAGTTTAAAATTCCACTTTCTTTGCAAGACCTTCTGTTTACTGAAGCTTAGTAAAAAAGTAATATTTTTTTGCTATTTTAAAGCTTTCATAAAATTAATTTCCTGAAGATGTATTTCTTTTTGTCATGATACAGCAAGTATACACAGGACCTAGATTCAAATAGAGGTCACGCAGATGACAGAATAACATTATTATTCCTGCAAAACAGCTCTAAGGATATTGGCTGCCTATACTGTATACCCAACTTTTGGTACACAGAAAAATGAAGGCAGAGATTGGAAAGTAAAGACCAAGTTGCTCACCTATCTCAAATACATTTTGAGTTGTCTGCCACACAAAGTTTCTGGAAAAACAGCACTTCACTGTTGAGTGATGTATTTTCATTTCCTGAAGCTGAAGGGGGTTTTGTATTTTCATTAATTCTGCAACAATCAAAACTTATCTCTGGAAAATGCGTTTAGTTTCCATGAAAATGTCATTGTTTTGGCTCTGACTGCCTGGAAGTGATTTTTTTCGCACAGCTTTTCTAATAACAACATGACAGTTTTACATCAGAAAGTAACTGACATGTGCTATATTTTTGTGCTTTCCCAAAGAAAAAGAGGAAAGAGCTTTAAAAAGGAAACACTGAAATGTTTACTGATTGTGTTTACCAAAAAGTGAAGCTGACCCTTCCAGCTACTTTGCCTTCTCCCCAGTCAAGCATCATCCAGTGAGAGGACGGAGCACTCTGAGCAGCTTGCCACGCAGAAGGAGCTCTGCATGGCTTACTGGTGGCACAAGGATCCAGTGAAGCAGGGACAGCTTTTTAAGGAACAACCTAGGCTAACAATCTGCAAAATTACCACAGGGGTGTTCTAAAACATTATGTTTAAACTCAGTGAATGCAGCTGTTCTCCTCCAGTGCAAAATTACCACCAGGTAAAGTGATACTCCAGGGGATGTTCTTTATACCAGATGTCTTGCTGGACTAATCTTGCTCACCAAATTTTGATGAAGGCATCCCCATATATTTTCTTACATTAAACAGGATTTGAAAAAAAAAAAAAATTAAACATGGATCCCAGCTTGGTTCATAGGGACCAACAGAACATCAGCCTTGCAAGGAATATGGGAAGAAGTAACAAGTTCCCACAAGAATTCTACGTTAGGAAGAGTCTAAGAAGTTATTTTTCTGCAGCCAAACTACATACATATAAAACGAATACCCTTGAAATCTCACGTGGCTTAAATAATCTCACTGGTGATAGGTATCTAGCCAGGAGGAGGATGATGAATCAAGCTGTGAAGTTTCCTTTTTCCCCTTCACTGAAGAGATTTTACTAGAAAAAGGATTCCTGAAAGCTTTCCTCCACTGAGATTTGAAAGCATGTGACCCTTGCATGTGTCATTTGTCCAAATTAGGAACGCTAAGGTACCTAAACCCAGGTAAAGGCGGATTTCTTCTGCTACATTTTATTTTGCCTTCATTTTTCATTGTCAGCTTTTTCACAAAGCAGGCAAAGTGATTTGCTTTACAGTTGTGTCCCCCTGTTCGAGAAATATGAAGAAAAATATCCTTGTATAACTGTTTAGCTAGCAAGGTGATGTAGGCAGTAAAAAAAATCATGAGGACCACTTTATGGACTAAGGGCACATCCTGATAAACACTGCTTCTAGACATTGTGTTTGCCAGAACATTTTGAAGGTAACGATACTTAAGGCTAGATAGTTTTCTTAAAGAGACACCAGTGAAGAGTTCACTACCATTTAGCACGTAAACATTTTGTATGTGTATGCCCATCCTCTTACTGTTGCATTCAGCTAGGATTTTGGTATTGGGGCATGAAAACAAAGTATACTGGTGGAGTACACTACTTCCTGGGCATTTTAGTTATTCCACAGAAAAGTCAGCTTTAAAGGAAATACCTAATGTTCCTCTGAAATTACAGAACATTTCTAGAATTAACACCCCCCCCCCTCCATTTATGTGGCCTTTTGCCAATGGACATTATCTAGCACTGCATGGTAAAAAGACCACACGCTTCATCCAAGGGCACAGCCCATGTCACCAATTACAAATACGTGAATGCCAGAAGCTAATTACAGATACCTTTTCCCTGTGGGGGTGATGATGTTGAGGGAGGTGGCCAAGAGGAAAGGAGATTGTCAGATATAGGGCTGCAAGTAGTATAGCCATCTATAACCATGACAGGGTGTGCAATGC
>JAVJGJ010000037.1:67021213-67035696 GCA_035590215.1 Microhierax caerulescens | reverse complement strand
TCTTCCGATCTCCCCCTGGCTCCCCCCTTTCGGGGGTCTCCGCAGCCCCCGCCCCGCCCCCCCCCCGCCCCCCCCGGTAAATTGGCCAGAGGGCTTGGGTTTGGGTTTTGGGTGTTTTTTATTTTGATCTTTTTTCTTTTTTAATTTGGATGCCCTGCTTTGTGTTCTAAAATGATAATTGTATGCTCCTAGCAATACAGCTGTACAAGAGAAAGCAGTATGTGGCACACTTTCTTTGTTGATACTGCTTTTTTGCCACTTAGAAGCTACTTCTGTTAAAGATTAAGCTGATGTTTATGCAAATTATAGCAAATGTCCAGGAGCTACAGTTGTGATGCCATCTCCCTTTGTTAGTTACAGAATCTGTTTTATGGTCACCAGTGTTTTCTGAAATGTTTTGGTTTTGTGTCCTTTAGCAGTGTGACAGCAGCTAGATTCTGCTCTCACAGGACATCAGCCAGCTGAAGCCATGGTTGTGCAGTCAATAAGCTCATTTGTCATCAGTCCCTTCCATGTACTTGAACAATAATTCCTTGCTGAAAATGCTTGATTTCTTCCATAATTGGTGTTCAAAAATGATGTAGTGAGACAGCTTATGGTTGTCTGCTGTCACATATCTTTGCAGTAATTTGTTGTTCACTCTGCTTTTGCTGCTAAACATGATGTTTCTGAATGTGGCCAAAAGTGTAGGTTTATCCAAGCTGGTTGTATTTGATAGTTTGCACTTTGTTTTTAGACTCTGTTCTAATGATATTCTTTGTCCCTTTTTTTGGGAGGGCTCTGAAGCACAGACATAGTAAGAAGTCTTGCTATTTGTTAAAATTCTCTACTGATCCAGATTTATTTTAAATTTTGGATGTGACAATGACACTTTTCACAACCCGAGACACAGATCAGTTGTCTACTATTATCCTGGGGTTTTATATATTTGTTTCCATTAAGAAGCTGTAGACACTGCTAGGTTAACAAGGAATGCCCATTTGTTAATCTGCAGAATAACCAATTTATTTGTTCACATTTATTTTTCTTCTGTCTCCTTTTATTAGTGTTTATTGATGTTGTGTTTAATTTTGCTGCTTTATTTTCAATTTTTTCTGCAAAATTCTTAACATTAAATTACAGATGTTACATTGCACTTCATTGAACCAAGTGGATGGAGTATATATGGCATCGGATCTTTTTTTTCCCTGTTAATAATACTTGCACTGCAGTAACTAACTGTTTTGCCAGTCAGTTTTGGCTGCTTTTTAGCATTTTATTTTATGCTTCCATTTAAACAGAATTGGTAATATGGTCTTGTTGACAGATACTGTAGGGTGAATACACTAAATACAAAATTTAATTTGAAAGTATTAGAACACTTTTCTTGTTTTCAGGAAGTTGTGACAGGCTTTTCATATGACTCATAGAAACCATGAATAGTACATCTAGCTTTTTAATAAACATTCTTGAAATATGTTTACCTAGGTTATCAACTTTTTAAAGTATAGCTTTGTAGCCATGTGGTGGTCTAAGCTTTGGCTTTTCAGTGTTACTCCTTGCTGATGTGTTGTCCTGGCAAAATATTATGGGGTGATTTTTGTGTGTTTAGTATTCTTTCAAGATTTGTTTGTAAACTATGACATCATGTATTTGTCATGTTTTTGCTTGACCTTGAAGATTGATTTGTGAGTTTAAATGACCATCTTGGCATGGTAAGGATAGTTGTTGCCACCAGAATTAGTGTTAACTAGCCTTCCCTGTCAAAATAGCAATCAAATTACAACTTGCAACAAAGGCATGGTTAGCAAAACAAACTTGCTTGGCTTTTAGCTAAAACAAGTGCTGTTGAACTATTAAGCTATTTGTTTGTTTCCCCTGAGATTTGTCTAGATGATATATGTTCTCTATGTTGGTACTCCCTTTATTTGGAAATGTTTGTTCCCTGTAACCTATACTGATTAAAGGGCTGCTTTGCTGCTATACGTGTTATGCATAAACTCTGGACTAGATACTATAAGGGAATAATGAAAAAATTCTAGATGAGACTGTAGAAAGCCCTGTTCAGTTTGCTCCCTCTGTGGTTCCCTTGGTATGGTTAACATAGCTTGCTCTGCCCTTTAATTTTCTTTTGTCATGTGACTGGGATGAGGAAGGGGAGATTTCAGTACTTAGCACTTTGTGCTTCTTGTGAATTTCTAGGCATACTTTTTCTTTCTTTGGAAATGAGGACTGCAACAGAGCTTTTATATTTAAAAAAAAAATATTATAAAGACTGGATTAGCTAACCCATGAATAATAAACTTTGAGATTAATGATCTGTGTCACCTATTTCCATTCTGGCTTAAAGTTAAGAAGTAACTGCAACAGGGGATTTATAACTTGCACCTTAGCCAGGCGACCCATCTAGTAGTGCAGCAGTTCATGTTATTAATGCCATGCAATAGTAGTGGTGTCCTGGCCTTCAGTAATTTATTACCAGTATGCTTTTTTTTCAGTCTGTTTTTATTCCATTTCTTTTGAATGAGTGAAAGGAATAACTGCTTCCATTCAAATCTGAATTGCAGGTAACTGAATGGTCCTTTGGAAAAAATGCTTGTTGGCTGATGTTGTTTAAAGTCTCTTGTATAAAAGCTCAACTTTAAATGAAGGCTTTCGATGTTCACTCAGTAAAGCTTGACTGTTTATCTGAAATACTTCTGTCTTGAATGAAATCTTATAATTGGCTTTGATTTACTGAGGTTTGTAACTGAACTGTTTGGGTAGGTATCAACTTAATAGCCTTTTTTTGCAGTTTGAGCTGGATCCTGAAATTGAATTCTGCTTACATTTTCCTCTGAGTTCTCTGGGACTTCACTGGAAGGACAGTGGGTGTCACTGTCTGAAGCGATGCATTTTCTTTCAACCATACAAAGTATTTCCTGGGCATAGTTGTGTTGGTTTCACTGTGTTTGCACTCCTGTTCCAGATAGTGTCTGTACTGAAAAACCTGCTGCTTCTGTCCTCTGTCATGTGCTGGGCTGCTTCCGCCACACACTAAGTGTTCTTTGACTCCCTGCTTGAGTGGTGTCTTCCCAGCATTGATTTATGGCCAAGCATCACTTGAAAGTTGCTTGGCCCTGCAGTACCAATTTGGAGGTTTCTGGCTTCTCTGGTAAACTGTGGGCTCTCTTTCTCTGTCACTTTGCCTCCAGCTGTCTGCCCTTGGCCGCCACCAGGCAAAGGCTTTTGCTGCTCCTTCATGCAGGCTTTAGCTTTTTATCCTAAAGCTAGCCTTTCTGATGTTGCTTTTTCTGTCTGCAGTCTCATGCTGCTACTTGGGATTGATTGAAGGGGAACCACAGGCAAAACACTTCTTTCACTTTTGCCATTTGCACCTCAAACCTCTACAAGCCCCTTCAGTTACCATCTTACCATCCAGGGCCTGCTACTGGATCCAGACAGTATTTTCCTGGGAATTCTTTCTCTCCCTTCTGGTCTGTCTCTTGCAAGTGCTAGATACTTAGTTCTGTTCTGGGTTTTTTGTTTGCTGGTTTTGTCTTCTTTTCTTTGAGGTCTCTAGTGCTTTTGTTTGTTTTTAAGAGTGTATTTCTTGTTCCAAGGGTATTTGTTTAAGGGATGTCCTAGTAAGAAATCTGCTTGTGTCACAATGTGGTGCACTTTTTTTTTGGTTTATGTGTGTAGTCAGAGATCCTGTTTGTTATAATGTACCCCAAATTATAATTAGACTTTTGGACTCCCTGGTTAACTTTCCTCTTTGATAGTAAGGGAAAAAGGAACAACTAAAAGGAACAATTAAAAAATGTTGATCTCTTCTGGGGGGAGAGGAAGACATACCAAAGAAATAGAGCTGTGTGTAATAATAAAATACTCCCCCCCCAAAAAAAAAAAAAAAAAAATCTTAATTCTGTCAAAAAAATGAAAGTGAGCCTTGGGAAAACAATTTATAAAATGAACAAATCCATAATGTAAAAACTTGATTCAAATAAAGGAATAATGCTTGTCAGTTTAAATGATGCAATATCCTTTTCAGGGAGGACTGACAGTTATCCCTGTACCCTGTTGTGTAAGATTGAGTTACCAGACAGAGCAGAGAGATTAAAAAAATAAAAGTGTGTGTGGGTATCTCATAATTCATTTCATGTGTTATGTGCTGAGCTTGACTTCTGGGGAGTGGGCAGTGATGGAGGCAATGGTAGCATAAAGCAGAAATATTGAATGTGAAATTTACTCCTGCATCCCTGCTTAAGTCTTTTAGGTGACATTGAGATTTTTATACTCAAATATACCATATTTTTTTTAGCTGCTGCTTCTACTGTGGATCACAGAATCAAAGCCCTGCACTGCAAATTAAATTCTCTATAATGTGCTTGATACCTAGGTTTTGAGGTATGTCAGTGAGAATTCTTATTGGATATCAATATTCTTATTGGAGAATGGAAGGAAACTAAAGACATGGAGATAAGCAGGGAGTATCTTTACAGTGTACTTGGGCTTAGTTTCATTTGTAGTAATGTTATATATTATTAATATCTTCAGGTGACATTGCAAATGGATATTTGAGGCTCACAGTTACAAGCTTTGAGGATAATACGAAGCACTTGCCTCTTATTGGGACACTGGGCTTATCCTGGGAAACAGATGTATTTAAAGGCAATGTAAAGGTCAGTTGAAATATTGTTTCCAGAAATGCTTTATCTCAAAACAGGATTATATTTATGCATCCTAAATATGATAATTAAAATGTTTTTATGTTGCAAAAATGATGTGAATTGTGAGGAAAAAGTTTTTTCCTTTCTGTCTTAGACTCTAGATTGCATGATAGAGCCATTATGCATGTGTGATGACTCCAGTGCTTTCTACTTAGCAAAGATGCTGTGATGAACCAGCAGTGTTTGGAAACGCTGGACAAAAAATTTGGTGCAGATGTGCTGTTTGTGGGGGTTTATGATTTTGTATTTTCTACAGGCAATAAGTCTTGAACTCCTGGGGGAAATACTGTGCAGTTCTGTTGTAGCATATATGTGCAATGAAAGTTAGAAACTGTTGGAGGACATTAAAATGCCAGTGGGCACAGGCAGTAATTAATTAATTAATTAAAAATTAAAAACAGGCATTCACACAATCAGCACCTAGCTCGAGTCATGTACATGGGTCAGCTGGATTAACTGTATTTTAGAGGAATTCTCATTTGTTCTTTTATATAAAACTCCTAGAAAAAAATATTTTAAAGAAAGTTTGAGAGTAGTTCTGTAGATTTTGCAATAGAGTGAAGGCACATATTTTTAAATGTACTTCAACTACATGAATATTTCAGAGGTACCAAAAATTCTGATAAATGTAACTTAATCACTACTGAAAAATGGTCTGCTTCAATACTTGATTTCAATTTTGGCACTTAGTTTGAAAAAATAAATAATGAAACTGGTTTTTTTTCTGCTAATCCTGCATAAGTGTTGAGTGAATACAGAGCGGTAACATACTGTTTTGCTCATAGACATTCATGTACTTGTTTTATAGTTTACAGTGTCAGCCATCTTTCCTATGCAATGAGGAATATAAAATATATCTTAAAATTTAGTAATCTACTAGTTTCTTTTGGGAACATCAACTACGGTTGAGCTTGGATTATATCATTCATAGCAATTTTTTTTCTTCACATTCCTTGTTTGCACAGTGACAAGTTTGCTTAATTGCAATTTTTTTTTGTTTGCACTAAGCTTTTTTGAGTAGGGTGTTTGTTTTCAAAAGAACAACAAATCCTTCCCTTATGTGTTTTAATAAAAATATTATATGTTGGGTAATAAGGAATACAACCTAACAAGAAAATGTTTTTAAGGCAGTTGTTTGGTGTCTTTTATTAATTGCCATGAATGTTCATTGAGAACCATATGACAAATAGTTGCTTTTTTGAGGCTTCTGAAAAGTTTTAGGCTTGAATTTTTTATTGTGTATCCCATTAATGTTGTTAGAACTGTTTGCATGCTTAAAGTTAGTGGAATCGTAGCACATCATTACAGAATATGCTTCATTTTCGTGAAAAGCATACAATAGGAGGTAGGAAATCTTGCTGTTGAGTTAGGCAGTTACTAGAAAATTAAGACTCCAGGGAGACCTTATTGCAGCCTTTCCTTGTGTAAAGGGGGCTTATAAGAAAGACTGAGGGATACTTTTTACCAAGGCCTGTTGTGACAGGACAAGGGACAATGGTTTCAAACTGAAAGAGGGTATATTTAAATTGGACACGAGGAAGAATTTTGTTTTTTTACTGTGAGGGTGGTGAGGCACTGGAACATGTTGCCCAGAGAAGTTGTGGATGCCCCATCACTGGAAGTGTTCAAGGTCAGGTTGGATGAAGCTGTGAGCAACCTAATGTAGTGGAAGGTGGGGATGGACTAGATGATCTTTAAAGGTCCCTTCCAGTCCAAACCATTCCATGATTCTATATGATTTACAGCTGCTTGGCAGAATTTGTCTTCCATGAAAATAATCATGAGTAACAAATAAAAAATCTGGGAAATTAACTGTCAGAGGAAAGAGAGCTATGGCTATAGTCTTTAGTTTAACTCTGTCTTATGTGCTTACAGCATAAGTTATAGTGAATATTTGTTTCAAGGAAAAAATAAATAATGTCAATTTTTTTTTTTTTTTTTTTTAAACCCTTGTTTTGTGGTGAGAGATTGCACATGTCAACACATAGCTCTGGGAAGAATTCAATTTGGCTTTTAACATAAATCTCTCAAACTCTTAAAGCAAGTGAAGGCCAAATAAAATCAGCCACAGCAGCAGAACATGCCACTGCCTTGATTTTATTTGAATTTTGTCCAGTACTCTTAAGGAAAAAAAAAAAACCAAACCCTTTTTTTGGCACTTCTGGGCATTTATTTTTTTTTAAAATTAATTGCTGAAGTACAGATAGTTGGAAATACATGGGAACTGCACCCCCAACACTCTAGGCCACCCTGCTTTAATTTTCATAATTGGCCTTCTTGTTTCAAGTAAATTTATGGCTCATATAAGTTACTAAATGATAATCAGATTTGGTTTGAGTTTTGTGTTTCCATCACAGACTACAGTAACAAACTTAGGAAAACTCTATATATCACATTATCTCATGTTTGTGCCATCTGCTCCGCATTGTTTGGCAGAAGTACAGTAACAGTGAAAGAAATGTTAAAACAACAGAGATACAACTATGTAGTGCAGTGAAATAAAGCATTTAAAATTAATTTTTTGGCATGGAATATATGATGTTGGTTTGTTTATGCTTTTGGAGCATAGTGTACTCCTGGAAGTAATGCACATATACAGCATAATTAAGATAATATGATTCATTTAGTGATTCAGAACTCATGAGCATAGGTAACAGCTGATATTAATGACAACACACAGCCCATATGCTTTTAAGGCGTGTATGAAACCACCAGTTTGCAAGTGCCCAAGAGCTGTCATCCTGACTAGTATTATAAAATGATGTAATTGTGTAGTGTTGTAAAGAAATCTTTTGAGGAATTTTTAAAAGGAAGAATATTTGGAGGGTAGAAAGATCTATTAATACTACTTTTTTGGAAACTGAAGCTTGAAGCCATTCAAAAAGTGCTGTACAACTTTCATTTACAGCTGGCATATAAGGGTAACTGTTGTGTGTGTGCAGTGCCTTGAGGGTGGTCTTTTTGAGTATCTTTGCAAACATTGCTGTGTTCATACAGGTTTAGCACTGGAGTTTAAACTTAACTTTCTCTCATATTGAAAGGACTATTGTAATTTGAATGATAAGGTCAGTGATAATTGAGAAACACAGCTGTTAAAGGCTTAAACTTTGAAGAAACAATGCCTGATTTAGATTGGCAGTGCTACCTTCTGTAGAACAGTTTTTGATGTCTGTAGGTTGCAATTTTGATTTGTGTAGGAAACTTCTAAGTAAGTATTTGTTGCTTTGTAGTAGTCAGTGGAGCACTACCAATTGAATCTTGAGTTTTTAACTTTCATACCAAAAAATGGCTCTCTGAACCCTTGATATTTCTCCTAAAATTAGGGACAGATCTATTTACTGTGCCATAGCATACAGAAGGAATCTGTTCTGCTTGTGTTTGTAGGACTGCTGTGTGATGGATGTTACTCTCTTGGATGAAATTGGAAGGCCCTTCTGGTGTTTCAGCGCGCCAGTCTGCATGGAACTGTCTTCCAAGGCATCCAGCCTTTTTGACTACATGGGTCATATCTATACCATAGAGTATGCAGATTCAGAGGGTAAAGTCTGTGTTGAATTGGTGTGGTTGGAAGAAACCAAGGAGTATTTTATAGTCAATTTGGTGCTTTATATAAGCACAAAAAAGGTAAATAACTGGCATGGAACAAATTACTGACTTATTTGGGTCACCGATTTCCTTGCTCTAAAAACCCCGCCACCAACCAACACCTAAACCCCACTCTAAACTTTTCATGCTTACATTTGATGCCAACAGGCAAGACTGTTTCTGCAAGTTTTTCAGTTACAAGTGCAATTGTACAATTTTTCTTTATTTGGCATTGAAGAGATGTTTTGATATAAATGAGAGTTTTTCTTCTGTTGAACATCACATGGTTAGTCTTTCTGATACTGGTATATTGAAATTATTTTTAGGAATCTTTTTCTTTATAGATACTTCTTTACTGTGGTTAACAAATAGCCTTTTGTGGGAGCCATACTGTGAAGATACCTTACCTTATGCAAGCTATGCTATTTTTGAGAACATTGACTTTTATGCCTAGTATTAAAACAGCACGTGTGCTGTTTCCTTCCGATTTGTTAGTGTTATTGGTAAATGAAAGGTTTTGACAGGTTTTGTTAAATGCATAAATACTTTTTTTTTTTTTTCCCCTCAGGAAATACTTCACTTAAATATATGCTAGTAGAGGATTTAAAAGGTAGATGGGGAAGTCACAGACCTGAACAATATGGTAATTAAGGCATTTGCTGGAAAATAACATATAATTTCTATTATGAAATTTCTTTAAACTCCTGTTTGTTCTGTTTTCCCATGTTCTAACCTTCTGTCTGGTAGACCTATGAGTAAGTGTCCCAATTACCAGCACAGCTGAGCTGGTGTCTTTCTGTTTTGAAAACAATACATATGTGAGACTGTGTATCTAACAATAAGTATTCATATAAAAATTGAGTGTGTGTCACTGGTCTTCCAGGTTCCGTGAAGTAACTTTAGGACCAAATCTTCTACTCTCTCTATAAAAAAAATACAATAAAATGACATGATATTGGGACACCAATGTCATCACATAGCATGTTACAAAAATTTGTGTAGTTTCACATTACTCTGTTAAGAAAAAAGCACAACTATATTGTTGACCTCTGTGACTTTATTATGACAGTGATTTCCTTAAAGAACAGAGAACAATTATTTTAAAGTACATTAATTGATTAATGCAAGCAATGTTTATGTGTGAGCACTTGTGCTCTATACGGTAGGAGCTCTGTATTACAGTGATAGGGTTGTTTCTTAATGTAACTTTCAAAGAAATAAAGTCAAGGCTGATTCAGTTCTAGTTTAACTTGTATAACCTTGCCTAATGAGGAAATGGAAACATTTCTGTCTTTGGTGGTTAGCCACTGTAACAAGCACGATTGGCTGCATTTTGTCTCATTTTATATTCACTGCTGATGGTGACTGGGATCCCTCGAAGTAAAATAAACGTTTTAGCAAGTGGACTGGGTGTGATGAGTGCCAGAACAACAGGTGCTGAAATTCATGCAGCACAGAAAAGTGGCCAGTCAAGATTATCTTTTGCTTGAAGGTAGACTAAGGCACTGCCTTTAGCAAGTAAGTGGTGGCTCAGTCCCAAAGTTCTCTTAGTTGCCCTCACTGCTAAGCCTGTAAATGAAGACGCAGGATTATTCTGGCTGCCTTGATCCTTTGAGATGTGCAAGTATGTTCTTTGATCTGCTTTGAAGCTGCCAAAGTCAGTGGGCACTCAGCAGCCATAAAATTGTAGTTCTGTTCCTGCTCATTCTAGATGAATTTTTGCTTCGTTTCCAATGTTGTTTGTTTGTTTGGTTTTTTTTTAGAAAAGTAAAGTACTTCCTTTTCTTTAAAAAGAAATTTCAATTTCTAAAGCATTTGACCTTTATACAATTGAATGTTTTATAGAAAGTTCTGGAGTCACCATTAGAAATTAAACAAGAGAACATGCTGTCCCTACTCCCAGTACACCAATCTAGTAGCCTGGAAGTTTACTAACTCAGTGAGGAAGAGGGTAAGTCTTTAGCAGCACTGTCAACCTAAGAAGCGATGCATAGCAGTTTCCTCAGGTTATTGCTAACTTATTTCTGCTGTTCATGAACAAGAATGTGTATATGCAGCAGACCCAAACACACAGTGGTTCTGAGATCTTCAAAATGGACAAAACTATTGTAGAGCTGTTCTCACGCATCTTTGCTGAAGTTAACAGGACCGTAATCCTGTCCTTTCTGAAGATACAAAGACTAAGAATCCATTTTTACCTCCTCAGATAGGCCTGGGAAGGGCTGTAGTATTATGCCATGTGTACACTGCTTTAATTTCAGTTTACAGTTGCTTTTAACTTGCACAGCAGAAGCAAATTCAGTAGTTACCACCTCTGTGATCAAACCTGGAAAGTTAGGTGTGGCTTCACTCAGAACTTCCATTTCTTCAACTCCTGTCGTCGTTTCTTTGTATAAGTGAGGATATACGCTGAAACTCCACAAAGAAAGATGACAATAGGTACCTGCACTGGCCCTTTTCATGAAAAAAAATGACATCTGTTCCAAAAAACGACATGCTTTGATAGAATCTTCAGCTAATCCCTTTTTATATACCTGGTGCAAAAGGTGGTAGGATGAGTTGCATGTCCCAATCTGTGATAAAAAATTCTTGCTCTATAGAGGAGAATTGTAAAAACAAACAGGAAAAATGGAGGTACCAGTTGAAATCTGACAATCAAAATACACAACTAGTTGTGACATTAAGCCTTACATCACGTTTTTCTTTTAATGCCTCAGGAATTCTTATAGCTGCTTTTAATGATTTTGTTAGTGTTCCATACTGAAGACAGAACAATGTCTTTGCTGTAATTGCATCATTTATCCAAGCAGTAGGAAAATTTATCTGAGAGAGAGTATTAGCATTTATAAGTGGAAAAAAATACAAAAGTTAAAGATTGTACTTGTATTTGTGTGTGCTTCAGGGACCAACTCATCTAAGTAAAGAGAGTAACCAACTCCAACTTCTAAATGTATAAGTACTCTGTAACAGATAGAATTCCAATATTTTTGAAAGGGTGATTAACCTGGTAGGCAAGCATAAAAACACTATTTATGTTTATCTTATTGCAAATAGAGTGCTCAGTTAACATAATGAGTTTAAATTGCATTAAAAAGGAATCAGCATGAAAGTGATTTAATGAAAGCGTTTTTATGAGATTATTGCAACAGCGGAGGAATCATCTTTTTAATGGAACTACATCTAAATTTAATCTTGCCGTTTGTCATCGTTTTACCAGATGTTTGCTGTGTTCCTAAATGCTTCCCTAGTCTGTTACTGATATTTTTTTTTTTTTTTGAAAGAGGTACTTGTAAATGGAAAATGTCTTCAATGAACAGCTCATTAATATTCTTGGGCACTTAATCAGATCTTCCATTGATACAAGCTCCTGTGTTTGTCATCTGAACAATTGTCTTTAACACTGCTATTCTGGAATCATTCCTCTTTACTGCAGTTGGCTTTAGTTGGGAAACTAATAGCAGCTACATATTTCTGAAGTCTTTGTGGTGTAAGCTAGTAATCACAGTTGTTTGGTTTTTTTTTTAGACTGGCCTTTTAGTTGTTTTGGCTTTTCTTCCCATTTTCTTGTAATTGCTATTAAAGAACCAGTTCTGCTTTCCTAAAGCACTTCTGTTCCATTGTGCTTTTGACACGTGACTGAATACAGAATGCAGTTGTGTGATGGATAGCCTCATTACAATTTTTGGGTTGTTTTTTTTTTTTCCCCTGCCTGGTGCCTCTCTCCCTATTTAGCAGTCATGTTTTGATTTGCAGTCATCCATTAGATATTTGGGTATGGTCTTGATTTCATTGAAACTGTTCTCATTGTCATATACTTAATTCTTGAGAATAGGACTCTTTCCCCACCCCCCCCACCCCCATTCAGCTATATGTCTAACTGATGCTTGTGATTGGGTACTTGAGAAAAATATATGTACAGTAATAAGGATACCATGAGCTGAAATGGATTAATACTGTTCCAGATTAAGAATCTAGACAAATGATCAAGTTGTGTATCTTAGTGAGTTACTGTCTAGCAACAAAAAATGTTTTTTTATTTAAACAAAATAACAGTTTATTTTGTTTAAGTAAAACAAGGGCTTGTATTTACCAGGTATTCCAACACATTCAAACAATTGGAAGGAAGTTTAGGTAAAAGCGTTTGCTCTTCTGTCTGTCTGGCTTGCTACTACGTGCAGTTACTCACTAAGGTGTGATAACTGAATCTCAGTGTAAATGTAAGTGCATTAGATACTGTACAGATAAAACAGTGTTTTGAGAAATTAAAATAAGAAGTAGTTGATGGGTTTTAATTTCTGTGTATAGTGGCTTGGAAGGACATTAATATAAAAAGTTAAATCCTGTCACTGTTTCCTGTCACATGCTTCCACTATAAATCAGAATGGGAAGCAGTGGCAACAAGGGTAACTGGTGAGTTGTGTGTGGTGAGGAAAGATTTAGTGTACTGAATGTGAAAGCATTGCTTATTTTGTTCTTAGTTCAAATTTTAAACCATTTAGGAGTCTTTCTCATGCTGTGCCTCTTTTGAAGTATTTGTGAAAAAGGAGTAATACTACTTTGTATTAATGCTATCACAGTTGTAGAAATATAATAAAGTTGAAAACTGTAAGGCTTTTAAATACACTAAAGAAGAGTAAAATGGGAATTATTCTTTCTAGGTTTAAGCTGTTTATCTCCTTTTAAAGGGAAATTAACCTTTTGGAGGTAAATGTACTTACAAGTCAGATAGTGATCACACATTAGTAGGTAGTATTACTTTTGTTCTGCATGCAGACAACTTCTAATGCACATTAATTTTTTTGTTTCTCTCCTGAATCAGCCATGCACAAAGTTAAATTTAGCTGTCTTGATGAAATCTTATCCAAAAAAATGCAAGGTAGGGAAGAATGTGTAATAGCTAGGTAATGTCCCGTTTATTCACTGAAATACCATAGATCAGTTTATTCTGCAGGGATTGGAAAGTATTTAACTATTAAACAGAAAAACACCACCACTAAACCCCTCAAGCTAAGGCAATTGCCTAGCTTATCAGAGTTCAGTATCATCAATACTTATTCTGCACCAAAGATAAACCCCACATTTTTACAAATATGCTGAAAAAAACCTCTTGATGTTCAGAAAAAATCTGGAAATAATGAGTAAAGATAAAAATTACATATTTTGAAATATACTGAAAACTCTCAATGTTTGGAAAAATCTGAAAATAATGAATAAAATCAGTATTCTTATTTGTGATTATTAGCAGTTCTTTGTTCATTATTATCTCGTTTGTTTTATACCCTTGACTTATAACTTCCCTTTATCTTTGCACATTTCTAACAGAAAAAAAAAGAGGTGTCTGTGTAAATGTAGGGAATACATTTAACAAAAACCTTGAGAGAGGTAAGGTACTCTGAAACTAAATAATTTTATTCCGAATTTGCTACCTGTATGATATGGTAAGAAAAGGATGTTTTTGAGGAAAAAAGTCCCCATCATAGTAATCATACCACATGTCCACCATGTTTTGTTCAAATTTTTACACACATATATATAAGGATCTTAAAATTTCAGTTTTAATTCTGTTGTAGAGTAGGTATGTAAGAGTGGAATATTTGTGCGTGAGGAAAGACAGAACTTTCTAATGTTAATGTTACGCTATTGTAACTGTCTGAAAAGTCATTTAATGAATAAGTAATGGAATAATACAATTACTTGTTTTTTATTTCAAGTTTTGCATCTGCTTTTACATATTGTAGGACTTATGGTGAATACTGAATTGGAAATACACTGTTTTTAGGAAGTAGTAGAAGTAACTGACATCCTGCTTCTTTTAATCTTAGCATTTCAGTTTTACAGCTTATATACATTCTTAAAAATCCTGATGTCACAAATGTACTTGCATGGACAAGCCATCAGGTTACTGAACAGGATCTGTGTTTTGCTCTGGGACCAGCAGAGTTACGTTTGAATCCTACCTCCTGTTGTGTCTTCAGCAGGTGATATTCTAGTGTTAACAATCCATTTTCTGCTTCACTTCTCCCTCCATGGTATCCTGAAGAAATCAATTATATACATATTTTTAAAGTCCCAAGCCCAATTAAAGATTTGCAACACTTTGCAGATTCATCTGATATGAAATGATTGGTTCAGCTAATTGGAAATCAGGCATGCGACCAGTCTGAGACTGCTGGAAGTGAAGCTTGAGTTCGGAATAGTGTAACAAAT
>JAVJGJ010000037.1:67010366-67021197 GCA_035590215.1 Microhierax caerulescens | reverse complement strand
GGCGGGGCGGAGCAGGAGTGACAATAGTCATAGTTTCTGACAGATAAATCAGATAAATTTATGTAAACAGACTTTGATATGTACAAAGCATGAGCAGAAGGCAGTTATTTTGGCCTTCAATTTTCACTAGGTTTTGTATCTATGTAGGAATTTGTGGAGCACAAGTATTCTTGCCCAGTTTACTCAGTATTCTGGAAGGATCAAAGCTCAAATGCTGGATTCCAGGTTTATGCAGCTGGAGACCTCTACATGTTGGTTGCTTTAGGATACTTTATAGAATTGAAGTGCTAGTTAACCTGTCTGTTGTTGAACTGTATATGAAAAGCTTTGGGTTGCTTTATGCAGCTCTATTCCATTAAAAACCAGCCTGCAACAGCAGGTTCTTTCTCAAAAACAAGAATTCAGAAATTTATACATTACTTGTGAGTACCTTCATACGTTACCTCGTTTTCAACAGCCAGCAAACAAAACAAAAAAACCTTAGTGCCACAAAGTTTATTGCTTTTGAGAGAGGCTTTTTTTCCTTGCAGCTCATCACAACGACTGCAAGTACAGTGTGATCGCTAATGTACTAGGGGCCTTCCATTTAAGTTGCTAAATACACTTACATGTGGAATGTTAATGTGCTGTCACTGAGCACTTTTTGAGATGCTTCTACAGTGCCTTGTTCCCTCATTCTGCACCTGCAGTGATTTTGTGGAAATTGTGTATAGTAACGTTTGTTTCAGTGCAAAGAGAAGATTCTGCAAATGTTAAAGTCCAGAGAGAGGCCCATCTGCAAGTCAGACTGCACATCCATATTTGTGTTTGATGGGAAATTTATTCCAGGATTTATTAAAATTGGAGTTTCAGTCGGTGCTTTAGCTCAGCTCCTTGTTTATTCCTAGTAATTCAGCAAGGATTTCCAGTGTATATGTCCTTTATAATGTCATATCTCTGTGAGAGCTGAAATACATTATTTAGCAGTGAAACTGGGCAGAATTACATTCCGTAAGGAGAAGAAGATTTAAGTTTTCTGATTCATGTTGATAGTTTTGCCTTGCCTATTAAAAGTGTGATTGAAGCAAATGACCTTTTTCCAACTAATACTTGGATACTTGGGTATTAGCACAAAACCAGTCTTGATTGTTGCTTTTTTTTTTTTTTTTTTTTCTCCAGGATTTATATAGAAACTAATTCTGGGACATTAGCAGACTGCCCCAAACTTATGACTGCTTGATCCAACTGAAAATAATGCACACTATTCGACTGTTGTAGTAGCTGCTTGGTCCTCTGAAATTCTTCTCTGAAAAAATAATTTCTTCCCTTTCAGAGATAAGAATAATGCAAGTTGATTTACCCATTTAGTACTTGATTAATAATTTTCCCAAGCTTTCATGAAATTTATGTTCTTATAGTGTAGACATACTTACATAGGTAGAGAGTGCATGCATGTCTGTGTGTGAAAACTTATTTACTCCAAATAATCATAATACACTTTCTAGCTGTGAATAATTTGTTACCTCCTGTAAGTCAGCAATGTAAATTGTTTTTCAAGGACTGAGTTTTTGGAAAGTTGTATTTCAAGACACTGGATGTTTCTGTCTCTCTTCAGCCTCCCCATCTTCCTTTAATCCCTCCTCCCAGTTCTCTTGAGCACTCTCATTCTTGTCTTCTCTCTGTTGTTCCCTCAGTCTCTCGCTCCCTCGGTATCCCCTGTGTGCACTCTCCTGGTCTCCCCTGTACACGTACATGCTCTCTTGGGCTGCCTCTCGAGTGTTTTTGCTCTCTTGGTTGTTCGCGTTTGTCTCTTGTCTCTCAACATATGCAACTTGTCTCTTAAGCACTCTCATGGGCTTCTCTCCCTTGCGTGCTTATCTCCCTCATGCTCTCTTTCTGTGCTGTCTTGTGCACTTCTGTGTTCTTGCTTGTTTGCAAATTTCAGACAGGGCACTGTCTCATTTTACTCCATTTACTGATTTTTTTATTTTTTTTTTTTCCCTAGCCCTATAGAAGCACTCACCCTTTTACTAACCTCGCTGTGCATTTGGTATTCCAGGCAGCTTCTGTGTGGAGCAATCTCATTTTTTTAATTTCTTTTTCTCACTTCAATGTGCTATATGAAGTAACGCACACTAACTTGTGTACAGTCTTGTTCATAGAGAATGGCCCGAGACAGTTCACTCTGATTTTCACATGGGCAGCAGCTGATACCTGTGCAAGATCACCTGCAGTTAAGCATTCATTTTTTTCCTACTTTTAGGGCGCTGCTTCTCAAAGCACCAAAATAGCTAGTAGTCTGGCTGTCTTTGTTACCTGTTTTCACTGAATGATTCTGTGTTGCATATGCCTACCTGCTCTCTCTTTTCCTCTACTGCTCTATGTATTTCTTGTAAATATGTTTGTATGAGGAAGCAAAGAACTTCTTTACTACTAAGGGGTATAGAGGCGGCAACAACTGATAACTTACAGGCACTGGTCACTACCGCTGTTTGCCATGTAGCGGGTTAAGTCTTGAACTGGAAAGCAGCACTGTATTAAATTCTGCTGTATTAAAGAAAAATGAAAGCTCCCCTCTCTTGGCTTCCCCCATGTATGTCTGCCTTTCCCATGAAGGTAACCTAAGACTAGTAACAGGATTTCAACCCTAGGTGACTCGCCAAGGTGCATAGATGCAGGTGAGATAAATCTAAGGCACTTGAGTCCATGAAATTTCTTGCAACAAGGCAGAACAAAGAGCTTGTCAAAGAGCCTCTCATGAGACAAGTCCCAAAAGAGAAGCGGAGCTTGGGTGGAAGCAGAAAGTCGATGTGGATGGCCCATGGAACCCATTGGTTTGTTGTAGTCCTTATGGAGACGTGAATTTCTTTTATTTGCAGGATGTTTCTCAGAATGCAAAATGTACCCATGAGCAATTTACTGAGCAGTAATTTACTGAGTTTTGGACTAGACCTATGATTTAATTGTGTTACTGATGATACCAGTCTCCTGTGCTGTGGACCACTGTTGGAGTGCTCAGGAGATGCAACATAAGGCTGGTACAACTGTAGCCAACAAATAGTAATCTTTGCCATTTGTCCTTGGAAACTGCAGCAGGAGACTGCAAGAAAAAGGTCACTGTATATAATGGCACATGCAAGGGTTGCAGCTGAAGGCTGAAAAAGGTTCTGTACTTCAGGCTTGAGACCTCTACCTCTCTTTCTTATTTTTTTTCCTGTTACTTTTTTGTCGTTACCTGTTTCTTCTTATACTACTTGACAACAGATAACTACTCTGTCTTATCTTAATCCAAGTGATATCCATAGGGGGGAATCAGGGGGGTGTCCCTTGTTCATTTATCTGCTGATGGTGTGCTCATGTGGTGACAACAATAGATCTTACTTGATCTCTTCTCGTAGGTATGGAACTGAGTATCTTACAAAAGTGTGAGGCAGTTCCTGATGTCCTTGATGAAAACAACAGTAGCTGTCAAATGGTGTAAAGTAACTGAGAGATAGAAGATTTCAGTATAATATAACTTTGTAAAACAGCAAAGTTTATACAGAATATGTCGCACTGCTAGCATCTGATAACTGCTGGCAGAATTGGACAGGTTATAGAATGTGTTTCAGGCATTTGTAAGGAAAATGTGAACTGAAGCATGAATTTATGCTTGGTATGGTAGCTGCAATCTGGCAACAGGGACTTGGTGAACTTTCTAGCTATCTATTCTGTAACGGACATAAATCATAGACCAGTACTTTTCCCTGCCACTTTCACTAATGCTTATTTTTGCATTACACTCCCATAACTTTGTGATAGGCAATGAGAAAAGTCACACAGGCATGTGAGATTTGTCTCTGTTAGTAGAATTTTCACGGTGTAAAATAGGGAGTGGGGGAAAAGAGAGGGTCCTTTTGTGAAAACATTTAGCTTCAATTCTGTGGTGGCTTACTGATTCAGTAGAAGAAATTGCATACTAATTGTTTAACCTTGAGAATGTTAGCATGTACGGGCATTTAATGAGTTAGTTTCAACTGAAAGGAATTTTGTAATTTGCACTGAAATTGGTTAATCTTGTTCATTGGGTTTAAAAATCTCCTGTTGATATTACAGGCAATACTTTTCCTAGTTTGCATTTAAAGTGAATTTGAGGCTGTAGAAAGTGCTTCCTTTAGGCAGAGATATTCTAAGCAGATAAGAATGGTGCAGCGTGGATGGCACCTAAGGTTCATCAAAAACTTCACCCTAGGAATGGCACCTCTGGACATACACAAGTAGCTCAGCAGTCACGTCCTTTCAGCTTTGCTGCCTCTAGAGATATTACAGATGATGTAGCAGGTTAAACATTATCATCATACAGGAATTACATATTGCAGTAGCATAAACCTGCAGTTTCACTGCAGTCTTCAGTT
Organism: Microhierax caerulescens; assembly: GCA_035590215.1. Lineage (NCBI taxonomy): Eukaryota > Metazoa > Chordata > Aves > Falconiformes > Falconidae > Microhierax > Microhierax caerulescens. The sequence continues at coordinate 67,016,824 of JAVJGJ010000037.1, read as the reverse complement.
AACTGTGGGAAGAAATAGGTTTTGACATGCAAGCAGTTTGTGTCTGTTACCTGCTTTTCAGTTATGTGGCTGATCTTATCCTGCTACCTAGAAGTAACTATAAGGGAGCATATCTTATCTGATGATGAAAGAAGGCTATGGTGAATTTCTTTGGTTGATTTTAACCAGTGACTTGAAAAGTACCTTCTACTATAAACTCTCACTTTGAGTATCGATGTGTACATCTAGTTTGGTGCTTTGGGAATAAAATCACCACTTGTTTCTCCCATAGTCCCAGATTTTTTTTAAGTGAGAATATTGATAGAAGCAGATCTGCGGGAAAGGGTTTGATCCCAGCAGGATTTATGTGATAAGCATAGTTAAACATACATTTCAAAAGTCTAAAGTTCTCTTAATGTATAATTTGCTTTTTGTATTCATATTTCCCTCATTGCCTTTATGAGAACATATATTTCTGTGCTCATCTGAAATTTTGTCTTTCCAGCATTACAGAAGCACTGTTCTTGTGTCGAAGCACCTGCAGTCATGTAATGTAATGGTAAAATACTTCTCCTTGTAATGGTTCCTAATCAGGTTACTGCGAGAAAGATACTTTCGTAAGGTCTCTCTCAAAAACCCCAACTTTTTTTCTGAGAAGTGAAAGTTGATGATTGGAAATGGGTGCTGAAAAGAATTCTAAAAGTTGCTGAACTGCTGGGCCAGTTTTTCTGGGTTATCTGAGGAAACTGAAGTTCATGTCCTTTCCCTTTTTGCCCTTCCAGCCAATGTGTCTTGAAACTGCAGCAGTAGATCGGGGGGTAGTCACGCAATTATCCTTTCTAAGTAACTGCTCTCCCTATGTGGTTACACTGATTAGCAATCTTTAGTTTGTAAGTCAGGGTTCATTTGAGTATATGTGCTTCTTTATCACTGCCCTAGAGTCACTCATTTAAGAACTAGTTACTGAGTGTGCAGTTCTAGTTCATACTCGTTGTTGACCTTTGTGCTTCTGCACATTTTGTCTTGGATAATGTTTTTCCAGTAGCAGTTTAGCTGCCATCTAGCAGTTCCTGTCTCCTTGGTGAATTCTGTTGTAGGCCTCTTGTTTTCATTGTGCCTGTATCAATCTCAGTGTTTCTATAGCCTGCTGCATTCATTTATGTAGTATACACGAAGTCACTTTGGGTGGAAGAGTCAGTGTGGTTCCAGTGTGAAATGTGCAAGTGGGGTCAGCATTGGACTTTGCTGCTAAGGCTTGCATAGAAAATGGGTTATATTTCACGTCCTCTTAGTTAATTTGTGTGGTTAATTGTCTAAGCTGAAGCAAGAGATTGCTTCAAAATGTGTCTTATGCCAGCAGACCTTTGATCAATGAACCAAGAATCAACAGCTTGTATAAATTTTAAAGCTGTTTACTGTCGGACTTAATGTATTTGTCTTTGCTATCATAACATTGTTTTTGTCTAGTGTTCCCTTAGAGCTGCTCAGTTTGCCGCACATCATGAAGTTGGATAGATTCAGAAAATGTTCGCTTCACCTAAAAACCTCAAAAAGCAAAGTTTTTAGGGAGTTACCCTAAGTATTATTTTTATTATAGCGTTTGGAGGATATGGTAGTTGGTATTATGCCTTTGACAGTACAGCCTTTGACAATGTGGTTCCTTAGTGTAGATTCATACATCTGCATGCAGGTTCAAAGAATAGTATAACTATGGCAACACAGGGTTAATGTGTTCATACAGGACTGTGTGGATACATTTCTGGAACTGGAAGCATGGTGGTAGCTTGGATATTCTTCTGAATTCTTCTGCATAATATACAAGAAAATGTTAAATTATGTGGGTGTGTTTTTGTTGTTTTTTTTTAAATAGCAGCCCTAAGGCTGAAAAACCATAAGCATTCCAAGTTATTAGAAAGTCCTCCTCTTGATTATAAATAAATAAATAATCTACAGGCTACACTGCCGCTGGAATTGATGTGCACATGTGAAGGTAGCCAAGAGCCAGTCTATGTGATGAGGTTAAATGAGACATAACTGTAATGTGACACAGCTGTACAGTATTTCTTATACCTGATGGACAAGGGTAGTTCAGCTTGTGTTGAAGCCCAATAATATGGCTGTTGTGGATGTTGTTTGCAGTAAGTAGATTCATTATAAGTAGTATGCAATGCCACAGTGACAGCTGAAAGATAATTCTAGCAGATGGCAAGGAATAAATACTTTTCTGAGACAAGAAACAAGATAGGTATTGTAAACAGCAAATTTCTAATAAGATGGAAACTGATGATAATTCATTATGGTGCTGTGGTTGCTGCACAGCTTATAATCTTTGTTGTTGTTCTAATAACAACTGTTTGGCTGCAGTGCTTCCAAAAAAAGGGGGCATTCAATGTTCTGGTGTTAGGGACATGTTGTGTGTTGTATACTCCACTTAGTGTTGGTAGTTTTAATTGGGTGTTTGCATGACATGATTTGTTTCAAAAGTTCTCTGTCCTGTGTGTAAGAGTAATTTGTTTTAGCAGCTGCAAAGTGCACTTGAGTCTGCGGTGTACATTGATACGTAATTTGCTGTTTTCTTGCATGCTGATGGCTTTTAAAGGTTTTGAATTTTTCAGAGCAATAGATGCTCCTTCTAGGGGAGATAATATGACATTCTTCTTGCAAAGTCAGTGGGATCTCTTTCGTGCACATTACTGGTTTTGGTATTATTTGAATAAATGGATAGATAGAAGCAATGCAGACTTTTGCAAACTGGTAATTATCTGTACTACCTGAGACATTGTAAACAATATTGTCTCAGAACCCATTGTCAGACACATGGGAATAAAGATAAACAAAGCCAACTGTCTTTGACCCACATAGAAAAGTTGTATTTTCAGAGAACAAAAAATTACATCAGAGATGGGGGGGATGACTCAGTGGAAATACAATCATCTGTCCATCAAAATGACTGCTGTAAAGGGGGTAATCTAATAATGTAAGTCTCTTACGCAGTCTTTGTATTTCTTTAGTATGTGAGTGCATAGTGTATCTTCCCCAGTGTCCTTTTCTCCACTTGGCAAAAACTAGGGAGGGAAAGAGGAACAGCCTTCTTGTTTTAGACTAATAATATATCCCATTTCCACTTTTTGGAAGGCGTGGTGTCTGTAAGTAGCCACGTGTAGTAATGTTTACCTCTAACAGAATAGTGGACGTGCTGTTATCTCACACAGGTAATACTTCATTTTGCCCCTTGCCTGTGAACGATCTCTGTTCTGGGACCCGTGGGAGGAAAGTATTGCCTGGAGAGGAACGATGAAACCAGAGGTGAATGGAAGCTGATCTGAAGTAAATTCTTAAGAAGGCAGTAATGCATGATTGTGGAAAGCTGGTGGTTCAAGGCAGTGATAGCTGGCAGTGTTTAAATCTGATCACTGTATCAAGTGGCCAGGCTCTGCTGTAGGCAAACTCTTCCTGAGTTACAGTGCTTCGATACTGATGCCTTCAAGATGTTCTGGTGTCCTCACAAAAGACTGAGTTACTGTAAAACTTTCAAATGGGTAGCTTTGTGAAGAGTAGTTGGTGGTAGTGGTTGCCACTTTTCAAAATTTACCGTTTCCTGAAATGTCAAGACAGAAGTTTATTTTTCAGAATTCAATTTAATGTATTTCAACCCTTCCTTTTTGTTTTTGCAAAGTGTTTTACAATAAAATGACTGAAACAATTGCTCCCTCACCCATCCAAAAAATGAAAGCTGTTGTCAAGCAGGTACTTTTTAATACTTTCTGGCCATCCATATTTTATGGCTTTATATGCTACAGAATAGAAAAATACTTTGATATAAGTAGATCAGCTTAATTAAAGCTTTCAAATATTTCAGCTATTAAAAACTGTCCCAGTAAAATGAATTGATTCTAAGGAGTCTGACTTGAAGGGGAAAAAAAGTAATCTGTGGTATCATCTATGTCTAGTACAATGTACATGACATCAACACAACTAATCTTTTCTTACTGTTTGTATTTGTACCCTCTATTTGCATTGCCAATATTTCTCTCCAATTAAAATGAGTATTTTAGCAGAGTCAGGGAGTGAAGTCTTTAAATTGAGATAGATTTTCTTAGTGATGAATACCTTGTGGGGTGTAATTGCAAGAGTGGTACACTGATAGAGGCCAGCAGCACATGTATTCTGTTTGTTATTCTCATGTCATAATAGCTGAGATGAAAGAGTGAAATTGTGGAAATGCTCATGGATATGAGTTTTACATTTCAGTCCAGTTTTTTGTGTGAAGCCTTTTAGAATGCAAGTGTATTAGAAGTAACTGCAATGATTAAAGATTGTGCAAATTCTCTTTCTCTTTATGGCAATTACCTTTTCAGAATGACTTTCATTACTTTCACCTCAGCATTAATACTTAAGCTGAGAAATGTTTTATACTACATTTCCCAGAACACTTATGTAGCCGACATCTGAATATTCTCAAAATATATAACAATCTGTCATTTTGATGCCAGATTGATGGCTTGTGGCTTTCTCATGTAGCAGGATTGATTATGACACTACAAAGTACCTTATTGTACAAAACTGCATAATAAGGTATAAAATTGTGTGTTATTTATTATTTCCATCTTGAGGCCTTATTTCATTAACTCTGACCTTTTCTGTCAGATGTTATTGTTTCAGCAGAATCTTTCTGTAGAATTAGAAGTTTGTTCTCAATATTAAATGTGTCCCTGAATTTTCTTATTATATGCAAATGGAGTCTTCTTCAGTATTTTTAGTAAGGACTGGGGTTTTTTTTTGCAGTTCTTTCAATTTCTGATTACATTACTCTGCTCGCTTATACCACAAGACCTACAGAAACTTTGGTGTTTTAACAAAACTCCTTGCTAAAGAATCATCAAGAAGCGAAGGTCTGCTTGAAGTTACCCCTTTAATAAAATTATAGTTTAGGAGTCAATTCCTTCTAGTGCAAAACACAATTTTAGTCTTAAAAACTGCTGTTCTAATTGTAGAAGTTATGACTTCTGTAGCAGGTTTATTATTTATGCTACATGACTTTTCCCATCAATAATTCTTAGATTATGCTAATTAACAGAATATGTAATTTACATGCAAAAGATGTAAGGTGGGATAGATCATTACTTAGGGCAATGTAGATTATACTGGTGAAGAGTACAAAAGAGTTTTCTGTCTCAGTGCATCAGGAAAATAAAATGCTAATCACTGTATTCTTGAGTTCATATACTGCACAAAGGTATTGATGTTACATGTGCTAAATTATCCTTCTGATTTAAATTATAGCCATGATCTGCGCCATTCATCGAATGAGTGCTTCAAACAGCTGCTCGTCTATGTTGTATTCTCTTTGCAGCCACTTCTGGATGTGTTTGAAAGCCTTAAGCTGGACTTGAAGTTCATGGTTTGTGAAAAATGACATGCATTTATTATGAAACTACAGAATGAAGAAAAATGCTATGTGGTCCTTGTGTTGTGCTGCTCTTCTCCCTGCTTGATCTCCCTCTCTTTTTTTTTCAGCCTTCTGTACGTCTCTCTCCTGTTAGTACTGTTTCCCAGTCTCATATCTCTTGGTATAACAGCTTGTCCTATCTTTCTTGGTTACTTTCTTGGATGCTAACCGGGATTTGCTTCAGGACTGTTACAATTTCAGTTAAGAAATGTGAGAACTAAAGGAAGGCTTTATTATATTTTTTGTTCCTTTTAGTTTGGTGTCAAGTTTTCTGTCCCTTGTTTGGTGGTTCTCTCATCATTCTTTCCCAATTCCCTTCTCTGTTGTTATTCCAGCCCTTAAACGGTGTTGCTTTCCCGTGACTTCATGAGGACTGTTTTTTTTCTGGTTTCAGACCTTTCACAGCCACTGTTTTTGCTGAACATTTGGAGTTAGTTTTCCTCATCTGTGTCCTCCCTCCACAGTGTCCTCTCTTCCTCAAATTTTTCTGTGCTCTTGCTTCTTCAAAATCCAAATGTTATAAATAACTGAACAAAATTTGACAAAACTAGAACATATCCCAGTCACATATGGCCGTTCTGGGCTCTTTTTGGGTTAAGAAGTCATGTATTTTACTCCTTCCCCGCCCTGTGTTTTTTAGAGCCACTTCCCTTTTTTTTTTTTTTCTGTTTAAAGGCTTATCTGTGCTTTTGAATAGTCAGATCTAAGGTCTTACCTGAGATACAACTGATACATCTATTTGTAAGTGAAACAGTATTGCAGGTGAGACCAGAGTTTCATCTGTCCTTTTTTCTTCCTGAGACTGTTAGAGCAGATGCCTACATAAGATGTTTAAGCCTAAGGCCAAATACATGAGGATACTTTTTGCCAAGCAGTCTTCTAAGAAATCTTCTACCGAGAAGTGCTGGGTCCTGCCCTTGGGTCACAACAACCCCACACAGCGCTACAGGCTGGGGGAAGGGTGGCTGGAAAGCTGCCTGGGGGAAAGGACCTGGGGGTGGGGGTTGACAGCCAGCTGAACATGAGCCAG
>JAVJGJ010000037.1:66979867-67002821 GCA_035590215.1 Microhierax caerulescens | reverse complement strand
AATATGACTGAGATTCCAAGTTAGCACAAATGAGTTGAAAATCTAACTGATAATTCTTGACATTTTTATTGCCTTCAGATTGATCTTGTTTTCTTTGACTGTAGCATGCAAAGATCAAGTTAGTGTCCTTATCTTGCTTGGTTCTAAAAGTATTGACACAAACACGCTTTTCTTGTTTGGATTTTTTTTTTTTTAATATTGGTTGTATTGGAAAAACCTTTTCTAGTAAATTGTGAAAATCCTTTAGAAATTCAGGTTTCTGTAAGATCGAGTTTTCATAACTCTGTTATCTTTAGTCTATATCTTCAGATATGTGTATGATTTTCTTACTTATTTTGACTGCCTTTCCACAAGGACCTAGGTGAACTAGGTAAAGTTGATTTGTATTGGTACACTGTTCTCTGCAGCTACAAATCCAGACTTAAGTGTATGAATTTAAAACACAGTGTATTTTATTGTTTTTATTTGTTTGGCTTTTTTTTTATAAATACATTAAATCCTGCAGTATTTTTTTTATCATCAGTCTCCTTAAATCCAATGTGACTAATTATAATGATAGTTTAAAAAGATAGTTAGCAGCTAGAAAATTACATCCATGTCTGTTGATCCTTCAATTAAAAGCCTTCAGGTACCTCACTAAACAGTTTGTGGGTTTTCATGGAGTTCTTGATTTTCTTTTTTTTTGGTCTTGTGTCCTTTTGTTTCTTAAGATCACACAAAAAAGAATTTGACTTAAAGTAGGAAATTAGTGGGATCAGGAAGGAAAAAAGTACAAGGAAAATGCTAAGTAATGGAAGTGTTTTAAATGAGTGATGGTGCTTGATGGGAGTGAAAATAATTTTCAGATTAGTAAAATAGCATACTGTTACTCTGATTTAATTATGTCTTCACAGCTCGCTACTGTTCTTTATTCAGAGTAAATATTTTAAACCCCACTGTTTCAAAATGTTCACATTTGCCTTTGCATCCAGCATAAAATTAAATAAATGCTTTTCATGCCTAATAAAATGGATTGAGCATTTCCTTTGGTTATATAAGTGTTTGTCAGTGGAATTAGGTATAAATGTGAATTTATGACTAAGGAAAGATCTAATGTGATTTCTGTAAATACTAAATTTCCACTTTCTAGGAAGAATCAATTATTAATCTCTCATTAATAATTGCTCATCAGTAGTAAATGGATTTGTTTGGACTGTACGTGGCATTCACCCATGATTATTCAGATTGGTTTCCGCTCCTAGCTTGTTTTCTGCTCTTAGAGACCAGACAGAATTGAGGATTTAAGAACAGAATTAAATAATACTTTTAAGGGAGACTTCCTACATTCCTACTACATGTTTACATTTTTTTAAATGTTATTGTCGTACAAAATACCCAAGACTTCACCCTGAGACTTTGTAAAAATTTTTTTTTTCCTGTGGCCATCAGTAACTAATATTATTGTGCAGCACAGGGGAGATCAGTTACGCCATCTTGTTGGAGAGGTAAAAGCCAACGTTTTTTTCTCTTTTTAAAGTGGGGAGGTAGGGTGGGAATGTAGAGCTTATTCAGACCATGAGATAAAAAAAGCGTAGTATTGCTTCTGTTGTTTTAAGTAATGCGATGTTGTAAACTAAATGGCAAAATTAGCTTGCAAACACTGACCCTGCTCTTCCTTTATATATGGTGCAAAGTGGGTAGGTTTTTTGTTGAGGTTTTTTGTGTACATGTGTGTTTCTGTTCTCCTTTCCTCCCCTAGACTCCTCTTCATGTGCCTACTGGATTAGAATTGTAAATGTTAACGTCATGTAAGTGCAGAATGACAGAATGTAAGAGGCTAGAAAGCATCTCTGGAGGTCATTTGGCCCAGGTCTGTCCCACACAAGCAGGGCCACCTAGAGCCAGTTGCCCAGAACCATGTCCAGACAGCTTTTGAATGTCTTCAAGGGTGGAGACTCCACAATTTCTCTGGGTGACCTCTGCCAGTGCTTGGTCACCCTCACAGCCAAGTAGTGCTTCCTCATCTTCAGATGGAGCCCCCGTTGTGCTTCAGTTTATGCTCATTGCCTTTTGTCCTGTCACTGAGTGCCACTGAGAAGAGCCTGGCTCCATCCTCTTTGCACTCTCCCTTCAGGTATTTTTGCATATTGATGAGGTTCCCTCAGAGCCTTCTCTTGTCCAGGCTGAACAGTCCGAGCTCCCTCAGCCTTTCCTCACAGGAGAGATGCTTCTGTTCCTGCATCTCCGTGGCCCTTGGCTGGACTCTCTTTAGTATGTCCACGTCTCTCACTGGGAGCCCAGAACTGGACCCAACACTCCAGGTGTGGCCTTGCCAGTGCTGAGGGGAAGGATTGCCTCCCCTGACCTGCTGGCAGGACTTTTCCAATGCCTTTTAATAATCTGCTCCCTTACCTGCAGAAGGCACCTGTCTCTCATCTTAAGCCGCATAAAGCAAAGTTCTCTGATGCACAAATAATTTTGATTAATTCAGTCTGGCCTTAAAGACCCCTCTAGGTTCTGATTTCACATCAAAGCCATATAAACTCAGTTTTACCTTGGCATTCTCGAGCAGGAAAACTCAAGGAGAAATTCAAGCATGCACGTCCCTGTGATGACACTTACTGGACCCCAGCCAGACTTTCCAGCTTCCCAGGGAATATAGAGGGCACCTCAGAGGACTCCTCCTTTGCATCATGGAGAGACTCTCCAACAAGTTTTATCAACCAGAGGATTTTATCTGGAAAGTAAATTCCTTCGGAGTATGGCTGGAGCTTGGTTGTGTTTGCATTGACAACTCCAAAATGCAAACAGTTTTTCTTTTATGCCCAGTGCTGATATTTTGAATGGTCTTTAGTAGGGCTTGTGGAAGGTGTAGGAGCAAGAACAGCCAAAATGTCTACAAGTGAGCTGAGCAAAGTCAGGGAGCAGAGATCATCAGGATTGTTGTGAGAGAAATTGAAGTCAGTGCTTTTAATGTCTCGGAACAGTTTTCTGTAGAGGTGTGCTCATTCAAGTTCAGCTTGAAATATTTTGGTAGCTAACAGTCATTGCATTAACATTGATATATAATAACAGTTTATGTCTGAAATACATATACCAGAAAGTGACTGTTGGATTCAATATATTAAAAAGGCCCTTCACTAGGATTTGGGACAGAACCAAGTGTCAGCATTTTGCAGTGATTAAAAGTGCATTTATATATTTGCTGTCTTTTGGGGCTGTTATAACTCTCAGCACTGAATGTCACCACATAAAGTGAAATTTTTCATTCCCAAAGAAGTCTATTTATTGCTTGGTACTCTTGAATAATTTTATGTACTAATTACTCTCAGTGGCTAAGACAAATGCAACTGTTGTATGCCTCTGTCCTGTTCATATGTCTCTGCTCATTGTGCTGTTCTGAGACTTCTGCAAGTTTTTGGGCTTCCGTTTTTATTGGTTATTATTAGACTGAAAAGCTATGAAATGATGGAGGGCTGTGTTATGGCCAGGTGCTGAATACAAACTGGATAGTGACAGTTTCTTGAAAAGGCAACAGTATAAAGGGTCAGGACCTTTCGAATTTATTTACTAGCTTTTCTATAACCAAAATGACACTTGAGGATTGCTGTGTTGGATCAGGATGGGCTCTGTCTATTCCGGGGACTGTTTCTTTGAGAGGACAGGTATTGGTTGTTTTTGGAGGAAAAATCTGCATTAAGGAAACTGCGTAAATCTTTAAGCAGTTTAAGCAGAGACTAGCCAAACTCTGCTGAAGATGGTGCAGGTCTGCTCAGTGGCTGCCACTGTGGTGCTGCCCTGCAGGACAGGGTCTCTGTCCCAGCAGCTCCCCTGATACACTGGCAGCATTCAGCAGAGCCCTGGAACTTGGGCTGGGGCTGGGGTAGGGGAGGGGAAATCTGTGTAGCACCAGGAAAGATGGAAACTAGATTGACATGTCTGTGTAGAGACCCAGCTAGAACTGGTGTTGTAGACAAAAACACCTTTTACAGGACCATCTTTGAAGATCAAGGATTGCCGGAGAGAGGAGGGTCTACCTGACCAAATGGGGTGAGAGCATCTTTGCTAACAGGCTGGCCAGCCTGATGAGGAGAGCTTAAATAAGGTACAAGATGGAAAGTAAGGATACTGTAGGTGAGGATGCAGTGACAGGTAAAAGAGAAACATCAGGAATGATAAAACAGGGGAAAAGACACCTGTATAAAACGTACGTACACGGATGCATGGAGCTTGAGGGGAAAAGAAACAATAGGGAGAGGCAACTGTGCTTGTGGTCACAAGACCTACAGGTAAGGTGCATTAACTGCAGAACAAGGGGAGTTATGCCCTTTACTTGTCACTTAGGCCATATCTAGACTAGTGCATGCAGCTTTGGACAGCCCCCTTCTCCAATGCAAGAAAGACATTCAGCAGAGGCCCCCGGGATGGCAGGGTGGGAGCCATTGTCCTATGGGAATCTGCTGAGGGACCAGGGCTGGTTCAGCCTGGAGCAGGGACAGCTTGAGGGGCACCTAGGAGCAGCCCTGCATGCTTGCAGGGGTATTACCAAGGCGAACGACCAGCCATGTGTGGTCAGGAGGCAAAAGGCAACTTGCAAAAGTTGAAATGAGAGGTTCAGACTGTAGGTGAAGAACATTTTTTTTCCCCCGTGAGGGCAGCCCGGCAGTGGGACAGGCTGCTCTGGCTTTGGTATATATTTAACTTGGCAAAAACTGGAGTAGCAGCGGTTTATCACAGTTCTACCTTGGCAATCTAAAGGAGAGCCAGGAAAGACTGCAGTGTACCTAGCTGCTCCTATCTTCATGTGCAGTGGCCTCTCATAGACTCTGAGGGATAATGTCACAAATGCTTTATGCTTACTGTTTCCTTTCTTATTCATGTACGGAATTTCCATGGAACATAATGCTGGTCTTTCTGAGGCCACATCATGTCTGTTCACAAATCCAGTGGATGTGCTGGCCTCTGTTAATTCTTTAGAAGTATTCCAGTTTTCTGTTTGAGAAGGACTATAGGTGTCCATAGGCTAGTAGAAGTCCAGGGAAGCTGGTTCAGCATAGGGCTCCCTGCAATTAAAATTTGGTTACTAAAGCTGGTCTTTCTTGTTTGTTAACTGTAACAAACCACAGAATCTAGAAATTCATTTGGCTCAAATAATAGCTGAAATAAAGCATACGCAGAGACTTTACCTTTCAAAATAAAATATTTTGATTTTTCAGTACGTGACACCTATATTCCTGTTCTGGAAACAGTACCTTGATCACATACTTCACACACTTAGCAAGTTGTAAATTATTTAAATAATTTCATTTTAATATTAGAGATGTGACAGTTCTAACTAGAACAAAACTTCAGTGCAGACAGACAGTCCCTGTCAGCCTCTCTTGAGGCCTCTGCCTAAAGCTGCAGTTTAAGAGCTTATGATGTTTCAGCCCAATTTATAGAAGCTACGTAAGGCATTCAAAATAAGAGATTACAGGCTGCTTCAACCATATACAGTCTTTCCACAGTACTTTTTGCTCTTCTCAAGTATAAATCCAGATTAATTTTCTCCTTTCAGAGGAATAGAGACTTCAGAAACAGATTCTACCTAGCTTATAAATAACAAACAAAATGTACTGCTGCTGTGCACATGCTGATGAATCCATCCACCTGGGATGTTTTGAGTTACACCAGCCAGTGAGCCAGGGGTTGCAATAAAGGTTCATCTGTTTCTTTGTAGGAAAGTTAGTGTAACAGAACGCTGATTCAATTCATCTCCAAAAGATGGTATGTTGTTTTGCTGTTGAATAATTTTCTATGTAGTCTAATGTATTTCCCTACAGTACAACATCAGTTGTTGCAGTGTCACAGATGGAGTGATGCACTTCACTCATAGGAGAGAAGTGGCAATATGTTTATTGATATAAAACAGCAATTTAACAAAGTTTAATAGTAAATGTGACAGTGGTTTAACAAGACTTACTGGCAAGTTACACTTGATTATTTACTGCATAGAGCACAGGATCAGACAGAACTGTCAGGGAGACCCTCCTGTTGAGTCATGAGGTTCAGAAAGGACCCCCTTGTGTTCTCAACTCCTTTTCAGAGGAGAATTTAGAGGTGGCTGGGTCCAGACATAGTCTCAGACTTGGTCAGTGGTTTATAGCTAAAGGATTATATGTGCCCAATCAGTCCTTTGTATTACTTCACTAAGGTGCAAAATTTAGCATGTTATTAATCACTTACCAAGAATCTGTTGCAGCAAGGAATCCCGTGGCATTGAGCAATAACCTCGAAAGGCATCCCTGTTGGAGGGAAGATCCTGGCATGCAGCCTGCTGCTGTGCATGAGAGCTCGGTGGGCCCTGGGTTGTGTGCTATTTATGGAGTAAAGCAATTCATAGTCATATTTGCATACTGAAGTTATTCTTCCAAACATGGCTTGAGTCGGACCTTGACCACCGCTGTGCTTAGGTGGATGTGTTGCTCCAGTTAGCCCTTGGCTATCCTGTTGTGTGGTTACCTGCCTCCCCCGAATCCACTTTGAGTTGGATGCAGCCATCATGAGCAGACACCTATACTTTGAAGTCCTTGCTAGTCTGAAATGGCCTTGGGATGTTTTCTTAGCCTGTGTTACTTTTTCTTGATCACTTCTTCCAGAGATTTAGTTGCTAATTGCCTGCTTGACAATAGAGTTTGACAATTCGACACTGCAAAAAAATCTGAAGCAGACTTGCAGAATATTTCAGCCCTCTTGTTATATAGCTTGAACTTGACTGTATGCTTTTCCCGATTTCTTGGAAGAATTTATTCTGTGGTTTTTTTTCATCCCCTGTGGATGTCTTTAAGTCACATCTTATATATGGTAACTGTTGCTCTACTCTGTCTAGAGTTACATATAGGTAACTACTGTTTTAATTTACAGGATTCATACAGTGGTTGACACATCATTTCTTTTATAAATCCATTTGGGGTTTAGACTGGGTTTGTATTTTTCATTTTGGTGTGAAAGCTGCCTGTCCATGCATAGGCAGTTTATTTACATACATACTTTACTTAGGGAAAAGGGCCCTGGAGACCAGCTTATGATAGTCAGCTTTTTACTGTGCTGGAACATAGGACATGTCACACACAGTAAGGTCACTGATTTACCTGTGAGATGGTCTCTTCATTAACCTGCAACACATGGCAAAGGAATTAAAAACTGGACCATAGAGGAGGCTTAAGAGCTGAAGCTCCAGTGGACATGCTGGGCAAAATGCTGAAGAGCTGTTTTGGCCTCCTTTCCCCCTGCACAGAACCTCCTGGCAACCAGAGAGTTTTGTCAGATCTTCAATAATTCTGGCTTTAATGTTTCAGCCTTGTATCTGTTAAGTGTAATTTACAGGCTTTGGAGGACAAAAAGAGCCGGTGGTGTAATGAGAATGTTAGAAGACTCAATGAAAAGTAAACCCAACCTTTCTGCAATCAAAGTGCTATAAAAACTTTATTTCCCAAAACAATTTGAAGCTCTTTGAGCATATTTTGGCTTCATGTGTTTAAACTTGTATGCTGTTCTGATTTGAATGGGCAGTTGCCTAAGACTGTTTTGCATAATAGATTTTGGTTGTTTTTTTTTTTCTACATAAAGCTTGATGCAAATTTAGTTTAAATGTTTGAATCAATATCTAATCAGTATTTTGCAGGAGTTTGCCATCTCATTTTGATTGTTCAGCCATCTTGGTATTTTTAATTAGTGGGCTGAAGAGGTTTTCAGTCTGAACATAATTATGGGTATGTTCCTTGCTGAACTGGGTGGGCATATGAGTATCTTCATTTTGTTAGGACTTCTGACAGGTTAAACACGTTCTTGAATAACTTCTGCAATTGTGACAAAGCGTGGATCGACTTGTGGTCCTCAGTAATTTTTTTTTTTTTTTTTTTTTTTACCTGCACAGTTAGACAGAGCAAAGATCATCTTCAGTTTGTAAGACTATAGCAGCTTGCTTCATAAAGAAAGTGAGGAAAATGAAATCTGTCATATTGGGGCATATAGAGACCTCTAGATAACCAGCTTTGGACGGTAAGATGCAATATTTCTTATGTGGGAATAGCCTGATGGCTTTGGCATAAGTCACCAAACACTTTGCTTTTCAGATTTGCAGATGGAGCTCTGAGAGTACGAGCACTGCTCAGGCTGCGGCCAGACGAGGTAAATCTAGTGCTGTGTTTTAAGTCAGCTGGAATATTTGTGTATGAAATGAGAACAGCTGGGTTAGTTGTATTGATATGTGACTGAGTTATTTAGCTATTGATATGTTACTGGCAAGTAGCACACCTTGCATTGCAGAATTACTTGCCTGTTAATTAGCTCTGTTTAACACTACTGACTAATTTTTTCCTTTCCAATGGAAACTAAATCCCTAGCTGGCAGAGGCTGAAAAAATATTTCTGTTGCTACCTCTAAGTTTCTGTTAATGCTGATGTGATGCTTGCCTTTGGCCTGGTTCTTGCCATGCAGCTGCACACCAGGAGGCAGCACAGTTGTCACAAGTTTCACTTGGCTGGCAGAGTTTAGAATAGTTTAGAAACTTCAGAATCTTCTTCTGAGTGAAAGGTTGCCCTTCAGACCAGCTGTGTGCTGCACAGCTGCTCCATCCACCTGGCCCTCATCTGGTGAAGATGGATATTATTTTGGATAGACAAGGAGGCAGAACACGTGCCCCAGGGCTGCCTGCAGGTTGTCTGTCTCTGGGTAGGTACCTTAGGGATGCTCCCTCTGCAGCTGGGCTGGAGCGTGTGGCAGCTTTTTTCCTGACCTATATGGTTGGATAATAAAGTGCATGCAAAAGACTGAACAGATGTAGTATCTTAAACCAGTGTTGTACTATATTTGCTCAGCTACTCCCATAGGACTTCTTTTATACTTTGTTTTCAAGCAGGAGGCTAAAGGGGCAGCCTCCCGCTGAGTCTGTGTGAGTGGCATGGAAGAGAACAGGGATCCCAGCCACAAGACAGGGATAAAACTTTCTTGTAGTGCTTTTCTAGGGCACTTTATCTTAAATTTCTGGTCCCTCTTAATGAACTTTTTTTTTTTTTTTTTACGCTGGTACTTTTTTCATGTTTTGCAATAATTTAGCTGTTATAAAAATAGTTCAGTGTTCTGTACTGTTGTGTTCCAAGTCTGACTTAGAGAAGCTGTGAGGCACCGCACTTCTAGCTCCTGTACCAGGGCTTTACTGAAAGTTTTCTGAATGCTGAAAAAGTTTTCTCTGCAGGAAGGAACTTGTCCTCAATCACTGCGTTTGGCTTTCCCAAAGGCTATTAAGCTGCTAATGCCACATTGAGAGATCAGGGGACAAATCACAGTACGTTACCGCAGGCATGTTGCTCTCCTTTTGAATATAGGAAAGCTGCTGCATCAGGGAAGTACTAGACTTTTAAATAAAATGCTGTATTAGGGGCACAATACTAACTTTGTCCTTGTTTGAGTCTCAATGGTTCTCACCGAGTTACAGTTTTAACAATTGCCCCTGCGTGTTTCAAATTACCACAAAGTGGGCATATAATAAGGAATTTTTTAAAAATTATAAACCCAGCTACTTATTTTTAAGGAAGCAAGATGTCTTTAGGAAACTATAGAGTTTGGAACTAGAGGCATTTTGGTTCAATGAAGGCCTTGTAAAACACGGTGTATTTTTTGAAGGACAAGGTTGGCTTTTTCTTCCATTTTTTAGAAACTTAAGATGGATATTTGATTCAAATAGCAGGTCTTCTAGACATGAGGCAAAGAGGATTTTTATTATTATAAACATAATTTTAAAAATGCAATGTTGTCATATTTTGAGAATATATGTAAGTATGGAATAGTTGAAACATCTAAGTTTAGTTCAAGGTACGTGTTCTAACTAAAATTAAGTTGAATTAGTAACCGGTGGGTATGCAATTGCAATCTAAAGCGGGTTTTGACTGTTTCATGTAAATATTTAATTCTGAATTAGTTCTCCTCCAGCTGTGACAAAAATGTGAATTGCTGAGCAGCAATTACTGCAGTTGATGTAAAATTAATCATTGATATAGGATGGGCAAAGTGAAAATTGCACTTTCAGCACTGTCTTTCTAGATACTTAACTGACAGTAGCAGAAATTGAAGGATACGTTCCTCTTTGCAGTGCTGAATTTTCCAGTGGCTTGAAACAACAGGCACAAGCTATATTGCTGCTGCTCATTGGTGAGGGATGCAGAGCTCATGAAGGACTCAGCTCGGCTTTTAGAGCAGGACCGTGTGGTTAACCTTTTTTTTGCCTCTGGCAGAGAGGCAAGAAGAATGAGTGCAGATCTCTACTACTGAAAATAAAACATATATAGCTATTCTTTGTAATAACTATCCAGGGCAGTTGATTCTGACCTTATTGATTTATAGAACTAGGAAGAAAGAAATTCTCCAGTGAGACCATTTCAAAAATTTCATTTATGTTGGTGGTTGAGCACACACACATAACTTGCCTCTGGGGGAACCCTTACGGCCTGTGTATATGTTGGGAAGTAGTGGAGCTCATTTTCAGCAGATCTTGAAGGCAAAACGTTTCATGCAGAGGACCCACTACCCATGCTGCACGTGTAGTGAGTGTACCTGAGACTACTCTAGTCTTACCCTGTGGACTGAGCATCCATAAGCAGTTGTTGCACCTGTGGTTTGACTTCTCCTGCAAGGAATCCAGCTCATGTGCGCTATGACCACTTCAGGAATTGAATCAAAGCATAGAAAGTGGGTATGACTGGGCTACCCTGTTCAAAAGTGAATTTCTAGTATGCGTTCAGTGGTGACATTGACTCGCTGTAGTGCAGCGTTGTCTAGTGCTATGTATGTAGTCTGCTGTCTGAAAACATGGCCTGGAGAGAGAGATGGAAAGCAAGCAGGTATTTCTATGAGTGCTTTGTTTTCACAGAGTCTTTCCTGTGACACTGCATGAGTTTAAGCCACTCGCCCTCCTTATTTTCATACTTTTATTTGAGCATTTCTTAAAAATTGAGTTGGCCTATATGGAACGGTCAGGGGTTTCCAGAGGTCATTTTGGGCTTCTTGCAATGGGATAGCACTGAAGCCTCTGAGGTTGAGTGGTCTGGAAAGATTTGCTCTGGTGAAAAATTAATTTTTTTAAACTTGAACGATCTCAGCACAACTTGAAAGCATTTTTTTTAAAAAAATCCATGGGTTTGCATTGCAGCATTTTTAGGTAGAGTCATTATTTTCAATTGAAGCCAAGTGCTGACTTCAGAATAAAAAAAGTTACAGTAGAGCTGACTTGGTGGGAGGAATAACTGAAAAACTGAAATCTTTGCATGAAAATGAAAATTCTGTCAAATGGCTGACTCGTTGTTTTGGTTACAGTTTTTTGGAAAAAAGTGGCTGGGAAGGGGAAGTGACCAGACAGAAGTTTCTGCTAATTTTGCATTTGAAAGTCCCTAACTCCTGCAAAAGGAGGAAAGCTGCTGTGCTGGATGTTCTAAGGTCTGCCTGACAGGAGGTGAGAAGTCTTTGATGATCAGAGAGTTGCTTTTGAAGTGCAAGAATCTGACTGATGAATAGCTAGGAGCATTTTCAGTGATGTGTAACTTCATTGAGGTGTAACAAGGATAAGTCTTTCGTAACTGGGTGATGTCTCAAATCTGTGTTTCTTGGTTTTAAAACTGCTATCCCATCCACCAAGCAATCATTTTAAGTCATGTTCTTTAAGAACTGCTTGCTGAGAAATCTTTGTGCAAGTGTTTACTTTTAATCTGTTCTACCTGAAGCAGCCTGGAGGAAGTTGGCAGATACTAATAGAGTGACTGTGCTCCTTTCCTTTTTGCTTGGTGCTGGGAAGAGAGCAGGCTTAGGTGTAGTGTTTCCTAAATGAAACAGTCTATATAAATTCCTGAGAGCTGGAGAAGAAATATGTGATGAAAAACAAAAGTGAAGATAAAGGGCAATGGTAAACTGTGGAACTAAAATTATTAATATGCTTATTTATTTTAGCTAATCTTAGACCAATGGACTGTTATCTGTACCATACTTTATACTTTAGTAATGATGTTGCTTAAGGTTAGTGATGGTCTTTCACACTACAAAAGGAATTGACAAGTTAACTGCAAGTCTTGACTCTTTCTGAACTGACTGTCTCCACATCTGATGGATGAAAGCATAAAGCATGCGTCCAATTAGCTAATATTGTGGGGTTTATTTGTTTGGGGGCTTTTTTTAAAAAAAATAATTTTCTTTTACAAGATGCTGCTTATCACATTGCATGACAGAATTGTCTGATTTGGATGTCTGGAAGATACAGATGCAGTCATGCAGTGAGTCAGGACCATTTCCCCTGTCCTCGGTTATGCCTTCAAAGAGCATTTGGCAGTTGACAATGTCTACTGATTATCCAGAATAGTTTTGAGAAAAAAAAAAAAAAATCTACATCTTTGCAATCAGTAATTACAACCTATATAAGATATAACAGAACTGGCAAAATAGCACTTTTTTTCAGTCTTGCACTTTAGGAAGGGTACAGTACTGGATTAAATGATGTTCACCATCCCACATAATGCACTTGATTAAAAGCTTCCTGTGTAATTCTGTTTGTTTATGAATTAGGAACCACCAAGAGGATGACCCAATACACTGATGACCTTGAAGTCTGATTATTAGCCAGAACACTCCTATGCAGTGAAATAAAATTCTTAAGTGCCAAAATTTTAGCTATTTCTCCATAGTTTTAGAAATGTCTTGCCCTGCACACCAGTGCTTTCAGAGGTTTTCAGGAATGTTTCTTTACTTCCCTGTTGTACAGGATATTTGGAAAAAAGGTGCTGATTTTTTTCTTTGTGGGGGCAGGTCATGGATTATATGGGTCTATTTGGAACAGCGTTTAGCTAGGGAGAGAGGAGCAGCCACAGCAAATAGCAGGGAAACTGTTTTTCTCTCTGCTTTATCATCTGGGCTACACTGGCTGACTATACAGTTCCTTGCTTCATGCTGGTGTTTGGGCAGAGGTTTCTGAGAGGTGGGAGAGATAAGGATAAAAATAGAATAGAGCAAATAGAAACTGAAACCACTGCATGCATGTATAAGTAGAAACAACCTTGCTTTTTTTTTTTTTTTAAGGGTGGAGGGTATATACTGGGGAAGCCTCCCATATGGCTCTGCTCTTCTTGGCCAAGTAGCGATGTTTGAGTCTCTGAAACAGCTGCTTCCTGGCACAGGAGTTGCAATACTGTATGTATCTTGGAAGCAGTAATTTTATTTAGCATTACCTTATAAAAGCCAAATACATAGCAATATTTTGTCAGTTTTCTTACTGTATAAGTTTATAGCCTTTTGCAAGGCTTTAAAAACCAAAATTGATGCTTTTAATCAGGTTGGCAGATTAGTTGTTTTTATTGCTCTTCATGGTATTGGTATTTTTACCTCTCTCCACACCCTGAGTGTGTCATTTGGAAACAAAATAAGAAAATCTTCAGGTCAATGTTTCTTTTCCTTTGAATCTTGGCTGCTTAGCCTGCAGAAGCTGTTCTGCATCAGTGAACTTGGTGGTGGGGGTGGTGTGGTGTATGTGTGTGGGTAAAATAGTTCTAAAATCCCCAAAAACTGATTTAGCAGTGATTAAAAACAATTTGCATATTACTACTGGTCCCTTGGCAACACTCACTGCCGTTGCACCATGGCCGGGTTGCATCTGCTTCACGTGGGAGAACTTGCTGCCTGTGTCTTACCTGACCTTTCAGGTTTGCTTATGTAAAGTCTAAGAGCAGACTAACTTAATTATTCCATTCAGATCTGACCCTTTATTAACAATATTGATATAGCAATGCATTTTGTATTCAAACTGTATCTTTCTTTTGCTCACCCGCAGATTTCTCAGTTTTTGTTTGATTTGTGACCTGGCTGAATATGTGAGAGTGATCTTTGGTAGAATGCACAATATCAGTAAATCCTTGCATTGCAAATGCTTTTGCAAGATCTGAAGGTGCACTGCTTGATTTCTTCTCTCCCTCCTTAACTTCTGGGAAGTATGGGAATCAACTTCATTCCTGCCTGCTTCATATGGAAGGTGGGGTTGTGTGATTTCATTAACTTAAGCTGAATGAGGGGTTTGGGCTGTCTTTTGACCCATCATTCTTTAGAATTGTTGACTTGTCATTAGATCAAGCTCCATGTTATTCTTTTCATTGTGTAATATAAAGGGATGGAGGGAAGAGGAAACCTTCAAAGTAGTTTATGATTTTAAAAATTCCGCAAGAATTTATAGGTTGTTTGAAGTCAGTGGCTCAAGCTTTTTGGCATTCAGCCCATCGGTCCTGCATCTTTCTAACTGCAGAAGATAAACGTGAAGCAATTATACATTCCTTGAAATCATAGCGCTCTTAGGGGGAAAAAACCCCACTGTGTGTGTTTGGTGTTATTTTTAAACTGAATTAAACATGTTTGAATCACAACATTGTTATTCCTGTTGGGAGGAATAATTCATACATGAGCCTCTATGCTGCTTTCATTTTAAGATACGAGGTTCTAAACAATTAGATATGCAAAGATCTGTTTGTTTTATTCAGCTCAGCAGCATGCTGGTGTGCAGGCAGCTCTGCTGATTTAAATGGAGCTGTTTCTGAATAATATTAGTAAAGTTAGAGCATATTTAGAAGGTCATATTTGATTCTGATGAGGCTACAGCTGCAGGAAGGTGTTCAAAACATGTAGAAGTTACAGAACACGGACTTACTACAAATGGACAATTATGCAAATTTGAATGTGGTCTTCCATGTCTAGAGATGTCTTCCTTCAGTAGTGAAACTATACATTTAAGTGTATGGCACCTTAGGTCAAGGTGTTGTGCAGAGCATTTCACCACCTGCTTGAGCAGTGTGCTGTTCCTGCATTTATTTAAAATTTCTATTCTATGGGTTTGTACATAAAAATCCAGTAGAAGTGAGATTGTTTTTCTTGGTTATCTTTTATAGGCCTTTTACAAGTAGCTCATAAGTATTACCCCAGAGCACAAAACGAGCAGCCTAGGGTATAAAACACTCATTGCTTGTCACTGATGTAAAAGTATCTCTGGAGAGGAAGTTAATGGGTTTTTGCTGAACTGGACACCAACAACCATTGTTGGTGTGGCTTTTTTTAAGGAGTAAAGTTGTCTTAGCCAATTGAACGTGCTAGAAGGATGTTAAGTGTGCAGAGTCAAATTGATCGTATTAATTGACTGAATAATACCACTGAAGTTAGTGTATCTTTTGTAAAATCAAAATTTTGATGGGGTCTCTGATGACAAGAACCTGGGAAGCCTGCATCTTTCCCAGAGGCCTTCGTTTTTGTGTGTGTGTGGTTAAACCATGTAGCTGGGTCACTGGCCCAACCATGCTTTTGGCCTATTCCAGACAGATACCTGTGCACGTTATTAATTTTATTTGTTACCATGTATAGAAGCATGGAACCTTTGCAAAAAATAAGTAACAGCTATTGAATATGTACTACTGTTTCCCCAAAAGGAAAGATCCCCTGAACATTTTCTTCTGAAATCCCATTGTTCTTTGGTGTGGAGACACTAGTAAGCCTGTCTTGGGATATTATATTATATCATATCAAATGTAGGGGATTCTGTAGATGATGACACCAAACACAGACTCTGCAATGTGACTGCTTTAAATACGCTGGATACCCATGGTGTGATACAATGCTTGGGAGGTCATATTAAATTCCTATTTGCTTTACATTGTGTCTGTGTCCCTATGTGGAGTAAGGTGAAGGCATACATATTTTTGGACTAGATTTGATCAGTGCCTGCAATACTGAGTTTGGCCCACTGCCTAAACTGGTCGGACTGTGTGGTTCGTGGTCTTCAATAAAATTGTGGCAGAAGATGTCAGTACTGTGCTGTTTTGCATGGTATCACCATCACTTGGTTCAGTCAGTAGTTGTGAAAAAAAGGTGTAAGAACTAAAACTGGTGTAGTTCTGTCTATTGTATGTGACTACAGAAGGTGTAAAGGAACACCAAATAGCTAATCCAAAATATCAAATTATCTAGAAGAAAAACTTGTCAAGACTTACTTGCTGTAGCATCCTTGCTAAGCTGAATTACAGTATCAGAATAATCACTGCATTGACTTGGTAATTCTGAATATGAGGATATGTGGCTACATGTGGTACTCCTTTGTACTCGTCTTTTTAATTTTAATCACCATCTAATCCACATTAAAGGGGATTTTTTTAAATAGAAAAGTAGATTCTATGAAGTAGGCAAAATCACATTTGAAGCATTGCATCCAAAGGACACAACAAAGAATATTATGCATCTGAAGAGTAGAGTTCTTCCAGTATAAAAATACATATGGGTAGAAAAACTTATATTAGCCACAAGTATTTAATTAAATCCATGAATCTGATGAAGCTGTGATTGGCCCTTTCGCATCAGCAGTTCTGTGAAGTTCCTATTCCAAATTTCAGCATATGGTTGAGGGATCGTTTGAAAATGGCTCCTGTATGAGGAAAGATATTCAAGCGTCCTTGTACTTCATGATATGTAACCTTTTAACAATTATATTTATGTACACACAACATATTTGTTACCAAATTATGATAGGAGAAAGCTTAGATATTCATTCTTTTGCAGCTGTTTGATTCCTATGAAAATAGGATGAATTTTGCTTGTGACTGTAACAGCTGGTATTGCGTGGTGTCTGATTACTGAGGATAAGACTTCAGTTCCTCTCTTTTTTTAAACAGATGTGGCAGGGAAGAGCCTGAAGAAGAAGTGAGAACAATAAACAAGATTCTGTACTATACCAAAGAGTATCCCTGAGTGCAGCCATAATACAGCTATATAGGAAAAAACACTTGCCTTGTCTTGCTGCTAAGTGAAAAGTATTTGGAATAGCAACTAATTACTACTTAGATCTTAAAAAACAAAACAAAACAACACCCACAAACCCCAAAATCAAAACAAACAAACAAAAAAACACACACACAAAAAAAAAGAGGGAAAGATATGCATGTCTCTTCTAAGTCAAACTGGGCAAGCTCTCTATTTCAGTATTTGTTGCTTGATTGGAGAATGCTTTACTTGATTAAGAGGATGAACATTTATGAATTGTAGAGAAACCTGGAAGTGCAGCATTTGGTATATATGTGTGTGTTTGGAAATGAGGATTAGAAGTTATTAGGAAGAATGCCTCTGTTCGCTGCCCTGTTACTGGGTAATGAAGTGTTTGCTGAACAGCAGCAGTGAGCACCTGATGGCCAGCAGCAGCTGATTTTCCATGAAGATGATGACACTTTCACAAAAGTAAGTATTGATTTAATTTTCCTTCTGCCTTGGGGAATCATATGGTGCTTATTGTTTATTATCTCTTTGGCTAACACGAGTTGGTAGTGGAAGCACTGACGAGCCTGATGAGATGCTGTTGGATGAGCCTTCCCAAGACGGACGTCCTCTGGTGTGGGAAGCGCTGCTCTGGCAATTGGTTTTTGGGGGTGTTTTTCCTTTCTGTGGAGAAACATTGCAAACCTGAATGATGAACTCTCTTAATCCTGACTGGATGAGAAACATCAGTCTTACTGCATAAACTTTCTCTTGAGGAGTCTTTGGCTACTGTGAAATGGTCAGATTGGCCTGTAATATTATAGGTTCTGCAGCTATATATGAAAAAGGGATCAGGCATCCGAATTACATGGCTTTTTGATGCTTAAATAAGAACAAAACAATCTTTTCCTTTCCCATCTCTCCAGTATTCAACCCAAAACATTCTGGGCCTGTTGCTTTTCTCTGCATCTTGACTTTCTGTGACCTGAACATTGTAAATTTACCTGTTTTATAGCTCTCCATGGCAGCATCTGCCCTAAAGTGAAGAACTTGCCTCCCATTGGTTCCTCTGGGAGCTCAACAGTAGGTCCTGTGCATAGCAAGTTATTTCTACAAAAGCTCGGTCTTGTATTATACCTGTTGTACCTGGACAGATTTGGATTTGTATGTCAAAAATATTTGGAAAACTATACTTTGTAATACTATTCTTTGTTTACCTCACAGGAGAAGGCATGCTTCCTGTCAGCTGCAGAGGGTGTTGAACATACACTTCACCTCTCTAGATGAATAAATAATGAATCATTCCATAGAGGTGAGGGACAATATATTCTTCTTCATTTGGACCTTTAGCATGTTGCTGTGATTGTGGGTGTGGAGCAAGATAAATGTCACCTGAATTTTGGTGATGGACATGCAGCAAGGGGCAGGGAGCGGGGGTGGTGCGTAACAACCGAAACAGGGACATCTGGAGAGCACAGACTGGGGCTTTGGCTTCCCTTTTAGAGGTCACTTGATCTTGAGGCTGCAGAACTGGTCTCCTGCTAGTTCATTACTTTCCAGATGATGACATTTCTGTATTGAGGGCTGGTGTGTGTTTTTTCTCCCGGTAGAGTTCTGTCAGAACATTTCCTTAATGAGATGAAGGACAGGAAGAAATTTGTGAGGCAACCCCAGGGGTTCTTGGGGGAGAAGAGAGGTTGCTGTGACTGCTGGGTATGCATTACCTTCTAATGAGACAAGAAATACATTGAAAGGTGTAGGTTTTCACAAGAAGTAAATTGATCTAGTGGGCAGGAAGAGAGGCGGTTATATTTTCATAAATAAATTTCTAACAGTAAATGTGTTTCTCTTCATAGGAGTGAAGAAGAAGTATGAGCCAATGCCATGTTAAACAGGGTAAATGTTAGCTGGGTGCAAACACAAACTTAAGTTGGTGGGTTCTTTTTTTAATACTCCACTGAAACGCTGGATTAATGTTTAATCCTGATGACTAAATCCATTAATACATATATTTATTACTGTCTTAGATAAATGAGTCTTTCAGGCAATTTTGTTACTCCCTCGGGGCATGATTTCCACTTGCCTGAGTATTGCTTTAATTAGTTGATGACACAGTATCCCAATAGCTATTTTTAAGATATGGTACCCCTGTCACTAGACAGTAAGTTTAGTTTGGCTTCCTTGGTTTTAATTAATGAAAAGGGAGGCTTTTGTTTGAAAGAATCAGATAATGCTCCTTGGGGATGTGAAGTATTTGTATCATACCAGGCAGGGTAGAACAGATAGACTGAATTTAGAATGTATGGAAGATCTTTGCTGCAAAAGCCAGTTCCCACAAGTTCTTCTATGTCCTCTGTTTTCTCGGCTCTTGAAATAATTAAATTTGTGGTTTACCAAAGTAGGAACCACCATATTCTCTAATTGGCTTTCAAACAAAAGTTACTGTTTGAAGTTATGTCACAGAAATCAGGGGGCATGGGGAAGATTAACTTCTCTGCTAAAACAGTTTGGTATGTGCAGGTAATAGAAACATATAGAATGGCCATATTGATGGTGCAGGCTGTTCTCCATACTCTGTGTGATAAGGCATGATGGGAGTGTGTGCTACTAATGCACGGCTGACACTGGAGGACACAGTCTGGCTATAGATAACAAATCTGAAACAAAACAAGAAAAATTCCTTTTTATTCAGCTACAAAGCTGTGGCTACAATGATTGGATGTGCTTTCCAATAACTGTTTACTTAAAGCGGTTTGGTTGTTTTTTTTTTTCCCTGGCATGAGACCACTCTGTTTCTTCCTTTTTTGTGTGACAGTTATCACTACTATCATCTATATTGCTCTAGTTCACTAGCACACCAGAGTGTGGGTCCTTGGGTGGGAAGTACCTTGATGTCCTTCATACCTGCTGGATGCTTGACCTTTGTGGAATCATTCTTAGCACCTGACAACATGAAAGAGTAGCTTGGCTAGCTTTGTCTAGAGTATAATACTATACCATATTTAAAAATGAAGGCTGGAAATCCTGGAATTATCCAATGATAAGGTTGGAAGGAACCAATGAAGATCATCTAGCCCTAGTTGATAGGCAGACTGAACTAGCTTCAAAGTTAAGCCAGGGTAATTATGGCCTTGTCCTGCTGAATTTTAAGTAGCTTCAAGAATGTAGAACCCCAGACCTCTCAGGACAATCTGTTCCAGTGCTTACCCGTGCTCATTGTGAACCTTTTTTCCCTTTTACATATACCAGTAATTTGAGATGTTTCAGCTAGTGACTGCTGCTCTTGTCCTTTCGCTGTGGTCATCTGAGAAAATTGTGGCTCCTTCTCCTTTGTAATCACAGTGAGGTAGAAGACAGTAATTTACTCCCATTAGCTGCCTTGTCTTCAGGCTAAAGACACCCGTTTCCCTCAGCCTCCCCTTGTATATGCCTGTGCTCCAGTCCCCGTACTGTCCCTCCACTAACCACCTCCCGTTTGTCAGTGTATGTCTTACAATGAGAAGCCCCAAAGTCGACACTGTTCCAGCTGAGTGTTCTAGGTGCTGCCCAGAGGGAAGTAGCTGCTCGTTACTAACCCACTGTTAGGTGGGTCACTGTTAGCCCTTGTCATGTGTGGCCTTGTGTTCAGCTGGTCTGCTAGGCTGGTCCTTTTCTACAATGAGAAATATAAACAGATTTTTCTTTTCCTCTTGCTTCAGATACCATTAATGTGGTTCTCGGCTGCTTGGGATTTTTCTTCTAAGTCTTCACTCATTCATTCCCTCATCGTTAATGAGGGAGATGTTGGTGATAATTCCCTATGACCAGCTGTGAAGAGCCTGCCTTGGGCTGAGATTTAGCTCTCATGTTTGTTCTTTTTCTCACTAAGGTATAATAAATAAGATGCTAATACAATTAAAAAGATGCTATTTTTTCATGCATGTGCTTCAGTTACTGTTTAATTGGAGATGGAGAAAAAACAAACCTTGTTTCTCTCCTTGTTACCAAGTTCATCTTGACTAATACCTGTTTAATGTGTAGGTGGCTGGCTCTCAGCTGCGTTCTCAGTTTTCAATAAGCCACTTCATCAAAGTGCAAGGTTTGCAGTGCTTCTCAACCTGCATCCGTTTCTGTCATTCTTCATTCTTTTTATTTCTGTCAGTCACCTCTTCCTTTTGAAACCAGGGAGATGGTATTGAATGTCATGAGTTCAGCTGTGAAAAGTATGAACATCTCCTGAATATATTTTCCTTTTCAGTATAATAGTTTGCAGATGGTCAGAAGAAACAAAGAATGGCTAAAATAGCTAAAAACATAAGAGGTGTAAACCTCATTGTTTTCATTGAAGGCAATAGAAAAATATTAATGCTTTTATCTGTGTTGGAAAAGAGAGAGTGCTTTGAGGTTTCTTTAAAATTTTTTTCTGTTATGCAATGTCTTTATTAAGAAACAAACAGCATAGTCCATCTTCAATAAAAAGTTGATATTCTAACAAATGCAGACATACACCGATTAGAGGAAATAAAGATACTCTCTTCCTTAACTACTTAATAGATTTTATTGCAACTCCATACTACGTTGCTTCTTGGCACAGATCAGTGTTGCATTAGATGAAATTCTCATAGTTTTCCTACGATGGGAAACCATAGTTTCCTAAAGCATAGGAAACCAGCTTTAGGAAACTGTAGGGGTTGATGGGGGAAATGTTTAAGTGTTGGATTAACTTTTGGAAAGATTGAAAGCTTACATAAAATTTTTCTTCTTTCTGTATCAGTTTATCCCTTTCAAAACTTCACCTCCAAAGTAGATATCCTGTATTTTAAAAAAATGAAACTAAAAACATTTTAAATACAATTTGTTTCCAACAAAGAGTTTTCACTACTTCTTGAATTTTAGGTAGCACTTCTGTTTCCCAAAGACCATTGTGTTAACAGAGTGGAAAAGTACTGTGCAATTGGAACTATAGTGATGTGTCTGAACTATATGACCACTGTCCTCAGCAGGCTGATACCAGGGAGAATCATGCTTAAAAATTTTTGTGGGCTGACTGTAGTTAGGGCCTGATGAAAGAACATGGGGTTTCACAGTTATGGGTGGCTGTTGATTAGACAGAAACTAAGCACTATGCTCTCAGAAAGGCTCTTCAGCAGTATTTATTTTGTTTACATCAGGATTTGATGTTCTAGTTCTCAGTTTAGGTCCCTGCTCATGATATTTAGTGTCATGTTTGGGGATTTTCCTTCTGTGTCTAGCATACCCCCATGGGTGTGCTTATATACAGTTACTTTTATGCACAGTTCTGTTAAAGGAGTGTTGTGTAAAGCAGATGCTATAGAAATTATATTTACCTCTGAGATCTTGAGGTTAGGCTTGATCTGAGTAGAATTATAGTAGGTACTATTGGGAAGACATGAAGAATAGACGTCTCAATGAACAGAGATGGAAACAGAAGTCTGGTGGTTTGGATATTGTGATTTGTGGTACACAGGCTCAAGCTCTTCCTCAGGTTGAGTCATGGGGGTTTAGTGTAGATTTTTTCTGTCTCTGGCAAAGAGATGCTGTTTGAACTTGAGTTTCTCATAGGCCAGGGCAGGATTTCAGCACTCATGCAAGTTTACAAAATCTCTCCAGGGCTAGTATAAGACAAAACCTGACTTTAAGGAATGCCGTGAAACCAAATGGCTTTTAATCAGTTTTTATGAGCAATGGTAGTAAGCATGATATTAATAACTACTTACTTCCATGAAATGCATGACTGACAGTAATGTTGATATGAGGTTTGGCTTAGTCTTATGTGAAAATCATAACCCAAGAAGTTTAAAAGCAGAGAAATAGTCTCGACACTTTGAGAATCAGCTCTTTTTCCATCTTTTTTTTCTCCAGTCAGCCAAAATAATTCTTGTTTCAATTCCATTTTCCCTAAATGAAACAACCTTTTTTCATTCTCATTTTAAGAGAATACAAATAAAGTCCAGCAAATGAAGTGTATAAATGTGTGAATTGGACACAAAATGTCAATACACAGTTAGCCTTTTTTGCATTTGCAGTTGTCATTGCCAAGGAGGTAAGTGACATTCAGCCTTGGCTTCAATATTATATCATAGCCTGCCCCTATGGCAGTATCCCAATGAGGCAGTCAGTTTCCGAGTGAGAAGTGCAGAAGCAAATATCTTTTCTTCTTCCCCCCCCCCCCCCGTTTTTTTTTTAA
>JAVJGJ010000037.1:66960960-66972047 GCA_035590215.1 Microhierax caerulescens | reverse complement strand
GGGCTTTGAGCAAAGTGGGTCTAGTGGAAGGTGTCCCTGCCCATGGCAGGGGGTTGGAACTAGGTGATGTTTAAGGTTCCTTCCAACCCAAAACATTCTATGAATAACAAGTGGCTGCAATGTATTAGTGTAACTTAAGTCCAGACAGGCCTACTATTTTTTTCTTATCTATAACATCCCATATTTCTGGATTTTTATGTGGAAGCAGATTGACTATCTGCTTCCAGAGACCAGTGGAAGAGAGAGAGCATGCACACGTTAAATGTCTCTGGTACTTGGCAATGAACTTTACAAAACGATGTTATCTTATTTCAAGACTTCAGGATAAAAAAAAAATATTCTTCCAGTTCTTAATTTCCAGATGTGTACAGAGTTGCTTGTGGAACTAATTAAAAAAAATTAGAAGGTGTTATCTTCGTGTAACAATATTGTGTCAGGGACTATTGAGATAAAAGTTCTTTCTTTCTGCTCAAGCCTAGCAAGCCAAGCTTCTGAATTTCTAGTGAAATCAGTCCTCATCTGTGGCATAACTGCATTGTGAAAAAGCTATTTTATTTTAACATTGTAATGAAATACTCCTGCATCACAGGAATTGCCATAAATATTTTTTCCTCCTCTTCTACCATTCTATCTTTTACTCTATTTATCTTTTATTCTTAAATAATCTTTGATTGTTTGCTAGCTGCACAATGTTTGTTGGGTAGTATATTTTCTTTAACAATTTTACTGCAATATCAGTAATATGATTAACTCTTCTACAGTATGTAAGGTGTAGTACCAATAGAAAGAAGGATAAAAACCTTTTTAATTTGTATTTGTTTGTTTTCAAAATTCTGTGCAATTTCTTGAGAAGCAAAGAGGTTAATTATTTTTGTAATGCCATTTTGTAGGTACTATATTCACCTGCCTTCCAAATGAGAATATTTGAACGTTTGTATATGTCAGACAGAAAATTTCCACTTTCTGTAATCCTTGACTTCTTCTGGTTGATCATCTGATTTTTTCCACATTCAAGTTAGCTTTGATATGCGCTAGGCCGGTGTACTTGTAGGGGCGTGAAGAGCTCTGGCAGTGTGAAAGGCTGGAGATGCAGGGAAGCAGTTGAAGACCTCAGGTGAAAGAAAGACCGGTTGCTGTTGGTGTAGATGTAGAACTGACACCAGAAAGAGACTGATACTGCAGCCTTCAAGATAATAGTTCCCAAGTCAGTACTGCTGAAGAGCTGAGTGTCTCTTTGCTCTGAAGGTTTGCTATTCCTTAAGAAGAGCCTTTGCAGGGTAGTGAGAGCTGCAAGGCTGTGACCAGGGTGGAGGAGCCTCTTTGCTCCTAGTGTGGATAACTTTGGAAAGTCTGGGAAAGGTGGGCAGAAGTTACAAAGCCAGATTTTGAGCTGCACTGCTGGGGCACCTGGAGTCATCTAATGGATGTGTGGTTGGTCACATAATTTCAAGAATCCTTAAAGACAGCATTTGTTTTGCGGGGGACAAATTACTGAGCTGTGCAGATTGGAGAGAGGCACAGAAACAAATAAAAAAATTGATATATAGCACAAATACTATTCAGCCATTGAGTTTTTCGAACCAAAGGAGCATCAGAAATAATCTCTAATAGCAAGAATTAAAAATTGAGAGGTATGTGGCACTTCTTTTCCTTCTGCTCTGCAGCCTTCTAAATTCATAAGACAGCATCTTTTTGACAATGATTCCTGCCTCTCTGCAGGTCAGCAGGGTGTTCTTCTGAAGTGATGGGAGGCTACAGGCTATACCTATGATTATGTCTGCAATTATCTGCATTTTGAAACTCTCCTGAACAAAAGATCAACACTTTACTTTCACCTAACAAATGGACAGTGAATGTTTGCAAGCTGCTGAATTTGAATAAAAGTCATTTGGAGTAAATAGTTAGCATGGCTGATGTGGGGAGTCTGCTGCAGGTTTTTGAACATATTTTATGCTCTGGTGTATAGTTGCAAACTACCAGAAAGACAGGTAAAAGGGAGGAGATGGTTCTCCTAGAACATAACAGAACAGCAAAGTGTTCTAATATGGCTTACAGGTTTGCTTATCCAATACGAATTTAAGCTAATGAAATATGAAAGCAATATTTCATCTTTGGATCGAGGTTCATATGTATTCTTACAGTTGTAAGGATTGTCAAAGTAATTGATGTACTGCCAAAACTGCAGTGAGGATACAAATAGATTCTTGTGTGGGTTGGAGTAGATCTCATGGTAATTTAGTGGCAAGTGGTGTGTGTAGGAAGACTTTTAGTCCCTTGTTCTAAGGTAAAAACAGTCCCTTGGTAATGTAGATCTTGAGGAACATAGATGTTGCCTTTCTGAATAGGGCCAGGAATTTGTCAAACCTTATATTTTGCTTAGAACAGTGGCCAAAACTTCAGAGGAAGACACAGCCATTTTTTAATTTGAGCTCTTATGGATAGCCTGGACTAGCTTCTCAACTTCTGCATATGATGGTTATGTTTTGGCCCTTTAACGTGAACAAAGGTATGATCAGTATCATATCAAAAGTATGATCAACTGCTGGTATGGACACTTTGTGGGAAAGTGAGGAAAGTATTCGCAGAGTTTGCTCTGCGTACCTAGCAAGGATGTGATGCAGCACACTGACCTTCAGAAGCCAGCATTGCTTTTATGTCAGCAAATGGCTGGGTAATTTCTCTGGGTGGGTGACTTAAGTTCTCCGTTCTCCTCCTTGCGCATCCTCATGCTACGGTGTAGCTGCACAACGCCCTTGTCCCTGTGGTGTGCTCTGTCGTCTCTGGTCCAGACTGCTCCAGATCAAGGGGTTGGCCCAGAGCATGTGGTAGCTGTTACTCCTGCTTCTTGTCCTAAGAAAAATGAAGCTCAAAGGAGCAGTGAACCCCCCAGGTCTTGTTCTGTTCCAGACTTATGCGGTTATGGTATGGATTTCTAGTGGAAGCTCAGAACTGTTTCTAGGTCCCTCACTTTAGATACATGAGAGTGGCTTTGTGTGCTTGATAGAGCCATTTTGTATGAATTTATACTGGCCAAGGTGCTTCTTGTTAGGGAAGACTACCAAAGATGTTGAATATAACCATCTGTTTCACTGAATCAACAAATCCTTATGGTTCTTCTAATAGCAGAAGAATTGATGTCTCATGGCATTATTCAGTTGAACCACTACTTTTGCTCTCTTGAAATTAGAAAACAAACCCTTACATATGTGCAAGAGATGCTTGAGGGCTTTCTAATAATGTATCTTAAATTGCATGCTGAGGTTTTTTATTTTGAGAAGCTTTACCTTATGTTTCCAAAGGAGTCCCTTTTGGATAAATGTCCCTTCCAAGTAGAAGTGATCACATCTTGTGATGTGTCAGAGAGGAACAGGCAGAGAATTGGTCCAGTGTTCTGTTTTCTTTCCAGTGACGAATGGCAGGGGCACTGCAGGCAAGAGTAGGGGAAGACTTTGAGCCCAGTAAAATATAGCCAAGGACAGAAGTGGGTGTAAATGACCTGATGAAGATAGAAGGAGAGGCTTACTGTGTTCAGTGACTGTTTCTGAATATGAACTGTATAATTTTTGCTGTTCCTGTTGCTGTAATTTAAGACAGATCCAGTCTGATTTACAGAACTTTTTTAAAAAATTGCAAAGTAATGGGAAATAAAATTTTGTTGGGGAAAGCCTACCAGTGATCTGTTACTGCTATGATACTGCTGCTAGTGATGTAATGTCTGTACTAGTTGATGTTTATAGGCTAGATGGTACACAGATGACTGACTTGCTTATTTTCGGTTTGCCTGCTTTGGCATAAGTATGAGTCATAAACTTTTAATACATGAAAAAGTAAAACCGAGAATGGTAATACTTTTCTCAGCTATCCCAGTTACCATGCACACCATCTAGATGTGTTTTCTCATACAGTTCTCTTTCAGTGTTTAGTTACTGTGCTCCAATTTTTTTTTTTATTTTTTGTCTGTGCCATGTGTTCACCCAACATATTACACTAACCACATCTACAGAGTATATCTGTGTAGAGATATTTAGGTGTCTAATGGATCCTTGTGGGTTTTTTTGTTTGTTCTGTTTTCTTTTTTGGGGGGGAATTGGGTGTGCAGCTAGGGATAAGAAATGCTACTGTTTTAATATTTGAACTAAGACAGTGATTTCAGTTTTCTTTGATTTAGGTACCCTTTATCCAGTTGAGATGAAAGCACACTAAGAGTTAATGTAAGTCTTAAAGTGAATTTGCTTTTATTGTTGCCTTTTATAAACTTCACAGAAATTGCCTGTGAAATTTCAGGGGTTGTTAGATGATTGAGAACCGCTGAAATATCAAAATTTGTGTGCAGAATCGTCTGAAAGCAGTTCTAAGATTCTGTCAGTAGATGGTGCAGTTAGTAAAAATATACTGCGGGGACCTCAGCATGCATGAACAAATTTTGGGATTTGTGACTTCTAACAAGGTCTTTGGCTCATGAGGCAACTTAACTAGTTGGTTTGATTTAGTATTTTCTTCTGTTACAGCAAATGTTGCAACCTAGTAATTTCAATATAGAATTTAGAGGAAACTATAACAGCTATAGTGCTCAAAGCAGTGAGTTTGGAAGTAAATTTGCAGTTATTCTGCTCAATGGTCGAATATGCTGTTAGGCAAAATCCTCTCTACTCTATGTAGTGCAGACTAGTACTATGACAGACCTTGTCTTTCATGCTTGAACAAAACATTTTTGCGCTGTCACCTGCAGCTGGACCTTTTTGAGACATACGCTGAGCAATATGCTGCAGCATGGCTGTCTCTTAAATTGGAGGTTTCCATATTGTAAAGACTAATAGACTATGGTTAATTTGAATGTTTTATGAGTTATGTTCCTTGGAGCTACTGTGAAAAATTGTTATAAAAACATTCTTCAGCATGGCCAAATTGATAAACTACAAATTTTAAATGCAGCTTCTAGAGGCTATGCTTGGAAATGCTTGGTGTGAAGGATCAGTTTCTGCAATGTATTTCAAAAATATGAGGGGGCACTATGAAGAGCTAAAACTTTGTCAGTATTCCAGAATCTGGGCTTGTCACTAATGGCAATGATGAACATTATTAAATTAAAGTTGGAAGTATTCTTTTTAAAGTTTTAAGTTGAAAGAAGTAAAGGAAGAATATACTTCTAAGTCTGTGTAAAACTGACAGTGTAGTTCCTGGGTATGAATTGATCATTTATTCAAACAGGTATGTACTCAGATTAATGACTTTGTGATAACACAATTTAAAAAAATCACAGTATTTCAGAAATTCAAGGACATGTTTTATCACGACCTGCATCAGTTCTTTAGCTTGTGAAGCGTGCTATTGGCCATGGAGCAATCAAAATAAAATCTATTTTTTGGTTCTTGAGCACAATCTAAAAATTATAGAGATGGGATCGATAGCTGTCCCACTACTGTGGTTTTGTTTGTTTGAATATTTATGTGGGTAGTGTTGACTATATATTTTGGAAGGGCTGCAAACCAGACGACAAGAAAAAATTGGGAATAGTAGGAGGTGAAATGAGGGGAATTTTTTAAGTTTGGCTAAAAGAACATGCGCAACTGCCCTGATGGTTGCTTATTTTGCTCAACACTGAGGCCTGTACTTTCAAAAGCAATTAGAGCAGTTGCATGTGTAAGTTTTGTGCACCAAGGCACCTCTATTGCACTCTGCTCTCTATAAATGTTCAGTTACCACTTTGCCTTTCAAAAGCAATCTATTCTTTTAAGATGCTGCTAACTGAACATCCAAAAATTAAGCCACTCGATATTACCAGTAGAATATGGTGAATTAGGCCAAGTTTGAGAAATAAGCTGGTATTCATCATTTTGCCACAAAGTGAATAGGAGTATAGTACTTATAAAACTACTAATCTCTGTCTTATTTTTTAGAAAGTTGAGCTACTTTAGAAGAGTCATCCCACTTTTTGATCCACTTACACTGCTAGAAGTTCAAACCAGAAAACTTTTCACACTTCCTCTGCATGGCATTTTCTTACACAGCTCTCCAGTTAATAAATGCTGTGTTTAAAGTCCAAGCAGTGCACCAAGTTCTGCTGCCATTTTCTATTTGCGAACTAATCTTGCTGCTAGGTTTCTTGGCCTCTGCTGCCTGTTGACAGCACTGCCTGCACCCCAAGCCTATCAGCAAATCAAGATACCCCAACACTTCCCTGACAGTAGTTTACAAGCTGCTAAGTAAAGCTTGCCTCTGTATGCTGACACTCTGAATCATGGCATGCAATGTCTAAAATGACAGATGAATTGCCCGTTTCCCCATGAAATGTTAGCTCCTCTCATCTTACCCTGGGATTGTAAACTTTGCCATACTTGGCATTTGCTTGATGTTCTGAGGCTGCGGGTAATTTTCGGGTGTTCTGTTTGTCAGCAGGTTAGGAACTTGATGTTGTTGGAGAACTTGGGACTTTTAAACAAAAACATGTTATTCCTTTTGCTAATGTTGCTTCTGTCATTATTCCAAAGGTGGCAAGAGACCATGCATTCCTAATCTTCAGCCTTCTCAGCTCTCCACAAGAAGTAGATGTGCTGTTAATATCACACAGCTCCTTTAATTAGATAATTAGCAGTGGAATGACAGTGCTAAGAAATCAGGAGTGGAAAAAAATAATAGACTTGCCAGGCCTTAACAGTCCATCATTTACTACAGCAATCTTTTTGTCTCATTCCTTTATGATCTAAAATCCTCAGTGGTACTGTCATGTCTATAATTCTGTTCCTATCAATGAAGCTGCACAGCCTAATAGATCTGTCCCAGGTAAGTAGTTTTCACTCTGCAGAACTTAGATGCTTTGCCTACTCAATGGTCCATTTTCAGCTGTTAAGTACTGATGATGGTTTTCTCTGAATAGCCTTTTAGCAGACAGCTTATTTCAGTTAGCTTGCATAGTGCAACTGTAATGTCCTAGGGTGAAGGGGCGGTTTGGTTGCTGGTTGGAGTTCTTGATTATTTTTACTTTTAAAAAATGCTTTTCAGTGTTCAGTATCAGTTCAAGAAACAGTGGTATCTATGCAAGTGTATTGGGTCAAAAAAATGTCCTTACTCAACATGGCTTTTAAAGAAATTTGTGCACAAACTGTGACTTGCCATTAGAAGTTAATCCTTCTATTTACCAAACACATTTATTGATCATCCAGTGTGTTTTGCCAGTTGGGAAAGGCTTTGAAGATACATTGTTTCAGAGTTCATAAGTTTGGTGTTTCTTTTTTGGTTGTTTTTAAGCTTTTTTTCTTTTTCTTTTTTTTTTTTTCTGAAGAGAGAAACAGTAAAATATAGGATTTGCTTTTATGAAGTGCATTCTTTGACGTTTTCCACAGTCTGCTGTTACTAAGATGATTAATTGCTCAGGCTAGAAGATAAGATTCTTCAGAGAGCCTTCTTTATCTGATAGAGGCTAAATTTACTGGGGGTGAGGAGAGGAAAGATATTGGTTTTGGCTTACAAAATGTTTTGTATGTTTTAGAAGTAATGTGTTTTTTTTAAAAAAAAAAAAACAAACAACCCAGCAGTTCTGAGAGAAGAGAGGCATGAGAGAAAAAGGAAGCTCTGTTACTGGTACTATGCAGTTTTGCAAAGACTCAGACTAATTTCTAATGAACTTTAAAGTGCTCAGTTACAGGAGCAATGTGTTGTTTCCACAAAGGCCTGTAAAGTAGCTTGGCTATTTTGTAGCTTCAAAGACAAGCTAAACCAAAAGATGGAATTAATTCCTATTTGTTGTTTAGGAGCTATTAGGCTGAGCTGCCTGGCAATTGGAAGAGTTAATTCTATGTGTGTTTACAGGAGACCTAGTTATGCTTTTATAGCAGTGCATTCATCTGCAAACTAAACTTCTGGACCCCCTGCATGACACCTTGTGCAAAGTCATTCGCTGTTGTGTGAAGTAGTGTCTTCAGGAACATCATTTCCCAGGAAAGCCACTGGGGTTTGTCGTACTGGGGAAGCATATTCAATGTCACCCTTCTAGAGGAGTGTCATCCTGTGGATCCAGCTGGCTCCTCAGAGTTCTCTGAGAATGGGGTCACCTCTGTGAGGATGTTCACTGGATACCTCAGGGGACTTGCTGAATGGTGGCCAGAGCTCAAAGGAGGAACCAAGGGGTAAGGCCACTCGGGACCCAGAACTCTGAGTGGATTTCCACAGATAGTACTTAAAGCGAATGAAAGACCCTGCTGATCCTGGTGAGAGGTACATATAGTCTTGGGAAAGCAAATACAGACAATCCTGTTTGCACTTGCTGTGTTCTATTCCAAGCTTAGACACTGTCGGGACCTCGGATAACAGGTGCCATTTGTTGAGGATTTGCTCTGTCTGGGGATGCGCAGACAGCAAAAATTTCTCAAAGAACATAATAACCTGTATGACAGTAGTGATAAGTAAAGGATCAAAGTGAATTCTGACTTGCTTTATGGCTTAAAGACATACAAAAGTCTTTATCTTACCCTCTGTTCTTCAAGGATGGCCTGCGTGGATCCCCTGATTTTATCTCTCCATATTTCTGCAGCGAGTGTCGAGCAGACAGGCTGGACTGGCATAGGCTGAGTTTCAACAGGTGGTTCTTCTGTAACACAAAATGAGGAGGGATCCATCCTCTTTAGCAGCTAAGAGAATGCCTCTTTGGTGGTGCTGACAAAATTGGGTTCATGTGCAGGACCCCACCTATGTAGGAATGTTTCTGATGGTTTGATTCTTCTCCAAAGCCAGTCCCACTTTCCATTTGCGCTGCGATGAATGGTGTGATAGCTATAAGCTACTGAAGAAAGCTATGGTGGCTTAATGTGTACCCTAAGTCATGTGAACCAAGCCTCTTACGTGGTTGCATGTAGCAGTATTAGAACTGATCTGAATCCAAGTGGCTTTGCTGGCTGTAGAGTTTTTAACTGAGATGAGGAAAAAATTAAGGAAAATCTTGTAAGGAGAGGAAATCCTTTTCCTTCTGCCTCTTTTATTTGGTGTCTTTACCAGCTTTATGAGAGAAAACTTTTAGCTTTCAGTCCTGTATGTGTTACAAAAATCTTTGCATTCTATATATAGTAGGCTGTTTCTTTTAAATGAAAAGACTTTGGGGTCTAGAGTAAATAGATTTTCTGGTTTTCCTTGAGAATTTTCATTTCTACAAATATAAAGCAAGTTTTGTGCATAGATGTCTGTATTTTAACAGAACTTTTAATATTTTTGTACCCAGATAGCTACCCTGGTTGCCTTATTACTGTCCCAAGCTGCTCCTCCCACTCCAGATAAAAGCTAAGAGGAGACTGGAGTGACTGAAGTGTCCTTAGTGGTCAGACTGCACCTCTTAATCACCTCATAAAGGCAAAGTCTGTTTTTCAAGGAGTAGGTTAGAGAAAAAAAAGAAGAGCAACACTAGAGGGGGAAAAAAACTGGGGGCTATTTTAGAATGAAAAATACTTCTCACCTCTATAAGCTCTCTTGTTCAGCCTTCAGAAATGCAAGCATCAGTCTTACAGTATCAAGCCCCTGTTTCTGTTGGGGCTTTCCTGCCTCCTCTTGGTATCACTTACATGGCATAACTAAATTCTGAATTGTGTGAAATGATTACTCATAATAAGTAGGTTGAATTAGCCATATGTACTGCTTTAGATATAAATAATCTGGCTTTAGGACAGACTAGATGATGTCTGGAAATGTTTTTGGCACTTTGATTCTGTTACGGGCATGATGAGACAGTGACAAGTTTTTGTTTAGCCAGCGCGGCTGACAAGTTTTCCCTTTGAAAAAAAGGAAAACTTCCTTTTGACAACACTTACTTCTGCCCTAAACTTCCTTGCTTCTGCTATGTTACCTTGTCCATGAAAGATGAAAGACTTTTGCTGTGTGCTGTAACTGGCTGAGGGATGATGTGCAGAAAAAATAAAAATTCAGTGGGAAAGATGGAGGTGAAAGTAATGTAAAGGCAATGTATATCTTTATCTAAAAAGGTCTTCAATTATATATTTCTTAAATGCAGTACTGGTGTGTTTACAATGATATCTATATAAAGTTGCCATTTTTTGCCCTCATCTGACTACAATAAGGTAGGAGCTTTTGTAACTAAGCCATTTGTTAGTAATTACAGCACAGATTTATCAAACTAACAGTTATATCTAGGAGGGAAACAAGAAACAGTGATGGCACAAAAGATGCTTCAATAACAAACTGGATAACAGAAAAGCTGAAATCCTCCATCAATTTTTTATTCAGGTTGAGCAATTGGATCAAAGAAGTCAATGGCACCTTGTACACATGACAAAGTACAGGAGCATCACTGTCTGTGGAGCCCAGCTGGAAAGTAACATGATGGCACATTTCTTCCTGCCAGCAGTGTCTCCTTGTCAGCAGAATTGTCAACATTAATCCTCTTCTTCCAGGTTGCAAAGCAGCTGTGAGAATAGTTGGTTGGATCCATTGTCATGGTGGTACAATACTGCTCAACTCAAGTTTTCCAATGGCAAAGACTGCATATTGTGATGGTTCTGAAAATAAGATTGTACAAATACGTTTTGTGACGTGTTAGCACTTCTAAACTGTACAGCAGGTTTTGTCCTGCTTATTTATAAATGTTATCCACCACAGCTTTAGGTGGTGGCTGGAAGGGTTGCTTGTTTTTTGTGCTGTGAACAATAATGCGGTGACATATACAGCAATGGGTCCTAGGATGCTAGGAAAACATTAGTCCATAAACATTTTTATCAGATTTATTTTCATTATTTTCATTATAATTCATTACTGAGAGCATAACTGACTATGCTTAGAATTAATCACATCATTTGTTATTGAGAGCAGCCTTGAGGAAAAAGACTTGAAGGTGTTGGTGGGCAAGAAGATCAAAATGGCCCAACAATGTATGTGACAAGCAGGTCAAGGGGGATGATTCTCCCCCTCTGCTCTGTTCTCGTGAGACCCCACCTGGAGCACTGCATTCAGCTCTGGGGACCCCAACATAGGAAGGACCTGGACCTGTTGGAGTGAGTCCAGAGGAGGGCCACGAAGACGATCAGGGGATGGAGCACCTCTCCTGTGAAGACAGGCTGAGAGAGTTGGGGTTCTTCAGCCAGCAGAAGAGA
>JAVJGJ010000037.1:66933296-66952180 GCA_035590215.1 Microhierax caerulescens | reverse complement strand
GCAAATCTGAGCCAATAAAGACACAGTGTGCAAAGAATTAGACCCCAGGACGCTAAGGAGCAAGAATATAGTCAGGGCCAGACTATAGACCAGAACCAGCTTAGACTAGAAGTTCTGTTGGTCTCAGTTGCTTGTCTAGGAACACCGCCAAACTAAAACCACTGAGATATTAATTACTGGATACTTCTCCATTTATCACTATTCTGCGTGATTTCTTCACTTTCTAAATGTTTCTGCTGACCTGAAGCCAGTGTGAAAATACTTCCACAGCTGGTTTGCTTAATATGGTTTTATTCAGGTTTTAATGGGATGGAAGCTATTGCAGTATTAGATACAAAGAATTCCAAAATACAAATGAGATGGTGAGTTTTCTTGTCAGATAATGGCTTTGTTCTTCCAAGAGGGACCAGCCTCAAAAATAACCTTTTCAATGTCTTTGTTTGCAAAACAATGACTGCTCCTTTAGTAAGGAGTTTCTGTTACTGTTTGGGAGGCAGATGTTAGGAAGAAGGTGAAGCTGTATTTGTCCCCTCAGCCCCTTACTTTTAGTCAAATACTTACTCTTTATTAGTGTGAACTTTCAAGTATTCTACATTTGAAAGACAAGGGAAGAGTGTGGTGATACTTGATAAAAGCACAATTTGTTTATTTTTTTTTGTCTACATTCTCTTGGTTTGTTGTCTTCACCACTCTGATGAGGTTGCCCTTGTAAGACTAAGATAGAAGGCAAGAGATGCCATTTAGACTGTAGACATTTCTGTTTGAAACACTTTTTCTCTATCTAAGCAGTAGTAGATATGCTGGAAGAGAGGGACTATTTTTATAATTTTTTTTAGATTGAAGAAACTTTTTGATTGGGAAGAGGCCATATAGGTATTAATATTCCCTTTCCACCATTTACCAGCTGAACCAGTCTAGCTATGCACTTCTGCAATGCCTGAACTGGTGGTGTTTGGAGGCTCTGGGAATAACTCTGTTTATATTATATGCTGTTATATAAATGATACACTGTGAATGAGCTTTCTTATGCCATTATTCATTTTTTTCCTGGAGATCTTGCAGCATTATTTTTTTGTGGTGTCCTCCCTCACATTACTGCAGCAATAAATGGATGTAGAACACAAGTATATGTTATTTGTCTCTGTCCCATATATCGTATGTTAGGGTGCCACTGTTCTCTTTGCTTCTGAGAAGTGGTGACGATATAGTAAAGGTGGAAGTTGTTGCCATCAAATGCAATACAGTCCAGTTATGTGAAGTTCTTTGTCATTTTAATTTTCTGTGTGCTTTGCTAGTAAAGAGGTACTGGAAACTTTTTCTTTGCTCTTGAAATATTAATGTCTGTAGTTGTTACTTTACATTGTATATGTACCTAGGCAGTTAGTGTTGCTTTTCATTGTTACTAGCCGCTAAAAGAAAGGGTCCAAAGTATTCGTGGAAGCGTTTTGTACTCCTGACTTTGAAGAGTACTTTTGTTTGTGTCTGCAGTTAAACCTGTGCATATAATCAAATAACTATGCTTTTCATTGATTCTCACTCCCTGCCCCTGCCCCCCCCCCTTCCCCCCCTCCCAGTTTGCAGTCAGCATAATTAATAGGGTTTTTTTTCCTGGAAATTGAATTCACTTTATTGTTCATACGTGTTGGATTTAGCGTGGCATGCTACATACCAATAGTCAACAATAAAGTGTAATGCTATTCACAAGTGTTTCTGTAGCTGTTCTACAGTCTTTGATGGGGACACATTAAATAGGTTTTGTTCATCTTGGTTTAGGCCTTGAGATGCAAGGTATAAAGCAGAACTGAGACATAATGGCAGAGACTGACCAAATGAGAATGATCTTGCCTTAATATTTTTTTTTTCATTTTTTTTCCCTGCAACTCCTTTTCTGATACCTCACTTCAAAGGAACATCACTTTCAAATTAACATTTCTCATGTCATCAGTTTTTCTCAATAATAGTTGCATGTTTGCTGTTTAAATAGTTTCAAACCCACTTATTTACTTTCCATGAGAACTTTGTAATAATGCCTATCTCTTCCTGTAAGGATCTTTAACTTTGGCTATTGAAATACAGGTATTAGTTTTTAACTGGTTTTAAGGTTGGTGTGTGGAACTGGGAGATAACAGGTTACTTGCAGGTGTAAAGGTGGAAGGCTTGGGATTTCAAAGCACTTTAAGACTTGCCTTCAATTAGTGTTAACTCAGTAGTTGGTGCATTCTGCTTAGGTATGGGCAGAGTGTTCTCTTCCCTCTGTGTTTGCTTGTATACATATGGCTTCTGCCTTACAGTCTGCTTATCAAATTTGCAAGGTCAGAAGAGTAAGCTGGGCACTGGGACTCAAGATCTTGCCTAGTTACCTTGGTGCCTTATCGGTAAAGAAAGGTGGTGTCCCTGTGCCATGGGGATGTAGGGCAGAAGCAGACTTATCACTAGAGAAGCTTTGTTTCCCAGTGTAGTGGGGTCTGTTGGAGCTGGGCCTTATTTATATAAATGTTTAAACAGAATTATCACTGCATGGGTATCTCTGGAATATTAAGCAGTTGTACTGCAAAACCCTTGTCTATGTAAAAGAACAGTTTCCTGAAACTGTACAGTAGTTCATACTATTCTAAATATTGATCAGTTTACAATCAGCAAGAGAAGTTGATCAGTTTGCACCAAAACTGGAGGGTGATATTGGTGCCCTCAATAGAAATAAATTCTTTTTCTCATTTATTATTTGTTGTAAAATAAACCCTCAAAGCTCAATATTTGGAAAGCATTTTATCTATATGTATATATCAAGTCAAATTAACTGTGTTTCAGTTTATTTGCTTTGGTTTTGTTCTGAGGTTTTGATGAGTTAGCTTTGTTACCAAGATCAGCTTGAAATTGGA
This sequence comes from Microhierax caerulescens, assembly GCA_035590215.1. NCBI lineage: Eukaryota > Metazoa > Chordata > Aves > Falconiformes > Falconidae > Microhierax > Microhierax caerulescens. Next base: position 66,949,301 of record JAVJGJ010000037.1, on the reverse strand, counting down.
GGTGGCCTGATTTCAACTGGAGAAGCTATGCAGGGAATTGTTCTTGCTAGATCAGTGAATGAAATGCACAGGAAGCAAGGGAGATAGTCGACTACAGAAAATACTTACAAAGATCAATGTGGTGGGTTGACCCCAGGCAGCACCAAAACACCCACCCTACCTCTCCCTCAATCCCCTTTCAAACATGTGTAATGATTTCTTGGGAAGACAGATGCCCTAACAAACACTCCTGTGTTCTGCCTGTTTCTCTGAGCTTTTATTGCTGAGCATAGCGTCGTATGGTATGGAATATCCCTTTGGTCAGCTGGAGTCAGCCATCCCAGCTGCGTCCCCCCAGCCTCTTGCCCACCCCCAGCCAGCCGGCCTCTGTGTGAGGTTGGAGGGAAAGCCTCGGTGCTGTGTGAGAACCGCTCAGCAACAGTGAAAACTGGTCTATTACCAACAGTGCTTTAGCCACAAAGGCAAAGCAGAGCACTCTGCAGACTGCTGTGAAGAAAGTTAAATCCATCTCAGGCAGACCCAGTAAAAACAGAGTTTAGGAAATGGTTTTATTAATTGTATGTATCTGTATTTACATCTTAACAGTACAAAAGATAACCATCAGAGATTAAGGAAGTGAAAAGAAGAACGAAATCTACTAGGTCATCTCCCAAATCCATGCTGACTTTCATTAGTGTACTGCTGGCCATAAATGAACGAAAAGATACATTAATGACTGGAATATTTCCTAGAATGCAGATGCTTCTGCCTGATGGAAAGTTTTGAGCTTTAATTACAAGATTAAAAAATAAGGTGATAGGTTTCTCAGGACAATATGTGCCTTGGCCTATTAATTTCTAATTATTACTGATGGTAGCCCAGACAAAAGTATTACCCAAAGTACAGCAGGATACCATCTGGGATCTCATTTCCATGTAACAAGTGCTCAGTGAGGCTTCTCACTCAGTGGTATTAAAATATATTTTTCCGTAAATGTGGAAGAAAGGTCTGAAAGCCAAAAATCTCTTCATAACTCTGGGAAAGCTTTTAATTTCTGTTTCAGGAGCAGCTGATTCTGTTTTGATACAGTTGTAGAATTGGGCTTGGATGAAGAATAGTGTGTATAATTGGATGTTTACTCATCTGGTTCATTGTGACTGATCACAGTTGTACATGCTACTTCTATGTTCTGCCAGAGCTCCAGCACTGACTTCCCTGGTCTCCTGGAGAAGCTGGAAAAGGTAGAAAGTACAAAAGAGATTCAGGATGTTCTCCACAAATTTGTTCTGTTTGCAGAAATGCATTGCTAAAAACATAAAGCTTTGCTCAGAGATGGAGAGTGTTAGCCCCTTCATCAGTACACTTGGCAGTTTGCACTTCCTGAAGCAAGCCCTGCCTCACAGAAAAAACGATCCTTTGCAGACTCTGAAGCTCTCTCTGTGCATATCAGTTCTGTATGGGAACCCACCTCAGAGGTGGTGGGCCATGGCAGTCACTGGAATACCACCTTGCTTTATCCTGATCTGTTGCCCTTGTGAAAACAATCCACAACTGCTGGTTTCACTTAAATCCACGTTGGGTTGTGGGCTCTTTAATGTAACTTCACTATGTAACTCTAACTGAAGTCAGATTTCTATTTAAACATTTATAAACAGTTACAAATGAAGCAAATGTAAGATGCAGTCCTCCTCTTACACTTGAGCAAAAAGGTGCCTTCCTATTTGTTTTGGTATTTCATGTCTAGATTTCTTTCTCCTGAGTTTGAAGTACCTGTGGTCCTTACAGAGAGATTTCCCCTAAGTTTTGGATGTCTCTAATAAAAACCTCTCCTTATCTGTCTTTTTGTTGTTAGGACCTTTCTACAACCCTAAGTGCCATAGATGATTCCGTTTACAGCCAGATATCTTTGTACCATGGTGAGGATTTCTCATTCTGAAGTGATGCCTAAATACCTAAAGGGCACAGGAGTGATGCAACTAGCTCTGAGTGTTTGGGAAATTAAGGCTACTTCCCTTTTGTTCCTGGTTAACAGCTGATAAACAACCCTTTCTTCAGTTTGTGCTGTTGAAGCAGAGGCTGCTAGTATAGTCATGTTGAATATTGGACCAAATACTTATATGCACATTTTGATGAGCTCTTGATGTCTTTTGCATTGTCAGTTCTTGATAGTTCAGTATTAATGAAGATGGTGCAATTAGTAGTAAGCCACTTTTCTTGGATACATGCTCCCTGTTTATATGTCAATGAATGCCAATGAAGGGAGAAGTGACAGAAGGTTGAAGTGGTTGAATGGATTTTGCCTCATCTGTCTCTGCATGAGGGCCAGACTAGCTCTTTTTAGGCTCTGGAGTTTCATGAATATGGTTTAATAAATGGAAAGGAGCAACAAAATATGCTTCTTTTTATAGGTTGTGCATTGAACTGACTTATTTACTGCATACATTTGTTCAGTATGTGCACACATGCATATGCATAAAACATGCATTGCACGTATATGATCTCTAGACATGTAGAGATGTTAAATACCATCTGCTTCGGATTCAAGTAGAATATTGGGTATTTAAAGTCTCCAAGGATTTCTTTCTAGTTTCCTAGGCAGGAATCTAGAATAGATATTGCATGTTTATGTTTAATTTGAAATCCATAGAGTATGATCTACTAACTGGAGACTAGGAAGACTAATTTAATGTAAGTGCCCTTGTATCAATGCTTTGGATAGAGGTTTAGGATTTTGGAAAAAAAAGTTTTGCAAAATATGTTAAGGTTATAAAACTGAGAAGCAGATACCAGCCCAGGCACTCAGACATAACTGGGAGCTAAAATACAGTCAAGAATTTGATGAATTTATATGAGTTAGCAAAAGCAATGTCAGTGCTAGATACACCTTGATGCTTGCATCACATCTCATGAATTCTATTAATTCATACTTTATTTCAGGTAGAAAATCTTTCTGGCTATGGCAGTGCCTTTGTCAAGTACTTCAGTGTGCCATAGGTAGGTATAATGTATAGGTAGGGGGCTGATGGATTTATCAGTGTTACTGTAACTGTTTTGTGTCTTCATTTTTCTAAAATTTTCCATGGTAACTATCATGCTGTCAGCAGACAGGCAGCCACTCTGTGATCGGCTCATTGTAGACAACTGTAGGAGACGTGACCTACAATGATTCCTCTCAGAGTTCTTCCTGTGATTTTGTTTTACCTTCCCTAATCTAAAACGGCCTCTGTGGCTATGCACATATTTCTGCCTTTCACATGGGGAAATCTGATGCTTGACATGGAATAAATAACATGCTGTTCAGTGCTGAAAATGCAGATGGGTGCAACAATGCCTTGCAGTCCTTCCCTGTGCCAGAAATAGCAGAAGGCATTTAGATTTCCCTCAGCTGGCTTTTTCTTGGCAGAGAATTAGATGGCATTAGAAGCACAGTGAGATGCAGTGAGTTTCCCAGGCCCAGCTGTAACTCAGCTTTGTGGACCGGCCATGCCTGGATGACCAGCAAGGCAGAGCCAGTCAGTACCTTGCTTTTACAGGCCTTGGTAAACGTTGAGCTGACCTGCATGTCTAAGATCTCGAACATTTTAGGTTGCCTAAAACACTAAATGTGAAGAACACAAGATGAAATGTGATAATAGCTCACTGTATTTTTTCACAGCTTCTAACTCCCTTTAGTGAAGGCAATCCTTGAAACTAGATATCAGTGCCTAGTGCCTGTAAAAAGAATCTGAGCAAAGCAAGTCCTCCGCTCTCCAAGTGGAGGATTCTTCCTCATGTGTACTGTTGGGTAACATTCATTTGTGTGCAGAGTGCTTGAGTAATATTGAAGTTGTACAAAATACCCCATGTGTACTGAACCTTAGAAAAGGGATGTACTCTATATTTACATTGAGAGAGGAAAAAAACCAAACTACCAAAACACCAAACATTTAAATGCTAAGTCTTTATTGTGGAACAACACTTCGTTTTGTTTCTGCATAGAAACAGATTGTGTATTTCAGCACTGTAGAGTGTGCTCTTTTTCACTCAGGCAGACTGCAACTTAGAGCGTGAATGACTTCGATAAAAGTGAATGCTGGTTTTAAGTACGGTTCTGTAAAACATGTCCTGAGGTAAAACCAGACCCTTCTGTGTGCTGCATTTGAGTTATAAACCAGCAGGATCTAAGCCGAACTAGAAAACAGCAGGATCTAAGTGGGATCCTTTTAAGGAAAAACTAACCTAGGTGATGTACAGTGGGGCAATCAAGACTAATTCCTGCTGAGTCAGCACTAGGCTATGCCCCTAGGATGGTGCAAGCGATAACTGATTGTGAGGATGCATGAAGAGAAAAAGAATAAAACAATGCTTGTAACAGCACATTAATAAAGTGTGTCTACTCTTGGAAACACTGCCATAGGATTTCCAGTCCAGTAAGCATTCAAAACTTCATTTCATGAAATAATCTCCTGCACCCTAGTCTCCCCCTTACAGTGTTGCACGGTGCTTGCTGCAGTGCTAGTGTCCGGGTGACGATAATGCCTGCCCACCATTTATTGCGGTAGCATCATTATACTTGGGCAGTCTTTTATCTAAGTACCTCAGCCCGAAACTGCCTCAGAGCAAAGAAGCTCAAAGAACTAGGTGGGTGACTGGTCTACAAGATAAAGCACAATTGCTTCAAGGTAGAGTGGTGTTTTATTGTTTAAAAGGACAGCGTTAATCAGTGTTTTGAATAGAAATGCTTTGTGTAGATGGAAATAAAGAGGGATGTTCTGTGAAAATCTTTGAAATAAAAGTTACTGTAGTGGAAGGAAGTTGGGATGCATATACTCTTCCAAAAGCTGGAACCACTGCATGGAGTTTAAAGTGTTGGGCAGATTGGCAATAGTTCATGTTCTGAACGCTTCCATAAATTTTAAATCTGTTTTTGTTCCACAGTGGAGTTAGAAAGGGCTTTCAGGAGTTCTGTGGATTTTATTGGGAAGTTTAGGTTTTAATGTGGTTTTCTTTCATGTGAGTGCAGAGTCAGTGCACAGCAATTCTCTTCCCATGAACTTGGCTGGAATCTGCACTCGTGAAAAAGTTCCAGCTTTTCCTTGCAGGAACAATGGGCTTCATCAGGTTGTTGGTACTTTTTCAGCATTCTGAACAACTTGTTAAGAATGACAACCACTGAGCCAACTTGTGCTCAGTGTCAACGAAGAGAAATTTGAATCCTTTGGCCTTGTCAAAACTGACACTGAATGCTATGCAGCCTGTCACCCTCTCAGTTAATTGGGTAGGATCAAGAGTGAAAGTGGACTCTCCTCTTCGCTCTGACAAAATGTGAAGGCAAATATGACTTAATCAGCTCATTGCATCACTGCTTTTTCTTTTCCAGACACTGGATAAAAAAATCAAGTTGAGACTGTGCTGCCACCTGTGCAGTTTCGTGACAGCATCCGTATTGCCTGTTCATTGACGGTATGCAGCTCCTTGGTCTCCCTGTGGATGCTGAGGAGATCAGACTGGTTTTCATCCTTTTCCCCTCTTTCACGTCTGACCAAAACATTTTGAGCTCACCAGTCACAGGAGACTCCCTGTGTGCTAGCCCTGAACCGCCTTCACGCTCAGAGGAGGACAGTGGTTATAATGATGACTGGCTCCCTGGGGTGGTGCACAAGGCTGAGAGGTTACTGAGCAAGCTCAGCCACAGCCCGTTTGTAATCCTTCCTGTGTGACAGACTTGAAAAGCTCTCTCATGTAACTGTATTTCTTAAAAGGATTCAAAATCTATTCTTTCATTTGTGGAGCTGAAAAGAGAGAGAGATGCATAAAGATGTATTTAAAGAGCCACACTATATCTGATTTAATAACACCTTATTTTTAGTAAAACCCCATTATTTTTAGTTAAATCAGTTAGTGGAAGAATCACAAGGGAATAGCAGCCCAACTTGCTGTCAGACCTATATATTCAGCTAAGTTTCTTTAACTGTAAAGAGTGGTACTGTATAATTCTCCCTTTGGCAAGGTGTATGCATCACCATGATGTGTCTATAAACAGAATGTGAGGCGGCTGTGCTTCGGTAGATGAAGCCAGTAATTCACTAGGCACTCAGGCTGGCACTGAACTCTCCTTCAGGATGGGGACTGTGTGCCACTGGTGTTCAGGTCAGGGGAAGCAGAGGGCATTTGGTACCCCAATGAATATATGCTGCCATGCAGACCAGTGCCCTACAAAGAAAAAAAAAAAAAAAAATCTAGCAGTAATACATGCTGATTTGCGTAAGTGGACGTGGCTACTCTCCACAAGTATTGCACTCTAGTGTATTTTCAGCATGCTTGTTGTAAACTACTTGTATTGCTCAGCAGATGCTCTGTGCTCTGTCCTCCTGAAAAGTGTGAACATATTGCTGTAGTTAATGATTATAGCTGTTAAATGTTTGTTTCTGGTAATTTCTGCAATATGTTGAGTGCTTGAAAAATATATATATATACACTTTTAAAAAAAATTCTCCTCCTGTTCAAAAGCAATTTTAATTTGTCAAAAATTTTATGTTAGGCTTAACTTTGCTTTAGGCTGGACACAGCTCATAGGGGATAAAACTTAGGCAGGCAAGCATCTGAACAATCAGTTTCTATTGAAGTAATCTTCCCAACCTTAGGCACCTTTGAAAAATAATAGTCTGATGATTTCAGCCAGGAGAGATCTTTTTAGGTAACGTTTTTGAATGAGGTGACTGTAAAAAAAAAAAAAACAAACAAAAACCACACAGTGTTCTCTATACTCTTAAAACTTTAAAATCTTGTTTAATACACAGAAAAAGTAAAAAAGTATACACTAATACTTTGTAAAGATAGAATGAAGCCTAATCAAGAAGGATTCCTCTTTATAACAACAATGCTGTAGCACCCAGATTAATTTAAAAACTGTGCTAGTGAAATTGTTCTTGGAAATCACAGCAAGCTTTCTTGGCATAGTTAGCACACATCCTTATTAACGCATTTCCATGCTTGAAAGGGTTACAATATTATTGTAACTTTTTTTTTTTCTTTCAGAAGAAAAAAAACCCCAACAATCTGCTGTTTTTCTTTTAGCAGGACTATTTCAGAATCTGAAATAATGACATAATGAAAAACACTGCTTTTTTTCAGTTGTCTCCTTTATTCACTATAAAAAAGCAGTATGTGCCTTATCTATTGTCTAGTTTCTTACACACTTTCATAATCCAAAACTTAATCTCATTCTACATCCACCTCTCTTCTCGTTATTTTTGTTGGAAAATATTGGAATGCACTTTTGGGTTTTTAAGGGTGAAACATGCTGTGTATCTGTAATGTTACTCCTAAGCTGTGTTCCTCAGTTAACTGAGCCCCTAGTTGAGATTTACATGCCTGATAATGTCACATATCTTCTTTATTTTAAGGCAAGAGGGCATAAAGCAATGCTTATAATCCATTTCTTTATTCATGTTATTATGGCATTTCCTATTTTGCATGAAAACATTAGCCCACAGTTTATTAACTTTTTGATTACATCAGTGTGAAAACCTTGAAAACAACTGTGACTGGAGGGAGAGGTTACCATCTTGCCTAGAGTGTATCATGTTATTAACCTGTCCTTTGTTTAACAGACACCAATAATGACTGTTTGGTGAGACTGTAAGTGAAGTTCCCTGTGTAAGTCACTAGCCATCATCTCCTTGTGACCCACTGTCTACTGCAGTTCACTGCACGTCATCTTCTTTTCAGGTGAATTTTTCTAAAATTTAAAAAATGATGGAGTTTTCTTAAAAAGTGTGCAAATTTGCACACAACTTAGTTTACCTTGTGTAAATTGTCCACCCTAGATTAAATTTACATCCATGGAGGATCTTATTTCTGTCAGGTATAGAGGATTAACTATAGCCATTTACAAGTTTTTATTGATCATAAACTTGCTGCTTTGCATTAGAACACTTAAATACCTTTTGTCATAAAATTGAAAGAATATTGCTAACTTTGTTTAAATACCTTGCATCATTAGTGTGTACAGGTTTTTTACCTCTGCCTTTCTCTTGAAGAGTCTCCAGAGAGTGTTCTGAACAGTACACAGACGTGACTAGACTCCTTCAAAGTCAAGAGCAATACTTTTAATTGAGATAAATGCAGCCACATTGACAAAGGATTGTTTTTCCCACCAGTGAACTGAAGCCCCTTCAGGGAGTGAGGATCAGTCTGTTTCATCAGTTTTCTGGCTGTGTAACTTAATTGGTTTCCATTGCACAACCATGAGACATGGAGTGGAGAATTGGGCCCTAGGCAGGGTGGCTGCACGGTCAGCTCTGTGCCATGCTTCAGTAAGAGAAGTGTAGGAGGAACTATGTGTTCTCCTCATGAACACCTCTGCAAGCTGGGCGCTGTCATGACTGGATGTATCTCCTCTCATCTGATATTCACTTTGCAAAGGGTACAACAGAGGAGAGAACTGGTCACCTGGTATGGAAATGCAACCAGAGGGGCAGGGGAGTGGGTCAAGGCAGCGGTGTGTAGCCATGCTCAGGAAAGCTTGTTTAAGCTTGCTCCTGTAGTCAGAAAAAAGCAATATACTTCATCTAAACTTCACTTGGCTGGGAGCATATCATCTCACAGAGGGTTTTTCTTGCATCATACCTTATGTCCATAGCCACATCCTATAAGTAATGCAGAAAAAGTCTTCATTAATGTATTTTAAGATATAGTAATCAAATAAAATTGCAAATTTTTGTCTTGGAGATTTGTTACTAAGTTAAATAAAGATAGAATAATCTTGCCTATAGAAAATATCTCATCCTAGAAAAGTTCTATTTATTGTTTCATTGCCCATTTAATTTTCTAAATAAGGTATTTCATCAATATGTACTATAATATAGACAACAATTGTTTGCCTAGAAAGATTTGGTGTTACTGATGATAGTGCACAATGAATGATGAGAACATCCTCAATATATCTTGAAATATATGGCAGCATGTAGCAGGAGATCCTACTTGAAAAATTCAAATTGGCTTGAACAGGAGAGTAGCATCGAATGGGATTCAGGCTGTGTTACATCTTCTATAAAAAGATACCGGAATGCAGGCAAGATTGCTAAGTTGAAAGGTCAAGTTCCTTCTGCAGATACGTGCCAGAATTAATGTTAACTTCAGTCTTCCTGGTTCTTTTGTTTGGCAAGAGCTGAAAGTAAGCTTATTATTTATGAAGTCAGAGAACACTTGTAGGCCTAAGCCAGATGTAGCTTGCCCAGGGCCAACAAGCAAATGCTGCTAAAGGAACTGGACTGGGGTGAGTATTTTGTCTGGAGCCTGCACTGATAGCTTTGTGCCACCATTCTTAAGCTGCAACTGTTGTCAATCATTTTGTAATCAAATAATGATCCTGTAGTGTTTTGCAGCGGTAGAGCTCTGGTTACTAAGATCTCAAGTTCACAAGCTGAAGTTCCTAAGCTTGAAGGTTCTGGGTGTTTATGCATCTGGTTCTGTGAAAGAAGACAGATGTAGAGGCACGGGAATCAAGAGTTCTGTGAAAGTGGTCTGAGCTGATTCAGCATGTACTGGGTTTGGCTGGGGGTGGAAAATTTAGCTAATTTGCTTCATAGCAGCCCATACAGTGCCGTGCTTTAGACTGGTGACCAAGACAGCACTGGTAACGCACTGATGTTTTAGCTATTGCTGAGCAGTCCTTGGGCAGCACTGAGGCTTTCTTTGTTTCTCTTTTCCCTCTCAGAGAGTAGGTTAGGGGTAAGCAAAAGGCTGGGAGGGGGCACAGCCACGACAGCTGACCCAAACTTGCCAAAATGGATATCCCACAGCATATAATGCAGTAAAAACTGGGGGGCGGGTTTTTTTCCAAGGTAGCTGTTGCTTAGGGACTGGATGGGCATTGGTCTGCTGGTGGTGAAAAAAAAGAAAAAATTACTTTTTTTCTTGCTTTTTCATCACTTATTAAACTGTCATTATTTTGACCCACAAGTTTACTCATTTTTTGCCTTTCCAGTTCTCTCCTTTGTCCTGCTGGGTGTGTGTGTATGTGAGTGTGAGTGACTGGGTGGGGGCTTACCTGCCAGCTGGGGTGAATCTGCCACAAGCACTGTGGTTTTGGAATGAGAATGACACTAGTGAGGATTCTTTTACGTTTAATGCTCAGTGAGCAGTACCATGTTATGAATCACTTCCTGCATTTATCTTTCTCATAGTTGTATTAGCTGTAGCATCACAGACTCAGCTTATATTTTGGCTGGTAAGGTCAGGTTTAGCTAGTTCTTGGTGTCATAGAGGCCGAAGTAAGGTCAAGTATCTGTTACCAGCAGATCATCGTATGTTTTTTTCAATTGTCTGAGATTCTGCAGATAGTCTGGGTGAAGGGGCTGAGGTATTCTCCCAAGAAAACATCTTTATTCCCAGAGGAGAGGGTCATACTCACACAGTGAGTCAGTCCTCTTCCTGGTCCAGCAAATCATGAATCACAGTGTATTAAGTGGCATAACTTCAACAGGAAGGTAAATTATCTCAGACCAGACAGCCTGTGTATGCTGAGGATGTTCTTTCTGCGGGAAAATATATAGATTTCAACCTCCTCAGGCTGAAGAGGCTACATTGCATAGTGCTTTCCCAAACGAGTGATTGAGCCACTGAGCTATTGGATAAAAGTAGTACTCCAGCAACTGAGCAGCAGCATTATTTGTGGCTGTAATGTTTTAAAATGCCTAATTCTAGAAGTATGTGGGAAGTGTGTGCTGTGCATGCCTCTCAGATTAAATCCTTTTAGGGAGCTGTGAAGAACATTTAGTCCTGTATGAACACTGGAACTGTGTGGTCCCAGACCACAGGGTTCATGCTCGTGTTTTTCAGTGTCAGCTGAGAGATGTTAAAACCAGGATGATATGATTTAATTTATGGGAATATAATCTATAAACTTCTTCATTACTTTTCTGTAAATTGTGGGATTAACTCACATAATGAGTTACTACCACTTGATTCTTTACTTATTGGTTAGGAAGTTTACACAGAAGTAAGGATCCAGTTCCCCACTTCCAGGTAATGCCTTAGGGAAACTGGTCAGGACTTAACCAGTAAGACCAAGGAAATTAGTTTAAATATGAGAGTAAAAAATGAAAGAATAAGCTGGGAGACAGAGCTTTGTGTAAAAGGTTTGTCTTAAATTGAACTAGTAAATGTGAAAAACATCAACCTTTCACAGATATGTGTTTGTATTTTCTTTGTAATTTTCCAGCTTGGAAAACATAAAGCAGACCTTATTTTGTTTTGCATTTTTGCAACATAATGAATATTTATTTCAATACATTAAAAAAGTATCTTTTAACATGTCAGATCATTTTATTGAGATATATACATCTCAAATTTTCCATTTTTGAGATTTGCCTGTATTGGAACACTTTTCCATTTTGAATAAATGATTTTAGGAACTGGGTTGCTTCCTATGCTTCATACAGTACTAAAGGTTTGAATTTCTGGCATTGCCTAGGAAAAAGGAATGACCACTATTAGTGACTTTATTCTTTAGGTCAACACTCTTTTCCCCCAGCAGTATTAGCAAATAAATACGTTCACTTATTCCTTCACCTAGCTTTATCTGTAACAAATACTGAACTGTTGTAGAATTAAAATGGACTTGCTATGTCTTTTTCATCTTATTAAGTTGGTACTTGTATTAGTTGTAATTTCAGTGTGCAAGATACAGCTCTACAGTAGTCCTTGTTATCAAGTATAACATGGTTGAATGTGAATGTGACATGTTTAAATTAGTTGCAGGAAGAGAAAACTCTGAAAAAGCTTCCAAATACAAAGATAAATATGTACATACATAATTATCTTGCACTCCTGAGCATACTTAAATGTGGAAACTTAAACATATTTTGCATAGGTAGTTGCTTTTACAAATGACTTTTCTATGTCATTCAGACAAGGAAATTTTGCACAACAGGTAACTTTTATCTTTGCTTACTAAACAATTTGTTCTTGTTGCTCACCTAAGTGTGCTCAAATATTTTTGTATTGCTGTCAGCAGGGATATATGTGTGTATGGGAGAGAAGGAACGTTTGTTCTTAAGGTTGCATTCACTAGGAATGAGTTAGATGAATTCAGTTTTATCTTTTTTTGTTGATGGTGTCTAAAAGCGTAAGATATCTTTCTCCACCGACAAGTTTAGGAAAAGCAAAAGGAGATTCAAACACCCATGGAGATTTTCCCTTCAGGAGTCTGCTGGTAAATATCAATACTGTTTATCAAACTGGCTGTTCCATCATCACTGGGTCAACAACTAAAAGAGCAGGCTTGCTTTCTTATGGCAGTGTAGGTAAAAATGATCTTACCTTCCTTTTTGGCTTAACTTTCTGCTTTTGGCTTCTGTTCCTTTGTTCTTTACTCCATCCCATTACCTTGTTTCAGCAATAAGTCAATACATTAACTTTTGCCTTCAAAGCATGTTGGTAGTTAATACACAATTTTCTCAATTAGAAATCTTGCTAGCCTATTTACCTGATACCTGGGATATACTGCTGGATGATGAATTTAAAAGTTCAGAGAAATAGTTGCTTTTTCCTAATGCTGAATAGGAATTTTATTATGCAAAACACCACCTTATACCAATCCTAAATATTTTTAGTTTGTGGCAGTACTGCTGCTTTATCTTTCACAACTTTTCTTGATTGCCTTTTTCAGTAAGACTTTAAAGAAATATATTTCTGTTTCCTCCACCTCCATAAAGCAGGAATGAGCATAATAGTGATAGAAACAGATGTTTTAAGCTGTCATCATACCAAACTAGTCATCTGAAGCCTTGAAGACACATTTCTGTAACATTTTATTTTGACAAGTCCTAAAAGCACAGACTTAATGGCTGAAAGACCATAATTTCAAAGGCAGTATGGACCAGGCAGGGATTAGGGTGTCCATAATGAAATTAAAATAGTCTTTTTGTTTTAGAAAACTTTCTCAGGGATCAGTGTGCAAGTGCAAATGCACGTGGATTGTTGAAAGAGATGCTTGCTCTGCAGTGTGTTGGTCTTCATGTCAAAGTCCCAGGTAACAAAAGGAAGGATAAAAGTGTCAAGGGCAGTGGCTGAAAGACTTGGAGCTAAGGTGATGAAGCAAAAAGCAAAATCCCCGTCTTTGACCCTCCCCAAGAACTGTAAAGGGAGTGGTGCTGGAAGATGCGGTTTGCTGATATGTATCTGGTGGAGAGAAGGAGACACAGAGAAAAAGGATTAATTAGCAAACACACCTGAAAAGTGGTTGCATGGCTCAAGACGTGGTGCTATGTTTAAGATGCCTATCTAATAAAACCAGGAATAAAAATTGTAGACCGCTTATCTAAACATGGAAAGGAAACATTCTAGAAAAGAGGGAAGAAAGGCAGAGGGGACTGTGTGTCTCTTCTGGACTGTGTGAGACACAAGGTGTTGCTGAGGTTTCTGTTGAGCTGGGAGATTGGTTCTTTCTCAGCACAGTAAACATGTTTCTGTGATCCCAAATAGCAAAATAATTGTTGGTGAAGAAAACCATGAGAGGAGCTTTGGCTGTAAGGCATGGTTGGTGGAAGCTGCCGATGGGAACGGCAGCATGAGGCATGGCTTGCAGACCGACGGGCACCTGGCTGAGACAGTTCGACCAACAGGTCAGTGCAGCCTACACCAGGCCTTGCGATCTAGAAGGCTTAAGCCTCAAACTCTGAATGGTGGTTACTAGAGTGAAGTGAAAGCAACCAGCTGGCTGAACAGTTGCTTCCCCAGAGGGAAAGTCTCAGAAATTTTATGGCTTTAATTACAACTTAGGAATTAATTTTTGTTATTCTGTTTACTTACCTCGTTTTCTCCTTTTTAATGAAAATGTTAAGCTGTTTTACTTAAATTTGTAGATGGGCAGAAGTGGTTGCTCTGAGTATAATTAGTATAATTTTCCCACGTCTCTGCATAGGTTTTCTAGCAAGTGTTTATCTAGGAAGTCCCATAAAAGTGAGCGCAGCTCTGTACTTGTCAGCTGAATTGTGGTGGGAAGGTTACACTGTGAAGTGGCTTGGATGCTTGGGAAAAGGGAATATAAATGGTGCATATAAATGCATCAAATCCAACGCTGAATTAAGGCTTGATTTCTGCTTGTGATGTTGCAGGAAGGAGGTGTAATCTGGATTTCAAAGGCATATGTATCTCCATGTGGATTTCTGCTAATGAGATGAGCTGAGACTCCTGTATGTTTATATTCAATTTTAGGGTAAGTTAACAGTAGTTATACGTGGAGTAAAAGAGGTTTTAATTATTATTTTTTTTTCATTCTCCTGGCAAATCTGTTAGTGATCTTTTCTGCCCTGAGTGACAAGTGATTGCAAGAGCCTTTCAAGAGCAGGTATCTGAAGAACCATGTGCTTTCAACATGTACAGCCCTTACTGTACTGCCTGTGATAACAAATCTGGCATGCTAGCCAGGAATTTAGGAGATGTTTTATGCATTGCTGCACTCAGAGAAGCTCCTTTCAGTAGAGTGCATTAGAAAACTAGTCGCTGAAGAACCTTGTCTATGACATATTTTAGGTGACGGCATTTTGATTGTTGTTTTAATGTACATTTAATGTATATAAGTTTGTGTTTCTCAGCAGAGTTAACAGCTCCAGTTCTTTGTCATCTCAGTTTTATTATGCCTATACCCAAAGAGCCATAGGGATAGAGGTTTTTTATTTCTGTTTTTCTGCTTATGTTTATGATTGCCCTCTGTTTAACTGCTGAGAAATTGATTTAAATCTATCATGTTTAAAGTTTTACCTCATAATTTCTTTTTACCTCTCTGATCCTGAAGTGCCACTCAAGTTGCTCTTACTATTGCTTGCTCTTGAAGAACCCTGCTTGTTTTCTTTTGGAAGGCTTTAGAAATTCTTGTGATTTGGCTGACAAAAGTAGTATTTCTCTGAAAGATTCCTGAAGTTCTCAGCTTGGTTCTCTTAGGGCTGTGAATCATTTAGCAGCAGATACTAAAGATCTGTCAAATCTCATGCTTTATACATAGGACTCATTCATTTGGTCCCTGTCTCTGCCTCATGTATTTTCAACAGCTCTGCCGCTTCTCTTCTACTCTTTGAGCACTGACGTTAAGGCAATTGCTGACCGAACAGTGAGTCAGAGGAAAGCTGGGATTCTGCAGTGGTAATGACAAAAATAGTGTTTTCCTTAAAGCTGATGATGCTACCTATAGTGGGGAGAAGTAGTTGTCTTTCCTTTCTTGATTGATCTTTAGGCTTGCACAGTTATTATTTCTTTCACAACAGAGAGGATCATGCACAATGTAAAGACAGACAAAAGCATACATACGGACACAGACTACTCTAGAGCATTATTGAATTGGCTTTGTTGCACCCTTTCTTTCCATCCTGTCTCCTCCACTTACCCTGTCGTGCCTGTTGCTTACTTAGAGCCTTAATATTCTGTGTAGTCTATACTTGTGCTCCTCTCTGAAGGCTTTCTAGATAGAGGGTTACATGATCGTATTTGCTATCTCCTACTTCATTCAGCTGGAGAATTGCTTGATAAGAATGGCTCAGTTCTCTGCCGGTGTTATTTTGAAATAAAATGTAATATGCTGCTCTGTAAATATGGTGCTTTGTAGCAGGAAAAATCTTGGGCCATTCCTAATTCCCTACAGTGGGATCTTGTTCTTCAGGACTTCTTGGTTGGAAATGCATACACATCTGTATTTTTACGTTGCACAGTGATACTGTCACCAGACATGTCCTGTACATGTAGTATACGAAGTAGAAGTATCCAAGTGGGAAAACAAGATACACCCAGGAAAGTATAAGTATGTGGCAGTGCCTCCTGAAGAGTGACAGTAGGCTTTAAGGCTGTTGAATAAATCAATAAAAAATAGAGGGCAAAGGCAACTTCATCCATAGTTGTATTGGGTAGGTAGGGAAGGGAGAAATTACTGTATCAGTATCTGAGGAACAGAACATGAACTGGCTTATCACTGTCTGTTGATGTAACAGAAAAAGTAAGGTGGGTGTTGTAGTGCTATTTTGTGTTGGGTGGGTTTTTTTTTTTGTTGTT
>JAVJGJ010000037.1:66918027-66933196 GCA_035590215.1 Microhierax caerulescens | reverse complement strand
GGTGGGTTTTTTTTTTTGTTGTTTGGGGTTTTTGCTGTTGTTCTTAATGATTTTCATTTTATAAGTACATTACCCAGATTGCTAGCTGGAAATCTTGAGGACTTAAGCATTAGATGTTCCAAATAAAGGCTAAAATAGATGTTACTTTGACATCTTAGGGCACTACTATAATTTCCATTGCTTTTTTCATTGCTACTGATGTCTGTATTCTTCCTGCAACCCAGTCCTTGAGACACCTCTTTGATGTCCTGAATAGCTGATTATGAGGTTGCATACAAAAGAAGTTGCTAAAATGGAGTCAAAATGACATTTTGAGTAATTTGAGGCATTACTGGATGGGAAGTTAGTTTGATGTTTTACACCTGAGTCATGTATATAATAGATTTTGTCAGGTGTTTATCTTTTAGTTTTACAGTAGTGGTTGAGAGTTATTTGGATTAAAATTGCATGCAATGAAACCTGATATGGCATCTGAATCCCATAAATTAACATAATCTCTGGATTTTTTTCTTGAAACTTTTAATTTTGTCATAGTTGTGATATACTTTCCCCAAACATTAAAACTGGATTCAGCTGAACTATTAGGGCTGTGGTTATAAATCCAGCCATTGCCCATACTATGCAGTGATTAACTAGTTCCTGCAACTGCATAGATCTCTACTGATAGCTATAGCCTGCAAGGTGAAGTGATTGCTCATAACTACTGAGCAAATATCCCCATACATCACTGCATGAAGACATCAATCCTTTTCAAGGTTAAAAGGATATTTCTCAAAAGCAGGCATTGCTGCGATTCACAAAGGCAATAATACAAGCAGGTTTTCTATTTTGAGCACTTTCGTTGCTGTTAGATGTTCTTAAGTTCAGGAGGATAAGTATTTTAAGTGTGCCAGTTAGCAGAAAAAAAAAAATGTGGCATAGCTGCGGGGTAGATTTTCTTCTGGGCTCGCCTTCTCTTAATTTCTAAAGTTTTCAACAGCAGAAGGCTATATTTGATGAGACATGTGCAGACTTGGCTGCCCCTTCCATCTACTTTTCTTCTTTTGGGCTAATCCTTTATTTCAAATGGAAGTAAAACATCTTTCTTCTTGTATACATCCCTTAGTTATTTCTGGTCAAATTATACTGCAAAATGCATACATGTAGTCAGTATGTAAGTGCTTTTCTGATCGCAGATGCAAGTTCAGTGAGTTTGTTTCCAGTTCTACTGGTGATGTAAGTGCCTGTCAGGGTGTGGATTAGATCCTTTTTAGGGCCATTCCTTTCCTATCACTGAGACTTAAAGCACGTAAAGTGTTCGTTATTACGTGAGGTACTGTCACATCCAGCCTTACTAGGAAGGAAAACTGACTTCATCAATGAGACCTGTACATCTGAATGTGGGTTTGGTTTCCAGTGTTTCCCAAAGTATTTTTGTGTGGTTTTGGGTGAAGGAAGCATTATTTGTATTCTCTGTAAAGTGACAGGTTATATTTCTGTCTCAGAATTATTTGGAGAGAACAAAGCTATTAGTATATGTAAGAAGGGCAGAAAGTGCATTGACAAGAATCATAAAAATCTAGACAAATAGCAAAAACTTCTGTGGATGAAAGAAATTTGAAAGTTATAGGATTTGATCACTTCTTTCCTCTCTTCTGCTTTTTTTTTTTTTTTTTTTTAATTATCTGTTATCTAAATACATTCTGTAATTTCACAATGGAACCCAGCATAACCTGGCATCAGGGAGAAAATCACGTAAAAACAAAATTTTTGTTCATAGTATTGTAATAAAGTACTCCAACTCCCTTCAAGCAGATTTCAGTTCTTTTATTTTCAAAGAATGTACTATTTCCTACACAAGATCACATAATGCACTCTTTGATGCATAAGGAACTTTCCTAGAATGTACAAGAAAAGCCATTTATTTTTTTGACTTAAAATCAATTTAAACATAGTCCCTTTTGGAACATTAGTATTTGTCAGACCATTTTCATGTCCCTAGTGATCTTAATGGAGTATCCGAAACTCTTAAAACCTGCTAGGTCTTTGTTCAGCTACATTTGCAAATGATTATTTTTTTATGTGGAAAAAAATAAATCTTTTTTAAATTGTTCTCCATAACTCATGAATTGGCCTTGATAGAGAAAGAGGGTTCTCTTTCATGGAGAATTTCAGAAGTAGATGATATAATGTTGTAGAGACACATTAACAACAGATTTTCACAACTAACATATCAAGAATCCATCAAGCTTAGCACTTGTTTACAGAGACTTAATTAATACTCTGAAAAAATACCTTATTCTTATTTAATGTGTCCAGTTAATACCAACTGTAACAAAATTTTGATTTGGAAATGTATTTAGATTTGTAGTGGCAATAGTACATTTGGGTCTGTTCTAGCAATTTTTGGTACATCTGTGAAAAGGTGTGTGAAAAATTTAATGTAAACCACGTGCTAGTTTGTAATGGGTTAATGTAAAGCCTCCAAAACTAAAAGGAAGTATTCTTCATAGGGCTGTAGATCACGTGCTAAATGACCAAGTTAAATGAAAAGCCTGGAAGACTGACCCTTCTCTGCACTATCTGTGCATGCATGGATGCTTTGGTAGGTGTAGGGGGGTGTGTCCCTGGGGGTGTGGGCAGCATACACCCTGAAGAACCTTGTTTGGTGCCACTGTTTGCACAGTACCAGTGCGTGCAAAGAGGGAATGGAATGATTAGCACGATCTGGTACTGATATCAGCGTTGAAAGCCTCCCCCACCGCAACAGTCAACTGGCTGCGATATTTCACATGATTCCGTATTGCTTGTTCTTTGGTGTCATCTTTAGGTGTTTTGATGTATAATGCAAAAAACAAATTTTCACTTTTGTGAGCATTGAGCATTATGTGTTAAGATCTTTATGGCTCTGTACACACAGAATATTTTGTGTCAGGCTAATATATATGTTGTAACTTTCTGGAAGCAAAAATACATTTGAGAATGCAATCACAGTTTTGACAGTACCAATTTATTTTTAATATTATATCTTTTCCTATTAATCTGTCACAAGACCTGATACATAAAATAAGGTACCTGTTTTGCTGTTTGCAGGTGTTATGTGAATTTTAGACATAAATCTATACATAAATGTTTATTTTCTCTTGGACTTTGGGGTTAAAGTAAGTGCCCAAGAATCAGTAACTGCTGTCTTTCTTGACTTGCAACAATTACCTACAGATTTTTTACAGCCATAAAGGAGCAAATTTGACTTGCTGTATGGCAAGTCTCTGGAAGCCAAGATCAGATCATCTGTCTAAAGTTCTTTTTCCCCTTAAACAGCCAATTTAAAGTATCAATGTAAATAATTTTAGCCTAACATAATCTGTATACAACTGTTAGCTCTAAGATTGAACTAAGTTGCATGAATTTATTTGTTTCCTTCTAACAAAATGACTGTGAGGATTGTATGAAAATAATAAATGGAATTGCTGGCTGCAGCTTGAAAGGTAATTGATCTTGAGCAGAAAAAAACCCGTGTTTTTAATCTGCAGAAAAGAAGAGATGGTCAATGCAAAAATACATTCCGTGTTAATTTTAAACTATAAACGGCCACATTAGTGTAAGAGCACAGTAGAAGGGAAGAAATACCTCATAATGAAGATGAGTTTCTCTTCAGCATAACGTGCTAGTCCCTGTCGTGTGTACCTCTGAGAAGTGTACTGTGCTGTTCCTTCTGAGATGCACAGTGGATAGCCACTGGGTAAATGTTGTGAAAGCATGTCAAGTATCTCGGCTTTATTGAAACAAGGGCCCACATGAGGAAGCAGATTCTGGCCGAAAGAGATTATTGCACTCCGGGTATGCAACCAGAGGAGGCAGATGGCATGTCTAAAATCTTTCACCCCTTTACTGTAGTTAGTATTGGTAGAATGATGAGGCAGAGTTGGTAGATAATAGATTAGAATAGCAGCATCCATAAAAAGGCTCTTTTAGGTCACAGGTGTTTCTTCTTAATCTTGTTATTTTGTATTTTAGTAAAATATTGAATTGTCCATTGCTTTGATCTAAAAAAAACCCTATTTTTGTTCTCAGGAGTTTACAGATCTGTGGTGGGTTGACCCTGGCTGGATGCCAGGTGCCCACCAAAGCTGCTGTGTCACTCCCCTCCTCAGCTGGACCAGGGAGAGAAAATACAATGAAAGGCTCCTGGGTTGAGATAAGGACAGGGAGATCACTCAGCAGGTACCGTCACAGGCAGAACAGACTCGACTTGGGGAAATTAGTTGAATTTATTACTAGTCAAATCAGAAAAAACCCCCACCTTCCCCTACCCTTCCTTTCTTCCTGGGCTTAACTTAATTCCCAATTTCTTTACCGCCTCCCCCTGACCAGTGCAGCAGGATGGGGGATGGAGAATGGGGGTTACAGGTCAGTTCATCACATGTTCTTTCTGCTGCTTCTTCCTCCTCACGCTCTTCCCCTGCTCCAGCGTGGGGTCCCTCCCATGGGACACAGTTCTCTGCTACCAGAACCTTGCCATGCAAACCCACTATAAGATTTTGTTTTTTAAACGAAAATGTCTTAATGTCACCATGTAACATATAGGTTTTTTTGTTAAATGCTGATTATGTTATGGTGACTTATGTAACTTTGTACAAATGGAAATATTTCATTGCATTAAATTAGTGAAAATGTTTTGAACTAAAAGTTCTAGGTTATTTAAATTGCCATTGGTTAAATTGTTTGCTTTCATTTAGAGCAAGGTGATGCATCTCTAACCCAGCATTTTTCTTAGCTTTCAATAATGCAGTAACACATGGGAAAGCCTGGGTAGTTACTGTGTCACTCGCTAAGGTGACCTAGAACTGCCCAAAGAGGCACCACCTTGCTTGTGATCCTTCTTCAGTTTCACTGACTCTCGGAACACAAACACTGCGACTCTATTCCCAGTGCAACTGTTGAGTGACTGTTGCATAACATCTAAAAATATTAGACCCGAGGATTTTTTTACTGCTCTCCTTTCTCTTTTCAACTTAATAGTCTCATGTTCTCCTCTTTTTCTGCATTTTTCAAATTGTCTTAAAAATAGCCTTGAACTACCACCAACACTAAAAATGTTTTGGTAAGTAATTTGTTACTCTTTCAGTTGACCTTGCCACGCTTCCTTTCATCTTCCTCCTTTCCTCTGGAGTCAGCTGTAGAGCTCTGCTTTGACAGAGTTTTCAAAATTTGGTGTTGAGAGCCTGACAGCTTTAGGCAGAAGCACACTAAGGATCTCATGTTGGGTAACAGGTTAAGTAACACCCAATGCATTGTATAAGGGTACTTTGTAATTTACATTACTAAATGAACATAGCTGGTAGGTTACCTGGCTGTATTTTCCATTCATACTGTATTAATGAGTTTTAGAACTCACCCAGTGAGGATGAGTGGAACAGGAGGTGGTGGACTGATGCAGTACGTACTTGTAAATGTTGAATTCTAAAATTAATGTTTAAGAAAGATTTGGGAAGCACTTTCTTGAAATATTTGTCTTAGTAAACAAAGAAATACAGATTTTATGATCATTTATATTAGCAAAGTTAGTGCTAATTTATTGATGGGAACAAAACACAAAAGTTATAAACAGTGTAACTAAAATATGTGGCTGAATGTTCAGGAAATATTTTTCTTCTCTATGCAGAGTCCTTAATTTGAACGCTACTGCAGAGGCCATAGATCTAGTATACCCCAAAGTTCCTGGCATGCAATTGCTTTACAACTTAATGAGAAACTGAAAATTCTGACCAAGGTAAAAATTTTCAGCGTTGCTTTTGGTTTTGCTCAGGGAAGCCTCTTTTTAAAATAGGGAGATATATGGAAAATTAGGAGGAAGAAGTTCCTGTGAAGTATTTGCCTGGGCCAACTCCTACCTCATAAGGTATGCAGGAACATCTATAGCTTTCATGATACCAGAATTTTGCTTTTCTTTTAACTGATTATAACCTGGAATGAGTTCCTATATTGCAGACATATGGCAGAATAGCTAAGTTGAAAGCACAGTTCAGTATTTTGGAAGAAAAAGTGATTTTCAGGATTTATGATTACTTTAGAGAAATCAATTACAAGTGGAGAAAATGTAGCATTAATTCTAAAATGGTAAAAGAACAACTGAAGTGTTAAAGGTCTGAGGTTTTGGTAAATAAAACATTCACATGTACTTAATTTTGCCACATAATAAAAATATGTTTTCAACCAAGGCATTTTAATATAAGTAATCTGAGATTAGGTTAACATGGTTTCTAAAATTAATTGGTTTCCTTGTGTAATGACACATGTGACGTGTAATGACAACGACATGGTGTGAGATGGATGGGTAAGTGTTGTTCTTGCCTGCTAACTCTACCTGGCACATACTCTGATGAGGAAGGGACTGAGATTGAGAATGTCTGTCAAGAAAATCCTGGAAGAAAACAAATCTGGTCCATACCCGTCTTTCACACCTTGATTTTTCTAAAAGCATTTTTCTGTTCTTGCCAGTGGCTCTTTGTGGAATGTGGACTGACCCTCTGACCCATCTTGGTGCTCCACAGCATCTTTTCAGTTGGTGATGCAGACTCACATCTGGAATTTTGAAGGCTCCAGCTCTGCACTTTGTGTTACTGCTCATCAATTCATATCTTCACCAAAATGATTCAGCAGTTATTGTTGAGATGAAGGTTTGTTGTTTGTTTTACTTGAATTCTACAATGCCCTGTATAACTAGTCATATGCAATAATTATTATTATATGCAATATATACATAATAGCTGTATTATTTGTCACTAGTATAATAACTATAGAGCCTTACATCAGAGAACTAGTACATTATAGATGGGAAGCATGTCAAATTAACTGCACATGACCTGAATATTTTCCACAGTAATTTATCTGTTCACTCTTATCTTATCAAATACTGCTGTGGTTTCTTTTCTTACATGTTGAATTCTGGACATTTCAAGCTTATAATTTGGCATTTACCTCTTGAGTTGCTTTTCCTCTCGTCTTTGTTCCCATTGCAAAACCATTAAGCAGGCTTGTTGCAATGCACTGTGAGAGGCTGTTTTAACTTCTGATCTACACATAATGGTTGTAGGCTCATTTGATACTCAGTTGGCTATTAGGTGTGTTGGGATGCTAATAGGTTAAAACATAATTCACTATTGACCTCATTTTACATTCTGAGGATAAGAGATGTTTGTGAATCAGGTGGCCTATAGAGAGATTATTTTAGAGACTGATGCTTGCTTATTTTTTAATCTGTCCTGTACATTGGTAGCTGAAATCCAAAAGGTTGAACCAGGTTATGAAGAGATGTAGCAAAAATGTATGATTTATTTCAGTGAAACTTACAACACAGTGTTGATTAAACCACCCCCCACCCCCCAAACCTCATAGCATAGAAAGTTCATTATGAGGATTTTGTGGGAGGGGTATGGCAGCGGGCTTTAAACACTGGATTTTTGTCATTATCTCTTCCTCCTTGTAAGCTCTCTAATACTTCCCAATCCCTGCCACTGAGTGACCTTTGCTTAGAGAGTTGGATGGCAGCCGTTGACACAGCCTTACAGTCAGAACACAGTAATGACAGTTGAAAAAACACCCATGTATCAGATCAAATGTAAAGGGGGAGGAGGATAAGGGAGAAGAAACCGGGTGTTTCCTTATTTCTCCTCCCCTTTTGTCTGCTTTCAGGTGTCAACTTGAAAATTAGTTTTAAAGGCAGAGAACATGGACCTAATTTTAAAATTTTTAAAGCATTTTTTTAAGACCAGATCTGGTCCTTGCAGGTTCTGAGATAGGCTTTTCTCACTATTCTGTAAATCTGTGCTAAACACATATGGGCAGCATAGAGGTAGTGACATTCGGGTTACTCCTAAAATTAGAAAGTATTCTGATTTAGGGCTTGACACTGACAATTTTTTTAACTTAAGAACCTCAATTTCAAAAGTAGACAGCAGTTGTTTTCCCTTCCATGAATGCTGTTACTCAATTTTTCTGAAAACTGAGTGCTTGTATAGGGGACTGCACATTTGTTTTTTTACAAACGGTGGGAAGGAGGTTTCCAGCTTTGGTGAAAGGCAGTGATAACCAAGCATTCACTTCAATTTACTATTTTTTAAATTGTTCTTTAAGACTTCAGGTTAAAGCATTTTATCTTTGTTTCTTTGTCACAACTTTTAGCAGGCTTTAGAAATATTTTTTCATACAATTTTGTATGGTTATTCAAGTAAAACATTTCACAACCAATTGAATAGTCCCATTGTAGGTATCTAATAAGGAATAGATCTTGCTGTATAGAACCAGCAAAACAGAGACAATAATAAGTGTATGTTGGCTGTTGTTGATGGTACATCACGTTTTGTTTTGAGCTTACTTAATATTTTAATATTTGCAACCACAAAGCAAAAAGGCAAAAGGAAAGTACGTTTGACACTGTTCTTTACAGTGTCAATTTTGTCTGCTTCTTAGTATAGTGTCTTGTTGTGGATGTCAAGTTCACTAAACCTTAGGTAAGTTTTTGGGAGAATTGAATTAAGGAACACACAGAGAAATTTTCTATTGAATGTAGACATATATATGCTTATGAATACTAAGAAAGTAGATATATTTGTTAAATTGATGTACAGCTCCTGGATTTACAAATCTGTTAAGTGCGTGCATGCAGATGGATGTTGAAACATACTGTAGTTAAGGCATTGATCTATGAGTGAAAACACTTTTTCTTCAAAAATAAGAATATTTAATGATTTTAACTCTTGCTTCTATTTAATAACAGTTGCTTAAAGGAAGGGTAGTATGAGACTATCACGCCTAAATTAGTAAATTAGTATGAAGTGATTTAGATTAATATCAGATGTTTGAAGTGAGATTTAACTCTTAAAACATAAGGGAAAACTAACCTACATCAAAAACCACACAAAACATGCGTGGTGGTGGGTTGTGCTGAGGTTGCGGTATGGTAAAGGAGTGTTCTTTGTTGGTGGGACAGATCGTACCCAATTCCTGCCCCACCACCAGTTCAGGCAAGTAGTATCTCGGGTGTTGTCCCTCCAGGTAGGCCCAGAGAATACATGGTCATTTAATGTCATCTATCTGGGAAAATCTAGTCATCTAGGTTTCCTCTATAATTTCTGGCAACTCTGGAGTAAGTATCTCTATGTAAGAGGACATATAAGTTCTGGGATGATCATCTTCCCCTATTGACTAGGAGAATATCCTAAATGACTGACTGACTGACTAACACCCTT
The DNA here is from genome assembly GCA_035590215.1 of Microhierax caerulescens. Classification (NCBI taxonomy): domain Eukaryota; kingdom Metazoa; phylum Chordata; class Aves; order Falconiformes; family Falconidae; genus Microhierax; species Microhierax caerulescens. Next base: position 66,923,966 of record JAVJGJ010000037.1, on the reverse strand, counting down.
GATTTGGTTGCTTAAAACCAGGGGGAAACAATTTCACTTTTAGAAGTAGTATGAGTTGCATGAATTAAAATAGGCCCTGAGGCTACTCTACCTTAAATCAGAGTTCAGAGTATTACAATTCCAAAACATAACAGAAGTCAGGGTTGGTGGTTTCCCAATGCTATCTGATATAACCAAGGTTAAAAAAGTTTGAAATCTATTTTCTATGAGTAACTGTTGCCCTATTGGGAAAATACACACTATTAGGTTCTTGTAATAAGGACTTTTGCCATTTTAGCCAAATAGACAGCTAGTCAGCATTCACAGAAAATTATCAGTCTGGGAATAAGAGGATGTTCAGATGCCAGATTTGAGACTAAGGCAATAGTATAGTAGTTCTGTAGTTCCTCCTGTTGGAACCTGTTAAGGTGCATGGAGACACTCATACATGTCCCCAGAATGAAAAATGGTCCAGACAGAAAATTGTCACCTTTTTCTTCCCCCAGAAATTCATTTTAATGTTGAAGTCTTGATTAAACAAAACTTTTTTTTTTTTTTCCCTTTCTAACATTTTCATTAAAAGGAAAGCATCTTATAAGTTTGTAGCAGAAGATAGAGAGTAGAAATTGAAGCACAGGCTTTGGAAAATACCTGGAAAAGTGTTAAACAGCTTCAAAAGTAGTATGGCCACGAATCCAGATGTGTTTAATACAAATTGGGTAGCTTGATTTTTATTTTATTTTTTTTGTAATTACCGAATGATAACTGCTTTTAACCAATGCTTTCTACCCGTACACTTAATGCCAGGTTTTTGTGCATAAATAAGACTACAGGGAGTGATTTGATTACAGAGACTTCTTTAGTATTCATAATTTATGTTGGAAGAGATAAAAGAGGGTCAACTTATATTAGATTACTTGGTGCTCTGTCCAGTTGGATGTTGAGTATCTCCAAGGAAGGAACTATCACTGCTGCTCTGGGCTCCTGTTCTGTGTTTGATCACCCTCACATTTTAAAAGTTTTCACCTGAAACCTGATTGGAATTTTCCATGTTGCAACTTGTATGTGTTGCCTCTCACTCTGCCACTATGCACTTCTGAGAGGAGTCTGGCTCCATCCATCTTCACCTATACTTTCCATTGGGGTGTATTTGAAATAAGATACATACCTCATGCTCACACCCATAGCCACCCCTTTTTCAGACTGAACAACCTCAGCTCTGTCAGCCCCATCTTGCAAATAGTATGCCTCAGCCTCCTAATCACGTTGACTGTCCTCTGGACAGTCCTTCAGAGCTGGGCCTGCTACAGTATGCCAGAGACTTTGTTGACTGGGAAGCCCAAAGCGGCCGCGGTGCTCCAGATGCAGTCTCACAGCTGCTGAATTGAGGGGAGCTCCCCTTACCTGCTGGTTATGTTCTCGCTAAGGCAGCTCAGTACATGCTTGGCCCTCTGCTGCAAAGCTGACACGTGCTCAACTTCTTGTTCACCAAGGCACCTAGGTCCTTGTCTGCAAAGCTGCTCCCCAGCCAGACGTCCTCCACCTCTTCTGTTGCTCCCAAATGCAGGATTTTGTGTTTGTTGTTGTGGAACTTCATGAGCTTTCTAGAGGGTCATTTTTTCAGCACGCAGGGATACTCAGGGTCTCTGAAAGGCGTAGCTTCCAGCATATTAACTGCTCCCCTCCATCTAGTATCATTCACAGACTTACTGAGGGTGCTTTCTTGATCTTGAAGGAGGTGATTTAGTCAAGAACTATGGTTAGGTTTAGTGTTGTTCTGAGAAACTGGAAGTCTCTAGATAGCTCATATTTGCCCTAGGTGTGACTGACTTTAATCTTTGCTTCAAGGCTTCAGTCTGGAAAGAATGACATTGATTCTCAGCAGTCATATGAATGAAGCAGAAGTTACATGATGTGATTGGACTAAGGGTCAGGTGGAAGGACTGTAGAAATTTGCAATAGAAATGTTACTGTTGGTATAAAAAAAGAATGGATGGGATTCTTTTGAGTATGAAAGCACCAGAGAAAATGGTGAAAGAAGAAATAAAACAATTACATTTGTTGATGGCATCTAGATCATTATTTGATAAAATCATAGCACATCAGCATGCAATTTCTCAGTAACATTCAGTTTAGGGAAACAAAAGACAGCCTAAGCCAAAGGACAGGCTATAGGTAGCAACGAAGATACAGAGGGTGAATACGTGTTGTTTAATGAGTCATAGAAGTGGCACAGGTTAAAAAGTTTACAGTCACTGTCAAGTCAGAAACTGTATATAAGTTACATCCAAAAGGCAGCATGTTGCCAGCCTGAGGAACCTAGAAGACACAGTAAGAATTCAGTAGCTATTGATGTTCCTCGATCTCCATGTTCACCCCAAGTAATTTTGCATGAGCTACTTGGATACATGTGTCTTCCTTCTTGTGAGCATTTGACTATGAAAGAGTGAGTGTGCAAGTGAAATAGTTCTTAATATTGAAATATCTCATCCGGTATGGTCTTCCATTGGATGATGATATATTAATTGAACTTTACACATTTCAGTGCCATTCACTGTATATTTAAAGTAAAAGCTAACAATAGTAGCACCTGGAAAACTTTACATGCATTGTTTTTTTCTTTGCAAGTGGAAGAGGAGGAGGATGAAAGGTATTCATCAGACAGGTAGCAGTTGCCTCTGCTGGTGCAATGTCAAAAGAGGCTCAGATATGGATTGATGTGTATAAAGGATAGAGTAGCAACAGTATGTAGGAAATTTAAAGTTTTAGTCGTAAGCCTTTTGTTTATTTTTAAAACCATCAACTTGGGCATAATGTCCAAAGGCAATTATAAAAATACACCAAACCCTCCTACCAGATTAAAAAATTCTGTCAATATCGAAAAGCCAGAGTTTTGTTACAGCTAAATGAGGGAAAAAAACTTACCTACAACTACTTAATTTTGAAGCTGCTGTCATTTCTGTTAAAAATTACTTCAAAAGTAAATGTAATAAAGTCTTCATGGCAAGAGAATTGGATACATTATTTGTTGGAAGTTATTTATTTGGCTGTGCTGTTTGGTGAGGCTTTTTTTCCCTTGAAATAATCATGATTTCATACCTTGGAGAAAAGAAACAGGAGAGACTTTATGTATTGTGATACAGGCTCTGTGAAATAAGGATGTGGATCACAATTTAGTTTTTTTTTTGTTTCCTGACCGTCCCACAGTAAATTTAAAGTATAGTTAGAATGTATTGATGCCTTTGGTCTAGACAATATATCTTTAACAACTCTAAAGAACCTGTTCTTCATCAGCTCCTACATCCATTATGTCATGTGGGTTTTAGTAAAGAAGTACTTTTGCAGTTCACCTTCATGTAGTTTGGTGCTAAGGAGAAAAAGAAGTGATTCACCCAGTTTTTCCCTCAGCTTTTGGTTGTTTGCTGGCTGCTGCTCCCATTTGCCTTCCTGCTGTTCTGCTTAGCACTCCATTAATATCCCAGCTGCTCCACTTCTACCGTCCTTAAGATATGTGACAGGGAAAAAAGGAATGAACCCTAGGAATCCACAGAATAAGCTTCCTGGCAATGGAAAGGAACAGAAGGTTGTGGCAACCAAAAGTGAAAGCTTTGTGGAAACAATTAACAATTCTGTAAAACCTGGGTGATCTCTTCAGAAACAGGCAATGTATTCCTGCACTTTAGAGTGTGCTTGTTTATTTTGGTCACTGATAAACACATTTTGCCACCCTTACCATGTGTTTTATCTTACTCCATAAATACCCCAACTGGGAGAAGGGAGACTTGTTCAGTGAAGTACTACACAAAAAAATAAGACAGCAAAATTTGTCTCTGTGGTTCTGAGTACTCCTGGTGGTTTCCAAGTGAATCAAAGCCAATTTTTGACAAACTCAAAGGTGGTTTGGGTTTTTTTTCATTGCTGACTTTGTTGTTGTTGTTCATAATAACCCTATTTAGGAACGAACAAAACCTAAAGCTTGCACTTGGTCCCCCAAGGGCTGCATATTCTTGCTTGTTTGGCAGCTCTGTTACTTGACTGTCTAAAGTAAGCAACAGAAAAGACCAACTGCCTGAAATCATTGTTTTGAAAGGCTGTCGCCTTAACAAGAACTCCTGCTGTGATTCCAGGACATGCAGATGCAATAATTTTCAAGGCGTTTTTTGCACCTGGTTAGCTGTCACTATGATGACAAAAGAATGGGAGTGAAGACTGCCCCTATGCATTTCTGTTGCTGTTTATTTTTTCTACTCTTACCACGTAATGACTAACAGCAAACAAGCCCTGATAATTATTATTTCTTAATGGTGTAGGTGAACACTGATGAATGTGATTGTAGCATAAAGCATGCCTATGGAAAACTTGCCCCCACAGCTTATTTAGAAAGATTCTCCACTGTTTCTAACATGTAATGCTGACTGTTGCTGTATATATCAAGAATTAATGTCTATCTTAAAAGGCTTCTTCTGCATCCCTTGATGTTTACTTTAAAGATCCATTCAAACATTTGATGAATCTTTAATTTCATAACACTGGATTTTTAGGTATAGGTAAAAAGGGTGATCATGCAAACCATTTTAATTCAGAGCTTTTAATTGAAACCCCCTTGAAAAGTTTCATTTCCAAAAGCATGCTTTTATTGTTAAAAGAATAAATCTGAGCATTTTGGCCAAAGCTGTAAAAGTGCTCCAGCAAAAGGTTCTGTAAAAGAAAGCAGTTGTAAAGTATATTGATCTTTGCCTGCTCTTCTGGTCAGTTTGGTGAGAATCTTGGCCAAATGAAGAGTTCTCAGACAGAAATAGCAAGGCTTGAGTTAAATAATGTGCCACTAAGACATTATGTAATAAGTACTAAAAAATTTCCAGTATTGTGCAATAAGAGAAGGTAAATAAGCCTACCCAAGAATAAGGAACCTTACCTAATAACTTTGTTTCTTGCTTTTACAAGAAAACTGACTTCATTGCATCAAGTCCAGGACCTAATGATTGTGGTATTTCTTTAACAGTTTTCCTTCAGACTCTCTGGGAAACAAAGTTAGAGTTCAACTTAGCATGTCTGAATCAAGCATCAAGTTATAGCATCTGAATCCTATGCTCATATTGTTTAAAATATGTTTTGGGACTTTTTTTTTTTGACTGAGAATCCACATTTTTCCATTTATCTGTGGGAAGTCTATTTTTCCTTACAGTGATGATTCTCAAAAAAATCGCAGAATTACAGAATGGTTGGGGTTGGGGTTGGAAGGGACCTCTGGAGATCATCTAGTGCAACCCCCTGCTAAAGCAGGTTCCTCTAGAACAGGTTACACAAGATATCACATACAGATCCATTTTGAATGTCTCCAGAGGAGACTCCACAACCTCTCTGGGAAGCCTGTTCCAGTGCTCTGCCACCCTCAAGGTAAAGAAGTTCTTCTTTGTATTCAGAAGGAACTTCTTGTGTTGCAGTTTGTGCCCGTTGCTCCTTATCCTGTTGCTGGGCACCACTGAAAAGAGCCTGGCCCCATCCTCTTGACACTCGCCCAGAAGATAATTGTATGCATTGCTAAGATCCCTCTCAGTCTTCTGTTTTCCAGGCTACACAGGCCCAGCTCTCTCAGCCTTTCCTCACAAGAGAGATGCTCCAGCCCCCTCATCACCTTTGTAGCCCTCCACTGGACCCTCTCCAGCAGTTCCCTGTCTCTCTTGAACTGGGCAGCCCAGCACTGGACACGGCACTCCAGGTGTGGCCTCACCAGTGCAGAGCAGAGGGGCAGGGTCACCTCCATCAACATGCTGGCCATGCTCCTCCTAAGGTACCCCAGTATCTCAGGGGCTTTCTTGGCCACCAGGTCGCCCTGCTGGCCCATGGGCAACATGCTGCCCACCAGCACTCCCAGGTCCCTCCCCGCAGAGCTGCCTCCCAGCAGGTCAGCCCCAGCCTGTGCTGGTGCGTGGGGTTGTCCCTCCCCAGGTGCAGGACCC
>JAVJGJ010000037.1:66894469-66917634 GCA_035590215.1 Microhierax caerulescens | reverse complement strand
CTCCCCTCATCTATCCAGCCAGGCCTTCCATGATAGAAGGCTATCAGATATGATTTCCCCTTGATGAATCCATGTTGACTGTTCCTGATGACTTTCTCTTCCTCCACATGCTCCAAGATGACCTCCAGGCTGAGCTGTTCCGTCACCTTTCCAGGGATGGAGGTGAGGCTGACCAGCCTGTAGTTTCCTGGGTCCCTGCTCTTGCCCTTTTTGAAGACTGGAGTGACATTGGCTTTCCTGCAGTCCTCAGGCACCTCTCCTGTCCTCCGTGACCTTTCAAAGATGATGGAGAGTGGCTGAGCAATGAGGTCTGCCGGCTCCGCTAGCACTGGGGTTGCACCCCGTTGGGCCAATGGATTTGTGTGTCAGGTTTGCCTAAATGATCTCTAACCCTGTCCTCCTCAACTGAGGGAAATAACTGTGGCCCTCCAACCTGAATTGTATAATTATAAAAATAACTTTTAGAAAAGGTTTTATTAGGAGAAAAAAAATTAGTAGTTATCTTTAAAATAAAAGAATAAGTAAGAAAACCAAAAAGATTTATAAATAACTTTTCTTCTGTCCTGCCTCCTGTGTCTGGACCTACCTGTGAGGTTTAATGTCTTCTGTGTCAAAGCACAGCCTGCATGTTCCTCTGGTGTGTAGTTCACCAGGAAGGACCTGGATGTGTGTTTTCTTGCTGTTTCTCTCAGAAATGTCTTAGTCTCTTTACTATGCTGAGGGCTTTCCCCATCCTCAGTCTCGTTCTCCACCTCTTCCCATCTCAAACTCTATGTGCCTTATCCCAATCTAAAAAGCTTTTATCCTTCAGTGTACTCACTAGAGGAGGAGTGATCTTCTCATCCTTCCAGAGGATCCTCTGTGATCCTGTCAGTCCCGTTCTGAGCAGATATTAATTTCAGGCTGAGAAAGAAAACAGGTGCTGTCTGTTGCGCTAATCCCTCACTGGTGTTTCTATACTCTCAAGACAGATGTCTTAATTAAATTTTAACCTTTTTCCATATGTAGGAAGCCTTAATAGGCCTTTGTAGCATTTGTTAGAATGCACAAGATGCAGCTGATTATATATCATAAGTTTATTAAAAGATATTCAAATGTCACAAGAGATGCAGGGGAAAGCTTTGATATTAAATACTGCAATAGAGGTGGCCTCACTCCTGGAAGTATATGACATGGATTAGGCAATTTCATCCTGTCTCTTCTCTTTTACCCTATGTATATCTAGGGTTTCTTTTTCAACTGGCTTCAGATTATTCTGTCTCATCTGGTGGGTGAACATGGTTTTGATTACAAGGGATGGGGCAGTAGGGAAAAGCGTATATTTACAAAACTTCCTTTCATTTTAATAAATGGTTGTGGCTGCTCCTAACTGGGCAGAGGAATCCAGATCATTCCATTTTGGGGAGATGATTGGGCATTTTTAGGCTCAGATTAAATTTTTGCACCTGATACTTGCTATAAAACCACAACTTAATTTTAACTATAGATGCACAAATGCATGTCTGTAATAGTGATGCATATGTAATAACAATTAAGTAGTTTGAATTGAGATTTAATGCAGTTGGGAGATTTAACCTTGCATTACAGACAGTGTTTATAGGGTGTAGGGTAATGGTGCTTGTAAAAGCTTCTGGACAATAATGAACACACTGGGCAAGAACATAACTAACTGTAGGAAAGTAATGCAATTCCATCTCCTACCTAGCTGTTGTATTTGTTTAAATGGATAAATCTTGCCAAAGGCTTTAACTGTTGGCCACTTACATCAAGTAGGTTCTGGGGAATCCTGTACCACCTCATAAAATGAATATTTAAAGTCAGTGACAATTAGTCTTGCAAGGTTAAAAAAAGGCAAGAGTTTGCTATATAGACTGCCTCAGATTAAGTATTATATGCTAGGTTTGATATTTTGATTGCTACTGAATAATCAGCTCTCAAGTAATCATATCGTGGTGTTCTGCTAGGAGTCCTTTTAGTTGGCACAGGTTTTCATACCATAATATAATTGATAGGTTCCTATGTCAGAAATCACTAGGCAGCCAAATAAACAATATGTCCTTCTGTCTGTTCAGGAGTAGTGTAATGTTCAGAAATATTGATCCCCTGTGCCAGCTAAATCCATAATGAGGATAATACCAAATGAACCAAAAGCTGCTTCAACATGTCTCGTCTATTACCCAAAGAATTGTAAAGTTAGTAACGTATTGACCTTGTCGTGGCACACTAAAAATTACTGCCACTGGTGCTGCTTAGTATTTTCAAATGGCTTCTCTTCATGAGAAAAAGAAAAAAAACCCTATATTTAGCTTGTCCACCAGTGGTTTACTTTCTATTGATTTCCTCCCCCCACCAATTTAAATGCGAATACTCAGCAATAAGGCGTCAAAGTCACCTAACAGAGGATGGTAAAAGCATGTTGTTGGCCAAAATCTTGCTATTATGAAGAATTTGGTAGCTTGTGGTTTGTAACCTCTCTTCTTGATGACTTTCTCCCTTCTGCTTAATTCTAGAATTAGGTAAATGCTTCACCTATGACAGTGTTCCAGTGTTAGTGCAGGACACCGTCAGAAATAATGCAATGCCAATCATCTGCATTCACTGCTCACTCTTACTCTCTCCCACTGAAAGGAATCCTCATTTTCAATGGAATTTTCTTCCGTTATGGAGAGTTTATTCTGTGCTATTTATTAAAAAAAAAAAAAAAGTCAAGCCGGAGACAATAATATAGAATGACTGATTAAAAGTGAAAAAGACTAGAAGATTCTCCATGAAATAAATACATTTTAAAATGAAAATATATCGTCTGGATTTTTGCTGTGCCAAAAGAACATCGATAAAACTAGTAAAATATAACTTGGTGGATTGTTTTAAGCACCAGATAGCTTCAAGAAAATAAGCAGATGAATAAGCTGATAATCGACATTCTTCTTGGCTCATCGCATTGATTGTAATTGTGTTATTTGGAGTATTGCATTAATACTGAATGGTGCAAAGATTCTGTAATTATGCTTCAGCGGTAAAGAAAAGAATGGCCTTTGAGGACCAGCATTTATGCTGTTCATCAGCGTAGTGTTTGGTTCCTGCAGACTAGCACTCTTCCAGCTGCTGCCTGAGCACTGTTCTTGCAAGGGTCATCTCCAGTGGGAGGCTGGGCTGTGGCTATGGTGCCATATGCAGCCGTATGTAGGTATAAACTGTGCCGTGCTGCGCTGCTTTGTTCCTAAGGCAAGAAGAGTCCCTGGCCTCTTTTATTTACTAGTGTAGCAATAACCTTTGTGTGTTGCAAGTCTTTCTCGATAAGCCTTTTAAAAACTTCTTGGAATTAATTAGTAAAATAAAAATCTTTCTGTACATCTTTCTTATTTAAAAACTTAATAACGTCATTAATCCTTTTCCCCATATCCTCACGTATCCCCATCTCTAACAAAACTCATCTCTGGTGCCAATATATATTAACGCATATGTGCCAGGCCCTACAAACTGAGTTCTGGTAAGACTAAAAACCAGTGAGAACAGCATAAATCCAAGTTTGGGCTCAGATTACAAACCTGTTCATGAAGTTTGTTCCTTTCTAACTTCCTATTTTCACTGAGGCATGAGCCATTACCATTTTTAGAGGTGGCTGACTTCTCCCATAAACTGAATCTTTTGAACCAGCCAATGTCATAAACCATCACTAAAATGAAAGTTCAGTAAAATGCCTCTGAAGTTGCACAACTAGGAACAGTTTTTCTTGTCAATTCCACTAATAAAAAAATGCAGAGCCAAACAAAAAAACAGCATTACCTTCAAATCTGAAATAACTAATCAGTAAAGTCTGAGAATGTAACTCACCTCCTTTACAGTTTGCTTGATTTGCAAGTAAAGATTGTTCTGCTGCAAATACTGAACTAGTGTCTAACAAATGGAACAGGTTAAAATCTTCCTGCCTCATTGGCTTTTTATTAGGTCTTTTAATTCTACTTATCCCTTTAGGCTGATCAATTTCTGGCATATTTTCAGTGATGGGTTTTCAGCTGGATGTGTCTGAAACTGAGTTGCTAGAACTAGTTCTGAATGATATAAATATACCACCTAGAGTGTCGTCTCAGGTAGATCTGAAAGAATAGCATGGATGTGGCCATTATTAACGTTGGATGTCTGAGTTTTTTAAATACATTCATACACACAAGTGCATGGTTAGCATGGTTAGCTCTGAGTTTTAGATTTTTAAAACTTCTTTTTTTTTAACTGAAAAATGAAACTGTTGGTGTTTAGTTTGCATGTGTGACTCTATTTCTGTAGTGGGATCTCCAGAGAATCCAATTGTGTGATACCAAAGACAATGATTGTATGATTGTGCAATTTTGAGCTCCAGTTTGAGAAAAGCTGATCTGTACTGTGTTTTGTAGGTAAACCTTGGAATTAAAGTTTTCACAGTACCTTCTTGATCAGATTCTTTTCAGTGTATGTGCATGCATTATTCTCTTATTTTTTCAGAAAGAACACATGTCAAACTGAGCCCTGCATATTAATACAGTTTGTATTTTACTGTAAAAATCTGAACCAAATAACTTAGACTTGTGTAGACAGAAAAGATGTTGGAACATTACTTGTTCCGTTTTTTGAACTTTGAATTTTGAACAATTTTTGAACTTCCCTATTGCTTGAAATAAAACATAAACCTCACAGCTACAAGGATGTAGGTTTTAATCACGCATATGTACTCTGTACATTCTTTGGTTTATACCAATAAGGTTTTCAGTTACAATAATTATTGTGGTAGTTGCTGGGAGTCAAGTAGTTGACTAGCACAACCATTGTGTGAATATACTGTTGGGTGAAATGTCATCTAGGCAGTGAAATAAAGTCCATTACTTTTAAACAGGAATTTTATTTGTGGCTTTTGGTTAGAATTAATGGGATGTCCTGGCTAGTTATTTTTCTAAATTAATGTGTTACTAAAAATCAGTAATACTTACTGCAGCTGAACCAGAAAGACACTTCTAGACAACTTCCTAGAAAGCTGAACTCCTTTATAAAAACTGCCCTGTGTTAATCCCAGCAATTCCATACTGATTATTCTGTTACAAATTAGCAAAGAAACATAATAGTAGTAGCAAGTGACTCTCCTTTGCGGCACTGATGGAGGAACTTGTCTTGATATGCCCAAGGCAGTTCTATCCCCGGGCTGCTTCCATGGAAAATGTTAATATTGTAATAGAACAGAGCAGAACCTTATAAAAGGGATTACATTAAATTAAATTATTTATAATACCCTTAAGGCTGTACCAGCATTTGAGAGATACAGATCTCAAACTTGTTCTGGAGGGTAGTGGTCAGATTTTCTTTTTTTATTATTCTGTATTAAAATTTAATTTAAAGATCATGTTATTCATACATAATGCAAGTTTGTATAGAAAAGGCACGATTCCCTGACAAATCTTCAGGAACATAGTAAATGGTAGATTAAAACATGTTTTTTCTTGAGTTGATGTTATGCAGTGAAAGCTATGTATTGATGGCATTGGTAATGCAGGAACTGGAAGTCATCTTTTCAGAGAATAAAACCATCTTCTCTGCTGAACTCAAAACACCCTTGAAAGAGATGTCATGAGAAAAGAACTGTGGAGCTTGGGTTCCCCCACCCCCTGCTTTCCTGAACTTTTCTTTAAAGATGAACTATGTGTTTAGTTAACTCTGAAGTGAGAGGAAGCAAAGTTTGATAGCTTACTGTAATGGGACACACTACCCCCCACCCTCTGATCCTGTAAACTGGGTTTTTACTTCAGTGACAGTTGGATGTTTTTAACAATTCTGAGAATCAGATCTTCACATTTAGCATTATTACTTGAAAGAAGCTTTTTTCCAAATTTCCAGATTACTAGATTAAAAATCAAACAAACCACTTTTCGTGGGATTTAGACCTTTTGATTTTCATAGTTGTATATAGAGACACAGGAGCTATCTTTGAGCATTCACATCTGAAACACCTGGTTTCTTTTCCTGGTAGTACAGGATGAGATGGTAAGAAGTTTATAAGGCTTCATTTTCAGTTAAGAAAACTGTATTTGTAATACTTCAAAGCATTTCAGAGTCATTTTCAACTGCTAATTTTCAATAGACTCTGAAATGCTCAAGATGCCAGTCCTTGTATCTTATTTTCCAGTGTGGGAGTTATATTGTTGTTTTGCTAGGTTATTCTTTACTGAATTATTCTCTACCTCAAGCACAGCAATGAAGTTTCCATGTATTGTTAAAGGCTTGGTCCTATTTCTTTCCGTGGAGCATCATCCAGCAGTGGTGAGTGTTATATTTTGGCATTATATTCTAGTTTCTGTTGATCATATTAAAGAGTGGGCATTTCTTAGGATGAAAAGTTACAGCAGGATGGTTTCACGTAATGTTAATTACAATTATATCCAATTAGCTAACATTTTATTGCCATAAAGAGTGTCTGCATTTCTGTTTCTAATTGCAGTGGTGTTGATTTTTGTCAGTCCGTCTATATATAAACTTCTTTGTAGTTGCAGTAGGGTCAATAGATACTTTCTCCCTTCACCCACAAAAGCCTTTTTCTAAAACTCTTGTTTCAGCTTACGACAAAAGGCAAAAGTGTGTGTGTGTGTGTGTGTGAAGGGGAATAAAACTTGCCTCAGAATCAGCATGGTTTGCCACTCCTTAAATTTTGGGCTTTGACACTGGCGGTGTCACTAAAACTAGGAAAAATATCCCTATTAAACAGCAGCCTCGCTCATAGTGAATCTGTACTCGCTCATTTTTTCCTATCACCAGGTGAGGTACTAGTGCAGGGGAATCTGCAGAGGAACATTTCACTAGCTAGGCACAAGATAAGGGAGGGACTGTGATAGAGGCACTGGAGATAAGAGTACCCCACTGTTTCCTCCTCACATCCTCAGGAGTCACCTACAAAATTGGGGTCTCGAAGCTTGGGAGTTGTGGTGATAAGGAAGGGGAAAGGAGCTAGTGACACCTAAGAAGGGACAGGAGCTGGGCTGCACGGGGGCTCTGGGAGAGCAGATGTGGTTGGGGGGAGGAGAGCTTCACAAGGTGGCTGGGGTCCCTGATGTCAGCCTTGCGGGGCAGCCTCTGGGGTAGCAGTTGTCTATAGGCACCACCTCACTTACGGTGTAGGAAAGAGTTGGGGGAGAAATAGACTTCGTGGGAAAGGTGGTAAACATCTTCCAGCTTTGAGATCAAAGGATTTAAAACTTCTGGATGGGAGGAGGAAGGGAAAGGCTTGGCTTTGCTTGCTAGGAGGTTTGATAGATCAAGCTACCTCTTATCAGCACAAGCAGCTTTTTGACTTGTGTACTGAGGAAAGAGCCTTTCCAAAGAGACTGGCCTGGCCACTTGAGCATTTTCTCTGCAGATCTCTAGCAGTTTTGAAAATCCATAGGTTATGAAAACCAGTAATTTAAACATGCAATACAAAACATAAATTTTAAATATTCTAAAAGTCTGACATGATTTATTTTCTTCTGCATTCTGTTACAATGGAGTGACACCTGCATTAAATCTCATTTTAATGGTCTGGAATTCAAGAAGTATTTGTCAGCATTATTTGTTTCCTTTTACTGTGTGTACACCACATGTTTTAGAAATATGTTGTCTGGAAAAATGGGGGATTTGCAAGTATAAAAAGCTTATTTTATTATAGAGAGCAACTTCTGAGCATAAGTGCAGCGGAGCTGGAGAGGGAATGTACTTGCTACAGTAAATTAGTAGAAGAAGGTGAAAGATTCTGCATATCTGTTTGTCAGTTTGAAGGCAGTAAAAGGCAAGTTAGAACAATGCTGTTGCTTGGCCAAGCTCATGTGGCATGACCTTTAACTGTGCATATGGGTATCTGAATGTTAAATGTAGGTGTTTAAGAAACAGCGTCATTTCCATATACATACTCAATTGTGTGCAAAGACACAATAATTTTATAGAAAGTTGTGTACGGAATTGGCAAAACCCAGATAAATATATGTCTCTATTCCCATGTCATATGACCAACTGATACTTCTCTCCTACAAAATGCTTTTATTCCACTAGCTTTACATGGGCTTATTTATTCAAGCCAACTGCGTATAACCTCATTTTTGTAGGATTCCAGTTTTGGTATAAGTAGTATAAGAAACTTTAGAAATAAGTTTTTGTAGTTTTATGAAAAGGCAAGGTCCAAATTAAGTAGGTATTAATTATGTGGGTGAGATTGTGTGTGTCTAACTGTGCAATGTATTTGGTTCCTTCCCTAATCAGCAAAAGGCAGTTTCACACAATTACTGTGGTGAGAGCACTTTTAAAGCCAGCTGTGCTCTCACAACTTTGGAGTGGTGGTAACAGTTAATGGAATGAGAGCCTAACATATTGAATATTTCTCTCCTGTAAAACTAAACACTAATTTCCTCTAAAGACAAAGGAATTTTGTTTCAAATATCAGGATAGTTGACAGGTAACATACTGAAGGTATTTCAGATGAAATGCAGTTAGCTGCAAAGATTCATTTCTTGATATTGGTAAGAGTGTGTACAGAATTTGGTGCAAATACTAACTTATGTATACTTGCTCATTTACATGTGTTTATTATGTGAATATGTAATTCTTCCTATTTGAAGCACACCTGAGGAACAACAGGAGTGAGCAATAACTGGGGCAATGTATGAGGGACATGAGCAGCATGGAGAATCTAGGAGAGCAGATGTGATTGGGAGCAGGAGAGATTCAGTTTCTGTAGTGGGGTAGTTTGAGCAATTATACAAGCAAGTAAGAGTGTCAGGGTTGGGTCAATGTCTTAATTCTGTTTGTACAGTGTAATGTGGTAGAGGTGTTTGAATGATGGCCTAAAAGGATGCATGAAAAACCATTAAGAAAAAATATTTTGACATATTTCTGAAAAATTTTTATTACTCCAATTTGGAAGCTGCAGAAATATGTCCACTGTATTGCAGAATCTAATGATATACAACTGCAAGGATACGAGATCAGGCTTTTCATCTTTGAAACTGTTCTACAGGAATAGATTGTGTTATTCTGTTGCATATTTGGTAATGACAAGAACAGCCCCCTGTTAGTAAGTTAGACTGATGTCAGGACACCTGTTTACAAAAGCAATTCGTCTGCAACATGGAAATTTAAGCCCTAGGTATAGTCAAGGATTGGCTGATGATTCTGGTGAATCGTGCTTTCCTGCAGCCTGCATGCCCGTATCTGTCTTCTGTTCTGAAGATGGGAAGCTGATGTGCCACCGCTTTTTGCAGGTACCTTCAGAAGGTCTGCGACTTGGCCCAATGTTCTGTGCTACTTTACTTAATACAAGGAGAGAAGCAGGTTTGCACAAGGCACTGTGGTGCGGCGCTGGGTTATGGAGTAAGTGATAAAAAATAATTTTGTCATAAATTCAGATTTTTTTTGTTACTCAGTTATAGGCAGCAGTGTGCATTTTCCTGAGGAAAAAGTACGACTTACATGCCTGATTTTGAAGGAGACTGCTTTGTACCAGAGGAACAGTTCATTACCATGTAAAAATTGCTCCCTTATTGCTGCTGAGGCCAACATTAGCATGTGGAAAACCTTCATCAGTTGTAAAGTTTCAAAATTTTTATTGTTTGATTATGTCTATATTATTCCATTGAATTCTGACATGGAGGCATGGTGCATTGTTGTTGGGTTTTTTTAGAAAGCTCAGTAATACTTAGTAGTATGGAAAGAAGAAGAATGTTTTGATTGTGCTGTCTCCAAGTGACCGAGTTCATAGATTTACTTAATTGTGCTCCTGCTACTACTTGACAGAAGAAATGCAGAAGAGTGAGTGTAACAGGTCTATGAAGGACTGCCATGGGATTGCTGTGTTGTAGCCCTTCAGCTTCTCAGAGATGTTCTCTTGCATTTGCTACACCTAGGCTGTTTCTTCAGCTGCATATTTGTCAGTGAATAATATAGGGCAAAGATATATGTGAGGAAAATATGGGCAAATGACACTGCTTTAGAGCTGCTGAATGAATTATGCTGTCATTCGCTTGGATGTGTATGAACATACACATGCACTGCTTTCGCATTTACTTAAGGTATGACCCCCTTATTGCAGACCTTAAGCTGTGCTGTATATACGTCAGACCATTATGGTTGTGGTACCCCCGCAGAAGTATTACGTCCTCACTGTGCAGATGGATGCAGTCCCACTTTCCAGAATGATTGCATTGTCCTAGGGGATGTAAGAAGTCTGTGGCTGAATGTGGTGATGAAAACATAGCTATTTGCATCCCCTCCTGAGGCACCTTTGTATATAAGCTTATATTTAGTATATAGGTTTAGTACATTTAGTATATAAGCTGAGTAGCTGGTATATTCCTAATAACTGTAGTGTATTCATGGTTTTACTGTTTGTTTTCTAAGGATTTTCCAGACAGGGTGGAATAGGTCAATGTAAAAAATAGTAACAAAAATGGATAATGTGTTCATGACTCGCTCTGCCAGGTGCCTCAGATGGACAGATCCAACACTTATATCACAGCCCTTTACAACACCCTTAAAGTGCCCTTTAGCACTTGTCCTGCTTCTGAGTTTTGTACCATGGGCATGTTATGACCTACCCACCACTGTTTATTATGCTGCAGGATTTCTGTTATTTTATACCAGCACTGTTTAGCAGAAAGCTGTCCCAGAGACAGCCCGAAGGTGTCAGCTGGCAGCCTTCAGCATGCTTCCCAAGAACCTATATATGCTGCCAAACTTGACAACTCAAATAGATCATGCTGGTCAGCATTTGTTCCTAGCTCCTTGGTTCAGCTGCAAGCTTGCACAGAGCAGGATGCCCTTTTTCCAACACTTAGGGCTAAGGTGTATTATTGTCCCTGCCTGTTGCCCCCATCCCAGGACTTCTTTATGATGGCAGTCTATATTCCTGCTTGATGAAGAGAGCTTCGAGACTTCCTGACAAAGATCACTAGTTTCTGGTTACATGACATGAAGTGCCTAGAAGTGGGTATGGACCCATCCTGGAGTTGGTGTGTATGTCTGAAAGCCCCTCCTCAGGACACAGGAAGGCATATGGGTCAGAAAGTGCAGTCAGCAGGGCTCTGTTTGTCCCCACAACAGGTGCCTCTGCCTGAACTGAGAGGTTTAGGCAGGAAGATGAGGTCACTTTGGTTCAGAGCCTCGACAAAGATGACAGGCAAATTTCTCCATCCAGAGTGGCTGTCAAATAAGGAAAGAGATCCAGCAGCTGACTTGGAGGAAACTATGTGGAGCACTGAAAGGGAAGCCCCAAAAGAAACATCCCTGTATCCAAACTTCCCCTGTGGCTCCACCTTCCTGATAATCATTTTCAGGACTGGAACTCTTAGACCATCTCTGTGGAGGAAGCTGTTTTGGAAGGTGGTCCCCTGCAGGTGTGTGTATACATAGTCTCTGATGTATGTCTGTGCTGAGTACAACAGCCATGTTGGTCACCTCCAAACCTGCTCAACTTAATTGCCTTCCAGCAAATTTTCCGGTATTGGATTTAGCTACTGAATGGCAAATATATGACACATTGGTAGAGTGATGGCTGTTGACATGCAGTGTGGCAGTTGTTGCTGTCTTTGGATGGGAGGCACATATAAAGCAGATTTGAGTCCACTGCTGGCGCTGGTGTCTGTCACTTGCAATGTCAGATGAGAGTTGAAAGGAAGTATTTTTGTACGAAAACCAGAGGATGCGTTGGTGCATAAACAGACTGCATCCATACTTTCAAAATTGTTTGTTCAGTGTGGGGTGATGTTTTTTCCAGGTATTCCAGACAGGAGTCTGTCATGGTACCACTGAGAGACTCTAAAGACCAGACACTGGATAAGTAGCTGGTGGATGGACAGAGACCTTAGCTTGAAAGAAGCTGCTAGGAGGAGTACTGATCCAGTTACTTCCAGGATCAAGTTTTTTTGGAAATTTCTCACTTCTACTATACATATGCAGTGCTATACGTATTTATGTTCATGTGTTGTCCTTGTCTTTCCTCAAGTCCTGCAGATCTGGTTGCTTTCTCTGTGCCTTGAAGCTGTTTTGAGTATTTTCACCAAAGTTTCTCCAGTATAAGAATGTAAAACAGGTATTTAAAGTGAAGCCTGATTGTAAGAGCCATTTGTTACTCTCTGTGTCTTGTTCTGACTATTACTATTCTAGACCTGTAATAAACTCTTCCAAAATAAGTGTACGCAACATTAAATTTAAAGTTAAATTCATTTCCGTAGTGGTTTGACATGACATGCTTTTTTTCACCCCTGGTGTGCTCCATTAGTGTTTTTTCAGAATTTTTGAATAGCATGAACAGTAAAATGGGAAAATTGTGCTTGGAGGGGTGTGCCTTGTCAGGGCAGAATGAAAGGAATTGCCACGGCTGAATACAAGTCTTGGTTATCCTCTGACAGCAGCATTTTCTCACTTGGCTGGTTTGACACCCTCGTTCTGCCCGTGAACAATGCACCGCCCATACCAACATCTACAGCTGCAGTTCAGTAACTGCACCCTCAATAACTATAAATAATAACTGTGCACATACATTGCATAGTAGGAACGATGTCATGTTGATGTAACAAAGGACATGGGTAACCAGTTGGGTTTTTTTTAATAAATAGAACTGTAGAAACTTGATGATAAATTGACAATCTAGAGGTATAATAGCACGCACCTATGAACAATAGCTTGTTCAAAGAGGCAGGACAAGATGTAATGGAATAATTCAGAGAGCTCAGTGCCATATGACTTTGAAACAGGAACAGAAGACAAGCTCGCACCTGGAAGTGACACTTGAGGGATTTTGGGAAAAAGATGATGTTCAGTCATACCACAGCTGTGGGAAGGAGGAAGAGAGGTGTCTAGTAGGAGGCAGGTGTACAAAAGCACATTGAAGGGATAGTAGGCTAAGCTAGCTGATTGTTTGTAAGGAAAAGTCAGAGATGTATAATGCACCACCTCCCGGGCACTATATGACAAATACATTTTCTGACTAGAGCAGTTACCTGTTAATCTTAGCCTGAAACATCTGAGCCCATATTCATGATGCTGAAGGTTCTTGTAGGTAGAATTATCGAATTCTTCTTGGAGCAGGCTGAGCAGCTGCTGTGGTCTTCGTTGGCGGCGTCCCAGAGCCCACCGGCCACATCCACATCTTTATGTGGATATACAGGCAAAATTATGTCACTTATTCTGACTCTTGTCTGTCATTTACTTTTCCTAGCTGGATTCTTGCTAACCTTAAAAGCACACAAAGCAAGGACTTTGAACAGTTGCTTCAGATTTTCCCAATGACCTTGGATTTCTAAAGCCCTGTTCTTGGATGTACCAAGAAGTGATTGCCTTAAACTCTGCCACCTTAATTCCTAAACTTCAGCAGAAACAACAAACTAGGCTCTGACCCCTCTGATCTAATGAAATTTTACAGAGTGCAGAGATGTGACCGAACTCAGAGCTGTTTCATCTCTTATTTGATTTTAATGTAACTATATGAATAAAGCAGTTGGGGTTTGGCCTTACGTTAATTTTGAAGTAATGAAAACTAGTATCAGCATGAATACAGATGCAGGTAGTAACACTGGAAATTGCTCAAATCACACAGCTGTAAATCCACAAATTTGGATACATGTTCAGACTTGTGAACAGTGTATTTGTGGACCTACCTTCACAGCACACTGAAAATGACAATGTACATATGGAATCTGTAAGTTTTCATTCCTCAGTTTATATTCCTACTTACTTTTGGCATATTGCTGTGTACTTAAAACATGGAATGTAAAATTAAGAAATGGTGGCATGCATTTATGTCAATTAACTATGACCTTGCTCTGGCTGAAAGTAACAGAGCATAGGTATTGCGGAACCAAGTGGTAGATGAAGGCAGTGACCCAATATGTTGAATACTTCAGCATAGAATATTTTGATTGTTAGCTTCTTGGGACATTGGTTAATTGCTTGTTTATCTTCTGTGTAATTTGTTACTAAATAAGCTTTTAAAAGCATAATTTTGGAATGGAGCCAGTCTGAATCTGATCCATGTTGACAGCATAAAGCCTGCGTCAGTTATGCATTAATGCCTAGCCTTGTTTGCTTTGCTTTAATAGAATTGTGTAGAACAGCCTGAATTGAATCCAAATAAGAGCAAATTTTACTAAGAGGTGTTGAGTCTTTTTCTGGAGTTCCAAACAGCTTTTAGTAGGGAAAGGGCTAGGAAACTGGAGCTTGGCCACAGTTTTACCCATACTGACTAATTAGCAGAATTAACATAATTACTCTGCATGTATGTAATAATACTAAAAGGAGTTTTGTGAATCTGCTAGGAGAGCAGGTTTTCCAAGATAGGCACCTTATACACCTTCCAGGTTCAAGACTGCTTGTTGATTAATGCTCCTTCCAACCAAGCGGTCTGGCCTGGATCCAAGGAGTCAATATGGTGATGCTCTGGCTGTGGCTTGACCATAAAGTGAATTAACTAGGCTTTAAGGCTTCTCTGTTCAGATCAAAAAACCCCATGTCTGTATGACATGAAGTGCTGAAAAACTGATCAGCTTGCTGTGATGGTTCACATTTGTTAAAATCCTTAGATAAGCTAACTATGCACTGAAGGATTCGTTCGCAATGAATCTGCTAGTATTTTTCCACTGCTCTGTCCTTATGACGTATCAGGTATCATCAGTTTTTCTGTAGATGACAAGAAAACATGAAACTTCCACGAACCATGATGTGGGGTACAGCAGCCTTACCAGACAGGATACAAGGATGTTGTATTTAGTTTTTCAATATGTTGTCTGAAGTCTTGTTTTATAGGATATTCTTATTTGAGTACATGGATTAGAGGCTGCTATGTAATCAAAGCAGCATGTGTTTCTTTAACTAGGTCTCAATCATTCCAAACTCCAAAAGCTCAATAATTCTTGCCATTTGTTTTTCTATGTTGTAGCTCATGGCTAGATAAGAATGCTTTTTCCAGCTAGCACTGGCACAAATCCCAAAAATCAGGTAATTAGAATGTTGCTTTTAAAGTACAATGACTTAGAAGTACACAGCTGAGTATTTTCTATTTTTACTTCAAAGTATACAATTTTCTACATTTTTTCCATAGATCGTTCTCTGTCTCTGTAATCACTTTAAAAGCTGTATGTTAGAGAGGCAAAGTGATAATGGCTTTTCTTCGTGAAAGTTTTAGGTACTTTAGACAGAAAACCCAAAAGGAATAGAATAGATTCCTTATCATTTGTCTGAGTGCATACTTCTTACAAAATGGTGAAGTTTGACGGGCAGGGGAATGGAGAAAACAACAGTAATAATCTTAAAACATCCTGAATGACTTTTTTTTTTTTTAAAAAAAAATCTTTAAAGAAGAAGAAGATGATGACATCCCTGTCAGCTGGTAACCCTTACAGTTTGGTGCATTTTCTGGAGTGTGCAGCTAGGTGTGCGAAGTGAAACTGGGTATGTTTTATTTCCTCGGAAGCTTGGCTACTGTAGTCGGCTTCCCACCTCCTCCCTTAGTTCTCTGCCCTCATGTTGTGGGCACGTGTAGCAGCAGAGGCTGGTGCTCCTGGTGTTGGCATGCTCTTCCCAGAGCCAGTAGCAACTGGATGGAACTCTTGGAGCTTTGTATCTAACCCCTGCTCTGTTTTCTGCCTTCTCTTGTTTTCTATAAAGCATAAAGGCATCTAGAAAAGGGTATAAGCAGCTTTACTTTTCAAATTATACATATATATGTGTGTGTATATATATATAAAATATTTTTTTTCTTTTTGTTCTTATGTTTAAATGGAATTTCCTGTATTTCAGTTTGTCCATTGTTTCTTGTCCTTTCTTTGAGCTCCACTGAGAAGAATCTGCCTCCGTCTTCTTTACTCCCCTCCTCCCTCAGGTGTTTTATATGTATTGTTAAGAACATCTCTGAGCCTTATCTCCAGGCTGAATAGTCCCAGCTCTCTCAGCCTCTCCTTGTAGGAGAAATGCTTTGGTCCTTTAATCATCTTCATGGTGACCTGCATTGAAGTAACTTCAGTGTGTCCATGTCTCAAAGGGGCTGAAAGAAGGGGAAGTATCGCCTGCCTCAATCAGCTGGCAGTGTTCTTCCTAACGCAGCCTAGGACTTGATCTGGTATTAGCAAGGGGTCTTGCTTATACTTTTTGAATTATACTGGTTTCTTCCAGCTTTACACCATGGCAAGCTCCTCTCTGTTTGAATCTAATTGCATCAGCTGAAAATATGAACTGTTGTCAAATGTCTTCCATGAAAGTATTCTATTCATGGGATAAAGGAAGCAAAGTGGTAAACAGTGCATTCTTTACCAAAGTTCACAGTGACCTATGTGAAATCACCTGCTGGTCTCATTCAGTATGTTGCTGGTTTTGTTATTGTGGTCACTATGGTGGCCACAGAAGGAAAGTGCAGAGAACAGAGTGATCTGTTCATTGCAAGAGGTGAATGTTTACAGAACAGGGCTATGACACGCTGGTACACTCATACAGAAGGCAGCTTACACTACCACTTATTAATGCTATTTATTACTTTGAGATAGTGTCCTGAAAGCTTAGTTGGCTGTTCCTAGAAAGCACACAAAGGTTGCAGACAATTTTTGTCTTGTTGACACTGTCCAGTTTAGAACTGCAATTTTTTCACTGTAATAAGATCATAAAAGAATATTTCCTTTATTAGCCAGGCTCTGTAATGCCAGCCAGGCTGGGGTGAAGAAACTGGGAGATGGACAAAAACAGATGTGTCAGATTGTTTGCAGATATTTCAAAATTATCTGCTTAGGTGGAAATTCAAGTTAGCAATCTGCTTACCAGTGATCTGTGAAACTGTGTGGCATTTCGTGCTTGTTATAGTTGGACAGGCTGTCAAGCACGTAATCAGGAAGCCGTTATCACTTTCCTGTTTCTTTATGGCATTTTCCAATGTTCGTTATAACCCATAATATAATTTCTGGGGTCTTTTTTTTTTTGTTTGAGAGGTTTTTGAATTGCAGGCACCAGGGTATCTGTGTAATCTCTAGAATTCCATAAATAGCCCTTACTAGTAAATACCAGTCTTTACTGAAAAGAATTGCTTGGCTGTATACATAATGTTTCTTGCATAAAAACCCTCTGTATGAGCAGCTTTTGCACAAGAAGAGTTTAGGTTTGTAGTAATGTAACAAGCAGATAAATACAGTTTAATGGTTAAATGCTTTGTAAACTACCTGTATTTTACTTCTGTTGTCAAAATCTAGTTTTTGTCTAAGGGTTGCTTTTGGAAAGGCTCTGATGTGGTAGAGTTTTTTAAGCATTTTCATTGCACTACTGATTTATGCGGAGCGTAATGATAAGAGCGGAGGTGATTGATAAGTCTAAATTCTTCTAGGTTAATCAAGTTTTCCCCTTTATTAGCATAACGAGATTTGTAATGAAATTGCTGCTGAAATTGAGAGACAGAAGAATGAGGTTATTGGATTTTAGGATAACAGAGAGGACATTTGATTTAAATGAATCTGCTGGGTCCTGTGTACCTAAATATAAAGAAATCACTACGAAGAACCGTCTGAAGAAATCTTTGACTTGATTTTTCCCAGTGCAGTTGTGAATAAGACCTGTCCTAAAGAGCATCTTCAGGAAAAATGTTAAAAATGTAAGTAAATTCATGCATGGTCCAAGGATCACATCTAAGAACATTATTTTTTTAGCCAAAACAGGGATGTGTTTTACCAGGTGGTGTTTCTCCTTGCATAGTGGTAAGTATTCTCACTTATAAATAGCAAAGCAGTAGAACATGCCTTTAACTTCAAGCATTTACCTGGTCTTGTCAGATTAAATGGTCAGCTCAAGAAATAAATGTTATGTATGTGCTTAAGTGCTTTTCTGGATCAAGACTTCTGTAAGTCTTGTTAATCGCTGACACTGTACAGAAAAAGATATTAAAAGCACTGTAAAAATTCTGCAAAAAAACACTATATAGTTAATCTGTGACCTTGAAGAGTTTAGCAACTCAGACAGGAGCAGTGTCGTGTGGTGCCTTGAAAAGCTCAGGAAAGGAAATACCTACATTCGTTAGTTAAAATTGATGCTGATAATTCTAATGCAATTATAGTGAGTTGAATTATTTCAGTAATGCTAAATCCAGTCTAAAGCCCCCAGGCATGCTATACTCCCTGCTTCTCTGTATTCCTCAGCTGCTTAACTCTTGTAGCAGCTACAGTCGTGTTAACATGGCCAACAGTTTCAGCCTGAGTTAGTTCTGAGGAGAGGCACTGCGGAGGTGTGCTTCAAAATGTTACCCGGGGTGCTGGTCAACCCGAGTGGGGAACATGTTGTGGAGATGTAGCCAGCAACACACACCTTCAAGCTGTGGACAGTTTATACTGAGAAACTTTCCAAAGCTGTCCATGCCTTTTCCTTGTACTGAAATCGGAAAAGCCGTTGCTTCTGTTCCTAAAATAGGAGTAAACATGGAGATGTTTACTACTTTCAGGTATCTCTGAACCAGAATTAGAGCTGTATTCTACATAGTACTTTAAATTGGGTGCAAAAATGTGTTTTTCTGCCCCAGAATTCATTAACATTGTTCAAGTTTCCTGTTAAAAAGGCAACACAGTGCAGAGCTGAAGAGCTACTTCTTGAGAGAAGCTCAAGTGCATAAACGGGCTTATGCAAATAGTGTTTTTCAAGAGAACCAAATTTGTTTGGCACTGTTTAATAGGAGATCTGAATTACTTGATTTGCTCAAATGTGAAGGAAAAAAAAAGGATGTGGGATGTGAGAAAATTCTAAAACCCTAAACATCTCTGTTATGGTAATTTTTACCAAATTAATTTGATATAAGGCCTCCTCCCATAGAGACTTCACTATTTATGTTACAGGAAATGCTGCAATCTCAAGTTCTCTCAGGAATTATTTTCATTCTAAACAGAGTAGATACATTATGAGCCATCTATTTGTCTAATTGCTAAATCTGATTAAAATAAAGCTAATTAAAGCTGCTCTCTATTGGGTTTTTTCTGCTTACTTCATGAAAAAGAAAATATTGAAATGAGAGTTTGGGCATCAAAGCTTTACCCTTTTACTGTGTTTAAATTTCATTAAATTATGTAGAACCATTTAAAAATCTGGCAATGAATGTGCTGAATCATTTTGTGTGTGCACATTTTTCTGCAGATGCTTAGCAGTGTGAGGACTGTCTCTTTACAATAATTTATTTTGTTTTATGATGTTTATGTGTTTATGACTAGGGTATATCAAACTAACATGACATCTACTAAAAGGCTACAGTTTAATTTTGGTACAAATATATTTTCTTCTTTGGAAGACAAACCCCCACATTTCTGTTTGGTAAGCACTGAAATGTTCAAAAACAGCAAATAAATGAAGTCGTATGCTAACCAACGGTATTTTCCTTTAGAGTTACTATTTCTTTTCTGTTCATTTTCTTTGACTTCTTTAGGCCTAAAACTTTCTGTGTCCTGGTTTGTTAGGGGATTGTAATGATGTAATTCCAATCTCTGTTGCTTTATTTTCCTTGCTGTGAAATTTACTGGTGAGTGCAGAATGGATAGAGCAAAGAGATTGCGGTAATGTGGAAATTAAAAATATTGTGCAGTGAGTTAGACATGCAGCTTGGGCAAGATTTGTTTATTATAGAGATGCATCTGACACCATAAATCCTTACCAAGTTGAACTTTGGAGAAGTTTGATATGAGGCTTTTTTAAAAAATATGCTATTTTTCATAAATACTGAAACTACTTTCATGTGATCCAAGCAGAAAATTAGGATTTTTGGAAATATATTTTACAATTTTAAAGAGAAGTGATGAACATTACAGCTATTAGAAGACAGTTTTCAGTGTTTGTCTGAATCAGTCACTGAATCTAACATTTGCTATTCCTAGAATTATGGTGGTTTTCATCCTTTAAAAAATTTTAGATGGACCTGAAGAAAAAAAAAAGACGTGCAATCAGAAAAGAACAGAAACAGTTACCAAAGGGGGAGTGTTTCACAGAACAGATCTGTGGTCTCTTGCTCTTTATCCTCAGAGGTCGAACATCATCCAAAACCAAGCCTGGGACTTAAAAGTTGTGATTCTACTGGACCTTAAATTTTGTCCCACAGTATAATCTTCTTCACCTACTGTCCTTTGTGTGTCCCATGGACTATGCCTTTTAGGAGTTAACTGGCCATGGCGTGACCTCTCTGTGTTAACAGTGCTCTCGTCCACTGTGTCCAACTTGCTTTTCTCTTAAAGGGGGTTTAACTGTGACTCTGGAGAAACTAAGAAGAATTATGCTCAAATTGTATTTGGTTTTGGACTTTACTGTTTTTGTTTCAGACTTAGAGAGCTCATAGGCCCAAAAGCTTATATGCCCCTTCCAAATATTCTACTTATTTTTTTTAAAAAAAACCCAACAAAACAGAAAACAACCCAACAAAACAAAGACCTCAAAGCACATAATACTACTTCCATTTGCAAATCTAGACTTGCAGAAACAACAAACATTTAGGTGGATTACTTTGTATTACTTTTACTTTGTGTCTTTATAGAGTTGGAAGAAGCTGAGTGAATACTTTTGTTCCATTTGTTGAAACAGGTATGCTATGACACTGCACCAGTGAATGAATTGCGTATTCAATTTAGAAACTCAGCATTCATTCGTTGTGTTGTCAGTTTTGGGCATCCTTAAAATAAATGCATGTCTGGTATTTAATAATGTTTGGAACAAATATACCTGAAGTGTTATTAATATGTTGTCATGTGTGCCAGATTTCAAAAGTTCTCCCCTAGTTTGGGGGATATTTTACATATCAGACACTCAAACTTTGGCATTTAAGTGCTGAATGACTTTGTGAAAAGTAGCAGTAGAGGTCTTTCAAAATCTAATTCTTATACACCAGTTATGAAGGCAGTTGAAAGCTGGGTTACTAAATGAAGTTTTTAGCTAAATCAGGGGTTGAAATGCAAAATCTGAGGAAAGCTTGTTAATCATCACTTGTCATAGGCAAAAGAAATTTCAAGCCTGTGAAAAAAGTAATGAATTTTATTGATTTAACATAGATAATTCATCTGCAAATACTCTGTTTTTCATATACTTCTAGAATGATTCCATGCAAATGGCTGCTTTGAATGTGTTACCTCTAGAGTAGTTTGTATATGTTATTATGAAAATAAATGGAAAGAGACATGAACATGAGGATTTAGTGGAAATAATTTTTGGACATGAGACTGGGTATATATCACCATACCCAGAGTTACAGGAGATTTGATCCACTGTGTGCCTGTGATTCTGATCCTTGGGTGAATCTTTTGGCTTCCTTCTGATGCCTGGGACAAAACCTATGCAATGCTGTTACTGTGCACCATCTTTTAGAAACCCCATGCAGTATGTTCAAATAAGGAAAGACCTTTTGGTTTTCTGTGGGTTTTGTTGGTTGGTTTGTTTGTTTTTGAGTGATGGTTATAGGATTTTTTAGTTGTCTGATATAGGGGAAAAAACAAACCAGTGATCCCCCCTCCTCTGTAACATGTCTGATATTTGTTTCTTATTTATAACATAGAATTTGTGTGACTTTTGAGTAAGTTCCTCTGTTGATTGAGGTTCTAATGTCCTGATGCCAGCTCATTATGCATCTATTCAAGCCAACAATTAGCAGTGTGGATGTTGACATGACTTCTTTTGTGCAACAAAGCATGCATATTCTCATGTTTGAAGTTTGTATATAGGACAGATTTAAATGTCTGTTTGCGCCATTATAGAATCAACAAGAGCGGAGGAACCTTAGAATGCTTGGATTTTATAGATAAGACAGTAAAAAACCAAATTTTATTGCCATTTAAAATCAGTATTTTATCACAAAGATTAAGTGATAGCTGGGTTGTTTTACTTGCATTTATATTGCTTTTCTAGTAATATTCATTATAAGCTAATAAATTTAGAACCTATATATAATAAAACTTTAGTTTTATTTGAAGTTATTGGGGGAATTATGTGAAACTGCTGATGGTAACAGGTGATGACACTTAACATATGAAAGAGAATGCACCAGTATGGTGAGAACAGCAGAAGCTGCATACACAGTCCTGTGTGGAGGAAAACGGTTATGCTGGAGAACAGCTCACAAAACAGAATGGCTTAAATGACAAATAAATAAATGACGGATAAATATTGCCTGAAAGCACATCTCTGCGATCACATCTTTTGTTGTTGACCTTGCATTCGGTCTGTTAACTGTTCTCCTGGGTCTTCCTCTGCCTTGTGTGGAGGGGAATTGCTGTGAATAGAAGAAACATGTGTAGTGTAAGTCGTTCTGTGACGGAAGAAGAAAGAAAACCACACAGAAAACACATAAGATCTGTTGCAGTCAAATGTCTATTTTCTTCACTGCTAGGTGTGGGAAAAAAATCCAAATGAACCCAGCTGTATTTTCTGTAGAGACTTGTTATGTAGTTCATAGTTGCCTGACTTGTAGTTCTCATGAGCTGCTTTGGACCCAGAGGTTGTGAGAGCCTGTCCTTGGGTGTCCAGACTTGGTGTATAGGACCTGTAGCAAAGATGATCTGAGAACTCCTCTCTGGAAAGAAAAATATTTTATCAGGTCTGTATGAATCAAAAAATGCAAAACAAAGGATATGTGTCTGACTAAGAGAAAAGGTGGTAACAGCATTGGAATAATAACTATTGAATAATAAAGAAAGAACTCAAACAGCTTTTGCGATCTTGATGCTCTGTTGTTACAGGTGTGTGCGTTGGCACCGCTTTCTGTGAGCTACCCCTGGCCAGGTCTGCCTGCAGGCAAGTACACAGCCTGGCATCTGCCCTGCAGGGCTTGTGGAAAAGTAGTATGGCTTCTTGCCTGCTTGATTTTCTTCTGGAGAAAAACCCGAGGCATATGACTTAGCTGTCGTTATGTTGGCTGAAGCATCAGCCAGAGACCAGGGCTGCATGGGAGGCTGCAGTACATCATCCCGTAACGTATGCCCCATAACATGTCTCTCTGTAAGGTAGGCACAGACAGTGGTCAGGGGTGGATTCTGCTTTTTGGATTTGAGTCTAGGATGTCTTGTTGTGGTGGTATGGTTTGGTTTTGTTGTTTTTTTTTTTTCTTCTCCAGTGCTAGAACATGCAGTCTACTGATGTGTCATTTATGACCTTGTATTCTCAAAAGCATAATTTGTGCTTTATAAACAGATATGGGATATTTGAAG
>JAVJGJ010000037.1:66846686-66894369 GCA_035590215.1 Microhierax caerulescens | reverse complement strand
TTCTCAAAAGCATAATTTGTGCTTTATACACAGATCTGGGATATTGGAAGAGGTAACACAAGGATGAATTCAGGAAAGGTTTCCACAAAGAAATGGGGATTATTTCCTTTAAGGACTCCACAGCAAATTCTTTAGACACTTTATTACCTCATACATTTCTTTTTTCTGCAACAGTGCTTATGATTTTATTAATATTTATTCCAGCACTGGAAAGAGTGTTTTATCATCTCTATCTGTTTGTAAAAATTGTCTCTGGAAAAGTGTGTGTGTGGTGGTGTGGGTAACGGTTTGGGATGGAGAGGGAGATTCAAACAACCAAAAAGCAATGCTGTGCCAAAACTTTACAAATGTGGTAGAAATAAGATGATGACTGCTATCAGAAAGAGAACATTTGATACTTGTGTTCCTTCTATTTACTCAATTTCAGTCTTTGGAGAAGGATGTCATTAATTGATTTTGATTTTAGGAAAAAAAAAAAAAAAGACTCTTCATGTCTGAAATGCTCTGAGTTGTTGGATGGTAACAGGCTCAGACATAGGTCCTTCTCTAGGGCAAATGCCATCACTGCAGAGTTTGTATTTTTACATCAGTTTAATTTAAAATACTTGCTGCCTCATTTCTTAACTTTGCCCTGCAAACCTTGATTTAGCTTCTTGATTAGAAGGCATCATTAGAATCAAAGTAAATACAAGCTTGACAGCTACCAGCCTGTAAGAAATCAGCTTTGACATCGTAACAGCATCAACAATTAGAAAAAGCCATGCAATAAATATATAGTGATATAATAGTATTGAAAATTTTTTGCTTTACTTTTTTATAGAGTAGAAGCAGGATTTTAGGACAGTTTTGAATAAATCTATGGTTTGCAGTGACAGCAAGAGAATACTTTATTTACAGCAAAGGTATCTACATTACATGTTGTGTTTTCGAAGTTAAGCATTTCTACTTGAAAACAGAAAAGAATCATGCAAATAAATTTGAAATTCACCTGATTGACATCAGACTTCACTTGATATATTCTACTCATGTGCTGGTGAAAGCACCTATGTAATGTTTGTTCAAAGAGTGACAGATGATTATTACTAGAGCTGTGGGCAGTAAAAATTATAATAAGATTCCTTTAGATTGAATCATTACAGACGCTGCTTTTACTTGAGAGTGAATGCTTTGTGTATCCAGGCAGTGAGGAGATCTGAAGAGTCAGGGATCCGTTAAACTCGCAGGAATATCCCAGTGTGGTGCTGCAGTATTGTTTGAGGCAAAAAGAAATGTGGGATTACTGTTACAGAGAATGAATAGAGGACAGCTGTAAGGTTTAAAGATGAGCACAACAGAAACTTGTATGGCATGAAAGTTGAAATATTGTGAAAGCAGAGTGGGCAAATAAATTGTTATGCTCCTATTAACATAAACCTCTTGTAGTAAAAATGTTACTTTTTGTGCAATTGATGTGTTATTAAAAATGTGTATTTCCACCCGTCTGAGCTTTAGACTACCACTTTAATCAGTATGGGCATCACTGGGAGCCCGTACTGAGTTACTCTGTGTGCAGATCTGAGAGTAAGTGTTAGTGAGGAAAGCATATGGGAGGTGAAGAGAGGTACAAAGAAAGAGAAGAGTAATAAAAAAAGAGTGGGCCAGGCACTAAAATGCAGCCTAGTCAGCAGTCTTTCTCAGAGTCCTGAGTCTTTCTCAAAAAAATAATGTAAAAAAACTTCTTTTAAATGGAAATTAAAAGATTCAAACACTTTTACCACAAGCAACGAAAGCTCACAAGGAGAAGGACACTGTGCTTGGAATACTTATGGTGCAAACAAAGCAAATATGGAAGAAATCTCAGATGAGACACTTTTTCTTAGATATCTAGTTCAGTTGTGTCTAGGAGGCCTTGTAGGTTACAGTCTTTTTACATTCAAGTTGTCTTGGCCATGACCAATTATAATTTTTAGCACTAATAATGCTAATCTGTGAAAGTCTTTATACTAATACTCCTGGATCCTTAAAACAAAGCATCGCTGTAAGTTAAAAACATAGGTCAAGCCTTTGCATCCCATATGATGCTCTGAGTTCAGTTCCTATGGTTACCCTGAAGGTGAAGCCTGGGAAGAGGCAAAGAGGGAATCACAGTGTTGGAAAGAGCCAGGCTGTAACAAGCACAATTGCTCTTAGGTTTGTAATTCCTGCAGATCTTCCAATGGTGCTGTTTCTTAATGGTACTGAACCAATTAATAGGTGGTGTGATAATGACAAAGATGCCTCTCAGGACAAAGCAGGGTTGATTTAAGAACTGCTGGAAGCACCTTGTTATTTGCTATGATTCAGGAGACGTGAAATATTTTTCACCCATTACTCATTGTATAACTTCACTATTTTACTTAATGTACCGGCTTGATGCCACTGTGAGTAAAATGAGGATTTAACTGCAAAGCACAAGTAAGGCTTCCTAATCTCCTCTCTATTTCTTTCGTAGGACAAAATTTATAGAACAAAATGACCAAAGGCAATGTGTTAAACTGCTGAAAATGCAAAGTAGATGGATGAATATTAAGGCAAATGGCCAGTGGCCTTTTTGTGTTGACAGCTGAACACTTGTAGGAAAGTACATCAGAGGAAGAGGTCAAGTTCATCAAGATAGTGATGACTGGGCTATCCTGAGAATACAGCTGATGTAGCTGAGCTTGATTGACCTGATTAAACATAAGAACAACCTTACCTTAAACTCAGACACATCCCTCCCACTTAAATAAGTGAAGGAGAGCTTCCCCCAGCTCAGAAGCAGTGGAAGCGTATGCTTCAGAGGACAAGTACTTGATAGACCCACTCACAGGAATGTCTAGACTACCTCTTTGCCTTAACCCACATCCCAAAAATAATCCTAAGAAATCTGCAGAGCCCTGGAGGCACGGCCCTGATTCACACTTTCTCCCAGGACAGATTCCTTTGCAACCTGCTCTTTGCCTGGGCAGCTGCTTCCCATCCGCACTGCACCTACAGATCTAACTTTTTCTTCTCTACATTAACAGTAACCACAAATTTTCTGCAGGAAATTTTTTTTTGCAGTTCACACTAACTGGGTTTTGGCAGGTCTTGCTGTGTCTGCTGTAGCTGGAGGTACTAGCTTTCTTCTGTTGTCTATTTTAAACCTATCTTTAATGTTTCTATTAAACCCCCAAAAGCCACCAAAACATTCCCCTGATGCAAAATTTCTCCAAGGCCATGTTTACCAATTTTTGTCTTAAAAACTTAAGTATCTTTCCCTTTATTTTTAAAATTTCATTTTTACAATTTGATTTTCTCATTGTAATAGTAAGCCTTAATAAAATGACATAGTTGAAGTCAGCAGGATAGTCCTTTAAAATGTTCAGCTAACTGTTATCTTGTGAATTCAATTTTTAAAGCCTGTTTTTTAATCACTGATAATTTTTTTAGAAGTTATAGTGAAAAGCCTAGTATTTTTTAATTAAAAAGAGAGTAACTTTGGCAGGGAAATAATAAGGTATGATGTGGATAAAAATGTATTTAAAGTCAAGTCAGCTGAAACATTGAACATCAGTATTGTGAGATATGATACTGAAGTTTTAATTTTTTTCAAATGCAACATTATCTTCATGGCTTTTGAATCTGACACTATATTTAGCTAGTATCAAAGTACTTTACCTTCCCTTCCCCTCCTGCCTATGAAAAATATAATAGAATCATCATTTCTGCATCCAAGATGAAAAGACTCCAATTTTTACGGTTTGCTGTTTCCATTACAATTTCTTCATCTACCCTGGCCTGTCATTTGCTTCTGAATTTCACCTAGTATATGATCGGGGTTTTTGATGTAATGAAGATTTCTTAGACTACATATGCTGTAATCGTAAATACTTTTTAAAGAGCTGTGAGGAAGGGTGGGGAGAAGGAATAGATTAAATCTGGGTTTTGTAGAAGAAGCCAAAATTACACTTATATGGTAGTCACTTTAACTCACTTTTTAGTAAATATTTTTATGTAGAATTAATTCATTATCAGAGATCCTCACAAATGTGAGAGAGCCTTCATTATCCCTATGTGACATGTCAAACTTTCTTTTCTGAACACATCTCAAGCATTCATCCAAATGCAGCTTTAATACATAATAGTTGCAAACTTTTCTGCTGAATTTGACCATGTTCCCAGTGGCTCGGGGTAAAGGATGGTTTCTGAGTACTTACCACATGACTGTACTTATCATAGTAAATACATCTTGAAATTTTAGGAAGCAGAATAAAGTGGATCCCACCCTCGTGCAAGTCTCCAGTGAATGCAGTCATGAGATGAATATGCAATACCTGTCTTCCTAACAGGTGTACGGTCAGGTTATGTTTAGTATGAAAAATGGAAGAAGTTCCTCTGAAACTGGGGTTTCCTTCATGCTAGTGCTTACCAGCTCCCAGCAGTTTATGTCTAGGTCCACAAAGGCATTTTGTAGCTGTGTATTGTTTCAGAGGTACTTGTAGGCTGGCATGCAAAATGTACACACAACTAATGTGCAACTGCACAACAGAGTCCCCTTAAATCCCTAATGATCGTTGTGCTAGTAAATTATGCAAGTTGATTTCTGAACCCAAAATTATATATGAAAGAAAAATAAAGCACTCAGGTTTTCATTCTTACTGACAGTTAATTCTATAGTGCTTTCAAGTGTCAGCTGTTTTCATTGTTTTCATATTATGGTTACAATCTCATATTTCTCGACCCAAATACATGAGAAAAATTCAAGCCCAGAAAAGCAAGTGAAAATGCGATTTCTGAGAGGTGTGATGTTGTGGTTTTTTCTCATGTAGTTCTCTGAGAGTCGGCTTCTGCTGTTATCTTTGCATGTTGGCATTTTAAAATATATCAAACAAATGAGCGTTCACACACAAACTCATGTCATAAGCTTAAAAAAAAAAATATCAGAGAACTGTGGTATTAGTGACTTGAGGATTGTGTGTAACTGTCCTTATCCCAAAATAATGGTGAAGATTGATAGCTTCTTTCCCACTCAGAATTTGCATGTATTGCTTTAGTTCTGTATTCACTGGCAAAATAGCATGTTAAAAGTGGCAGTTTATTGTTTGTATCCGTTTTCAGTTCTATGGGGTGTCTTTCCTTTCCCTATGCAGTCAGGTGGTAGAAGCCATAATTTCAGGGATCTTTAATCACAAGGAGAATGGTATGGCACAAGATCAGCTGGAGCTTGTTCTGGCAACCTGACCACACCAGGACAGCAAAACCCTGCTCTTCACAGCTAGTCCTTCACATCTAGCCTGAATCCGGTACGTTGTGCTCCTTTTCATTTGAGTGGAGTGTGCGTAGAGGTCACGTGCTTCTCGGTTGATAATGGTCGTCATGGGAAATGAGCATGAAATGCAATAAAAACTTACCTCAAGCTCTGAAAGTCACATAGGATCGATACGTAGCTTATAAGCAGATATAGGCAGGATACCTAAATTAACCATCGTGGCAGGCAAAAGTAGCTCCGCTTAGACTTCTACTTAAATTTGCTAATTATTGCAAAATTTTCATCACTGATTCAGGATATGAAACAGAAAATTAACAAGCAAACACCTTGGGAAAGAAACCCTTCTCCCTCCAACTAAGTTTCATTCCAGCACCTCTCCTTCTCCATTGTGGTCTCACCTCCCCTTTTACTGGGCGTTATTCTCAGTGCCTCCCAGTCCCGTTGGTGGGGCAGTGCAGGAGGCTGGGTCCATGTGTAACACTTGCTCTCTGTTGCTCCTCTGCCTTTCTCACTGGTTTTCCTCTGCCCTAGCGTGGTCACTCAAAGATGGGAAAAAAAATCTTATTTCATATCTAATATCTGACAGCATTGTTCACTATTTTGCACTTTTTTATTCTCCATTGTTAAGTTTCTAAGAAAAAGAAAAAGAACCAAAACAGAACCCCCCTACACTGCTGAGACAAAATTTAAGTTGTTTGCTGCAGCGTTTGGTCTGATTCTGGTAGCCAGTACCCTTGCAAAAAAAATTTTCTCCTGTATGCTTACTTTTCTGTCTAGTTATTCTAAGGACATAGATGTACTGTTGCCCAGAGAGGCAACACTTGCATGGAAGGTGTGCAAGCAAATTCTGCCATTCTGTCTCAAACAGAAGTTGTTGAAAAGCTGGTTATTCAGGTACAGGCAGCACTGGATGAAATTACTACCTGTTGCTGAGAGACTGAATAGAAATGACACATAGTAAAATCAACACCCTTTTCCTGCAGGGGCAATGGCAAACGCGATACTCTACAGAAACTTTAGCATTTCTGTACAATTTTTAATTATATAGCTTTGATTAAATGAATGGGAAAAAAAAAAAAAGGAAGAAATATGGGGGAGAGAGATGAAAAAACCACCACCAAGCTAATCAAATCATATTTCTTATAATTTCCTAAAGGTGATGTTGATCATAAGCAAGTCTAGCAGCTAATTATACTTGTATTATAAATGTGTGGCTGTAGCTCTCTAAATATAAGGTGATAACAACAGGAACCTTTATTGGTTTTGATAAAAACTTTCGGTTGTCTGATGGGAGCTTGTTTCATGTTTAGTGGGAGCTAAAGTATTTTGAAGTCTAGTGAAGGAATAGCATTTCATTTTAGTTTATTGCAAAATGATAAATATTTTGTGTGTATGTTCTTTAACAAGTTGCCTCTAAGGAAAACGGGAGGAAATAATACATAACCCAGAGCCCAGTGTCAGGGCATAGTCTTGTGCTGAGCTGGTTTTCATCTGTAAAATCTTCCTCTGTTCCCAGAGGGTTGTTCCCTTGCTGTGGTTCATTATCTTTTCAGCTGTGCAGATGCAGCTATGTGTGGACTCCACTGGTAAACAGGATCACTGATAGAATCCTGGGTTAAAGAAAAACTAGCACTTCTCCCTGGAGCAAACCTGTGTGCTACATCCTGATTTTGTTGCATGCTCTGGAAGTATCTAATTTTTGCTGTGTGATGAAGAGTTCTATTTAATTTGTTAGAGCTTAAAAGAAAACCTGGGCCTATGGGTAGGGTAAGAATTTTTCATCCAAGATGCATATCTTTACAATGCTAGAGAACAGTTTAATATTAGGCTGAATATCATGGTGTGGGAATTTTTAAAAACAAAATATTTCTGTGCTTTAAAATATTAAAGCTAACCCCACCCCTTTAGTACTGGAAACCCAAATATTGTGTCTTTTTGGTGGTGGAGGGGGAAAGATGGTTTAGAAATACTCATTGTACTGTCACGCTTCACAGTGGATGTTGGCAAGTATGTCTTCTGAGCCTTCTCTTTGGTAGAGATCCCTGGATGGAGTTTGCTAAAGCAGGATGACGATTTCTGTTACAGGGGTAGTGAACAAATACGTAAAGGAAACGAATTACATGGGAATATTCCCCGACTTTTTCCTCCAAAATGAAGTTAACTTTTTAGACTCAGTCTTTGGAGCAGGGAAAATAGTGTTAGTATCACAAAACTTCTGAACGCCTTTCTGGTAGGAAAAAGAAGCAAGGGTGCCAATGATGTCTTCTGCCCTGGTGGGAATGAAAAAGATAAAGCCCATGTGAAAAAAAGCCCACACAACAGCAATTGCCTTCTGTCCAATATAGGATATTTTGCTGTACTCAAGGTACAGAAAGCATGTGTGAAAAATAAAATACAGAAATATTATAATACATTGTACCTTGTTAAACACACAGGAGTATGTTTTCATTGTGAGTGTAACAGTGCAATTCACTGTGCTGCAGAGCAGCTACAAAAAAAAAAAAAAAAAACCAACCCAAAAAGAAAACCCCAAAAAACCCAACAGTGTTTATGAGGCACAATCTCTGTGTCTTCCCTAGAAAGGCACAGTTTTGATAGAATATTCTAATGCTTATTCTGTGGGAAAAAAGTATCCGAGCTTCAGTTGAATCTATATATATACCCAAGACAGGTTTTCTGTTAGCTGACTTAGAGACTGCCAGCAATCTAGCTTCAGCAGCTGGGAGCTCAGCACTGTTTGTGAAACTTATTTGGGAAGCAGAAAAAAATCCAGCACACTCAGCATGTGCTGAAGTAGCTCCATGCTGCTATGCCTGAGCTCCTCCAAACCTGGAGTCTCCTTGTGCTGTGTGCTCTGGAGATGAGGTGAGGCGTTTTTGTGTACTAGTCCTTCCCCATCAGGAAGTTTTGAACTGTGTTATTTTTATTTTCAGTTTCCAGAAATTGCATTGGAGCATCTGGTTCAGCTGCTTACTGACAGAGCTGGCTATCATTTTAACATAATGTTGGCATAAATACAGGTGGTTTTCAGTAAGTTATTCACAAGCTGAAGACTGGAAATAGTACAGGCATAGTGCACCAGCTTCAGAGATTCATTCCACTAGGGAATCAAAATGTAATTTGAAAAAACCAAAAGAAAATAACTATAGTTAAGTTAGAAAACTCACAAACATGTCCCTCTGGAAATTTCCAGTTTCTCTTGGTTTTGTTTGTGGCATTTTCAGCTCTTCTTTGATTAGATTCCAGGAAGAGTTCTGTGACACCAGGTGTCTATGTTCTGCTATAGAGCTGCTGAGGGAAAAAAAGTATTAGTCTTTAGACCTGGTTTTGGTTTATCTGACTTGTGTGCTTTATATGGTGCCACTTGGTCTAAGTATTCTTAAAAGTATAAAAAAACTTGAGCTGGGGAAAAAAGTGTATCTAAGGAAAGCCTGCATTTTGAAGTGTCAGTCTTAAGTGTAGACAAACTTTGTCATTTTAGGATGCTGAATTAAAATTTGATATTATTTTATGGCTCTGACGTTTAGTCTTACAAGTTTAAGAATTAAAAGGACCAAAAAGATATGATCTTATGGTACATTCAAGTATCCAAAAAGATAGGATGTTGTGATACATCGTTACATAAGGAACTGGCAGAAATCTCTTGCACCTTGTCACCTTAGTGGTGTAAGGAAAAGAAAATGGCACTCCCCACCTTGCACAGGCTGAACACCGATCCATGCATCTGTAAGCTGGATTTTGATAATACCAAAAAGGATTCTATATCTACACTTGGACTTTTAATTTATTCCCTGGAAAACCTGCCAGGCATTGAAGTGCAACACTCTGAAACAGCACCTGGGCATAAATATAGAGTTAAAAAATGTGTTGGGGCCCGCTCCTGACAGCTGTTAGTGTGTAGCCAGTTTGGGTCAGAGGCTAAAGGATTTTACCAGCATTAATACAGGCTGATCCTTGTCAGCTGGCTTCAAGGACTGGCATGTTCCTGGCAGTTTTAATTTAGTAGGCTAGATATAGCCTGGCAGTTCAGTTAGGATTCTGGTTGCAATCCCTTAGGAAACAGCTGCAGTGGCTTAAGACTTCATTGTCCTCACCAATAGATGGTTGCCATCTTCCTG
Organism: Microhierax caerulescens; assembly: GCA_035590215.1. Classification (NCBI taxonomy): domain Eukaryota; kingdom Metazoa; phylum Chordata; class Aves; order Falconiformes; family Falconidae; genus Microhierax; species Microhierax caerulescens. The sequence goes on along the minus strand of JAVJGJ010000037.1, from coordinate 66,885,003 downwards.
CTTGAAATTATTGCTATCGCTGCAAAGTTAACAAAACAAAACATACTTGTACCTCAGCTGCTTCTGGGTAAACACCAGTACTGACTCAGTGCTGCTGGTAAAAGTAGTCTATAACAAGGTATTAAACTTTGTATTGGAAGAGATATACTTACTCCTTTTGCTCCATCAGTTGTGCCACAAGACCTGTAACTGGCAGAAAGATGGGGAAGATGGTCACAGACGGAGGTGTGAGATTTCAGTTGTCAGTGGCCTTGGCTAGGAGCACTACAGGGTTATACAAGTCATTCTTTTCCAGCTCTATCTCCAGGTGCGGCTACAGAACCATTTCTGCATCTCCACCACAGTGAGTACTGGGTACCAGTGAATTCCAGTTGCCGTGGGCCAGTAACAGAGATTTTAGGGACTGGAGATCTGGAGGATTGTAAAAGCATGTCAGCTCTGATGGCTTTAATTGATAGAAAGCAGTGGTTAACTACACCGAGATTCTGATTGTTCTTCAGTTCCCATTGAAGTGGAGCGCAGCTACTTTTGCTGGGGCTGTTGTGCATCACACACCATCACAAGTTATAAGGCAGTGGTGGAAGACCAGGTTCCACGGGTACCGTCAGGGCTGTGTGGCTGTTGACTGCTGGAGGGTCTTGTTTGCTCCAAAAATACATTGGCTTGAACATTCTGTAGCATATTAACCTGTCAGAAACACAGAACATGAAACAGTATTAACCCCTTGGCTTTATAGAACATAGTCTTTTCTCAAAATAGATGGCTGTGTATGCCCGTGCACAACTGTCCAGCTGGAGGGTGAGGGTTGTTGCTGGGATTGTATGTAAATGGGAATATTTCATAATGTACTTCTGGGTGCCAGGAAGGACATGATGCTCTCTGCCTGTTCAAATGCCTGCTTACATAATATCTTGATTCAACAAAACATTGCTTTTTCTGAGCTGTTCAGTTAATAGCACTGCCTAATTAATAAGTTCATCTTGACTTCCCATGGCTGCTCTGCATTCCTGTGAATGATTGCATCTGCGCTGCTTGTCTTCACTCTGGATTCACGTTTTAACTCTTCTTTACATCTAGTGCTCTTTGTTAAGTTTACAGATTAGCTTGGAAAATATATGTTGTACCAAGTCAAAACAATGGGTGGTGATTATTGCCTTTTTCCCTAAATTACTAGTAATCTTTCCTAGTATTAATTAGTTCAGGGTATGAAAAATGCAAGGAGGAGGAAGCCAGAGCTAGTTTAGACTATCAATAGCTTTTAACAGAATGCACCTTGCAAAACATCTGTGCTCATTGCAGCCAATACAAAGCTATTAATTAACATCAGGTGATGAAAAAAATGTTTCATTGTTTTTGACTCTAAGTAGAAACTCTCCAGATTTTGGAAGAAAACTTGAACATTTGCCTGTATTTTAAATGTAATTAGCATCAGAGTTTCAGATTTATATTTTTATATGTATTTTCTCACTGTTGAACAGAAATCTGATCAAACTACACTTTTTTAACATTTACCTGATCTTTTTTGTTATAGTTTGTGGATACTTCTAAGCAACCATAAATTTTTTTCTTCTACTCTTATTCATAAAGTACAGGAGACTGTTGGGTTTTGGGTCTGTTTTACATTTAGCAAGTGTTGGATTTTTCTAATGCATACAATCAAAATTATTTTCCTTACAGAAATGTGAACTTACTACAACTGAGGAATACATAATTGTAGAGTAGGATGGGAAGGATCCCAATGTAGAACATCTTAACAGTTCCAGGAAACACTTCAAGCAAAGGTAGGAAAGGAATAAAATTTTATATATTTGTGGAAATATCCTAAAATATGCAGATATAGTCTAGTTTGGAAACCACATACTATTATGTCCTTTCTTGAACGAGTCTGGGCTGGGCATGAAAGTGCATTACTTATTTTAAGGCAGATCATTGTTAGTAGGTAAAGACTTCAACAAATTTATACTGCAGTTAAGGCCTAAATGGTTTTCTTGGTACAGAAAAAAAATAGTGTGACGATATAGAGTTGTTCATACCTGTTTGCCTAATCTATTTATGCCACATTCATAGGTAGTATGGTCTCAGATTACATTTGAAATAACATGTAAAGGGATTAATTTAGGAAAAAAAAAAGATTCACCTCCAAACTGTATCAACCAAAGGTGCAGCATTGAAAGAGGTGTGAGAAGGTATGTTTCTTTTACTTTCTCTCTGTGTCCAATGCAATGAAAATATGACTGAACTCTGTCCTTGCCTGTACTGACTAGGGGGGTTATCCTGCTCTGGTAATGCATCACAGCCAAAATGCCTGTAGGAAATATGTAATGTACCTCTTTATTTGGAATGGATTCTACAAAACACCGTTACCTTTTCATGCACCACCTATTCAGCTACACAGGCTGAGCGCTTGTTAGAGATAGTTTTATTAATACTGCGTCCAAGGGACGTTCTGCAGGAATAAGCGGTTTGCACTTACTAATGCACAGATGTAAGATGTGACTGCTATGTTCCTAGCAATCAAGCCTTTCCATAATGATAGTTAACAGCTTCAAAAATAAATGTATATATTTAAGTAGCATAACTATTATTTAAGTGTATTTCAAAAGGTTAACAAGGGATGTAGACATTTTTATCTAGCCATAATGCTGTTTTTCATTGTGGAAAACATACCTCTGCAGAGCAAGATGATGTTACGACCTAGGCTTTAAAAGCATGACAACGTAGCAAAACTGCACATTACACTGAACACAGTTCCTTGAATGGCTTAGTAGATGTGAAGTTTTTGTTAGAAATACTTAGGTTTGATGTCTCAATTATCTCATAGATGTGGGATATTTGAGAATTCAGACTTAGAGCCATTTGTGCTTTAAATACTTTATAGTGTCTTGAGGAAAAAGATTAGAAATTGATCTACTTCATATTTCCTTTACTGAGTTGAACTGGTCAGTTTGTGTTATTGGTCGAACATGGACAATGTATACCCTATATGAAAACAGGGAAATATTTCTACTATTATTTTGAAGAACTCTCCAAAACAAGAATAATCTAGAGCTTTTTAATATATAAATCTATGTTTATGGCCGTGGTAGGTAGAATGTGTTTGAAGCATAATGGGGTCTAGTCCAATGACGAAGTGAAGATGTGAATTGCTTCCAAGATGCAGGTGATTATTATTGCTGAAGGACATGGCTATTTCTTATGAAACTAAGATACAAGCCCACCCTGTCTCTTCTGCTGGGGGGAGAGAGGGGAAATTGTGTTTCTTGAGGTATAAAATAAATCATGATTAATCTTCTTGCAAGACTGAAATTTTGCACTAGTGTTAATGAACAAGTAAGTGCTGTTTAGTGGGGTTTTTTTTAAACTTTCATGTTTACATTAATGTTGAAAATTAGTAGTTTTATATAAATAAGAAAAAAAAACTGTTGCATGCTGCCTGCTTCTTTCGTGTTCTTCTCTTTCTTCACATTTGAAAACAATTTGTAGATTTAAAACAAAAAAAAAACCCAAACAAAAAGATCTGATGGGCCTTTCACAGATCCACCTAGGTAATCTTTAGTGGTGGAACAAGCTTATATAAATAAATATCAATTTGGACTGGTGCTTGTTTATTGTATCCTTAAAGGTCTTCAGAGATGGAAGATATCTCCTCAGGTGATATGTTTTGATTTTCCACCTTCTTCGCTGCTAGAAAGTTTTCCTAAGTGTCCATTACTTCTACATAATTTCTTTCTTTGTAGGAATGTATGCGTTTATGCGTATATTTATGTATTTGAGGACAGTTACCATATTTCTCTTCAGCCTTCCTAGTAGCCTTTCTCATAGAGTGAGATCTCTAATCATTCTCTGGATTGCTTGCAGTTGATTGTGCCCTTCCTGAACTGTGGTTCCCCAAACTGGGCAAGATCTCATGATGGAAGGCTTAACAGTGTGGACTGAAGAAGATACATTACTTGTCTGTTACACTTCTCTTTATGCATGCTGCATGGTATTTTGCTGGTTTTTTACAGCACTATGTTGGCTTTTTTTCAGGTCCTGATTCACTATGGACTAAATTCTAAGGTCAATTTTGCCATTCTCTATTTGTGCAAGTTGGATTATTCCTATCAACATGTATCTGTAATGATTTTTGTTTTCCTCTTTTTTTTAGGTCATTTTTCTAATTTGTTTGGAGTTATAATCTTTCCCCCAGTGTATTTGCAGTCGTCTGTTCCATCTTCATATCTTCTTCCAATCTCCTAAGCCTATTACCTTCACCATAGTCTGCTGACAGTACTGAATAGTACCAGGTACTGGAGAGACCACTGTAACCTAATACATCCTTTATCACAGCTTTACTGGGAACCACTGATATTCTGTAAGTAATTTTTTAATTTCCTTTTCACCTACCTAACAGCAATTTCAGCTAGGCTTATTTCTCTAGCTTGCTTTGCAAATGTCACATGGAACAGTGCCAGAGGTCGAGCTGTGTGACACCTACAGCATCTCCTGTTCATAAGGCCTGTTACCCCCGACATAAAGGCATTTAGATGGGTTTAACAAGCTTTGCTCTTGACAAAGCCATGGTAGTTGCTGCTCCACTCTTCTTAAATTTTAGAAACGGGTTTTGTATTTGTTCTTGTGTGTTCTTAATCAAAGTCAGACAAGGATTTGTCCCACAAAAAATATTATCTTCTTCCCCTAAAAGTATGAATTAAAAAAACCGACACCAACAAACCCTCCCACCTCCTAATAACTTCTAATCCAAAAAAGATAAATAGAATCTAAAATTCAGTCTCATGCATTGGAACCTAAACTATATCCAAATATATATTATTTTTCTAGATATTTTAAAGTTTATAATTAGAAAATGTGAATTTGAATAAAACCCAAACAAACGTGTTTTTGATTGGTAACCTAATAACCCTCAGGTGGATTAGAAGTTCTCATGATCATCAGTAGCTGTTTCAGAAAGCACATTTACCTCCCAAGAAAATTCCTATCAAGCATTTGCTTACATATTTTCCTAAATAAAGATGCATTTATAAGTCATATAAATCATGATGCCCCTCTGTGGAGATGTAGATATAGTAGCTGCAAGTTCACTGATCAATTTCTGTGCTAATATAGTATTATATATTATATATATACTTTATTGTATTATGTATTACATATATACTTTAATATGGTATTATATATATTATTATATTAGGAAATAGGAAGTATTTCCTAACATTTCTTTTAAGAAAGAAAAGCCAAGGTAAAGCAAAGCAAAGCTGATGTTATCTGTTGGGTCCTACTGTGCAGAACTCAAGGACACTGTCATCTAGTTCTTTTGACAGCTTGCAGATCTTCTCACATCCTTCTTACCTTTAGGTTTCCATGATTTGGAGTGGTCAGAAGGTAGAACATGGCTGGACTTTGCCATGGTGTTACATATCTGTAAGAAAAAAGTTTATATCCTCCAGTCACAGGGCATTTGAAATAAGGACCTTCAGAAAAGGGATCTGGAGGTAATCTGCTGAGTGTAAATGGGAGAAATAGCTGGGGTTTTTCAGTGGCTTCATATGTGCAGTCTGTGTGGAAATGAGTGGCTTTAAGTACATTAGAAAACTGGAGAAGAATCACAGCTGTGTGTTTCCTGCCTTTTGAATATTACGTTATGTAATATGTTTTCTGTCTTCCCACTTTAAAATCCTTCCTGTGAAGGCTTTTAATTTTGGCTTATTGGTGTTTTTTTGCCTTTCAGCTTTTTACATCAGACCATAGTGATTTTTTTCAGGTCTTTCCTTTTTTGTTATTCACTTTTACTGTGTTTTTCTGATTTTTGTTTTCTCTTTATCTGCTGAACAGAGTGGCTCATTTAGAGCTATATTTAACAACACTTTTTACCATCTCTGTCGTCATTCCTGGAAATAAGGTAGCATTTATATAATCAAGTCATACTCTAGCCACTGCTTTCCTGTACTTGCAAGGTAAAATGAAAATTCTATTTGTGATTCATCGGGGTAATTGTAACATTTGCCAGAGTACACGTGGGCAGGTAAGTACATACACAAGTTAGATAATCGGGTCAATAGTGGACAACTTATGCTTAACAGAACTTGACTTTGTAAAGGTGGGTTTAATCCAAAATGAATTGCCATTTGATGGAGAAGTTTCTGCAGAACTTAGAGGTTCAAAAGCATCTTGCCCATATTAAAAATAACAAATAACTATGCCCAGCGTCTTGGATGTATACATATGAATACCACTTTTTATGATCAAGTCAGATATTTTAACATCATCTTAACTGGTAAGTTCTGGTAATAGTTTGGGACTCTGTTTTGGATATCCAAATTGGATCTGTTACTTTGTAAACTGTGAATAGCACATATATTTTCTTCTGCTTTTTCCTTTGATGTAAACCTACTGTCAAGGTGAAGAATGAGAAAAAGAAGTGGAAACACACACACACACACACACACACACATATATGTATATATTGGGTTTTTTTTCCAAAAGAAAGATCTTTTGACTCTGATAACAACAGTAATAGCAGGCCTGGCATGTAGGGGAACTGGCACAGTTTTACTAGACAGAGTATCCATGGCACGATTGCTGCCTCTCTTGCTGCCCCCTGCCATGTCCTGCCATAGGCAGGTAGCGACTTCATCTGTGCCTAGAGCTGTCCTTGAAAACATTCAAATACCCAGAGCAAGGCTGCATAAAATATGGCTGTGCGTTTCCAGAACAACTTGCAGGGTTTCTCTGTTTTGCTCTGCAGTGTTTTTTAAAATTTATTTATTTTTACATTCCAACCTTCAAGGCTTTTTCCCTAAATCAGAGCTTGCTGATATGAAAGGGAGAAAAAGGGAGCCTTGATAGACTCATGTTGAGCGGTGGGAAACCTCCACTCAGATCTCTTCTTGGTGTAACTCAAAGCACACTTTTCCTCTTGAGTGCTCTGATGCAAAACTGAATCTCTAACGTTACAAGGTGATTCTCTCAACTATCATGAAAAGTAAAAGACTACTCCACTGTTTCTCAACTCAAGGTAATGATCACTCCCTCAGAATTAAAATATTTTACCTTCTGTAAACAGGATCTTTCATCACTTGCTGACAGGCTACAATCCTTGCATGATGAAGTGAGTTACTAGATGAAGTTAGAACTACCTTCAGTAGTACTTGTCTACTGAACTGGAATTGAAAATCAGAATTACTTGTTATGTTACTCAAATAATTGGTGCTAATCACCACTCCTCTCTCATTTCCAACCTTTAAAATGGAAATTGTACTGATAGAACCTAAATCAGCAAACATTTGTGCTCCAAACTTGGATGTGACTATTTTCAGATTTGCTGCACTTTCTGTAAATGTCATAAGGAGAAATTTTTTTTGAACAGAACCCTTAACTTGTCAGCTATTGTGCATAAATTAGATACAGAACTCCACCTCACTCTGTATGTCTGTACAAATTTGCACATTTTATATGCCATGAAGTGGATGTAAGTGTTCACATGTGAAATTACACTCTAGGCCAACTTGAAAATTGGACCTCACATTGATTCATTAGTTATTCCCCAGCTTCATAGATAGGCCAAGCATGTTTCCAAAGTTACTAAGGTCAAGATCTCATCAGGAGATGCTGGACTGACACTCAGGGTGTTGCAGTTTTGCTCATTCTTTCATAGGTTTTTACAACCATTTGGGCCATAGGCCTGGTATAATACATGTAACTTTCCTGCCCACCCCCCCCATACACACACACACACAAAAAAAAATAAATGTTACTGTTTGTGACAAGTTCATTCTTTAGGTAAAGGATTTTACGTTACAAATTAACACCAATTCCCTTTTTTCATAACTAAAAGTTTAGAATGCTGCATCACCTAGCAAGTAAAAAAGCCATGTGAGATATCAATATTCCATTAAATGATTCATTATATATTAATGATTCAAAATGTGAAAAAGGGGAAGTGAACTTGTTTCAAAAAGTGAATCAGTTTCATTCTAGATCTTGTTGATAAGTTTATTTTATCCAAATTCACCTTTTCTCATGTCTTAAATGTGGTCATTTTCTCCCCTTCTGCTTTCATACCAATTTTAACTTTTGTCTGCTAGGTTAAAAAACATCGAAATGATTTTTGCTTAAAACCCCACAAAATTAAAAGAAATTAAAAGCTGTTGTAACACTTTCTCACTTTCTGTTACAATTCTCCCTCTCCCTCCCATACCCTGATAAGAAGTGGCAATAGCAGTACGTTAAGCTAAGCTTCAGGGACTTGATAGAAGTAAAGAGACCACAGACCAAGAAAAAAATCAGAGAAATAAAGCTATCAAATAGTTTGTGGCCCAAGAATTCTGGCTGCAGTGCTTCTTGTTACCAAATTTTATATAAAATGTAAAACTATGTTACAATAAAATATGGAATTATAAAAGCTAGGTAGCTTAAACAGGGTTTCGCTGTACCCTTACTTTTTCAAATGTCTAAAAGTGATGCACCAAAATCAGTTCCAGGCTGTGCACAGGCTGGGGGCTCCCTGGGGCTGGGTGGAGTAGGGGTTCCCCAGGGGATGTCAGGCCCATGTATTGGAAGCGGGGTTTTTTGGTAGCCCCAGTGGTCTGGAGCACCATAATTCAAGTCATGGATCAGGACTCCTTTTGTTGTAGACAGTGTAAAAACACAGGACAAAGAGACAACATCCACTCCTAGAAGCACAGGGAATATGGGGATAGTAAAACCGAACACGAGATGCTACTGGTTGGTGTAGCATCACACCTGTTTCTGATGCTGGTTTCTGAGCATAACACCTCTTGCTGCCGACAAGTTTACTTGGAGGCATCTGAAAGAAGCAAGGTTTGGGGAGAGGGATAAACATTTTGCTTTGCACATGTTCACTGGGGGGGTCTCTGTCTGGTGTGAGTGATGGGGAAAGCACAGAGGTCGTACAATCTCATTATTAATTTTCTTTGGGTGTAAGTGGCCATTGCAAGGTCCTGTGAGCTAGGTGCAGCATTCATACACATAAAAGCTCTGCTTCTTTCCCCAAGAGTTCATAGCCTGAATACACCATATCAAAAGAGATTAATGGAGAGATTCAATTAGATGGCTTTAAAATTACACAAAAAAGTCTGCAGTGAACTTGGTTGAATTGTGTCCTGAATTCCAACCCAGTGACTTAGCAACTAAATCATCTTTTCTGACTCCTACTCTGACTCCTAAAGCTTGCTTCCCACACACACACACAGTACTTCTCTTAAATTAAACTTTTAAAATTAAACAACTGCCAACGTAAAGGATATTCATGTTTTGACTATACATAACAAAGTGATAATTCTATTGTGAGTTCCCAATGGTGTTAACATGATTTTTAGAACCTATCTTGAGATTTTATTTAACATATATATTAACACCTGTTCAGGTAGCCTGGCCGGAGTGTTTCCTGCTTGGGTGTATAACTGTGTCTTGCCTCCATACCGCTCAGTCTTTTTTGATGGCACAGATGGAAAAAAGATGGAGGAAGGATAGCTTTACAGCTATAGCAAAATGTATTAAATATATTAATAGTGTGTGTATATGAAAGAGAGATAACTGTGCATTTGACGACAACCTCTCAACCTGTAAAATCTTTGTTTCTTGCCTGATTTGGGGCACAGAACTAGCAATGCGACAGAGCTACAAGGTCATTTGTTTATATGCTTTCTGAGTCCCATGTGTGATAAACTGATTTGCAGTTGCGGTTTTGATAGGCACATCCATTTGGAAATGCAAGGAAGAGGCATGCAGTTCAGAACAGGTTATCCCTTTTAGTCCATTCCTTTTTGCTTTATTGCTGTGTGTAAGCAGAGCAATTTGATTTTGGTCTTCCAATCACACCTATCTTGATAGTCCAAAATGTCAAATGATATATGAACAGCTACATAATATTTTTATTGTGTACTTTTTGTGACCATTAGTGTAACACAAAACTGAAAAGTAATATGATGTAAACCATTTTTTACATCTACAGGCTTTCATATAGCTCATAATACTATATTTAAACATCCTGTAATGAAGTAATTTAATGTTCAAAATATGCAAATTATAGCAGCAGGCTTTTTAACATTTTAAATGGTCTTTGTCTAATAAAATGAGTCATTTTTCACTTATCAAATTCAGAAATAAAATTGCATACAGCTATTCTTGTTCTTCTAAATGAGAATAGGAACAGTATTTCTTTTATTGCCTGTCAGTTCTGAATTGCTTTAAGTGCACTGTGGGTGGACTGTGCTCTGATACTCTCTTTTCAGCATAGCACCCAGGCATCAACTGGGGTCTAAGAGTCACCCTTTTCATCGGGGTGGGTCTGACTGATGATTCAAAAGAGTAATGCAACTATAACCTACCATTTCAGTTCAGGCAAAGCCATATTTTTTTCCAAGTAGTGCTTCAGTTCTACCTAGTGGAGCATGTCACCTTGTTTCCACGCCAGTGCGTGCTAGCTTGTTGCTAACTAGGAATAGCTCTGTTGGCTGTTAATGCACTGAGTGTGAGGTCGCCCAAGAGGATTTTTTTTCTTCTCTGCCATCTTGTATTTTTAAACAACTGTAAACTGTAGGGATGAACGTTGGCCTTCTAAAATACAGGATGTTTCTTAAGGGAAAAGAAATAAACCCATATTTCTAACTTAGTGTATGTCCACAGTATTCAGATCATTGTTTTCACTGGAGGCAAGCTCGGCTCCAAGCTGTTATTTATTAGTAGAGCTTCTTATGAGTTAATCTCTAAAAAAAAATAGATGTGTAGAATATTACTCTGAAAAACATAGGTATATTGGCTGCCTTGACGTCTACTACTATTGAAATTGGAGGCAAATAAAGCTCTTCTAAAAATCTGGTCCATAAACTGTGTGGTTATCTTTCTTTTTCCTTACTTAGTCCCATGTAGACCTGTGTAATGTGTGGACTTGGGTGTTTTTTTTGTTGTTTGTTTTTAATATTGACTGAGTGTAACAACAGCAATGAAACCTGTCTAGTGTGTGCTGAGCAGTTTGATATAAGAAACTGCTGCATGTGTCAACCTAACAAAACTAAAATGGTGGATCTTTGCATTATTTGAGATGTACTGTCATTATCTTTCCAGATCTTGTATTTGAAACAGAATACTTGAAAGATCTTGGTAGAAAAACCTTTCTAATACTTGCTGTAAAGTCCATCTGTCAGAGATCATATGAAGAAATATTCAAATGTTATTTTGTGCTTTTATTTCAAAATACTCCCTAGCTGCAACTACAGTATACAGAAGTTGAGGTAATAAGACACAAAATAGAGGCACTCCTGATAGTTTTTTTGAGGTTAAATAACCTATCACTGCTCAAGTTCCCAGGTGTGGCTGGAGCTTGTATAGGTATATCTTGGTTGGCTTCAAATGAGCTAATTGGTTCTGCTAGCGCTGTGGAGCATTGTGGTCTGTGGGAGCTATTTTGACTGAGGCCTTGAAAAAGTTTGCTGGCTTTGTGAAACCAAAGCTGATCTCTCACACAGGTAACATACATCCACATTAACTGGAATGATACCTCTGGAATGAAGTACAGATGTGCCATGAGGATAGTCAAACACAGCTCCAGTGACAAAATCAGTCAAGCCTTACAGGCTTGTGTAATTAAAGGTCATTTTTATCAGGAAAAGAAAATACAGTACTGAGAAATTCAGTGAGATTTAAGTAATTCCTGCTATAGGGATACATGTAAGCTTATCGATAAGTATTTCTTTAAACTGGGTCTTCAATAAAATAGGATAATGTAAATGACAGGAGATTATAAACCGTGCCTTGTGTTTGCTGTTTCTCAGAACAAACTGGTTCAGTGGCTGGAAAGATAATTTTGAAGGGTTGTATTGACGATGTAGTACTAGGGAACGCCTGTCACGGCTTCTTAGGTACTGACTGTGAATCTGGTGATACGGCTAATGGTGAGCAGTTTTGCTGCTGTTAGGCTCAGGTACTACTGTTTAGATTTTCCAGCAGCAGGTTCTTGTATTAGTGCTTGGTGTGTTATCTTTTCAGCCAACAAAAGATCTGCTCAAGTTATGATTTAAAAGCCTTATCTTTTAAAGCTGTAATGGTTATTACTGAAGAACTGTGGAAAGGTAAATGTAAAAATCTTTGAGATGTTTCATTCCTGTCTTATGTTTTCTGAGAAGAAATCATTCAGTTTTCAACAAGAGGTGAAGACTACGGATGTCTTTTGGTAAGCTTTGAGTGACCCTGTGCTGGGATCCTGGCACCAATGTTTCATGCTCTAGCCTCTTGCTTGCATCCTCCCTGGTCAAGGTCTGTTCCATTTCATCCATTCCTCAGTAAAATATATGGGAAAAATTAGGGAATTTTATTTGTTTGCTTATGAAAGAAGATGAAGAGAGGAACACTGAAATTCTTTTCCAGTTCTGCCTGTCCTTCAAAAAAATGGTAAACTTCAAAAAAATGGTAAACTTCAAAAAAATGGTTCCTGCATTGCAGATAGATAACTTACTAGTCCAGCCCTGTCTGAAACCCTTAAATGCAATTAATTAATCTTCTGTCTCTCCATTTGCAAGTGAGCGTATATCCTTTAATTTAGTCAGGATGCTGTTATATAGTGGCGGATGAAATGTCAGCAATGAATACTAAGGATTTTGATTTCTGGATAAAAGAAACATCCTTCTGCCCAACGAAATACTGAGTTATGTGCAGTCACAAGAGTAACCTTGTTATGTGGCTGTTCACACAGAAAACACAAAACATTCTGCTTTTTTAAAGTTTGTGTATATTGTCAGCACTTTATGTAATGCTTTATATTGTCAGCATTCAGGGCATCTGCTCTGGCACCTTCATTCTCTGTTGAGTGGTTGCTGATGCAGCTTGCTGAATTTTAATGGTCAGTGATACTGAATTGCCCAGGGGCAGAGTTAACATGCCTACAGACATCCTTACACTGGAATATGACTGTGATTGTGGCTTAATGCTCTAAACATCCAGACAGGGCAAAGTCTTGGTTTACATACCTGAAAGTCTCTCTGCTTTGTTTTGTTTAGTTTTGTTTTCCAGACTAGTTGCCTTTATGAGGGATATTACATCATGTCTTGTTTATAATGGAAATTGGAGTATAGTATAGAAATACTTGATCTCATTTTGGTGATATCAGTGGGGTAAGTAGTTTGGGCTAATTTGTCCTGCAGAGTATATTTCTGAGTATTGAGACAGGTGTTGATGCTTTTCTGTACTGAGGTTACATGCAACAGTGTGGGTTTTGTGGACAGCTTCTGGTGATTAAGCTGGTTTAAAAGCATGTGTAATATTACACTGGGACATTTTATGTAGATATGTTTATGGACCTACTGGATATTAGGGTATTTTGCTGAATCAGTCATCCAAACCCCTAGAACCTTGCAGAGTTAAGTCCCTGGCAAAGTGAGGCACCACAGCAGTCTGGGAAGTTAATCCACTCCAGTGCTATCACATCTAGTGTCATTGCTCTTTCTGATCCAGCTCCTGTCAAACAGCTCCTCTCAACCATACAATGGACACATGTCATCGTGTCTGTTTAGCTGTCACTCTAAAACAACAAAAAAAGAAGGCATTGTGTTTCCAAAATTGAAAAAAAAGTACTGATTTTTAACAGTTCTCATGTAATTTGGGGATCTCTTTCTTAAAAGTCTTTATTTACTCTTTTTTTTTTTTTTTAACTGCCCCCCCCCTTTTTTTCCCTCATATCTGAGTGCTGTGAAGTGTGTAGTATTTTATACACTTACTAGGAATACTTAGAGTATCACAAAGAATTGTAGTGGTTTTAATAATTTCTAAAGACAAATATAAGAATAACTAACTGATACTGTACCCTTTCCAAGTTATGGAGCTAAGGCAAAACAATAAACAACCTCAACCCCAAAGGAGTTTCAGAAAAAAAACCCCATGAATTGCTAAGATCTGTGCTTCAATCAGAACAGGTTTTGCAACCCTTATTCTCAAGACACTCTGATTAGATCAATTTAGAATATACTATAAATCTAGCAAATTATTATCTCTGAAATAAGTTTAGCAGACAGTTCAGTTTCAGAGTGAGGAGAATTAAGCTGATTTTAGTGGGTTTTGTAGGTGCAGTAAGTACAAAAAACTTGATAGGATCTAATGAAAAAAGTTAACTTTTATTATGGCAAAACAGTAAGTATATGACTAAATGCTTACTGATTAAATTCTGAAAAGTTGGTTATGAAAAAATCTGTGGTTATTTTTCAAAATCATCTGTTATACCTGTTCAGGACAGAGCTCAATAGAAGAATATGGGTAGAACTGAATTTCTCAGAAAGAATTCAACCTCTAGAGGAAGTTAGACAGAACTTAAAATGAGAAGATTGCTGCTGATGGATGCCCTCCCTTTATCTTGTTTTATCTCAGATTTCAGAACCTATTCTCTTTTATTGACTTTGGGATGCCACAGCAATGGAGGAGTAATTATTCTCATTTTAGTTAGAAAAGAACATATTATGTGTTCAGTTTGTATTCCTCATGTAGTGTTAGCTGACTAATTATCACCTCCAAAAGTGATAATGGTTGACATTAAAACATTTGACAATGGAAATTTGCTCTTCTAAGCCTAGTGAAGAATAGTAATCATACGCTACTAGAAGTTAGCTTTTGTCAAATACAGTTCTTAATGTTGATCTCTCCTGCTATTTTTTCAACAAGAACACAACTGATCTCGATGGGTATTACCATCTGCTTTTCTGCTAAAGTGATGAAGTGATGGTGATCATCCAAAAAGATGATGAACAATTTATTCCAAAACAGTATTTCTAGCCTTGATGTTTAGGTACCAAGCTGTTGAACTGCTGATACTGAGATCTCATTTACATGAGCATTAACTTCTGTAGCTCTTGTTGATCTATAGCAACCATCCCCATCAGTGACTTTTGTATGTACTTCCTGTCCTGCTCATAACCAGGAACAAAACATGATAATATTTCTTTTTGTAAAAAAAAAAAACAACAAAACAACTTCCTTTGTTATTATGTAAAAATGAAAATGTGGTAAATCTGATAGTAATTCTGAATTCTGTATAATAATTTGTTACAGGCAGTCCAATGACAATCACTGAAGTCTTTCCCATTGGTACCGGAGTACATAATGTGGTCTTACTATTAGGTTATCAAATAGTTTCTTGGTGATAAGATTCTTATGGCTTTTCTGGTTTTATTTTGTAAACAACCAAATGAAAAAATACAGGGCAACAATGGTTTTGTTTATCAAAGAGCTGAATCAGAGCAGGAGTCCAGAAAATTAGTATTTGTGGATATGGGATATCACCACCACCAATTCAGAAGTTCTTTATAGGAATATTCATACTAGAAATAACATTTTGGAAGATTTTATTTATTTTTTTTTGTGATAAGCATTGCATAAGTAGTATATATACTGTATAAATTAGGACTTGTAGAGGTGCATTATTTTCAGAGTGAAGAATGACAAAACAAAAAACCACCGCCCAGTTCAAGTTCTTTTGTTTTTGTTGTGCTTTTTTGTCACCAGCTCATTCAGAGATGCTTTGGTGCCTGTCTTCTATTTCAACAGGCAATTAATTGCCTATCTGGAGAGTCATTGACTTGGGGATTTTTTCCTCTCCAGATTTTGTGATTGATCAGGGCCAGTGCCATAACTAAGACTGAGTCCTTTAGTCATTTTCCTCTTGTAACTTTTGCTGCCATTGCAAATAGGCATGCAATTCTTGGAGAAAAAGAAGCAACTTCAGGCAAAAGTCTGGAATGAGCAGAACAAACCATCCTCAAGGTGCATGTTTACATGCTGTCACAGGGCTGAATTGTGGCATGTTCTGGTGCTCTTATGTTGTAAAAAAAATATTAAGGAGATGATACCTTATTCTGCAACTGACACCTTAAGCAGAGATTGAGATGTTAATTCTTAATCTTTGAAAGAATTGTAACTTCAACTTTCCAAAAATAGCTTTTCCAGCATTTTTAATGGATCTGAATCTATGAGCTTCTCTCAATAATGATGATACACACTGCCTTCCAGCTTCTTTCAAGAGCAAACTACCTTGAGTAAACATGAATCGCATAAGGATTCTGGCTTCCTGTCTTCACAGACTGTCTCTTTTGTCTGTTCAGGAATGGTAGTGCCCTGAAGAAATCTGCAGAGGAAACTAGGTACATAATCTGGTGCGTGGGCTAATGTGTAATATGCATTCTTTCACCTCTTAGGCTATACTCCTGTAGTAATTTGAAGTGCTTTTTCAGCTATGAAGGCAAAGAATGCAGAAATTAATGAGAATTTATGTTCTCATACAGTTACTTAACTCCTAGTAGACTGGGTCTCGGAGGAAGAAATATAAAAGCATGCAGTGGAATGATCATGCTACAAGGCAGTGACATTGTCGGGCTTTTTGCGTTTTCATTGCCTTGATTTCGTAACTTTATGCAAGTGTCTTGTGTAGATAGCAACTTTAGCTTTTAATTACTTCCTTTTGTTTCTGTTTCAGGGGCAGTGAGCTCATTCTGTGTCACAGGTGACTATATTTAGATGTTGTGGGAGGAATGCAGTGAAGCCTCACTGAAGATCAGTTGAATTCAGGAAACGCACGGGCCAAATGCTGACCTAGTGCAGTTCTGTTATGTGCATGTTATTCACAGCCTTGCCACTCTTTGCATACTGTTGAAGTTTTAATTGTAGATTCTGCTCCTGTGAGTGCTTTTGGAACAGCAGACAAGTGACAAAATTAAAAACGGGTGCTGTAGTATCTAAAAATCATACAACAATTAGCCAGCTGCAATCAGGAACTTGGGCATATGCCCAAATAATGCTATGCATACTAAGTCTCAATATTTTACGTGTATATAGGAAGCGGTAGCCTTGTTAATAAATATGATACTTGTGCAACCTTAGTACCAAGTTCAAGCTGAGTTTTGAAGATGCATGCAATTTTGTATCAGGGAAGGATATGTCTGTCTGGAAAGCCTGCAATTTTAAGGTTGTGCCAAGTAACTAGATACCTAATTGTAGTGTTTTCTATTAATGGTGGATTCTTGTTTGAAAAAAAGGATAAAACATGTTTTGATCCATTGTTTTATTTGTTTAGCCTAGGTCAGGTGCACCATAAAGTACACTTTCCTCCACTGAATTAAAGAAATGATAAATAAAACAATCAGGTATTACAATGGGTACGCAGTTATGTTGGGTTCCTGTTTTTACGTGAACATGAAATACTGATATCTAGGAGCTACATGACTGAGGGTAAAAATGTTTAGAGACTGTACAGGATAGATGGTACTTTGACCATTATATTTTGCTATCCCAGCAACACAATTACTAATTCTGGGAACCAACAACTGTCACAATCCACTTTCTTTTGTACCTTTTTTTAGAAGGAAGTGGGATACCCTATCTCACTGGGTAGAATATGAATTTCCACAGCAATACCTTCTGGATTCAAGGGCTGGAACAATATTAAGGGAAAGTATTGTTATATATTTGCTCAGTTTTTATACTTAGGTGCTTACTGTTGATAATCATCATAGACAGGAAAAGGTGAGCCAGATGGAGCTTGTTCTGGCCAAGCACAGCTCCTCTGATGTAGTGGTATTCTGTGCAAGTCCAGGTGTGTTGAACAGCATGGAGCTCGGGTGTGCAAGCAGAGGATGTCACCTGGATGTAAGAACCTTTTCTGTTTACAATTGATTCACACCCTTTGCAACATAGAATGTGATATAGCTGATAAAGGGAAATTTATCTCTTAGTCTCTCACTCCTCTGCCAGACCAGCGACACTAACCTGAAGCTTGTCTTTTTCTAGGACAAACTGCATTGGTGACAGTACAAGAATGGGAGACACGAGCTTGGCAGACCAAGTATGGCAGCATGTTTGGAGAAATGACCAAGAAGAAAAGATGGTGTTCAGATCTTGCTATTTTAGTGGGTAAGGAGGGGACTGTATTGTTATTTGCTTCTTAAAAATAGGTCAAGTCCTACTCCTTTAATTCATAGCAAAACTCTTTCCGAATGTACATTAACAGGAGATAGCTGTCTTGTTCTGCAGGGTTTTGAATTTTTTAAGATTTAGAATAGAGAATAATAAAATAGTTCCAGTTGGAAGGGACCTACAATGACCACCCAGTCCAACTGCCTGACCACTTCAGGGCTGGCCAAAAGTTAAAGCATATTAAGGGTATTGTCCAAATGCCTCTTAAACACTGACAGGCTGGGGCATTGACCACCTCTCTAGGAAGCCTGTTAGTGTTTGACCACTCTCTCCATCAGGAAATGTTTCTTAACGTCAAGTCTGAACCTCCCCTGCTACAGCTTTGGACCATTCCCGCGTGTTCTGTCACTGAATCCCAGGGAGAAGAGCTCAATATCTCCCTTTCCACTTCCCCTCCTCAGGAAGTTGTAGAGAGCCATGAATTCAGCCCTCAGCCTCCTTTTCTCCAAACCAGAAAAAGCCAGCGTCCTTGCCCTGCCTGGACATGTCTCCCAGCCCTTTCACCAGCTTTGTTGCCCTCCTCTGGATGTATTCACATATCTTAGCATCCTTTCTTACATGGGGGGCCCAGAACTGCACACAAAATATGCAAGGTGAGGCTGCACCAACATTAAATAGAACATTTCAAAATAGATTCATGCCTTTATTGGGATAAAGCATGAGGCTTTCAAGACAAAAATACACCCCAACCATGTATATTGTTTTGACAACATCATGCTAGACTTTTTTTTTTTTTGTTTGTTTTATTACTTGTGCTATAATTTTAATATTTTGTGGGGAAGAAAAAAAGCCATCTGATATCTGTTAACATGATACAATTTGTGTGACTGTAGCTTCATTGTTGGTTCATTGAAATACTAAATGTGCTGTGGTCTATTTGATTTGATTTTATGGGATTAATTACTTGCCCTTTTGTCATGGTTTTTTGTCATGGCCAGCAGCTAAGCCCCATGCAGCTGCACACTCACTCCCCCCACAGCGGGATGGGGAAGAGGTTCAGAAGAGTAAAAGCAAGAAACTTGTGAGTTGAGTTAAAGACAGATGAACAGGTAAAGCAAGAGCTGCGCACACAAGCAAAGCAAAGCGAGGAATTCATCCACCACCTCCCATGGGCAGGCAGGTGTTCGGCCACCCCCAGGACTGCAGGGCTCCATCATGTGTAGTGGTTACTCAGGAAGACAAATGCCTGACTGTTCCCCCATTTACTTCTTCCCCCAGCTTCATATCCTCAGCATGACGTCATATGGTATGGAATATCCCTTTGGCTAGTTTGGGTCACCTGTCCTGGCTGTGTCCCCTCCCAATCACCCGTGCCCCTCCAGTCTTCTCACTGCAGGGCCCAAGAAATGGAGGGATCCTTGACTCAGTATAAACATTACCCAGCAACAACCAAAACCATCCGTGTGCTGTCAACATTGTTCTCCCACCAAATCCAAAACACAGCGCTGCACCAGCTGCTAAGAAGAAAATTAACTCTGTCCCAGCTGAAATCAGGACAGCTTTCCAATTCAAGCAGACTGGCATGGTTCATTTTTGACATTGCATAAAATACTGTTTCTTTGCTCTTGGTATTATATTTGATGTGAAACTCTCCAAAATTTTGTTATGTCTATATCCCTGAGACTAATGCAACCTTCCAGCCCTGTTAGAGACAGGTTAAGACATGGAGAAAGAACCTCCAGAGGATAAAATATTAAAATAAAATTGGAATAGCTTCTGACATCTATAATCAGAGGTCAAAAAGATTGAGCAATACAAGGCAAAATGAAAAGGAGTGGGGCAAGATGTTATACTTAAGATAAAAATAAGGATAATTGCTTTAACATCTGATGAAGTAACATTTGTACTTTCCTGATTTCTAGAAACTATCTGTAGTTTCTAGTCCCTACTTGAGGACTGGAGATCTAGACCTATTATCAGTTTACTAAATCCACTCAGAAAATCTTTGCTATGACCTCTTCACATCAGGTACTTAAAAGGTAATTGTGTTTTGGAAAGTTCAGAAGTTATTGTGCATTTTAGATTGGACTAATATTATTTTAAAAACATAATAATAATCCTGCCTTGACATAGTACACAGTGGTACATGAAAAAGTTTTGTGAGAAATTTTTTGAAAAAACAAGTTGTTCTTTGGATTACCTTCAATAAATATTGAGGATTTCAATTTCAAAGACTGTGATCTGAGTTCACCCTTGGTGAAAATGAGTTGGCTTCAATGGAATTACAGCAGGGAACAATCTGTTCCAGAATGCATTTTTACCTTAACTGTGTCACAGGGTGACGTAGCACCATGGCTGCAGAGGACAAGCCACTACATGGAGAATAGGAATGAAATTGGTTATTAAATAGAAGTTAACCTGTGCGGGTAGAATTATCAAAGGTGCAGGTGTGTCAGTAATGAGTAGTGCTATACATGTCTTGAAAATCACACAGGCTGACTCTTTGCAAAAACCTAAAATTATTAAAGAGAAATGCATATTGAGAAAGGTTGTTCTAAAAAACTTACTCGTGTATTTGAACAGAGTGATGCCATTGGCTTTGCTTATTTTAAAAACCACATCTGTGCCTGAATTTCAAAGCTGTATATAGCAAATTAGTGACATCTCTGCCTATCTTGTACTATGTCCATACCGAGACTAAAACAAAGCTTAGGTATCAGGCCATGACCTATGGAAAATAAACAGTCATTACAGACAAGGATTATGTTATCCAAGGATAATAATTCAGATTTAGCCCACTTTGGTAGCTCAAACAAGCAAAATTCAAGTAAAGCAATACTGAAGAAGAGCTCACACTTCTCCAAAGATGTGATATTGTTATGATAGAATGTCAGGCTGTTTCTTCAGTCTTGATTAAAATGTTTGGGAAAAAATTGAAAACAAAATTGGAAACCATGTATAACCAACCAGCTATTTAAAAACGCTTGTTTTTTTTGTTCAAAACTTAAGGTACCTCTAAATTGTTTATTTAATTTCATTCTCTGTTGTTTCCCAACCCCCTACCCCCACCCCCCAATCTATTATGTCTGATTTTTCATAGGAAAATATGAAGAAATATTGAAACAACAGGAGAGGCTGTTTTAATATTTCAGTCCTTGTTAAAAACATGTTACTGGAAGTGTCAACACAGAGCTGATTCCTATGAGGTATTCAGTTCATGAAGTTTGAAGGGATATAAGGCCCTTCAGATGTTTCTCTGAATTAAACCTTGAGACCTGTTGAGATTCACTGGTTATTACTTACCCTGGGCTTGGCTACAGCAAACTAAGTAAAAAAGGCTCAAATTATGTGGAATTGGGAAGGAAAGGAGGGCTTGTCAGCCTCAGGTGGTGACTCAGGACTGAGATGCCAGGGCAGGCAAAGTGCCTCAGACTTCTGCAAAGTGAGAGACTATCAGGATTTGGTCCCACTCTTTGGCTTCTTTCCCCCTTCAGGTAAACTCATTAAATACTTTTTTTCTACTAGTTATACTCTGTCCCCGCTCTAAGTTAGTTGCTGGGATCCTAGGGGGAGGAAGTTGCATCAAAGAAGGTCGTTTGCATGTAGAAATGTAAGCACGTCCAATGTTCTTTTTCACTGACTGATGAAAAAGTTGATCTTTTCCTCCCTTTTTCTGCAGAAATATGAACACCCTCATGAATGAGGAATGAAGAGCAAATTTCACAGGAATGACCAGCCTTCATGTACCAGCTTTTAAGTCTGATTTCTTGGAACTGAGAGAAGATACGGACTTCATCTATGTGGCATGCTTGGTCTTACTGCCCTGTGTTGCAGCCCTGTTTGCCACTAGCGTTAGAGCCACTTCACAACAGCTCCCCTTTCTGCTCCCTCTTCAGCCCCTCTCGCCACTGCCAGCAGTTGTCACGGTGTGCTCTGCCTGGCACAGTGAGGTGGGCTGCTACTCTTAAGGGGCATGCAATGGCGAAGCTGGTGGCAGCAGCCACTGTTGCCAAATCCCTGCTGCGCCACTGGCTGGGGGTCCAGCTTGGCTTCTCAGGCAGTGTACTCCAGGGAACTGGCAGCCAGGAGCATCCTGTGGGCTTTGGTCCAGCTCCTGTGTCAGCAGCTGGCCAGTGCTGTGCCAGTCTAGCAAATGTTTTAGTGTCAACAATAGAGGAATTCACTCCCTGGAGCTGCAGTTGTAGCATTTAAGACAACAGGCTGCAATACTCTATGTGTGAGTCTTATTTTCCTAGTGTAATGAGGATTGAGCCATCATTTTGGATAGCATTGGGGGCCATTCTGAATCAGACAGAGCTGCTTTATTAGAAAGCTTTTCTCGCCTGATGTACAAAACTTCAGCTATGAACAAAACTGCCTAGCTATTTACTATTCACATGTTGGATTGTAATCAGCATCTCGGGACTGCTTTAAGCAATAGTATTCTGATTAGTTAGGTGTAAATGCACTTTATGAAATGTATTTATAATGAATTTTATAAATCATTCAGTCACAGTTTGTTAGTTGTTTGTTCCTGAGACATGTGAATGTATTTCAGAATTGGTTTTATGGTATACCTCTTCACACATCTAAAGTATGGTGTTGCAGATCCTTAGTTTTTCTTCAATGATGTTTCATGACACAGTTCTGGTGCATCAGTGTTATATATCATTATGAAGTAATGAAAAAAATTGAAGCAAGTTTTAGACCAAAGAAACAAAATTAATTATTCTTAATAGAAAAAGATAAAACTTCTAATCCTGCCAAGGCAAGTTGTGTAATTAATATATGCTTTTCAGAGGTTCACTGTTTTCAAAATAATTTTTCAGGCATGTGATTTTGACTTCATGGTTTCTAATAACATCTGTAAATACTTTGAGTAGGGGTAGTGTTTTCACTCTGAATGACGGGATTTATGCATAGAAACAGAGGAGAAAAAATGACTCATTTAATTATTCATGTCATGCATTAAGTGATACAAAACAAATCTGTCCTTGGCTTTTTCTTCCTTTGAATGTGTAGTTACATTTTCTTTTTTGCTGAAGTGCATGCTGGATTGACAGGAATAGAGGCTTGTTCCAGGGCAAAAAGTAGCAATATAACTTTCACCTTTCTGCTACAGTAGGGAAGGGGGAAAAATATATTTCCTAGTTTGCCACAATGCACTTGACCCAAACATTTTTCAGGCAACCTGACAGAAATGGCCATTTTACAATCTAATATATATATTAGGAGCAGAGACAGTCTATATTTATTATGTGAGTATTTTTGTCAGACTCTGGCCTTAAAGATAAAATATTTCTACATCAAGTAGTGCTAATAATAAGATACGGCATTTTGTATTACCATGAGAAGGACAATAATACGCAGGAAATGGAACAAATAGGTTATCTCAAATGCATGCCAAAAATAGTTGAAAACCTTGTTTTCCAGTTCCAGTAGGCATTTAAAATAACCCATTAGATCTAGTTTAAGACCTTGTACGCTTCCAGCATTTTTTATTGTCCTGATTCAGTGCAGCTGTCAATAAATCTTCAACAGAATTTCACTGACTGAAAGACATGCTTTTAGCAGAGTGTTGTAATTTATTCTTTCATTAAAAGTAAACATGTTTTGGTTCTTATACATTATTTTTGTTTTGTGGAAGCTTTAATTCCAGTGTTTCAGGAACTCAGTAGGTTGGGATACTCAGATTTCAAGCAAGCTGGCTGGAGTTTTCATTTAGATTCTGGTGCTTTTCCCTCTAAGCCTCTGAGGGCTCATCTGAGCTGTCATCCCTAGGCAAAAGATACATGTTAAAATAGCAACAGCATTTCTAAGGCATGGGTTTTCTTATTTGATTATCAGTTGAAAAGCAAAAGAAATAGACGTTGGTTCTGATATATTGACATCGGTTCCAGCCACACCACCCAAAATGCAGAAGGCAAAGGCAGGGACAGGGAGGATGAAGAACCAGCCACTGTAGGAGATCAGGTTCAAGACCACTTAAGGAACATGATGGTGCACAAGTCTGTGGGACCTGATGAGATGCATCTGTGGGTCCTGAGGGAACTTGTGGATGGAATAGCGAAGTCACACTCCATCATATATGAGAAGTTGTGGCACTCCAGTGAAGTTTCCACTGACTGGAAAAGCGGAAATGTAACCCCCATTTTTTAAAAGGGAAAATAAGGAAGACCTAGGGAACTACTGGCTGTTCATTCTCATCTCTGTGCCTGGCAAGATCATGGAGCAGACCCTTTTGGAAACTATGGATAAGATACATGGAAAATAAGAAGGTAATTGATGATAGCCAACATGGCTTCACTAAGGGAAAATCATGCCAGACATGTATGGCAGCCTTCTATGATGGGATTACAATGTTGGTAGGTAAGGGAAGAGCAATTGTTGTCATCTACCTGGACATGTGAAAAGCGTTTGACACTGTCCTGCATGGCATGCTTGTATCTAAACTGGTGATACGTGGATTTGATGGAGGGACCACTCTGTGGATAACTGTGTATTAAACCAAAACTTCTGTCTGCTTGGTTGATGTTTTGAATGTTTTAGGTTAATATTAATGTAAGAATTATGCATTTTTTACGGGAGGGGCACACCTGCAAATAGATTTAAAGATTTTTTTAAAAATTTGTGGGAAAACCTTAAAATCTATAGCTTTGATATAGCCTCCTCCATGTTTTCTATTATTTTCTCATAAATATTTGAGCATCTAAGGTTGATATGAAAGCAGCTAGGACTAAAACTATTGTTATTTTTACTTTGAAATGGATCCAGTTTTTCTTATCTCCTGTAATGTATTGACGATTTGGAGGAAGGGCAAAGGTGGATATGTGCTGGGAACAACTTTTAGGGGAAATTGCTAAAGATACCTAAAACCAGATTTGCAGGTAGTAATAATGCATAGTTGTCAGTTGTACTTGGAAATGTTTTTCTGAAATTTAAATTACTGGCAGTTTTACCAACATCCTTGTGGAATGATTTCTCAGTGGGAAATTATAAAGACAGAACAAAAAGGTCTTGTAAGAAGAAAGACTACAGGACAGTTTTCCTCAATCAGTGATGAAAGCTTCCTTTTTTTGATGTTCCCTTTATTTTTAGGCAGGTAAAAAAATGATAAATATATCATATGGCAGAGTTCATGTAGAGGTAGTCCTGATGTCCCTCTTGGTAAAGGATTGTAATTTTGGCTTTGGTTTTAAAGAAAGAGTGAGGAGAAAAAAATATGATGTGGCTACAATAACTTTCCATTTTTGAGCTCAAAATATAGTGTCAAATGCCAAACTGAATAGCAAAGGAGAACTGTTTTCTAGATGATTCTTTTTGCTTTATACAGACTAATAATATGTGCTGTATTGTAATGACTACTCTTGAATTGTGAAGGCAGAGAATAACTGTCTTTTAAAGATCTCCTTAAGCAGATATAAAATAGATACACATATATTAAAATGTGTAAGCCAACTGTAACTCAGTTGGATGAAATGCTGCATTATTATTTTTGAAAGTTTGTTACTGTAATTTTTAAGGTGAGACTGATAGACATAAAAAGGTACATTTCCCATATTTTGATATCTTCAGAGTAATATACTGTAAATTGAGACATGCAGAACTCTTCATATTTAAAAAAGGAAGAGGTCTTAAAAAGGAAGAGTCTCAGCAAAGCATGGTCATAAACTGCCAGATCTGTCTGCAGTAAAGAAGATACCATCCAGTCAGTGATTTTCCAGGCAGTATTGTCCAGGCAGTAATAAGAAGCTAGGAATGCAGCAATGTTTTATAATTATACTGTATTTAAGGACAGTGAATATGTTGCTGATCTGAATTAGTGTAAGTTATTGAAATAGAAACCAAAATGTTAATCTACATATGTAATATTTAGTTGATTATTATTAGGGATTTTTTTTGTGAGGTTTCTGTGTGTGTGGTTTGGTGTTCTTGTGGGTTGTTTTTTTTTTTTTTTTTCTTTCACCATAATTTGAAGGAATATAACGAAACTGCTTACTGATCTTTGTAAAGGTTGTAGTTTAACTTTATTAGGTATAGGCATGTGAATACTTTTTTTTTTTTTCCTTTTTCTATTTGACTGGTAACAAGGATGTTATCTGAATGGAATTCATATTAAGTGTCACCTAGGAGACATATAAAAGGACCTCTCATATACTGTCACTCTTTAGATATTTCAGGAGATAAGCAAGAACCTTTTTGAGCTGTCAGCTATTAAAGGGAGTAAAAGCAGCTATTTTCTATTAAACCCATGCACAATATTTTAAGCACTTATACGATTTAGGATTAACCCCAGGGCAAAACTATGGATATACAAACCCCCATTGTAACCTCCAGTTTATTCATTTACTAAGGCACTAGTTTAGAGTACCCAAAGAGATATTTGCAAGATTTATTAGCTCATGGAAAGAAGTTTACTACTGTAATATCATAAAGGAATTTTTTCATCTTTTTTAAAGTCAGTTAATATGCAATGCATATTCTACACCTCTGTTTTGAGGTCCTTTTCAATTTAAGGGTGAGGTGACATTTCAAAACAATTTAATCTTACCCTAATTTTATCTCAATACAAATATATTTGAATAGGAGTTGCATATATATAATGGTTCAATCTGAGAGGAGCACATTTCACTGACATTTTTCAGTGATGTTTTCTGCACATAATGAAGCATAAAACACACTGAATTTTTGTATATGCTTGGTACTTTACCAGAGTCTGCTTATCATTCCACAGTTCTCTTCAAAAAAGTTCAAATAGTAAACAGATTTTGTAGAATACAGTCATGATCCCTCTTAGTCATATTTTTTGCATTGTGTATATTATGATGCTTCCTTCTTTGTAGTATAGATTATAATTTATAATATAAATTATATCATATACTTTAATGATATAACATGAACAGGCTAGAAATAGAATGAACAAGTAAATTTGATGTCCTTATAGTTCTCCTTTGTTAGAGATATTTGATAAAGTACAAAACAGGTTTGAAAAATATGTTTCATATACACAAATATTCCCATAACTGATATGATACTAAACTTTGTCTGTTGTTAGCTGTGAATCTCAACATTTTCCTTACCTTTACTGCTTAATTTCTTTCTGCGTCTTACGCTGTCTTTCTCTGACAATGTAATATTCATTACATTGTATTGATGGTGCTGGTGAAAATAGATTTTACAATTATGAAGCCTGAATGACAGCCATTAAGAGCACAGAATTTGTCAATTAGAATTGCTTGGATTACTGACAAAATATTGCTTTCTACTGATGGGTGAAGTGAAAGACTGAAATTCAATGTCAGTATTTGCACAGAAGAAGCCTTACTGGTGACATTTAGACCTTCGAAAGTATGTTCATAACAGAGCAAAATGATTATTCAAGCTGTGAGTGGAAAATAAATGTGGAATGGCAACGATTTCTTGCTGGTAGATTTATCATAGCTGTACTTAGAGACATAATAAGCACACAGGGTACATGGATTAAGGCCACAGTGCAGATATGGGATTGAGAAGTCCATATCCTAAACCAGCTGTGGTGGGTTGACCTTGGCTTGCTTTCAGTGACCACCCAGCCTCTCACTCCCTCCCCCTCCTCAGCAGCACAGAGGAAGAAAATAAGATGGAAGAGCTCATGGGTTGGGATAAAGACATCCAGAAGGGCACTTACCAGTTACTGTCATGGGCAAAACAGGCTCCACTTGGTGAAAATTAATTTATTGTCAGTTAAACCAGAGTTATACCAAACACAAATTGAAACAACATCTCCAACCCTTGCACTTCTTTGCAGGTTTGGCTTCACCCTGTCGTTGGCACCCTCCCCGAGTGGTGCGGGGGGGGGGCAATGGGGCCTGTGGTCAGTCCATAACAGATCCTCTCTGCTGCTCCTCGCATTTTTTCCATGCTCTGGGATCAGGTCCCTTCCAGATAATACTGTCCTCAGAGTGCTCCAGTGTGGGTCCTTTTCCACAGGCTGCAGTCCTTCAGGATAAAACTCCACAGTCTCACCACAGGCTGCAGGGCAGCCTCTGCCCAGGAGCCTGCAGCACCCCCTCCAGCTCCTTCTTCTTCCAGTTCGGTGCCTGCAGGGCGATCCCTCTCACGTTTTCCCTCACTCCTCTCTCCCACAGCTCCTATGCAGCATTTTGCTCTTTCTTAAATACGCTTTCCCAGAGGTGCCACCAGCTCGGCTGAGGGGCTTAGCTGTGTCATGCGGTGGGTCCCTTGGCAGCTGACTGGAATGGCCATGCCCGGCTCAGGGCAGCCTTGGCCTCTCCTCACAGAGGCCCCCACAGCCCCCCACCAGCACCCGGTACATTCCACCCCACACCTCTTTGAAACACATATTTATGAATCGTCATTAAAATATAAATTCGTTACACGCTTTTCACAGAATTTGCTTGCATCAACAACCAAAAATCACCACACCAAAATCAAAGTAATGTCATCGCAAGACCAACAAACATGGACGCTGTAGATAGAGGCTCAGCCGGCGGGCTGTTTTGGTGGTGTGGAGCTGGAGAGACAGCCTGGATGGTGTGCAAGCACTGCTTAGTGAGGGTCAGGATGCCAGTGTGTTACCCACACTGCTACCGCTGCAAATGCAAAGCACAGCACTGTACAGGCTGCTGTGAACACAGTTAACTCCATCCCAGGCAGAGCCAGTACTCTATCCTTGTGTCACCGGGTTGGTAAACTTGTGAATTCATAGTATACTTTGCTCATTAATCTCTGATTTAAGCTAATGACTACATAAGAAATATAGTAGTAAAGGATATGAAAAGAGTAGCAAATGGGACCATGTAAATACACTGACAGGAACAGCCATTCTATCTGTACTCTTTGATGTACGTTATGAAGCTAATAACTAAGGCAAATTTTATTTTCCCTGTAGTATTCTTGCTGCCTTGTTAGTGCATTAATGATTTCTTATGTCTGAGCATAATGGTATGCTCTTTGGGAGCTGTGAATTTAAAGTATGGGCATGCCATGCTGTAATATTTAAGAGTTTTATATCAACAAATACCAAGCATTTGTCTACCAGAAGCAAAGTGCTGATAACTATAAATTAGGCTCCAGCTGGAGTTCAGAAAGTCTTATTTACTTCTTAGCCCAAGTGAAAGAGTTGATATAAGCGGTGTTTAGGTTTTATTCAGTGTTGGTACCTTACTCTTGTTTTCCCACTTAGGGATCGTATGCCAGACAGAATGCAACAGAGCTCTTGCAGTCAGCCAAAAAGTTTTGTGAGGCTTCAGAGAGTATTAGGGTTTGTTCTTGCTGGGAACTGTTCCATATGTATGAAAAATGACCAATATTTTTGAGGTATTTGTTAGAAAAGTGAAAATATGATAGATGATCTGTAAATGATCTGTAAAGCAGTATTTCTAGTACGAACCAACTGGGAATAATGTTTTATTTTGAAATGCCTTTAACTGGGCAGTTTGTTTTCTGCAGCCTTCAGTATCCCACCATTGGAGAACTGCAAACCACATCCCTCTCATGGCCTGTTTGGGATTTTTCCTTCACAATGCAATTTCTGTGAGTTTTGTATTTTCTTGCAGTCTTTGGAATCTCAAGGTTAAAGGGGGTGAAAAAGGTTTAGGTAGAATTAGCTACCTGATAGAAGTATATATGTAGCCCAAGTAATTTAAGAAATCACTGAAATCAAGTAGGTGGCCAAGCAGAAAGGACTGTAATCACAAGCAGGTAAGATAGATCATGCTGAGATTAAAGCTGATAGAAGTTTCTAGACTTTTCCAATATTTTTATTACTAGAATTTCATTTGCTTGGTAGCTTACTGTAAGCAGGCATGTAAAATAAAAAATACATCTCATATCTGAATAGAGAGTCAGAAATAGTGGTGGTTCTATACAGAAAAGTAGTCAAATATGGCTTTTGTATGCCATAAGAAACCCTCAGAGCTATCAGACAATCATAAATATTTATTGCATAAACAATTTTGCAGAGCAAAGTCAGGAGGCTTTATTGCAGCAAAGGTTTCAAAGGCTGTGGGTCACCTTCATTAAGAGAGCTTCATGGAGCTGTTGTATGGATTCCATTCCTGAGAACTTTCCCCTTCAGAAGGCATAGACCTTGCACTGGGTGTCCCTTTTATTCTTGAACACTTCAGCTTTCTCCACAGATACTGGCGTTTCTCTGCATGATTTAGGGAGGCAGTATCTGTTGGCTGGCTAAAGTCTTGCATCCTTTATTATATTGTATTAATACTTCAAATTGATCTAAGACTCATAGTCTTTATCTAGAAGAAAAAAATAATGATCTTGTTTTCTCATCTTACAAATCAAATGAAAAACCAAATACAAAATAACACTGAAGCCAGGTATAAGAACAAATACATAAAACTTCATTTCTTTGCTACTCACGTGATTGATAACAATGAGAGTATATTTTCCTTGCAGGAGCTGGACCACACGATTGGGATTCAAAGTCTTCTCTTAAAATTTTTTATTTTTCTTTTTTCATATTAACAGTATTTGTAGTTCTTTGTACTGGCTGAACAACAAAAGCTGTGAGCCAGTTATGCTTGCTGCTGTCACAGTATTATTTTTTAGATACTGGTGAAATGTGATATGAAGATAGAAAATTCAAATTCTGATTATTTTTTATGTGAGTGAAATCTCATTAATGTAATCATTTTGTTGATTTTTTTTTTTACTGAGGAAACATAAAATATTACATTTAGATATATAAGATCTACAGGAAAAGGATGTTAAGGTAGAGATTAGGTATTAATCTCAATAATTAAGTTTACTTAATATTAATAATCTTAATAATTAAGTTTAACTTGATAATTCAAGTTTGTATTATCAATAACCATGCAAGACTTTGGGTAGTACTGTAAATGATCTGATTTTGAGCAGCAGGAGACATAAAGAGTTTTTAAGGAATACGAATGTGGCAAGAAGAAAAGAATTTACTAGTGGACAGGCTCCAGGCTGTCCTTTTACAGAAGTTTTTTCCTTTTTACATTGAACTGAAAACTCCTTTGTGAACTCATTTAGTGCATAACCATGATAGATTGGTGCATTAATAGACAAGAGGATTTAAGGGCTTAAGGGACATGAAAACTTTCCTACTAATACTGTTATCTGGTGAGCATACTAGAAGGTTGGCACAAGAGTGGTGATGTGGTTAAAGATGGTTAGCTCAAAGTCGAATTATTAATTCTGAGGGAAAATAGTTATGGGAAAAAAACGTTTTGTTGATGTCAAAGTGATTTATAAAGTATTATCATTTGAAAACCCACTGCTACAGGAAATTAATATCTCAATGATTTCAGCTTTAAGTACCTTTCTAATAGTAACCCCCACCCACACCTTTAAATAAAAACAAGCAAAAATTAAAACCACACCATTTATTAGGGGTAGACTAGGCAACAACATGCATGAATTTGAAAGTTATGGTTAGAAGCCTTGTCTTCTAATATTATTTCCATTCATTTGAGAAATTAAAAAAATCTTGGCCTAACACTGATGGTAGCCAAAAGCGATACAAGACATGTAAGAGGGGCCCAGCTTGTTTCAGAATTGCTGAGGTTGTAGAGCTGAAATGAAGATATTTTAAACTCAGCAACTTTTAGTTCTGTAGATTCACACAAATAAGCATTTTTACTTCTGAGGCATTAGCAGCTTGGGCAAAAACTGGCATTTTATATTTTAAATACAATGACTTGTATTACAAGTTGGCTATAACTATAACCATCCATAACCATGGGTCAGTGGTTATTGCAGTTGAACTTACACTGATGAGTAAATGTCATTTGCCTCCTAAACATTATAATTTGGTATTTATCACACTTGTCTCTAACAGCCTGTAGTCACTAATTATAATGATTCTTTGTCAGAATTGTAGCACCTCTTGAGATTTTTAATTGCAGGCAGAAACTTTCTCCGCTGCTATCACAAAGCTGCGTACAAAAAAATAGGTGGGATGTGACACTGACAAGGCAGAAATTATGATAAATGCTCATTTTGAAATCCATTAATGAAAAATAAACAGTAGAAAAATTTTGATTAGCCTGATCAGTGTTAAGGTGAAGAGGGATTTTTTTATCAGTTCAGATTAAAAAGACATTAAGTGTATGTGACTTTGCCAGACTAGGATGATTTTAAATTCCTTCTGTAAATCTGTTGGTTCACCTCTTGAAACTAAGATTGTCAATCTGGATGTCCTTTTTTTCAATATGATCTTAAAATCTAACTTCTCTTGTAGTAATCATCCCCCCTAGCCCAGGCCTGTCTTTTTTCTTTTGAAACTCATGGATCTGCTTTTCTTGTGACGGGTTCTCCATGTGCATGCATTTCATCCATACACTCTTTGATTTGTCAAGGCATTACCTAATTACATCTCCTCTGTGCTGTCTTGATCCATGTCACACAATTTACAGAACTTTGCTTAAGGGGTGATGGCAGCAAAATGTACCAAACCTGGGTTTCTTTTTGCCAGATTTGTGGCAGAACATCAGAAGAGGAGAAAACCTGGGGATACAGCTCATCAGCACACTGTTTGGGCTGTCACACACACACAATCCTACATCCTTGCCAGTTACCTTAGTTCTTAAGACATTTGTGGGCAGTGCAAGAGAGAAATCACCAGTCCTTCGGCAAACGAGCTGGTGGGAGCACAGATGAGGCAGCCACTTCTGTAAGCAATCCATGGGTTTAACATGGTTTACCCCAGTTCTATTTGAATTATTGACTGCTACTGTAGTAGTGACTACTTCTAGCAGTGGAAAGCATGTGTTTCCCTTAGAGGCTGTAAATGCCTTTTCATTTAGTATTTTTAGGTACTGTGTTCCTTTCTGGAGCGTCCTCTAACCAAGACAGGTTCTTTCCCAATTGAGAGATGTCCTGTTTGCTCCCATGGTAACATGTTCAGCCCAGATCTGAGCCTCTGTTTGTGTTCCAGCTCATTCTCTATTCTTGCAGTTTGATTTTACCTTGGAGCAGAGCAGCAAAGAAAATAAAGATTTAATATAAATCTCATCCATACCACTGTTTCAAAGGAGAAGCTGACAACCCACCTGAGGAAAAAGCCAGTCACAGGTCTAGTTTGAGTGAGATGGCAGTGGCTTGTAAATTTTGCTGGGGTAAAGCGTGAAGTTCAAGCATTAGTCCTACATTTAGTTCAGAAATATTTTCAAGAACATTTTAAAGCCTATTAGTAGTGATACTGACATTAGTTTTGCCTTGATCATAAGGGAAGTAATCTGACACTTTTGGATTATGAAGGTAAATAACTTGATTAAAGTAAACTGCTTATCTTTTCACTTCGCCTGCACCCAAAAGAGTCTAAGTAAGCAATTAAATAAAGCAGAATGGGCCCTCTTTCTTCTTGATTCTCCTTCTTCCTGTTGCTGAACCTGAAAGGACTTAGTTCTGTGGAAAGCTACCACAAAGGGAATACATTTTTAGATTCAGAATGAATACGCACAAAAACTAGGAAAAAAAATGTGACATTTCTATACCAGTGTTAACCATCCTGATTTCTTTCAGAAATCTTCTGCAGTTACAGGAAAAGCAGCAAGATGTCAGAAAACTTTTTTTGCTGGGGCTTTGTCTCAGACTTTTCTAGATACTGCTATTCCTGGAATAAAATTGTAGAGATCAGTTTTCAGACAGTGGCTGCAACTCCCCAGCAGTGCTGGGGGATTGACTAGGCTGGTTTAAACAAATACGGCCCCCCCTTACATCTCATAAATTTAGCATATTCCTTTTCAAGTTGCACACTTGTCCTCTTGCGATGGGAATGGTGGGAGGAGAGAGATTCTTCCCCCTTTCTTTTTATAGCTCTGTAAGATACCAGAAAGGAAATACCTTTGAAAAGGTATGTGATGGTACCAGGTATTCATTTATGCTGGCTGCCTGTATCCTACCTATATTATGAAGAGCAGAGGAATAAATTGTATGCTGTCAATTAGTGGGAAGATACCTTCAGCTGGGTTTTTTTGCCTCTGCAGCACTGATGAAATCAATAGTATTTTCAGTGGGATCCTTCAATACAGTGCTTTAGCCAGTTGCCAGGTAGGACTAAAACCCTGGAAACCAAACTTAAGCTAAGCTGATTTTGGCATAGGTTAAATTTGGAGCTTTGGACGCTACCACATCTGGATATTTGCAGAAGAAGAAAAATGCCATTTCTTTGACAAATACTTCGAAGAGATGGGAGCAGAGTAAGAGAAAATGGTAAATCGTTCATTTGTGAGGTGATGATAAAGGCAGGGTAGAAATCACTTTCATGTCAGTTCATGCTCTGCATCATGTCAGGCTTCCTTCTTGCTCTTACAAGCATTCGATACTGGGAGGGAGTTTACCACTGCCTGTTTGCACCCAGTAGTTGGATGTGAGAGAGATTTTACTATAGCAATCTTTAGAAACATCTGTGTCTTTCCATTGACTTTACTAGGACTTTGCTGGAAACTCCCAAAGTTGTAAAGGGTCTTTTTGGAAAAATATCTGTTGAGTATTAATTTGGCAGTTCCATTTAAATAAATTCTTTAATACCGTATATGTAACTAGTAGATTAGTGCTACAATGCTGGGAATAAACAATGTATCATGTATATTACAGCAATGTGACCTGAAAAAAATTGAAGCTTGAGTATGTAACCATTTGAATTTTTTTTTTCTGCCAGCTCATTGATCCTATAGTAGAGCTCTTAAAAAAATCCCACAAAAAAACCACCCCCCCAAAAAAAAGAACCCAACCAACCAAACAAAAAAGACATAAGTGATTTTTGGTCGGAACAAATAATATGGCGATTCCTTGGTAAGATGCATGACAATGCCCCAGGTCTCATTGTTATTTTACATATAAGATATGAATGCCCATAGGTAGAGAAACAACAGGTGAAGCATTCCAAGCAGAAATTTCCCAGTTGTTTTGTGTGGGGTAACTTGCTGTCTATTCCCAAAGATTTCTTTTGCATTGTAACAATAGTGAAAGGAAACATTTATTTCAAATTTAGTACAATTCCATGTGCAAAAAGGTACTCCGTCAAGCCCTAAATGTCTTCTTTTTATGCAGGTTTTTGCTCTTTTCTCTCAAGTATGCATTTCCTGTAATGCTGATACAGCTATTACTCCTGCTAATGAAACTAATTTCTAATAAGTAATGCTCTATGCGGGAAGGAGACCATCCTTAGAATTATATTTGACTGAACCAATTTTAAAGGAGATTCTAATGTTTTCTGTAGGATTTGAAATTATTGAAAGTATTATTTTAAGACAAGATATGTAATAATTGCAATTTTGAGACATTCTAATTATGAAAAGTTATTTTCACAAAGAGAAAACAAGTAATTAATTTGCATATTATATTTCTTTTATCTGTCCAGAATTCATATTAAAGATAATTATGATAATCAAAATTCTTTAGTAAGGGGAAAGTATCTGGATTTGCACTGTTATATTTATTAATGAGAATAATTCAATTAGGTAGTGTTTGTGGCAAAGTCATTCTGATGGAATCATTGAGAATGGAGTAGCTTTTCCAGTATAAGGTATTTTGATTTCCTTGAGCAGAAACAAAAGAGGATATCTTCTTTTGCTAAATATATTGTTCTATAAGTAACTGCAATATAACAGACCCAGCTCTCAGTTCTACAGGTCCCATGGCTCAAGGACGTCAGCTTGCTGCTCCATCTGGCCAAATGAGGGAGGAGAGAGCTCCAGTGGTTATTCCTCTAGACCTATTTCTTGGGAAATTTTACACAGAATCATAGAGTGGTTGAGGCTGGAAGAGACCTCTGGAGGTCATCTGATCTAATCCATTTGATCAAGCAGGGCCACCTGGAGCTGGGTTCCCAGCACCATGTCCAGACGTCTTTTGAATATTTCCAAGGATGGAGATTCTACAGGCACGCTGGGCAACCTGTGCCAATGCTCAGGCACCCTCACAGTGAAAAAGTGTTGCCTAAAGTTCAGAGGGAACCTCCTGTGTTTCAGTTTGTGCCCATTGCTTCTTCTTGTGTCACTGGGCTCCACTGAAAAGAGCTTGGCTCCATCCTCTTTGCACCCTTCTTTCAGGTATCTATATACACTAATAAGACCTCTCCTAAGCCTTCTTTTCTCTAGGCTAAGCAGTTGCAGTTCTCTCAGCCTTCCCTCAAGTGTGAGATGCTCCAGTTCCTTAATAATGTTTGGGGCTCTGGGCTCTCTCCAGTGTGTCTATGTCTCTCTTGTAGTGGGGAACCCAGAACTGGACACAGCACCCCAGGTGTGGGCTCAGCAGTGCTGAACCGAGGGGAAGGATCACCTCCCTCCACCTGCTGGCAGCACTGCTTCTTAATACAGCCCAGGATACCATTAGCCTTTTTTGCTGCAAAAGCACATTGCTGGCTCATGGTCAGCTTGGTGTCCACCAGGACCCTTAGGCTGCTTTCTGCAAAGCTGCTTTCCAGTGAGGTGAACCCCAGCATATATTGGTGCATGGGCTTGATCCTGCCCAGGTGCAGGACTCTGCACTTCCCCTTGTTGAACCTCTTAAGGTAAGGTTCCTGTCAGCCCATTTCCCCAGCCTGTTGAAGCCCCTCTGGATGGCAGCACGATGCTCTGGTGTATCAGTCACTCCTACCAGTTTTGTGAAATAAGCAAACTTGCTGAGAGTACACTTCCCAGTCACCCAGATCATTAATGAAGGTCTTCAAAAGGAGTGGACACGGTAGTGACCTCTTGGGTATGCTGTTAGTTACTGACCTCCAACAAGACTTCATGCCACCAGTTACCACCCTCTGGGCCTGGCCGTTCAGCCAGTTTTCCACCCACTTCATTGTCTGCTTGTCCAGCCTATACATCAACAGCTTAACTGTGAGGATCTTATGTGACACAGTGCCAAAGGCCTTTCTGAAGTCCCAGTGGGCAATATCCACTGCTCTCAGCCCATCTGCCAAGCCACTTGTTTCATCGTAGAAGTTAATTAAATCAGTCAAGTATGGCTTCCCCTTGGTGAAGTCATGCTGACTAGTCCTGATGACCTTTTTGTCCTTCATGTGTCTGGAAATGGTTTCCAGGATTAGCTGCTCCATCACCTTTCCAGGGACTTAGGTGTGGTTGACTGGCCTGTAGTTTCCTGGATGCTGCTCCTTGCCCTTCTGAAAGATGGGAGTACCATTGGCTTTCCTCCAGTCTTTGGGCACTTCTCCCAGTTGCCATGATCATACAGATTGTTGAGAATGACCTTGCAGTGGCATCTGCCAGCTCCCTCAGCACGCATGGGTGCATTCTGTCAGGGCTTGTGGACTTACATATGTCCAGTTTGTTTAAGTATTTCTTGATGTGACCCTCTTCCAATATGAGAACATTTAAGCTTGTGCCAAAAGAAATGAAGTTAACACCTACTGTTTATTAACCATCTATCATCCTTATCCGGAAACCTTAACAAGAGCTATAGAGATTGTTTTTTTTTTCTTGGCCTCCTCTGGACCACTTCCTGAGGTCTCTGGATGTAGCTTGGAAAGCAACTTTGGAAAGAACTACTAAGCCTCTGTTCTCACTGTCCCTCTCTTGGCAGCCTCTGTACCCAGTCAGGGATACAGTGCTGTTACTAACCCCGTATTTGTCATAGTTGCAGTATGTGCATTTTTACTTCTTTGCTTCAAGGCACAGGTTGTCATCCTCAAAAAATGCACTCTTGTAAACATACTAGAGAAATTTGATGCTCCGTGTTGGATAGGAAATGTAGCGTATGCATGTCTTAAAATGAGGCGATACGCAGAGTTTCACTGTGGTGGGAACAGAGAAGCAAAAGGAAGCTGACAGCTGTACTTGTAGGACAATTTTTTTAAAAAAAGTTCAACAATGGAAATGCTTGCAGTTAAAAAATAATCTGGAGTTTCTCTGAGAATTAAAGTTGTAGGCAATCCACATCTTTAATGTAAGTACAAGCTGCAAGATTCAAAGCAACAAAAAATAGTTCAGTGGAAGGGGATATAGATATTACTCTGAAACTTGACTCCAGTAGTTATATATAAAATCTTTTGCTGATTCAAAGTTTCTTATCTGAAACAGAAATTCAGGGAGCACCACAGCAACAACCAGAGACTTTATCTCTTGAGTTTAGAGATGTTTGTTGTAAGGAAGAGCGCTATCGGCAGGAATGCTGCCGTATGGGATCAATTTAGCATAAAGCAGAACTAAAGGCAGTGAGGCAAGAATTTTAACATATCCCGCTGGACCTGTGGGAAGTCACTCAGGGGAACTGAATGACACTCGTATGGAGATGCTATTACCAGCTAAACAATAGCTCTGTGTTCACACTGACCTTACAAAGCCTGTGGAGCTGGAAACACCTGAAACAAAAATAATTACTTGTTAATACCTTGTAACTAACCTTTCTAGGTGCTGCAGCTTTTTTTTTCAGTCACAGCCCCCCCCCCCCCCCCCCCCCACAAAAAAAT
>JAVJGJ010000037.1:66810800-66832504 GCA_035590215.1 Microhierax caerulescens | reverse complement strand
AAGGATTCTACTGAGCGTGACCTTACATCATCCACTTAAGCATATGGCTATAAAGTGTGTTCCAGCAGTCTCCACAGGAATTTAAGCAGACACAGGCTCAGGAATTTAATCTAAATTGTTTAAGATTACCTAGAAAAATAATCATGGTCATTTTATCCAGTGAATAATGGATTTCCTTAATCTGATTTGAAAACTGGATACAACAGCCGTACTTGCTGTATTTTACATACAGCAAAAAAGGACCGTAAGAAAATGTGCTCTGACTGTGTGATTCCACCTTTGCTATGTCAGTTTCACAGTTTGCCATATTATTTTGGGCACACATTTGTTTGAGAGAAAGAACAACTTCCTGCTTCCTTTATATTTCAGCAGTGCAGGTATATAACACAGCACTTTGCTCCTATTTTTGCAACGGGACATACATCTGGTTTGTTGGCAGATGGTCTTTTTTCTCTACAGTGCTAATCAAACTTTGATAGATTTGGATTTGCGCAAGGGAAAAGCTGACAAGGCTGACTGAGCACATCTGCTTAGCTGTTTCTTGCAGTTCCTGAGAAATGACTCAATATTCACTTAAGGCTGAAATGCTGTAACTGGAGAGTCAATATGGTGGCAAGAACGTCAGCTTCTGTAATCAACTAGAGCAGAGCGGCTGCTCATGCATTTCAAAATAACACTCAGGTTG
Organism: Microhierax caerulescens; assembly: GCA_035590215.1. Classification (NCBI taxonomy): domain Eukaryota; kingdom Metazoa; phylum Chordata; class Aves; order Falconiformes; family Falconidae; genus Microhierax; species Microhierax caerulescens. Next base: position 66,831,819 of record JAVJGJ010000037.1, on the reverse strand, counting down.
ACAGCACCAACTCCTTTTAATTGATGAATTGCAACATTACTGTTTAGCAGCATCTGAGCAACATCCTGTTTGTGAAAAAACCATGTAAGCAACAAATTCCACTTGGCTTTTCTGAAGTGGGTTATTTTATAAACAAGGCAGTCCAGTCTCAAGTCTTGTTCTTCCAATCTTGTGTATCTTTCAGCCATGATTTGATATGTGTGGAAGTTCTGCATAAAGGGCTTTCAGAACTGAGGGTCAAATCCAACTCTTTGTACCAGGTTTGATTCTGCTCCAGTAGTCTTTCCATGTGAATAAATGCTGGGTTGTTTGTTGAGGTTTTTTAAAGCTCTTCCTGGAAAGAGGGGAAAAAAATGTGTATCTCGGCTTCCTGCTAGGCAATCCTGGGCACCCGTGCCAGTAACATATTTGATCTGAGCTGTTACCAGCAGCTCTCTTTTGCTGGCTGGACTCCTCACTGCGTCCTGATGTTGTGCTTTCTGGTTACTTATGCTGAGGAAAACCAACCTTTTATCTTTCCACTTTTTTCCTTTCTACCCTGTGTATCAACATGTGAAAGACCATGAGTTCCAAATATCTGTACTATGTGTACAGAAGTGTTATGCAGCTCTAGCTTTTCACTTGTGGAAGCAGAAATTCAGGCTCATCTGTGGTAAAATGGCATGAATGATCTCTTTAGTAGCCGTGTTCTTACCTAGCACTACTTGATACAATTGTACATCCTTCCACAGAGGAAGGTCAACACTGCAATAGGGAAGTTCTGTTCAGTTTAGCAACGAAAAATAATTTGAGAACACAATGCTGAAAACTGTTCCCTTAGTCCCTGCAGGGCACCCATCATTTGGGGCTTTGGCATACCTTTTCTGACTGTTCCAGAAAAGAGGCTTGTAGGAGGACATATGTTAATAAAAAAAAATACCTATTATTTTGATAATTGAAAACTCTCATAATTTCCCAGAGTGTTGCTGGCTCATTTTCCTTCCTAGATTCTGCCCTACAAATGAGTAGCACTGCTTACGAAGTTGTTTATGACCAGGGAATGTTTTAATACTCTAATGATTAGAAAGAACGTACGAAAGAATCTGAACAGAGGAGGAGAAACATGAAAAGAGTGAGGGAGATGACAAGAAAAGAGAGCATCTGAATGTACAATGACTATAAAGGGTTGCTTCTTTCCAGCAAAAGAAGCTCAAAGTCGTTCATGTGCTCTGGAATGGGCTCATCCTATATAAATATTTCAGTGCGTTCAAACTGATCTCTCTAAATTAGCAATTAAAAAAAATATCTGGGCAACACCAGATAATAAAAGTTTTATTTTTAGATCAGGGAATTTAACTGGATAATGCTGGAGTGTACTGTTTGTTGAATTTAGTGAAGTATAATTTGGCAGGTTTACTTGGTGCTCTCTATTCCTTCTTAATTTATGTTCCCTCTGAATGGGTGACTCCAGTCAACTACCTGGACAAAAGGATGTATTTTGGAGTGCAGAAAAAAATTCAGTATCATCAACATATTGCAAAGCATTCTTGAAATAACAATACTAAAGAAGGACGATAAGAGGACTGCCTTGGTTTTTCTCTGTATGAATACACAGACCATTCTTAGACAACGGTATCAAAACTTCAGTTTTAAGTGAAGTTTCTAAAATATGAAGGAAGGCAAGGAAGGCTGACTTTTGAAACAATTTTGTTTTTTCTTCTTAACTATTTTTTTAGAGCAAGATGTGACGAACATTTAGTTAAGTTGCAATTAAAAAAGTCAACATTGTCAGGACTTGCCCACTACCATTGGCTTGGGCAGCTAACTACTTTCTGGGGTTAGTATCTCAAGCGAGCTGTGCCACAATGTTTCCCTTTATCCTAGAAAATAAGACATATCCAAGATACCAGCAGTATGGTTAGGTTTTTGTTTGTGTTTGTTTTTTTTTTATTTCAGTGCAGCATTCACAACTCCAATTGTTATGTGTGATTTTGGTCCACTTTTATCTGATTTCAGTACATTAGTATTATAGGTATTATATATATTCTATATAAATCACTTTAGCAAGATAGCTGCATTTATAATGATAATTAAAAATAAAGCATGATAAAGTTTTAGTAAGGCATTTTATTTCCCTTTCAATATGAAGTCCCCCTAACATCCTGGAATTAATTTAATATACTGTATTGTTTGCTTGGTAGAGACTGATTTTGCAAGAACTTAAACCAAATAAGATATTCTTCATTTTTTTAACATATACATATTTAATAATACATTTTTATTGGACTGATACAATTTACCTATACTCCAATATTTATTTTTTTACTTGAACTGATAGAGAGACAATCAGTTAAATGGAGGAACTATTACTGTTTCAGGAATATATTTTCTATATTGCACAGTGGTACCATTACTTAAGCTGGCATTTTTTGGAAGATAGTGTACTTTAATCACTCACCACTGATCAGAGATTCAAGATCTCTGCAAGGAAGGATAATCTCCTTTGTATATCCTATTCTTGATGTTTCTCTTTTATCACTTATGACATATCGCTTTATGTCTCATATAATGTCATGATAAAATCCAACTTTCCTTATACTGGTTGTACACATTGCTGGACCTAAAGCTGCAGGATTTGGGTTATGGAATAGACCAATAGTATCAGTGGAAAAATAAAACTACAGAATTTTGCTTTTTTGCTAGCATGAAATATAAAAAATGAAGTTAAGGGACAGAGGTGAAGCAGCTATGTTTTGTAGAACCTATGGCAAGCCAGAATTCCTTTACTGCTTGAATTCAAGCATTTCATCATTTGGCTGTTATACATCAATGGTGACACATCATTTTCCATGATATACTGGTTTTTTAATATAAGCCATAATATCTGTGTCAGGCTGTCAGATATGAGCTAATTTTATGATGCATGTATATCTCTCCTTCCTTATAAATATCCAGACAGCTCCATATATCCACAGTAGAGAAAACTGGAAAGTTCACAGATCAAAAAACAATTAAAGTTTGAGCAAAGTGGATTTTTCCAGTTGAAATAGAGCAGACAATGGCAAGTTTTGCCACATTGTTGTAGAATTGTGTTATATAGTGAGACTCACTTAGATGATGTAAAACTGGTGTTGTTACCTTCTCGGGGCAGTATTTATGAATAATGATGTCATGCATAACTGGTTCTTTCTGCAATTACAGGTTGTTTTCGGGATATATTTTTTTTTAAGCTTAGACTACATTAATGTGCAGAGATGTACTGTGAGTTATTTAAACAGCTATTGTTCAACCTCAGAGGTGACAGTGTATCAGGGCCTGGGAAATTATTTAGGGTTTTTTTAGTCTTTTGCACACAAAAATGTGAGAAGAACAATGAGAGTGAAAACCTGCAGGTCGATTTCTTATGAGTAGTAGCACAATAAACAGTAAATTCAACCAAATATTGAAAGCAAAATATCCAACATCTAAGGGATGTGGTCTTTAAACAGTAGAGGATAAATGGGATGGGAAGGAAGAGCATGCAGCCGCCTCATTTATAGCAGTTTAACATGGGTGCTCTGTAATATACAGGTTTATGACACAACTACGGGGTGTCAATGATGCCTGCCTTTAGCAAAGCAAATCCTGTTGTAAGACATCATTGCTCTTACTACGGGTTAGTAGAGTTTTCCTTGGTTAACTTCAGATTTGAACCGTAGTTTCGCTTGTTCTACTGCAGGGGTGTAAGACACAACAGTGCCTGTGATCTTTCCTGGCATATTCCTGCAGCAAATGTCTGTATGTAGTCCATTATAAATTTTGTTTGGTTTTGGTTGATGAAAAGTGCTATGGAGATGAAACAGGTTCTCCAGAGCCTCTTGGTATGAAAAATCAGTTCCATGCATGTGATTTTGGAGGACCAATGGCCCAGGTCCTTCTTCTCTGATGTTCCTTTGCTTTGGATTAATGGACACAATAACAAATAGAAGGGGTATACATGGATAGCTCAGATGTGAATCTGCTACAGAAACTGTGTTTATAATGTCCCTCTCTAAAGAGCAGAAAGACTCGGGAAGTACATTTTTTAATTCTTACCTGTAAATAATGTTGCTTGGACTTTTAAAATGTAAGATTAAATCTGTGATGAGCTACTTGGTCATCAAGTTCATAATTAGTATGTAATCTGGAAAGGTATGAACTCAGAATCATCTGCATTGTCACAGATTATCCTCACAATTCCAGCTGATGTCAAAATCTGAAATGAAGCTACCTCCTTGCTTCTTACCCACTGGGACAATTTGGGACAATAATGTAATTCATGTATGTGTATTATTGCACATTGCATACCTTTGACATATCAATAACCTCTATGTATCTGTATGTATGAATTTTTGTAGATTTTGTAGATCATATTTGTAGATACGGCAAAGGTGCTAGTACAAATGCAGTCCAGATTCATACCTGTTGTAAAAACATGTCACATCCAAGCATTTCAGTGCTAAAATTCTCCTGCAGAGTCTAATAGGATAATAGGATTTTAAGAACTTTAGAGGACATTCTGAGATAGGATAAGAAGTGAGCCTTGAAAGAGCACCTACTCATAGCTTTTTAAACAGCATTGGCTTAATAATCTGAAGACTTAAGTTCCTTCTTGAAAATGGAGAGCCTATGCTTTGGTTTATGAAGAAATTATGCGACCATATTTGTTAGAATCCAGTTATCTATACAACAATAATCTTCTGAATGAATGCAAGTGGTATGGAGCAGTCTTAAAGGGCATGGAAATAACTCGTATATCTTCAGCTTTGCTAAAGAAACATGAAATGACCATATAAACAAGACCTATTTTTATAAAACCACCCTTGTAACTCTGTAAGGAAATTATGTCGCCTCCATTTAACAGATGGGGGAAACTGATAGGAAGCATCATGCAGGAAAATGCTAAAGCAAGTGCCTATCTTTAAGCAGCTTTCTGAGCTTATCTTTCAAGAGCTTAGACTGTAATTGACTGAAAATCTATAGCATTGTTGCCTGTTGAAGCATATTTCCTGATCACGTCCATACACCATAATCATAGGACTTTCTTATCTTAGTAGAAACTTGGTTGTCTCCATATCTGCAATTACTTAACACAGCCTGACAAATCCTGAGGTGTATGGAGCCAAAAATGAATTGGGTATGAAGATCAACAAATAAAGCATTTATAAAGTGTAATTCAGCAGCATGTGCTATTGTATCTGTAACATCTTCGCTATTTGAATAGAAGCTTACATCAGGGTTTTGGAGACTGTGTAAGGACAGTCCAGGAGGATAAAGACAAAATGTGTTGTTTGTACAGCTCTGTATCAAATGTATTTTCAAGCCAGTAAGGGGGAAAAGATCTTTTTCATTGAAACATCAACCTATCAAGCAAACTAAGTCTTTGAGGGTCAGAAAAACATTGCCTTATCTGGATGATGGCAGCTGCATATTGTTTCTGGTATTATATTAGGAGCTATGTGGAAGGAGAAAATGGTCTTATAAAAGGGTCAGGGACAGTGGTCTGATCAATGAGTTTGGTTTTTGCAGTAACACCTCATAAGTTAGCAGAAAGGCAAATCATGTAAATTATCTATTGTATAGTGTAACTGGATTTATAACAAAACATTTTAGAACTTTGAGGAACATTTTACAACTAAAACTACAGTGAATATCTTTATGATCATGAATATGCAGTCAGCAGCTGAAATGGGACTTCAGGAGTACTGCTGTGAATGTTTAAAAGCATTGGTGTCACATAAAAATATATGTATCTTTCTATACTAACCTTCCATTTCAATATGTATCTTTGAAGCGCTGGGGGCTGGGGGGCTGGCTCCAACTGTGTCTGACTGGCAAGAGAGCCTGCTATTGCCCAGAGGCATAGCATGAAGAAAGAGTGGATCTGAAGAGCAACAGCTAAGAGCTCACTTAGCTGGCAATAAGGATCAGTTCCTTAAAACACTTTTTCTTACTCCCCTTCACATAAGTGATTGGGGCAGTTGGATAGCTTTCCTCTGTTAAATAGAGGTTGACAGGACCCTGTGTCCTAGAAATTTCACAGCTTTTAAAAGCAGCAAAGCTGGAGCAAACCAAGGCTCTCATTTAGGGTTATGCACAGAAACCCATGATGGCAATGTTTCTGTTTAACAAGGAGCACCCGAAGCTCAGGTTAGATGTATCCTACTTTTAACTTCTTGCCCTGATTTTATTCAGTTCATACTTCAGGGTGTTAAGCAGTTAATTGCATCTTAATGACTCAAGCTGGACATCCATAAAATAACGTGCTGTCCCTGACCATGTGGGAAAACCCCAAAATAAGTGACCTCCCTATTTGCTCCACCATGAAAGCAAGGATTGAATCCAGTCCTTCCCTGCGTTGTCTCCCCTTGGGAGTGCCACCTTTACCTGAAACATTACCCGCACCATCTTTCCTTACTGCCTCCATACCTCTGTGCAGGATGAAAGTCCTGTAGATGAAAGCCTCCCACAGTTTGTGGTACTGATTCATATCCAAAACCGAGCAGGAAAAGCACTCTGGTCATCACATGGTTAAAGACTGGTAAGTTAGTACAGGATGGATTTTTTCAGCCAGTCAAACATAAGAGAAAGTGCAGCTGGGGGATGTGTTAGCTCAGTGTGGGAGAGCAATCCAGAGCGTTTCTAAACTCCGGTTATGGAGGGTGGCTCAACTGCAGTAAACTTCACGAGGCCTGAAGTGCTCCAGCATGTGTTTTTCTCTATCTGCTGGCAAAACTTTCATCTTGTCCTTCAAATGGATGCCTTTTGTCCACAGCTTGCTCTGACCTGGGCACTGATAGTGCTGTGTGAGGAGGAATAGGGGGGAGCTATATCTGAATCCTGCAGGATCTGAAGTCACAGCCATCTGGGCCATTTCCCTCATGGCAACGTGTAACTCTGCTTGTACTTTCCAAGGCCATACTGCATTTTGTGTCCCATTCCCATACGCCTTTCTCAAACAGAGAGCTTCTTGCTGTAGCAGGAGCAACTTATTTTAGACTGAATAATTTGATTACCTCCCCATAGCTGTCACAGGCCATTTGGAGCACGACTTTGAAGGGGGGCAATGGCAGAATAATTCTTACAGCAGTTTTCTTGGGTGATTCCACTCCCTTTTCTGGATGTTTGAGTTTGTGCATTCTCCACTTGGCTGCATGCATGCGTGGTTTTTAGTATCCATAGGTGTTAACTTCAATGAGATGTGCCTAGTTTTTAAATATACGTGAAATGTTTATGTATGTATATTCTGTGCTGTAATCCTGCTTAATTCTCTGTAATGATTTTAACAGAATGACAGGAAAGTGCTTCCAGCTTTCAATTCAAGAGAACATTTTAGCATTGGATAAGCTCTGTGTCCATGCTTAAGTGTTGGCATGAACAGGAATGAAAGCAAGCAGTTTAATGAAATGGAAACATGCAAAAAAAAATGGCAACATTACTGCTGGTGTTACATTCAGCTAATTGCAGTGTGCTTTACTATTGGTAAATGAATGAATGAAATACTGCCCTGCTGATGTATGTGAAAATGTAGGCATGTTGGGGGCTGGGCTTTAACTCATTCAGGCAAGTAAATTGGATGATGTTTTTTATCTCCAGACTCCACATCTATGTGTTTCTTTATCTTGTTGTTCAGTAAGCATTCAGATTGTGTTCCTGTGTACTTCTTGATAATATTTGCTTATAAATATCTCTTTGATCTATGAATTAATTTGGATTATAAAATTTATATTCCTACAGCTCCAGATTCCTTGCACAGTTCTTAGGAAAAATCTTTTATTGGTTGCAAGACTATTAGGTAGTAATGACACTGAATATCTATATTTTAAACTTTCTTATTAATATGACCTTTTCCAAGAGATTTTAGGATTTTCATGTCTTGTTTCTAAAAAAAAAAAGGGGGGGGGGAGACATTTGTGTTTTAGAAGGGTCCTTAAATCAAACTAAAAGAAATGACTTAAAAAACCTCTAAACTTTAATGGTATTTGTACTACTACATTTTAATGGTTTAAAATTTTCAATTTTTCTTCACTTATTTTTTCAGCCACGCTGTTACATTCTATATTGCGCAAATCAATGTGTATCTTTTACATTTGGTTCATTTTGTTTTACTCCTAAAATGAGTTTTATTTTAAAATCTCATCTCTTCTGTCTTTTTGGCGGTTGTTCCCTTTTCCTGAGAGGAAAGAACTTGCAGGATTATGCGGTGGAATAGCCCCCTGGAATTAGCTCCATAAACAACAATTTATCCATGGCTTCATCTGTTGAGTGTGTTTATATTGAAGAAGAGCTTTGAGGAACAATTAGCATTTTGTTTTATAAAATACCATTTCTCCTGGTTTGAACCTGAACTTTTTTGAGGAGTTTTCCATAAAAGTATCTAGAGCTTAACACATAGGAAACACTTGTCTCACTCTGGGTACTGCAGTTTACTAAATGTAGAGGGGGAGAGGCAGAGCTGGTGCCCCAGTGCATTATAAAGAGGAAGCTTAATGGTATAAGATATGTATAATAGTTTTTAGTCCTTATTTCAGTAGCTGTGCTCCACCAAACTCCTAGTGTGTTGTTTTGAGCTAAGTGCAGTAGTTAGTGCATTCCCCTGTGCTGCAAACCAAGGACAAGGTCTTAAGCTGAAAGCTTTTGCCTATCTGTGGGCAGCAGCAATGATTACCTGTGTACCCGTGTTTTGATGAGAGCTTCTAGAAGCTTTTTGGCCTCGATTTGATTTACTGCTTTTTCTTTATTTCTCTATGTAAATGTTCTTTAAAATGAATGAAAAGGCCCTTAGAAAACAGACATACACACACATAGAGCTGAGCTAAGCTAATGGCTTTTTGCTCCCATAAGGGACAGTCACACTCCCTTCCCAGTGACAACTCATTGACCGCTCTTCTTTGAACCAGTTTAGTTTGCTGTCCCAGTAGGACGTGGTTTCCTCTTCTTTGGGGCAAATGAGTTTTCTGCTGCTTTAGTTAATTGAACTGATTTTGCAATGGGCAGTATGTTCAATGAACGCTTGAAATGTCAAAAGTGGCAGCAGCATGTGATCCAGGGAAAGGCAGGTGCCAAGTAGTGGGGGAAATCATGGTATGGAAAGCTGTCTGGGAAGCCATTTCTTTGTAGTGGGAGCATACTGAGTCCTGAACAGGCCTACTGAATGTAGCACAGAGCTGACTTAAAGCTCTCCTACTTCTTTCTTTACTCAGCCTCCTCGGTAGTAGTAGAGCATAAAGGAATCAATTGTATGATGTTATTTTATGATCTTAGTCAGGTCTGATTCAGAAAACCCCATCTGCTTCTTTAACTTTCTCTTTTCCACAGGAGGGTCCAACCTTGCTCTTTACGCACTCTGCCTCATAAACCCCTCCCCCCCTCTTAATCTCTTCCATGGATTAGAGCTTTGTCTACAGGGGTGGGATAGGAGTTGCAGTCTGCATATCTCTTGGGTCACAGAAGCAGAAGTACTATGTATTTTGGGGGTTTTAGGGCTGGAATTCACAGTGACTATTTTGTTTCGTTTTCATTCAGCTCTATATTATGTTTTTCTTTCCTGGTTTCCATTGCATATTATTGGACTTTACTGGCATGACTTCCATTCACATCACTGGGAATTACAAAACTCAACCTGAATCCCTGAAAGTGCCTATAGAAATTACTTTTCTGATTGCATCCTATATGAAATATAGTGATACTGCCTTTCAAAGAAGAATTCTCTGACCCAGGGACTGACTCTTGGCAAAGAAATAACATTGTCTTCTTTTCCTTCCTTCCTTGTTCCCCCTATTTCTTGTAGATATTTGAGAGAAATCAGGACTTTGAGAGAACCAGATAAATTTGTACTCTCCAGGTCAGTCATTTTGTGTCATCTCGGCTTCAGTGCACTTGACTGAACAAGTAAAGAATGTAAAATCAGAACAAGAACAGTATTACCTATATATCCCATTACATTTTTCATCATAACAAAAGCTGTCACGACTAGTGGGAGCTGATGGGAAGGCACACTGCTGTCTGTTTCTCCTCTTTGTTGTTAGTATCTGCTTTCTTAGTGGTACACAACCATCCTGATAGAAATTGCAGAGAATAATTTGCAAAATAAAAGCTTTAAAAGTGGAGTCCTTTATTTTCCTGAGAATCAGGAGCTCAATGAAACATTCTTAGCATCACCCACACATTAAATAGAGATATATCTAATTAAAGTTGTCTGTTGTCCATTTTATTGTGCACAGTACTCATATTCCCTATAAAGACAAGCAGAGATGTCTGCCTTTATACTGCAAAACATCAGAGAAAGAATAGAATTTTAAAAGATATTGTATAATTGTGAATGATATGATTTAGAAACAGAAAAGCTGTTTGGACTGCACCTTGATCTTACCAAGATTGAATTTTCCAATTGAATTGTTTTCCTTAGGGAACACACTATGAAGAGTTACGAAATTTATACTGTGCTACTATAGAGCACATATTGTATCCATTTTTGTTCTCTAACCAAACTACTTCTAATTACCTGTGATCTAGGAAATTTATTTGATTCTCTAACTTATGTTCCTGTAATTGTAAGCAAGTGATTTTCTCCTTGATCATTACACCTTAAAACCAAGCACTTTTCTTAATGTTCTTTGTTGATTTGGATCTTTTGTGTTATTGCTTTTTGTTTGCCTCTAGTTCAGAATCTTTACATTATGCATGGTAATGAATATCTAAAGACTTTGCTCACCACTGGAATATTAACTGGCTAGTCTGGGTCTCCCTGGCTGGTGCATCCCTGATGAGGTATGAAAGCAAGAGCTTTTCCTAACTAGGCTAGAACCCTGTTTCAAGAAGTCATGTTGAACACAAACACAGCAGGGTGTCAGCAGGTATACTGGTTGATGGAGGAAAGAAAAGTAACAGGTTATCAGCAGGAGACCTTCCTCTGCCAGTAATAATGCGTTACTCTTTCCCTAACTGTCTTGATTGTGTCACCTTCTTGGGCAGTATTTATTGCTAGCTATTGAAAGGCCCTTCTCCCTTTTTATTCTGATGTGCAATGTCTTTTAGATAACACTGCGCCTGCATTTCCTTCCTTTAGCGTCCTTGTTATGTAGAGTTCTAAATGTGTATAAATTACTGTCAATGCTCGCTCTTCCCAGCATTTCGTCTCCTTTCACTATACAAATAATTTTGTGCTGATTTTCATTTCCCAGTGACATTTCACTTGACTATCTCCTCAGTACATTTCTGAATTCTAACTTTTCCAGTTTCCTTCGCATTAGTATCTCTTTTTTCTCTTACATTTACAGCAGTGTAAAAACATGCAATAAAGATGATAATTTCACACCTGTCAGATAATTGAATTAGCTGTGCTTAGAAATGAGAAATCCACTTAAAAATCCACTGGATTCTGATTTTGTAAATTGACGTGTTTTCATTGCAGTTTGTCAGAAGAGTTAATGTTTTTCTCTTTCCTAGTGCACTCTCTTACCCCTTGTCCATTCCTTTTCAGGAAAAAAAGTGATTTATAGCCTACTGAGGTAATTTCTTTTTATATACCTAGGAGTTGTTTGTATCTGGAAAAAAAATAGTAATATTAGATTTAGAATGAACTCTAAGGTTTAAGGGATATTGTGAGAATGGGTCAGAACTATTTGCTGCGCTGGTTTGCTTTTCATAAGCAGCTCGAAAACAGCCATCCCATTGGCATGTGAAAGCCCCCAGGAGTGTTTCTGCAGACAAGCAACTGGACTGTCTCAGCTTTACAGGCATCCTGGGGGCTGCTTAGCACATCAGAGAAGATGCAGCTCGCGTTACCTGTGACAAAGGGAGGCAATACTAGTGCCATAAATTAGAATCTCTTGGTTTTTCACAGTCAGTGTTCATGTGTCTTAATGCTGGCAAAGCTTTTCTTGCTGGTAGTGTGATGGCACTGTGAGTGCTGTGAGCTATGATAGTTTTAGTACTTGCGAATCTGGCTAATTTTATAAACAGGTGAAGGAAAGAATGGATATAGATGAAAGTCTGATGATGAACTATACAGGCAATAGTTCAATTTGTATGCTAAACTAAATTAAACTAGATTTATTATTCCCCTCTAAGTTATGTTTGTCATGGAAATAAAGCCACAATTTTGTTGATGTCTCTATGTTATTTTACAAATAAGATATTAGAGCTAAAATAGAAGGAAGAAGAGGAAAACGTTGTTTACAAATATATGAACAACTGTTTTGCAAGCAGAGAATGCTGCGATTAGTTCTGTATTCTCTTGCAGAGTGAATGCTTGACAATTGCTTTATCCTAATGACAGAGTCATCAATATGATTTTCCTGCTGATCAGTTTATAGGTCAAATTATTGATACTGGAGACTGTTTTGGCAGCATAACATATCTCAGGCAGGACAGATCTGATAATATTTGAAAAACTGGATTTAGTCTAGTAGCATCAGCTATTTACAAACAGATTTAAAGGAAATAGGACTGTTCTTTTGCTTCACTGATTAGCTGGATATTGCATGGTGAATACTGTATATATACCAAAATGGTCCATTCAGATATTTTAGTAAATTAACTTTGACATTGCTAGAAAAAGGTATCAGAATCCCTAGAGAGGTAAAATTATCATGGATGTTGTTTGCAGTATATTTTAGTAAATTAACTTTGACATTGCTAGAAAAAGGTATCAGAATCCCTAGAGAGGCAAAATTATCATGGATGTTGTTTGCAGTGTATTGATTGTCCAGTTCTATTAGTTTTTACTTTCATTTGACTACTGTTGAACCTTTCAATCCCTTGCATGGTGAAGAGGGCTAATGTACTTCATTATGCCAGAAAATGTGAGTGACTTTCATTTACAGATAGTCTTAAGACCTTAGTAAAGCTGATGGGAATACAAAATAAATGAGGACTGAGACCTGGAGACAACAGAAGCTACTCTCTACTATGCTAGGAACTAGAATTTAAAAAACGCCCTAAAATGCCAATGAGTTAGACATTGCCCACACTTAAGATACTGTTTCCTGAAAGGCAAAGGAATAACAGAATCTGAAGTCAGAAACCCAAACTCACAAACAGCACTGTGGTATTTGAGTGGCTCAGAAAAGCAAGTAGAAAACTCTGAATGCTGGGCAAAAACCCAGAGAAAATGCAAAGCATAGGAATATGTCTCAAACCTTACTCCTCTCCAGATGTCAGAAACTCATCTGTTTCCAGGTATGGAAACTAAAAGCCTTCCCAAGACAGGTACACGTTGGCATTTGTTTTGAAGGAATGGAGTGGATTTTTGTTCTTTCCATCAAAACAGACGTAAGCAACGTAACAGTTGTGCCAAGTAATGTGTTTTATCAAATGATCTGCAGGGAGTGAAGAATGGAAGAGACAAAGGCTGTGTAGTCCATCAACTAGGACCTTTACTCTGTGGGGGGAGAGGGGAGGGAATCTTGTCTTCCTGTCCTGCTTTTACAGCCATTTATGGATTTGAGGTTCAGTCGCCATTGAGAAGACTATGAAGATTGTCCTGTTAGTGTGAACCAGATTTCCTCATCCTGTGTTGGTGTCCAAACCACAAGAATATGGGCTTGGGTTACTCCTTCTACTTTCTTTCTGTTAGGCTGCTACCTCTGTTTCTTCCTTTCTCTGTGTGAGGCACAGTTCAAAATGGAAAGTGAATTTACCTAGCTTAAACTGATGACCTGGTGGCTGGTGACTTCTTTCTAAGAGATGGAAGATGAGCAGGACATGAAAACCAGTTTACCAGTCCTGGGTAAGTATTTAAATGACCAAGGTATTATCTACAAGGCAGGCATGGTTTAAAACAATAAACAAATAATTCTCTGCAGTGTCTGTAATTTTATGACATGTATAAGGGACACGTCAGATCAGTCGCTGCTTCCCACCCTGCCTGGCTCTGTCAGGCACATCCTGGTCCTGTGGCCACCATTGCCTTGACCCCCTGGACACTGCCTGGCAGCCCCCTCCTGCAGCTCCCCCAAACATATGTCACCATAGGGCTCAACTACTGGGGCAGCTGGTGGGTGTGTGAGCAGAAATCCCACCCACAAGGTGGCAGGGCAGAAAGGAACAGCTGTGGCTGATGCAGAGGGCTATGCTGGCTGAAAGACATCTATAAAACTGCAAAGTAGGGTTGTTTCCTAGGTACTTGGTTGTTCTGGGAAGGAAGGCTTTCTCTATATTCTTTGCAAATAAGATATTTTTGGTCTGATCGTGTCGGCACCACCAAGTTACCTTACTAGCTTCAGGAGAGTCCTGAGTATATATATAGATCAGGCCAGGAGACGAAGGACTCGCAGTAAGTTCCAGTCCTGTAATGTACAAGGTGTGATTTAATTTTATAATTGACAACTCTTTGTTTCATATATAGACGTTTTATATATATTATGTTATGCACATACAGTTATATGGTGATGACAACAAAATTTCCATGTCAGACTATGAAAACACAAGTGAGATGGTGTTCTTCCACTCACCCTGTTTCCAGCAAGATATTATCATGTGTATTTGAAAATGCATCTACGGTGGCGTGTGTCCCATTATGTGTGCAACGTGTTTTTCTACATAATGTTGCCTTGTCAGACATGGTGTCTTTATTTGCTTTGTTTTATCCAGTCACTTGCTCTACCTGCATCATTTAACTCAGTCTGATTCCTCTAGAGCTTCTAAAGACTTTCTGGTGATGGGATGACACTTAAGACTACCTTGTAAGGTACATTTAAGTACTTTGCTGAATCCAAAACCTGACCTCTTTGTTAGTATGTAAATTAGACTCTCTCCCCTTAGTCTTTTTACATAATATTACTACTACCATGCTACTCTGGTTGTCTGAGTTCCTCAAGAGTTTCAATACGCTGTTAATTTGATTTATTTTGAAAAAAAATGTGCTTTTTCCATGTATGAAAATATTAACAGTGAGCAAAATGCTTTAATCTGATGTAGTCATTATTGTTAGAACTTTTCTCAGGGCTTAATACTTCAAATAAAAGCATCTGAGCTGTATAAAGTGAAAAATAACATGTAGGTCAGCACACAGCCAGCAAACACACATCTCAAAATAATATTTTGCTAGCTCAATCAGGCTCAGACTGATTCAAAGACTGAAATTGTAAAGCTTGAATGTTTCTTCTGCTTCTGAAACACAGAGATTCTAAATGGCAAAACATGGTTTTTTTTCCTCATTCCTTTGACAGATAATTTTCTTCATAGCTGCAATGTGTCTGAGTCAGAATTTCAGTCCAGGTCAGCATTCTTACCTGCTGTCTGCTTGCTTTCTGTACAACAAAAAAATTAGAAATCGCCTGCCTGCAAAGTGATTTCCAGTATAATGGATTTATTTATTTACTTATTTTCCCCCAACTGATCTAGCTTAGTTCATTAGAGAGTTGTTATACCTTGCCAACCTTTACTTTACTGGAACGATCTAAAATATCTTAGCATTTGACACGTTGTTAACTTTTTATAATTGGTTCAACCCCTTTTTCTCTGGTTCTCCACCCTTTTCAATGAATAATGTATGTCTTAGGTTCCTTAGTAAAATTCACCCTTGATTTTTCTTTGTTGATGCATTTGGAACAAAAATCCATAATGTGCTTCTAATGGCATGTGGTAGAGATTTCTATAAACTGGGAATCACTTTTACCTTTCTATCCCCATGCAAGTCAGCATAGACTTGCACAAATAAATGATTTCTTAGTTTTGGCAAAAAGAAAAATAAGGAAATATTGGCGAGATGGTCCAGGGGAAAAAGAGAGAGCCTAAACAGTATATAGTCAGCAATACACATCCAGAAACACAGAAATTTCCAGGCCCTGCAATTGAAAACCTTGAGAGCATTTAAGAAGCATCTCTTCAGCCACCACTTTGTCTGTACATTTCCCTGTTATCTGTCCTTGATTTACTTTTTCAAGAGCCTGTCAGGTTCTAACATCCCTGTTGCAGTGCTACATATGACAGGGTATGTTTACATCTGAAGATCAAAGGATTTTAATCAGCATTTTCCAAATGCTTTTGAGTTTCACAACTGACTTTCTCTGCTCATACATACTAAATTTTGTTTCTGCCAACCAGCTAATCAAACTCAACCTTGCTGATGTTGCAAGCAAAACACCAACAGTAACTAACCAGGCCAGGTGAACCAACCAGTTGGTCTTCTGTTCTGGTTGCATTCACAGCTGATAAACAGGAACTTTATGCCTGGGAGCACCAGTTTCTTTGGTAAAGGCAAGAGGGTTTGGCTGCAGGAGCTTGTAAAACCTCTTGCTGAAGTGGACCCATGAAATTTACTCTTTATTGCTGAATTTCAGAGAGAGAGATAGAAGCACCAGGTCAGTAATACATTGTAATTTCCTTGCTCTGTGTAGTATTCCCCTCACTTGTACACCAAACCCTCAGGTTTAGCCTCTTACCTACAGCCTTATACTGGGACCTTGGTTTTTTGTTGGTTTTGTAGAATTATGCTCAATCTGATATTATTACCTACAACTCCTTTGTATTACATCTGTACTGTAGATATCTACAACTGTACTGCATAACTGTAACTTACTGTTTATTTCACAGTGCCTAGCTTTGCCTTTTGGGAGTTCTAAAATGCATGTTGTTCAGGTGAGCCTGTCATACAAGGTATCTAGGCTGGCCAGTTTCAGCATCACCAGCTATAGTGTTCTCGGCATTATTAGTTTTACAGTGAGCTTTGGTATAATTTTTAGAATGTATCTACTATTGCCTTTTCATATTTTTCTTCAGAAAATTGTGAGTACAATTGGGTTTTAATAGAAGTTTTAATTAAATAGTCTTATCGGGGACTTGAGTTTTGTTTGTTTGTTTAATAGGACCAGTGTGCTCACCATTCATGACCAGCTATTTAATTTTTCATTTTTATCTTCTTCATTCAGTATTTGGTCTTATATTTTATGTATTTCAAATTATAAGAACATGCATTGAGGCTGGAATTATTAATTTCCTCCTGGACTTTACTGCAGTACTCAGTGCATCATGCTTTTCTCAGTGCTTCTGAGGCATTTATTTGAATACATTTTCAACAAACTCCTCTGAGGTACAATGTTATGAATATTCCTGTTTTACTGAGAAGGAACCGAGATACATGGAAACTAAGCAGTTTCACAAGAAGCTAAGCTGATGCACTGGGGTTTTTTCTTCCTTTTCACTTGTTAGGCCCTTTCATGAGTCAGTTCAGTTTGTTATGTAGAAAACTTTTTTTTTTCTTCCCCCCCCCCAGTAAACTTCCTGCTAAGTTAGTGTTGTACAGGTTCTTGGAGTGGTTTCAGGAGGAGAAGAGATGGTAAGAGTGGGGTTCTCTACCTGTTGAGAAAGGTGGGCAGTTAGAAATTATTTTTTTCTATATCTCTTCTAACATCATCACAAGATTAAATACAGCGTGGAAGGACCTATGTTTATGGCCATCACTGAGCTTAAAGGCTAGTTGTTTCCTTAAGCTGTTTCTACATGTTTCAACAGTTAAGAGTGTATATAAGCATATAGTGTTTAAACATCTTGGTAGATTATGTAACCTCATGTAATCTGCATGTTGTTATGTACCTATCTGCATTTTGAATTAGTTTTTTTTTTTAATTTTTACATTTCAAACTTTTGAATTATGCTTTTGAATTAGTGGTTTTTTTCTTCATAGGCCTCTGCAGCAGTTGAGGATAATGAGATGAACAAGGAGTATTACGTGCACTGAGCACATGGACTCTTCATTAGCATTCAGAACATCTATTAGAATTAAGATAGGCTTCTTTTCAGCATTTTGAATCTTGCCTAGTTACCAGCTGAGAGATCTGGTTTCTGCTACCTCGTCCAAAGATGCCAAGAACAGAAGTTTTTAAACACAGGATAGCTGCTTATTGATAAAAAGAGAGAAGCAGGCAATGTCTGGCTGAGATACTGACAAGACAGAAAATGCTGATCAGAGGGTATTGATGAAAGTCAAATCCTCAGCTCTACCTGCAATGTATTCTCATTATAGCTTGTTCTTGTATCATCTGAAGACACTTGACTTGTTTACTTAGTGGTAAATGAGTACAATGGTAGTTATTTGCTATCAGTAGCTTAGTGTCTTTGTTTGCTGGTGACCTATTTGCTAAAGCACAGAAGAATCTCTTACTGTTCTTTTGAGTCCCACCTCCATGAGAACTGAAGGTTCATGCCTGCCCTGGTCCTGATGCTGCTTTGGCTGATGGTGACGTGTGTGCATGTATGTAGACAGCGGCGTTGGGCTTTCCAACCCCTGCAACAAACACAAAACAGTCTCAAGTGTTTCTAGGCTCTACCTTTAGTCATATCTTTTTTTCTACTGGCTGATGTTAGTGATGAAATTGGTGAAGCTGAGTCTCCTGTGACAGCAAGGTTGCTTGGAGGACCACAGTTTACTTCTGTTCCCACCAGGTTGGAGAACTAGTTCAGGTGTCTCGTGTGTGAGGCTGAGCACAGTAACATGGCTAATGAAGTTTTCAAAGCTCTCTAAGGAGCCATGCTGTGCTGTTGGAAGTGTCCAACTAGAAGAGCCTGATCTTCTGTCTCCCAAAACAGAAACACAGTGAGTTCACAAAATCAGCCAACAGGCTGCTCTAACTGTGGATGGCTTCTTTGAGATAGATCAGCTGTGAATATCACAGTCATATATATGAAGAGTGCATGGTTAATTACCATGAATGAAAAGTGAAATTGCCACCAATGAAAGGTGAAATCAGCTTAAGTGATTTGCTCAGCACCACCCTGGATGGTTTTGTCAGATACTAGGATGTATGTGGTCTACCTCTCCAGAGGGCACAAAGTTACAGGAACTGTATGTTAATTCTTCCAGTTTCTCCTTGTTCACTTTTGCACTTTCTAATTCTTACAAAGAAACAGGAGCTCTAAAGATGGAAGCTTTTCCTGTGATCCTTATTCTTGCAATGTACTTATCTTATGCTCTAAGTGAGAGAGGGTCCTTCAGAGAAAAATAGCCTGCAATCATAATGAAAGCTGTATTTGTTACTGTCCCTATCCTGCTGAGGTAGGTAGATGTTATCTTGAGCGCTCAGTTTATTGCATCTTATTTTACACGGTGGAAAAAGGACAGTTTCTAAGGGATTTGCCAGCCAACCAGAAAATCTCTTTATAAAAGATCTTGGACAACCCAATGGATTTCTATACACTGAAAGTCTGGTTATTTACTTACTACATGAGTAAAACTTAATGGAAATGAAAATATTTTAGATAATATCTGTCATTTTTGAAAAGCTGTAAGGCATAGCTTTATATAAAAAAATGCTTGCACTGCTTCAAAAAAGCTGGTGATAGCTGCTCTGAAATGGGAAAGAGGAACTGTTTAGCTTTGTGCAAATGGTAAATAAAATTTTTGGCAGCTTCTGTTTCCTTAGTGTTCAAGAACCAAAAGCTAGACTTCCAAAGCAGACAAATCTGCTTAATCCACAACACAAAATTTGCATAAACATGCCTGCTCCCCCCCAGGTCCTTAATCTTCCTGCTGTATCCTTTTTTAGGTTGAGTTTCCCAGTACAGTGTTTGGGAATACCAACAGTTGCCTCTATTGTGCTCAACACAAGCAGATATGACTAAAAAATTACTTTTCCTCTGTTAAGTACCATTTGAGTAACTAATAATGGGAAATAAAGCAGAGACCTTTTGTTAAGTCCCTGTAGCCCTACATTCTCCCTAGTCATGGAGAATCCTTTTATCCAGTGGTGTCTGTAATGCTTTTTAGTTGGTGGGGATCTCAACAGAAAATTTTGTAATAGTCATGTGCAACAGTTTTAAGAGGACGACATCATATAGGATAAGAACAGTATAGGTTATTCATTATCAAAATAGTATGAACAAGATGGAAATATTTTTTTTGGTACCTATTGGAAGCAGAAAAGTTGGCTGTTACCTTATGAATGACCTTTTCATTTTCTCTTAAGCTCCCCTACTTTGGCTCATCCTGAGTTGTCACTTGCTTTTCTATGTGACCTTGTGGACAGCCAGAGAACTCCCTATTGAGGGCCACTGTACAGGCATAGTATGATTCTGGTACTTGTGTCTTGGGCTGCAAGGCTTGCTAGCATGTATGCATCCTTGCCTAATGTGAGAGGGGGGAAAAAAAGGCTCAAGGACTTTACCAAGTGTTACTAAGTTTTGGCGGGAATGGATCTCCAGTTTACCCAAGGAAAGAGCTGCCTACTGGTATTACAGTTAGAGACTTACCTGCAGGGAGAGGAGAAATGAATTATGTGCTTAAATAAGGAAAGCCAAAGATAATTCTCTTTTCAAGCCTTTTAGGGTTTTGGTTTTGTGGTGTTCTAGTTTGTATTGCCTTTTCTTAAGGAACACAGACATTTCTGGTAAAATAATTTTACATTTTCCTTAATATCCTCTAATATTCTCTGGGGCACATGTTTAGTAATAGTCTTTCTTTAATGACTACTTTTTATTTCTAGTGTTAGTAATGCATCTGCTTTCATAGAGGAGAACTTATTGCTGTAAATGGTTGTCTATTAATGGAGAACCTAGGAAATAATGTATTTTTCACTAGTATGTTAATTTGACATAATATCTTTCCTTTATAACTTACATTTAATTGGTTGGGGTTTTTTTCTGTGCCTTCTTAATAACATGCTGTCTCAATAAAGATGAGCCTCTGGTTTGGTTTTATTTCCCCACAAGTTATGTTAACACTGGGTATGGCTTGGATTCTTTCCACAGGAGGTAAAGATCAGTCTAATGGCAGTTTACACAAAGCACTCACCCTCTGTTCTTTTAACTTAAAGCTGTTCACATGCATGGTATGTATATACATGCATTTGCTACTGTAAAGCTCTCTGTTGAGATTATCACCAGCTAAAAGTCATCACAACCAACACTGACTAAAGAGATACGTGATGACCGGAGAGGATATTTGGGTCTTATTTATTGTGTGTATATATGTATACACCAAACGAACCCACACACAGGGTTGTTACCTGCTCCGGGGGGGGGGGGGGGGGGGGGGGGGGGGGGGGGGGGGGGGGGGGGGGGGGGGGGGGGGGGGGGGGGGGCG
>JAVJGJ010000037.1:66771675-66810700 GCA_035590215.1 Microhierax caerulescens | reverse complement strand
CCACAGCTCCTCTGGGCAGCCTGTGCCAGTGCCCCCCCCCCAATATATATCCTTTATTGTTCCTCTGCAGTATGCAGAAGTATTCCAGTAGCATATTACTAATGCAACTTCTATCTGTCATATGATGTTTACTCTTATCCTCATGCAAGGAGAGTTTTATTTGTAGTAGGTTTCATTTTGATGCAAGTCCTTTAGAAAACAAATGCCTCCTGTGTCTGTCAGGGAGGACACATCAAAGAAGACACTTTATTTAAAAGATAGTGAAAAAGTTCTTAGTTCTTTTCAGATTTAATTCCAGAGGTTTGAATCTGTTCTGGTGAAAGCTCAAAGATGCAAAAATTATTTAGCTTTGTAGCTTTGTGGTGGAAAGTGCCCTTTCACCTGGAGAGTGTAAAAATAAAGTAAAATTTAAAAAAATCTTAGTTTAAATTATCTTTCTCTTCTGGCTATTGATGGAATTTCATATTTCTATCTATTTGTTACCAAGTACTTCAGAGAGTATACTTTTTCAGAAAGTTAAGAAGACATGAATGGTAGTCTGAAAAAACTGCAAGTCAAGCATAAAGGACCCCTGCTAGGAAGATTTACATGTACTTTCAGGATGCTTAGATCAATCCTTAAAAGAGACATTTCTCTAAAGATTCATGTTAGGTAAATAAATTCAAATCTGTTAATTTGATTTGCACAAAATGTTCGTAGAATTGGGGCCTGTAAATTGACAGAGTTCGGGAAAAAAGGAATGGAGGAGTGATGTAGAAACCACATGTTTTAAATTGAGTTTGAATTTTTTATTATTGTATTTGGTAACTAAATTTAGATCCATCTATAAAATTGTGGGGGGGTTAATTTTATTTGCTGTAGTAGGTGTGAGGAGTCCACAAACAACAAAATTAGACATATACTACAATCGTGCATGCTCAGAAAGAGAGGCTACATCTTTATTTATAAAACACTAAGGAATAGTTCACTATTATTATTATTATGAACTATTATTAATAGTTCATGCGTTAACTGTATTGGGTAAAGAGGATGAACACAAACCTGCAAATTTTCTTTTGGCCTATCTGGCCATTAAAATGGTGCACATGTTTTTCTGCTATGTAGTTTAGTGGGATTATGGCAAAGAGTAAATGTGTATTCCTGTGTATTTATCGCATTGCTAGTGTTATTTTTCTTAATTGCAAAGAATTCGATGTACTACCACTAAATTTTATTCCAAGAAGTAATGAAATGACTTTCTTTTTAGGATGAATAGAAGACTTGTTCTCTGTTAGAAGACTGCAGTGACTGCTGCTAACCTTTAGCCGCTTCAGTTTTCTCAAAGCTGCAAACACAGAGAATGGTACCCGCTTAAGTTTTGAATTGGTGAATTAATCTCTTTTTGTGATATTCAGTGCGGGTGATCATATTAGCAGTTGAACTTTATTGCTCTGTTTACCATCTTAATTTCTTCTCTGTGTCCATCTCTCTGTCTTTCCGCCTCTGTGCCTCCTCCCTTACACCCCCAGCCCCTCAGGTGCCAATTCTGGGTACTGATTCTTTGATTGTTGTAGTGTGTAGAGACTATGGATTATGAGTCAGATTTTTGTGACTCACTAAATGGCCAGAAGTTGAGTGCTCCTGTTCGTTCACCTAGTCCCCTTGTACAACTCATTAAGCTATACAAAGTCTGCCAAATGGTCTGGATTAAATCCCTAGGTTTCCATTTAATTTCCCACCATCACTGGATATTCTTTATAGCCATTAAGCATATTTTTGGTTCTCAACTCCAATCAAAAAGTGCATATCTTCTTTCTGCTTAGTTTGTAAGCCAGCAAAATATTAATGGATAAGAAACTTTTCTGAAAATTAATTTTTACAATTATTCCAAAATAAACCACCACTAACCTTATGTATCAAAGATGTTTGTTAGCAATACAGGTTGGATCTGAAAAATAGGAATCAAACTCACCTGTTCATTAGTCATTCAACAGATATGCATGCTGGAAGATAATGATCTAAAAAAGCACTTAAGTCTGCTTAACCTCCTTTACTACAGAGGATATGGACTTTAGTTCTGCTGCCTTTAGCAGAGGGTGCGCTCAGAATTAAAAATATATTTTGGTTCCTTGTTCAGTGAAAATAAATTTCAGTATGTGTTTAATTATAATGAGAGTTTTAAGGAGAGGCAAAATATTGTCAGTTCAGTCATAATTAGGCTATACTTCAGTCCTGTCAGCAGTCATTGCAAGTTCAGAAAGGTCTCTCTCATAAACCTATGAATTACCAGCTTTTGCTTCCCATCTATTTTCGACTTCCATTTAAACCAATGATCTGTTGTGGAGTGTTAATGTTATTGTTAGTAAATTAGTAGTATGACTATTTGGAGATTCCTTTTTCTGGGCTAGTTAACTAAACAAAATAATGACATTAATTGATTTGGTGCTGTTTTACAGTGAGAAAACTTGCCTTTTCAGGAGCTGTGTAGATTCTGGGGGATAGTGGTGGAGGCTTGTTTTTTATTTCTTCTAGTTATTCTGAAGATACAGGTGCTGGTTTCTTCTCTAGCGTAAACCTCTAGAGGAACATTCATCAGGGTATTAATGCAGATATATAACTTAGATATTAATTAAGGCCTGATACATAAATGTAAGGTAAGTGTTCTTAGTAATACTGCTTTTCAGAATTTCCTTCTTGGTATTTTTTTTCCACATTGCCTGTAAGTATTTTTCCCAATTGTATATTCCATATTTTAGTTCTGTATTTTCCTCTCTATTTGTATGATGCATTTAGACTTGTTTCCCCATTTTTCTTTGTTTCAAAACTTATGGGTTTATTGTTTGTTTGGTTGTGGTTTTGTTTTTTTTTTCTTGTTGTTTAGTTTTTGTTTTGGTTTGTTGTTTCTTTTGGGGTTTTGTTCTTTGGGGTTTTTTTTAAACAAAAGCAAAGGGTGCTGAAGCATAATCAAGAGAGCATTTTCTTTGCCACCTTCTCTGAATATGTGTATGGCTTTGACAAGTAGGAAGGAAATCCTACTGTATGGTCATGGCATGTAAAATGATGTAGCATAGAATGAATCATTTTCAGCAGCCTTGGAGAAGCGGGAGATACTCTGCTTTGAACTGGAACCATCCACCTACTTCTGTTCTTTACATCGATGCTACTGTTCTCTACGCTGAACTCTGAGTTACTTAACCACCCACATGGTTAATCTACAGAAACCATCCTGAAAGGTTTGTTCCTTACTCTATAATCTTAGATAATTTCTATCCATTTTGTAACATCAGCTAATTAGGGTTGCGTTTTTTTTTTTTTTTTAAATGAAGGAATATATGTTAAATCATATCAATGTATGGTTTGGCTTGAAGCTGTAAAATTCTAAAAAGTCAGATTTAAATAAATTCCCACTTTAAAATATGGGGTTTATATAATTTCATGTCAGACATTATAATTAGGTTTTAAATAGCTCATTTCATATTTAAATTATTTGACAAATTGCCCTATTACTGTATTTTTATTATGAAAATGGTTTAATCCATTTTAGAAACAAATAGTGAATATTTTTTAATCTTTTCTCTAGGGTCTTTCTTTCCATTTTGTAAAGGCAATGAAATGAAGTGTTATTAACAACTTCAGAACAGAATAGGAAATATGCTTTTGAGAAAGAAGTGTGAGATCTCCTTATGTGATCTTTTTTGTATTGACTTTTTGGTGAGTATCCATGGATCTCTCTCTGAACATTTTCCCTGCTCCCTCTTAATTTTTAAAACAGCCTTCCATTTAGAAAAGATTGCAGCCTATAACGTGTTCACACACTCTCACTTGCAATAAATCTGCTAGTCACACAGCTGACACTTGCTGGGAATTACACGTGTTACCCATCTCTACTGTACTGTGAGGCTATGTCTGTGCTCCTGTCCCTGCTGTCCATCCAGATAATGCATCCATTCCCCAGCGCTAGCTCATTCTACCTGGAGCTGGTTCCTCACAGCAGGGAGTCCAATGTGTTGTAAACCCACCCTCCACCACCCCAAAAAAAACCAAGTAAAGCATGCCTGCCCTGACAGTAAGAGAGGAAGCTTGTCCTGAACTCTGTGCTGTGATGACTGTACTGCTTAGGTTCCTTATTTAGCAAGTAGGGTCTTTTTTGCATGAATACAATCAGAGCAGGTACTGAAGTGCAGAGGTTAAAAGCCTCTGGCATGATTCAGCCGTTGGTGCCCTATGCACATTCCTCGCAAAGGGCCCCTTGAACATCAGCTTTCCCAGGCGCCTGGGCTGAAAGATGTGTTTTGCTTAGATGAGCGCAGATCTTTTAAGGCACTGGTGCCTTTTCAGCCCTTTCACGAGGTGTAAAAGGGTAAGAGTACAGATGACTATATACTCCATGGTTTCTAATTCACTGGCTTTTCAGAGAGAAAATCTACCTAGATGAGTTTCCCCCAGGCATCTAAATAAGCAGTCTGACAACAAAAGCTGTGGACTGCTGAGCACATCTGGAAGATAAGTGAGATTGTAAAACCAATCCTACAACTGCATTTAATCTGTCCTGCATATGTGCCAAAGTCTTCCCATGCTAATGTTTTCATAATTTAGGGCTGTAATTCACCTGGGGGTCGCTGGTGCTCTGTCAACGTTTAATTGTTCTAATTACTTAATTATCTGCTCCGTTGAAGTGGTAAAGCCTTGACATTTCACATTTTCCCTATGAATATGTGTCTGTGGGATATGTCAATCTCTGTATTTGGTAAATACAAGGAAAAACAATTCAGTTAATCCAGTCTTTTTGTGGCAGTGTCTACATTATTACTGATTCCTTATATTGGGCCACTGGGTCACTTGTTTCCTTACCTTGTATATTTTTGTGAGAAGTTTTGTCTTTACGATGAATTTATTTTATTTGCTGGTGAAACAGTAGGGCTAAAAAGGATGTGTTGAGTGATATTTTTGCAGGCTAGTCCAATGAAACTGGAAAGTCACTTTACAGTGGGTTCTCACCTACAGGTGAGAAGCATGGCCTCGTCAAGCAAGAAAGCTATCTTGTATACAGACTATGAATTTGATGTTCAGAGATTATAGCAATTTCTGGTGAGTGACACTGTAGGAAGAACTGTAATAGATGATCTGATTAAACCTTTGTGTTTCAAACAATTGACAACAATTTTTATTTTTTTTTTTCAGTAAGCAAGTTTTTGTTTGCATGTTATGGATTTTGATTGCAGAAGCAGGGGAAGTAAGTTCTTGTCAGGTTAAGCTTTTGTGTAGTAAATTTTTTTGTGGTAAAGAAAAATGGAAGAGATCAAGATCCTAAATGTTATTTACTCTAATGATTTTTTTAAAAAAAAAAAAAATCTTAACCTGTCTCAGAGAAGTGAAATGCTCAATGTTTGCTTAAATGTTTTTCATAGCTGGGGGATGCCATTTGTTAAATGGAAGGTACTGGAGAAAAATGTTTAATGAGGTAGTTATTCCCTCAGTTTTTGAAATTTAAAATTACTCTTGAAAAGCTACAGAAGACTGTGTTAGATTTGACTGTTGAAAAAAAAAAAAAGATAGTACAGTTTTACTAATAGAAGTAAAGTAACATCTGTGCACTTTACTGTAATAGGGACAAGTATTGCTTATTTTCTGTTTTCTTTCTCCGGAGGCAAAGGAAGAGGTTCATTTTATTTCATCAAGAAGATTTACTTGGATGCTAGCATTAAGGAAGGGAAGGGGGTGCAGAAAGCATTGCTTTGTAAGAAGAAAAATAATGTACAAGTTCTGTTCAGTTGCTTGGAGAATTTCAGTAGTTGTAGTTGTAATCACCAGCATTCGTGAAATCAAGTCAATAAACTCCTGAAGATCTATGTGCCTCTCTCCCTTCTCCTCTCTTGCTGTATGTAAATAGACAGTGTGCCTGTTGTAATGGTAATCATATGCTTTTGTGTCACGTTAGCATCCTGCATCATCAGAGAGAGTTCTTTTACTGATGACCAGTGTACAGTAATAAAGCCACGGGAGCAGTAAGGAAGAGTCTTATCATGAGGGCTTAATGTAAAAACCCATCTGAGTATATGGACAGGAGAAATCAAATACAAAGAGAATATATAATGCTGGGAAAGAAGCTGTAAAACACAAAAACCTTCAGCCTTCACTGATAGTGTTGTGATTTAGGCCTAAGGAGCATGTTTCTTGATGTCAATATTAATTTTCTAACTCTCACTAAGCGGATGTGCTTTCTTGATAAAGCTCTGGGCTGGGGTTGGTAAACGCGCACCTGCAGTTTATCTAAGCCACTGAGATATTTGCTGAGGTTCCTCAGAAAGTCACTTGTCCTGCCTATGCTATATTTTTTTCCCCAATTTATTAAGGCATTATTGATGTATAAATTACCTTCTAAAGATAATCAGTATTTACAGATGAAAAGGCTCTATAAAGATGTAGATATTGCCATAAATTCTTCAGGCTAGCTATGTTCCTGATGTAAGCTGGGATTTGTTGTGAGGCACAGAGGGGATAAAGAGTTACTGTTGTTGCTTGTCAGCTGTTGAACCTAGAAATGCTTTTAAGCTCTTGGGTCTGGCTGACTACAGCTTGATCAGGGCAAGTCTTACTGGACACCAGCCCCCAACTTCTCTGCACTTTTATTTGTGTGAGGAAATGGCTCATGTGCTTCCTTCCCAGATTCCATGCCCTCCCTGGACTAGGCGTGACTGGAGGCTGTGGTTTTGTGAAGCAGTCAAGCTGATGATGCTCCTTGTGACTTCTGAAGGAGGTGGCCTTACCTTACTGTGCTCCTACAACAGCCATTGAGCAAGCACAGATTCTCGTCTGATCTCATAATAAGTCAGTTCAGGTAGTTACACCAGCATAAAACTATTCAAGTTTTCTTCCACAGTTATTTTTTTCTCCTGGATTATCTTCTCAAATTGGCTTATCCTTGGAATTACAAACTGTATCCTGCCAAGAAAACAATGCAGAGAAAAGCAGTGAGCTCCTTTTCTGCATTAATTTTATAGTAAGATCTGTAAAGGAAAATAATAATAAAAAAAAAAAAAAGGCAGGAAGAAGGTATTGAGTACTATTGCATTTTTTTAGAAAAAAGAAAGCATGCACAATTTTTTTGTGTGTGTATGCTTGCCCTTTAAAATGAAACCTATGTAAGAATATCTTTTTAAATTACCTAGAATAAAACTGTAGATATTAGGAAAAGTTCTGTTGAGAATGCAGGCCTGTACAAGCTTTAGAAGGTCTTTTCCAACAAAGTTATTTGCTAAGACGCTTTTTACTTTGGGCTGCCTTAATTTAGTCTTCTCATTTCACTGTCTGGAAATGGCTTACAAGGATGCAGAGCCATTGGTTCTTCCTGATGCTGTGTTGCAGTAGATAAACTGCGTAATGTGAACATATCTACACCTGATGAAGCAGATTATGCTTCAGGCATTAATGACACTGGCAGCAGCAGTGTGTTCTTTGCATCCTTTCTATCTGCCAGGTGTGGGAGAGAAGGAGGAGATGGCCTGTCAAAGGCGTTTTTCTGTAAAAGAAGAGACTGAGAGAAAAATGGTAGGCTTCCTACACAACCTGATCCATTTTCTCAGGGTTTCGACTCCCACACCTCCTGGTATGTTCCTGTTAGGAGCCATCTACTTATTTCCATTATCTGACTAATTCCTTAGGGGGCCCTGTTAAGATGCATGGATCATGCCAGGGCAAAATTTAGTAATACTCCAAAAATAGGACGGATGCTAGAGGGCAGGATCCTTCTCTCGTACTGAATATTGGGTAAAAAATTACTGCATAGCAAAACACTTTTTTTGAATAATCACAAATAATTTTCTCTGAGCCTAGTAAAACTATAGTCCCTGAGAGGATGTCAGCAAAATCCACAGAATTTCCTTTAATTATTTTTTGAAAGATCTTTGATTCCTACTTACTATCACAGTTGAATAGATTCCATTCTCTCCCTTGCTCCAGCTTTGTTTTAATTTGTGCTTTACATTAAAATTATTTCCCTGAGTTTTCTTGCAATATTTTGCACTAATAAACTTGCCAACCAAAAATGTTATTTGATAAAAGAATTAACTTTAGAAAAAATATGAATATTTAAAAATGCTGTGACTTATGGAGCTGTGTGAATGATTGTCAATGGGTATAGTTTTGTTTTATTTTTCTTGTGGTGAGCGCAGTAGTAATTCATTTCACTGTTGGTTAAAAGTCCATTTTGTACAAGTCTACAAGACATTTATATATAAACTCTCAGGATTCAATGTAACGTCTTAGATATGGTTGTGATTTAAGAGTTTGATTTTGAAATTATGAAGTGTGTCAGCCTTCAGTTGCATGTAGTCAGCAAGGGCACCCTAGAACACAGGCCAAAGGAAAAACCTAGGGTACCCCTTGAATGTGCCTCCCTTCTCCGCTGTACAAAGTAGGAATGACATCACACAAGTAGACTCAAATTTTTAAAAAAGTAGGAAAACCAAACTAAAGCCCCAAATCAGTAGTACGTTTTTATATCACTTTATTTACCTTTTGTGATTTAAAATGGTTGCATTAACGCTGCAGCGCTAGCTTGTTAATGAATTTTTCATCATGTTTAGAAGGTGAGGTTTAATGAGACACCAAAAGAGCTTAAGCATAGTACATGCTGGCCTTTGCAGCTCGCAGTGTTGTCATTTGCATTGTGCTGCTGACTAACAGTGCTGGTTTTTATTATGCCTGTAGTTGAAACTTAGTAGACTAGCAGGAAATTATTTCAATAAGCAGGCCGCTTTTCTTATTAGTTTTCCTGCTTTCCTTTGACATACCAGATTATAGGATTCTTTTGTTGTTGTTGTTTGGGGTTTTTTTTTGAGAAAGAACAGGAGTTTTGTGAGTTTTCATCCAAATTAGTTATCTTTCCAATTCCTTTAACTATGCCAAAAAAAGAAAAAAAAAAAAAGGAAAAAAGAGAAAAAAGCTCTGAATTTTTAGTACAGATGCAAACAAATCTGTGAGAAAGAAAATGCTTTGGGACAAAGCCTAATTGTTATGGCTTCATCTTGCAAATTAAAGATGTGACTTAAACTGTTCTTTCAAAGCTGAGATTGGCATAGAAGCTGCACTCTAAGCAACTGCTTAGTTTTCTGGGCTTTTGGGAAAAAGTCTCCCCTTCCTTCTGGTCTTGCGGATAAAAGTGGTTGCTGCTGAACGCAGGGCTGTTGTGCCCACTCTTAGCATGTGTGCAGACAGGGAAATCTGCAGTGCTGTCACAGGGTTTGTGAATTCCTCATGTCAGTGGCTGGGGAGCAAACACTGAGGTGCGAGACCCCTGGCAGGGGGGCAGCATTTCCAGGAAGAGACACCAGTGGCTCCTTGACTGACCCGTTATCAGGAAAGAAAGCAGCTTTGGCAGATCTCTTAGACATATGGGACAAGAGGGAACATAATTTTCTCAGATATACAGGCAAAGTCTGCTTAGGCTTCATTTAGGTACTTTGTGTGCTGTTCTTGAGGCCTGATGTGGTAGCCTGTGATTTGTAGATTTGGTTAAGTCCCCACTAGAAAGCATGAAAGAGACGTTACAAGGCAGAATGTTGTTTTTTTCCAGATACTCAATCAGACTAATTAAATCAATTCAACTCTGCAGCCTCTGATAATGTTCAGAAGGATTTCATTTGCATATCTCCTATTTGTTTTGTAAGTTATATTGTCACCACTGGATACTTCTTACATTGGTTTCAGTTCTAGAACTTAACATTTAGCAAAGATCTTGAACATGTGGTGAAGATTTTCAGGAATAATTATGCTTCTCTAACCTGAATTTTTAATGATTTTTTTTTGTTTAGAGAATCGTTCATTTCCTTTATAGAGAAAAGCAAAGCAGATTCTTGCTTTTCCTTTAGCTGTATGTCCTACTCTGTTCTGTTTTAATAGATCGCCTCTGCTGAATTTTCTTAACTGATCCAAATGAAAGATCTTAATATGGTACAGAAAGCAAGGAGGTGTGAGAGGGAATTAGATTGTTAGCATACAGCAAGTCACTGGAACTGAAGATACTTTGCAATTGTTTCCCTGATTGTCCCTTTGGGAAGGAATCATATCCGTTTACCTAGCATGCTCTTAGCTCAGTCCTCTTAGGATTTTGTGAATATTGAAAACAACAATGTGTGGAGGCCAGATATATACCAGAAGGATAAGAATGCCTGCATTTTGCCATGGGAAGTGGAATTATATCTCAGTCCTGTGCACAACAAGCTATTTATCATGCTCAGAAAACAGCAGTAGGTAACAAACTTGAAACCTTTGCAGCTAGGAGACTTTTTATCTCTCCAAAGATTATATTTGTGAAGAAATGATTCTCACCATCATGTCATGTTGTGTTATGGCTTACTGTGGAGTGCTTCAGTCATATTGTATTTATATTAATGCATCTAATCTAGGGTAAATGATGTATGATGATTTGCTGTGCCAAACAAAATGATACGGGTCTGAACTCTTGCGTTTCTGTTTCCTTTATCCTGTTTAAGGTGGTTTCATGTTTGTTGTGAAATTGCTGACCTTTTTAAGGGAAAGATCCAGTGTGATTTGGGATCCAGTGATGGATTGATTTTTATTTATTTATTTATGTTAAAAAAGCTTGGAAATAGGTCAGCCATATGGAACATGAATGGTGGGGGAAAGTTGGGAGCTTCTGGCCAGCCAGGAATGAGGCAGATGTTGGAAAATGTTCTGACTCAAGGTGAGGGAATTCTGATTTAAAATACCTGTGAGAAACTCTGAAACAAGATATGTCTTTCAGGCAAAAGGTCTCTAGAATAGAATCCAGCTGTGGGGATATTTGGGCCCTTGAAGATCCTAGGTTAGGCGTGTGCTATTTCAATCTAATATGACAGAATTAAATGCAAAGTTCTAGAGAAAGGGCTTGAATCCAACTGTGTGTTTGATGCCACGTAAGTTCTGGGCTGCTAAAAGAGACCAGGTACTACAAGCTCACTTAAAATAATATTGCCATTTTTTTTAAAAAAAAAAAGCAAAGCAGTTTCTTCCACAGGAGGGGCTATTTCTAAATTTAAAAAAAAAAAATATCCTTGCTAATGATTTAGAAAATCCCATTACATAAATAATTAAATTTTCCATTTACATTAAACAAAGAATGCCAAGATAAACACTGATGGGACCACAACTAATAGGAGTCTTGAGAGGAGTGAAGTATAGGTAAGAAACCAATGATACTCAACATGGAAAAATGTAGTATATTGCACCTGTGGCATAATTCATCATCCAACACACCATTTTCAGAAAAAAAAAAAAAAAAAGAAAAAAAGTGAGTGTGTGTGTGGGAAAGACCTCAAAACCTTTAATGGAAAGTAGTAGTCCAAATAATTTTAGCTGAATTTTGATAGTATTGAATGAGAAATGAAAACAACTGTGTAAGATATTATGATAATGATATCTTTCTTGTCATGAGGAAACTTTAAGATTTTCATCGGTGATACAATGTAGCACATGGGCACAGGAAAGGAAAATATCTTTAGATGACAAAGGCCTTCTTGCCTGAAGAAACTACTGAAGACTTTGGACTTATTAAATGATAGTTCAGGGATCAATAAATTTCTAAAAATATTGAAATAATAGTATTTTTTGTTTTACCTGAATTCTATAGGGGTTGTTAAAGTTGTGTTTAGGCTGACCATTAAGAAGAGGTTCATAACCAGATTTTATTAGTGTGTGGAATGATCTACAGAAGCAAGTCAGTTATTTAAAAACACTCTGATTGTAGCCTGGACAAAATTGTGGACAACAGGACATATAAAACTATCTTGTATTTGAAGAAATAGGAAATGCATGTCTTGCATTTTACAGAGTCGTAGAATAACTTAGATTGGAACAGGTCTCTGAAGATCTAGTTCAACTTCCACTTCAAATCAAGGCAACTTCAAAATTGATCAATCCTTTTGGAGCCTTCTTTTGAAGTTCTCTTTTGCTTCTTGCTTTGTTATTCCATAAATAAAGTGTTGCTATGTGTATAAAATACAGGATTCCACCTCTGTTATTACCTGCAAAAAGCCAAGAAAAATATCTTGCTGTGTAATATTACCTTATGGAAACCGGTTCGGAGTTGTGAATGTAGTAACTTCTTGCTTTACTTTTTGTATTGCATGTTTAGAGTAAGATCACTGTTTGATAACAGATTATGTAAGATATTAATACTGTGACCAAAGTATATGGAAAATTTAAAGAAGTATTTGCTGTAAACATGAGTCAGGCAAATTGTTTAAAATTTGTGTAGCATATGCTGATATTATTTTTTGTAATTGTCCTCTACAGAATGATCTTCAGATTATTATCACTGTTTTTCACATCATAAAATTTTGGTTGTTTCTATCTCTAAGGTGTGCAAGAGATGAAACAGCATATCTTAGATAAATTTCAAAGCAACACTGTCAATGGGCAGGGGAATTTTAAAGAAGTCCAAAGCACTTTGTTGGCTTACCTCAGTCAGAGGCACAAGGCTTATGGCTTGTGCAATGAGTATATTTTTGATGAAAACTAACTCATTATTTTTAACTTTGTGAAAGCAATCTACTTAATAGTAGTGAAGAAGTCCTCTTTTCCTAAATACATTTACAGTGGCTAATGTGTTCTGAGCAAGTGCTTATGGAAGCTGCTAAAGGGGCTTCTTGTATAAGCTGAAAATAGTTTCCATTATCCTATGTCTTTTGTGCTACCAAAGAGCTGGCTTTGTGTATGGCAAGTTTTCAGTTATTTTTAACAGCAGTGCACATTCAGTAATAGCACATTTAGTGCGTGTTTTTATTAATAATCTGCCTGCGGGACACTCCAGTTACACGTCAGTTGTTAGGATTAAATCTTACTGTGTGCCCACCACAGAACTGGCTATAGCTGTGCTTAATAGAGTGCTATCTTCTAGCAGCGTTTTAATGGAGGCACTGGTAGCTGTATTTGAAGTGAGGAAAAGAAAACCCAAATGAGTCCATTTTTTTCTTGACATAGTTCTTTTGGCCGACCCAAGAGACAGGAAGATTTATTAGGCAATACAAAATCCGATTCTGGCAAGTCAAGAAAATTCCCATTGGTTTTGATACATCTTTAGTTTATATTTTTCTATTAATCATAAATTTATTTTAGTAGATGTTTCAGTTAAAACTGCTAATTGTTTTTCTTGAAGACTATTACTTCTTACAGTGTTACATAACTTCTTGTGAACATCTAATAGTTTAACTTTCTATGTTCATGTATGTTCTTTTTTATTTTTATTTTTAAAGGTGAGTTTTGTACTCCAATAACCTCATTCTTTCCCTTGAGCTCTATCTTTGCTTGACAACTGCAGGAATGATGTTTCAAGAATGAAGAAAAATGGAAAGTTAGTTGGATTTTGACAAGAATGGACCAACCAATAGAAAAAAAACCACAAACTTTCTTTTGACATAAATGTGTCAGATTTTGAAAAGTATTTGACTGCTGCCAAAGTTAGACTGGTATTAAAAACTTTATATTAACTTGCACTTTCAGAAAAAAGTTCAAGTGAACTTTTATTCTGTTAGTGTAAACAGTACTTGCTTTCTAGGTCTTTTATTAATGAATTATTTTACACTGGTTTTACAGTTGGTTGTAGTTTTTCAGTTTTCTGTTAAATCTGTTACCCTATTTGAATTACATTCTTATGTTGTGTTTTGTTTTGTGGGGTTTTTTTTAAGCTTTCCTTTTCCATTTCTTTCCTAGGGAGTCTTTCACAAGCAAGAAAAAAAGAATTTAATACAGTTTTTCATATCAACGTGTGATTAGTTTGCTTTGATGTGAACAACTTCCTTCTAGCTCTGATTCTGAATCTAAGATTGAAAAAAATAAAAGATTCCTTAGCTCATCCAGATTAATTTCATTAATGCTTTGGAAGATTATGATCTCAGGTGTGCCTGCCATGTTTTCCACTTCTACTTAAAGTGTTCAGAAAGCAAGCACTGCTGTGGGTTCCCTACAGAAGCATTTACAGAGATGGATATCTCACTGTCTAAAATATTTCAGCTGAATATTTCTCTATATTCCTTCCTGCTGTTTTTAGCTGTAGTTTCACAAATAATTTTAAAAAATGTCAGTTAGACTCATCATGGGCCAAATTATATTTTATTTACATGAATTAATGTAAATAGGTAGATTTGTAAATAGGTACATGGTTGCACAATCTTTTAAAACATGTCTGCAATGTATGTTTTGCCATAGCCTCAGTAGACACAAACAAGTTTTAAACAAATTAAGATAGAAAAAAACCCACCAACATTTCTAAGATTTATATTGTAAGGCTGATGTCTTCTGATTGCTTAAAGTAGATCTAAATTTGGTCAGGATCCAGAAAGGTAGTTCTGCAACCTATATCACTTTTCTTCTGCATGAGGTTACACAGAGAATTAGATCAAGGAGTACAAGAAACAGTTTGACCAGAACAGGAAAAGGTGCTGGGTTTTGCTCAGCTGAATGTGTTTTTTTACCTGACCTATAAAATGCACAAGGCGCAGAGGATGGAGAAGAAAGCTGGGAGAAAAAGGTGGGTCAGTGGATCTTTCCTATTTGTCAGCACACAGGTAGCTTTGAAATGATTCTGAAACTACAGCCTTATCCTTGGATGGTGTTTACAACACGTTACCCATATATTGGAGTTACCTTTTTATCTGCTCAGTTATGTTGGAATGATGCTTCAATAGGGAATGTACATTCCTTTCCCTTTCCGTATTTGTGTCTCTTGAAAAATATAATTTTATTCTATGGTAACAGTGGAGAGATTGTTGGAGACTGATTTGGAGTGATACAAGTAATGGTGGTGTATAGCCTTCCACAGTAAATGAAATAGCACTGCATTTAGGGGATGCTGTGGCTTGGGGAAAGATCATAACGTGTTGTTTAGGCAACAGGAGTTCTTTGTTTCTGTTAAAACTAGGTTAATGTTGGAACCTGATTCCATAAAAAGTGAGAGA
Organism: Microhierax caerulescens; assembly: GCA_035590215.1. Taxonomy (NCBI): domain Eukaryota; kingdom Metazoa; phylum Chordata; class Aves; order Falconiformes; family Falconidae; genus Microhierax; species Microhierax caerulescens. The sequence goes on along the minus strand of JAVJGJ010000037.1, from coordinate 66,795,767 downwards.
CAGTAATGTGTCAAAATAAAATATTCTGCAGAGCAACACTGTGATTACTGAAGCGTACTTTTGGTACTTTTGCTTCCTGTTTTTAAAGGAAAGTTTTTTGTGTGTTTTGGGTTTTTTTTTTTAATCAATTATATAGACAAACTTTTATTTTGCTGCCTTAAATAGAAATGTAATGATCTGTAATAATCCTCAACATGCACAATAAAACCATACCAGAAGTTATAGCACTTAAAGATTATCTTGCACAACAGTTATTTTGTCCGAGGTGCCTTACCATTTGCTGAAAGGCTGTCAGGAATCTAAGCAGTCACAACAGACCGTCACCGACAGAAGCAAAGTATTAGCAATGTCTGCAAGCACTGAGCAGGAATCTGTTGATACGGCTGCCTGGGCCACTTTGTACAACAGTGAGTTTGATTACCTTTCACTCTCTTTTCCCACTCCACAATCAACTTTAAGTTTCTTCTTCTTCCCCCCCATCAGTAGTAAGTTATATTAAAATTTCCCCTTTACTAAATTCACAGAAAGCCTTTGGAGAAACTTCCAGTCTCTCCTGAAGGAGGACTGTATCCCTAACACATTGTGAGGCCAAGAGAGTATAGAGCCTATCTGAAGGCGTGCAAGGCTGGCATGACAGTGGTGGGGTTTTGACATCTGCTCCTTTAACAACTTCTATGAAGCTGGCCCCTGAGCTTCTGGCTTCCTGTGCATCCATTGTTGGTCAAAATGATCAAGCTAAGACTATGGAAGAACTTACACAGTGTACTTAAATAACTGGCATTAATTAGCTCTTTCCGGTAGAGCTGATCAAATGCACACACATGCCCACCCCCGGAGTTGTTCCTACTTATAATTAACATTTTTATAAGTGATAGGTCATTGATTTTCTGTTATTAATTATTTGAAGAGCATTTGTTGTGAATGCTGCTACATGTTTGGGTAAAGTAGGAGAATGGGCACAGAGAGACAGACACATTCATTAGCAGAATATAGGTAAATAGTGCATCAAGGTACTGAATCAAGGTTTTTTTTAAGTTTAATATTTGATGAGTTTACTTGAGGTACAGAAAAATACCTGGCTGATTATGGACTGTAAACAGAAGTACAAAGTATTTATTAGGTGAATATATAGGTGAAAGAAAACTGTTTACATAAAAAAAAAAAATTATTGGTCTTCATTCTTCTTATGTAAGCAAAATACTTTTTTGTCCAATAGCCTAATGTTGCTGGTGCTGGTCAGGCCATCTGCAACCACAGTGGCGAAGCTGAACAGCTAATGGGTGGGGGAGTTCCTGGTGGATATGACTCTTCCCAAATTGTTCTCCTGTTCTAGGCTTTCTGCTGCTGCTGCTGTCTTTTTTTTTTTAATTATTTTTTTGGCATTAAAAAAAAAATAATAATGAAAAGCTTCTACATCAGGATGTCTTGCTACGTTTTTTATTGAGGAGAAGAGTAAAATGTGATAAGAAGCAAATACTCCACTGGAGAATTCTTAATTCCCCTCAACAGTTTCTGCCATTTTCTGTGACTAACACTTGCAATAAGCAGTGGTGTAGCAGAGGGCACGTGGTGCTTTGAGGAATTTTCTTTGTGTTCCTGTGCTGTGGAATCTGTATTCAGGTAATTATCATCCTGAGGGGAAAAGGGGAGAGGGTAGGTAAGAAGCCTTACCCTGTAAGACATTCCCAAAGTACAGGAAAATGACCACATGTGTAGGAAGCAATATTACCCCTACTTGCAGTTTGCTAGAGGTTTTATAATTGATTGCTTTGTTTTTGTTTCTCTTGGGGTTTTTTGTTTGTTTTTTTTGTTGTTGTTGGTTTTGGGTTTTTTTTTTTAATGAACTGATCTGCCCTTGATCCTAAGAAGACTATAAGAATGGATTTCCCAAGTCATAGTTTGGGTACATAACATCTAATTTATTTTTTTTTTTTTTTCTTAAAGGAATCTTTCCATGTAAATGTAAGGATTTGATCCTTGATGAAACTATACTCCTGTATTTATTTTGTTTCTTTTTTTTTTTTAAATAGTCTTGAAAACAGTTTTATTTGTGTTTCTGATTGACTTTCATAGGAAAAGGTTAAATATTCAGAGGAAGATGTAGAAAATGTGGCCGTAAGGGATTGTTTTTTTGCCAGGGATTGATTTTTATTGAGAAATAATCCTTCTGTTTTTTCTTTTTTTTTTTTCTTCCATATATGTCAGGGCTTACTTCTAATCTTAGAATCCAAAGCCTCTAAAATTGCTTTAGATTTATTTTTTAATTTTCTTTTGCAGATTGGCATGGCTTTCTAGCATCCAATTCAATGTTACTTAAACTATAGTTTTAATGTTAAACATCTGAGAGAGCTGAGATGTTCAGAGTAATATTTATTTCTAAAAAAAAAAAAAAAAAAAAAGGATTTTTTTTCAGTCTATGAAATGATTCTTTTGTCCTTGCAGATTACGTTACTATTATTGAGTAAGGAGCAGGGAACAAGGAGAAGCCGTGTTAGGTGAAAAGGTAGATAACTGACATTTTTGCAATGTTTATCGTGGACTATATTAATCTAGGAATAAGCCTAGTTAAAACCATAGGATTGTAATGGATAGAAATTAGGAAAGGATCTCTGAATGAAATCCAGGTTTGTGATCCTTTAAACCATAACAGCAGACTTGGCCATAGGCCTACTGCTGTCAGACTCAGCAAACCCCTCTTACTACTTTGCACTTCTTTCCCTCTTCTGTTGCAGCTGCAACAGTAACCTATCTCTACTTATCATCTAGGATGTGCACTAATTTCCATGTCAAAATTAAAGGATTTATTAATGTGTTACTTTTATGTTGGGGTTTTGTTTGGGGTTTTTTTTCTGTACCATGAAATACATGAGCATCCCTGAATACTGAGTAGCAAACCGGAGCTGCAGTTTACATCACATAATTCTTTTACAACTTCCAAGCAGGGCTGCAACAACACTGTACCCAATGCTGTCTGGGTGTGTAGGGTCTGAATGTACTTAGGGTTGAGTAGAATCCTCCTTATTGAGCCAGATGATATATGATCTATCCAACTTTGATAAAAACTGTAAATAATACTAAACTGCAGTGAATATGCTGTTGTGTGGTTTTGGCACCTTTCCCTTTAATGTAACCATTTCCAATTATTAGTTAAATCATGTCTGCTTAGTATTCACTGAGAATATTTCTTTTTTTTTTTTTTTTTTTTTTTACAGGAGAGTTTAGAGACATAGTCCAAAAGATATAAAAATGTAAAATACTTATAAGCAGAACTGGCTAGATCCTGAATGGTGCTAACTTCAAACACAAGAACCTGTTCAGAAAAACACTAAAGAAAAGGAAGACTTTTTAATCTTTAATTCAGCTTAACCATAATCAATGCATCTTGTAAAACAATCTCAGAACTTTCTTAGTTTCTTCAGTAACCTGTTAAGTAACCTCAACATTTTCTTGGTTTCTGGAAGTACTTGCAAAAAATAAACTACTTCTTTTTGAAGTTCAAGCTCATGTTTCTCCTTTTCCTAGCATCATGAAAGAACAGGATAGAGCAGAGAAGCAGGAAAAAAAAAAAAAAAAATATTTAGTGTCCCACTTTGTTCTCTGTTTCGTGAGTCTGTTCATAAATTAGCAACCTCTTTTGCATGGTCATAAAGCAGGGAAAGAATGTAAGATTAAGTGATAAGCTCATAGGATATTACAGCAAATAAACTTTGATAAAGCTTTAAAAAGAAATCATTAACATGTTTGAGGACCGTCTCTTCCATCCTGTCTAAATTTTCTGTAATTATATAGACTTTAAGTCCAGAAGAGATTATAAAGAGCAACTCATCAATAATATGATCAATATCTTGCCACCTTTGGAAGAAGGAAGAAACCACCAACTTGTCTAGTAAAAGCCAGTGGCCAGTGTTAGCCAGTATCTGTTTTGTAACTTCTTTTTATTAGGTTTTTCTCCACGGGGTGTGTGTGTGTGTGTCTGTGAAATCATATATTTGAAAAAAATACATATTCTTTTTTAATGTATTTGAAAAATGTTCTTTTGAGTCTCAGCACAGGGGAGTAATTAAGTCAAACATTATTTTACCCTAAATAAACAATTAAATAAATAAATACATACATCTGTTAATGTTTGACTTTCTTCCCAGATAGTTTGTGGTAGGTAACAGGTTCTGTAATTTCTTGTGAGGATTTCCTTGGCTATATCCAGTCATATGTCATAGAGAGCCAGAAGTGCTTCCCTTAAAAACCTGAGGTCAATAAGTGGTTTCAAAGCTGATTAGGTGAATCTACCAGCCTGATAAATTTGCTTATGAAAAATCTGGCTGATAGGAAATATCTGAGTGCTAATGATGGGGAAGGTATCTTACTGGCTTTGGCTGCAAACAAGTAATAGAAGACTCTTGTTTATTTTCATGCTTCTTAGAATTCTGTTACCTGAATTTTGGCAAATAGCTTCCTTCTGCTCTGGCTGTTCTTGCCAGCCCTTTTGCTGGCTCATGTAGTCAAACCTATCTGCTCTGGCTGTGGCTGCTTTCTCTCCTGTCTAACCATTCTGCTTTGAAACTTGCTGTCCAAGGAATTATTGTTATGCTTGGTTTTGTACCATGAGGAAAATAAGTGTGAAGCTGTGAACTTGCTATCCTTCAATGTTGTCCAACAATTTCCTCAGAGTAGGTCCAGCCCTTACAGAATGGATTTTTCTCACCTTTTCATATGTGCCTTCGCTGTTGTGTTACTTAGGTTAAAGAGATGCTATTTCTACATGCCTACAGCATGGATCTTTCAAACTTGCTTGTTGGCTTTCAAATCATTAAATTATTATCCATCCTATTCAACTTTTGAATGCTTGTCACTCTAGAAAAGGCAGTTTCCTCTAGCTAGCAATAATTAGATACTGGTTAATGTGCTCTGCGTATTTAGGCGTTATTAGAATTTAATCCCAAAGTGACAATACTGTTTCTGCTGATAAGCAGGATGAAATACCCATACATATTCTACTCCATTAGCTTTCCTAATCATTTAAATCCAATTGCTCTGAAGACTTCTGGGTGTACTTCTTATAAAATGCACTGCTCCCCGCCCTCTCCTCGCTTTAAAGGGTGTGATCATTATCTTTGTTTTGCAATCTTGGTCATTGCTGACTTGTCCTCCCTGTGTCTGGCTTACACTGTTGGAGGCTAGCTGGAAAGTTTCCAGTTTCCTTGGTCAACTCAGGGGATATGTATGCCAGAGTAATGAGAATGAACATGAGGCACCATTTGTGAAGAAATGTGGGGGAGGCTAGCGTTTGCATTTTTCTGTAAAGCTAGAGAAGATCAAAGCCAGTCAGCAGGCCTCTGAGAATACTTTAGAAGTAAAGGTAAGAGTTTGGGTTAGTTTCAGGTACAGAGAAAACACACACAGAATTCTGGCAATACTTTGTTAATGTAACTGCAGCTTTGCCATTAACTAACATGTGACTACAATGTGATCAGGAGATGCTTTTATTCACATCTTTAGTTAACCCTTTTGAAGATCTGTACCTATATTTCTGTGTGGTAGTAAATGGTGTGACAAGACACTGATGTTTTGTATTGGCTGAGTATTTCCAGAGTTCAAGAAAGGACTCAGAGACATTGCAGTGTGAAACTGGAGTATTTTTGAGGAGTCTTCAGAGAGGAAGGTACATAGATGTCCAGATTGCTTTCATATCATTGTAAAGTTTACAGTTAAAATACTTTCATACTGAACATCGTTGGGATGCTAATATGCTTGTTCTTTCAAAACTTGATTCCACTTTATTTCTAGCCACGCGTAGATGATGGTTTCACCGCTAAATGGATCTTTGCTAAAAAGTTAGAGAGTTAAAGTAAATTAAATTTAAATTAAATTTTAAAAAATAAAATAAAAAAGTTAAAGCTGCAAGTATGCCAACTGGAAAATATATTTCAGGTTTGCTACACAGATTTTCAGACCTTCTGTAAACACAGCCTTGTGATGAAATGTTTGGCCTCTCTGCATTGTTAGCATAGCATCTCCTGAGTTTGGTTCAGTTTTGTGATAAAAAGTAATAATAAGAAGTGATGATTTTGGGGATAAAGCCACCCTGGAAATCAGTGCTAAGTTTAGAAATATAAAGTCATAAAATGCTGTGAGATGCATTTTATATCCTGCATTGATTGTACACAAGAGCCTCTTATAAAAAGGGTTTATCAGAAAATTGTTGCTCCATACAGGAAATACGTTGTGTGAATGTGTTTATGCCAGGGGTCCTCAAACTCTTTAACCAGGGGGCCGGCGTGCGGATGAAGTGGCAGGGTCATCTGCGGCTGCTGGGTTTCCCCCCCAACCCCTGGTGTGTGTGTATGGGTTTCTGTAAATACCGGGAGGCTGGATTGAGGACCCTGGGGGGGGCATATCTGGCCCGTGGGCCGTAGTTTGAGGACTCCTGGTTTATACTATGGAGTTCATAAAAGTCCCATTAGATGCTGTAAATGTAGCTTTTTTGGTTGGGATTTTGGTTCTTTTTTTATATGATTCATACCAAATATACCAAGTATTTAAGTGTGAAAACTTCAGTGGTGTTTAGAGTGAAAATGAAGCATTTTTTTACTGTAACATCTCAATATTAATTAACTGACATATGTCCTTAGCATGGGTGGTGGTTGTGTGTAAGGTCTTTATCTTCCTGGTTTTTTACTTTAACTAAACACAGTGAGGGAAACATACAAGCAGAATTGTCTCATTAAAGTATGACTTTTGCAGTTATGAAGAATGTAATAATTTTTAAGCCTTGTATCACAAATGTTAAAATAGTACAGAGGCATGTACTCACGGGCAGAACATTATCCTTCTGAGAGGAACATTGATGTGATTTACAATTATGAAGTATTAAGGTTTAAGAAACTTTGATAGAAATATTCTCTAAATGTTATTTAAGCTCTTAAACAAGGTTTATAATATGAAAACTTTATAGAAAGGATGAATCAATAATTTCAGAAGTGCAAATTAACCAGCATAATGATTTTCTTTTTTAACATATTGATTCAAGTAAAAAAGTATAGTAGCTCAGAGAAAGCTTCTTTCATCCAAGAATCAAATCTGAATCTGTCCCTAGTACTGTCAGAAAGAAACATTTTTTAATAGATTTTTACTATATCAACACTTTGTCTTCCTTTCACAGAAGAATTTTTTTTTTAACTTTTTTGCACTTCATTTTCAGCCAGCGCAGAATCCTCAGCATTTCTTTTAAGAGATAGTTGCACAAGAAAGGGAGATGATAAAAGTAATGTAGAATAGTAAGGCCCACCCCTCTGTCTCTTGGGAATTTTCAGATAGGTCTCCCTAGGCAGAATGCCTGGTTTTAGGTTGGTCTGTTGAGCATTAGAGCTTTTAGATTTGAGTTTGTAGTATATAAGCTAGGAAATTTACCACTTAGGTTTTTTTATATCCATTACTCCTTTGTCCAATACAGATAAACACTTTTTTGATGAAAGAATGAACCAATGTAAGTTTATGTTACAGGCCATTAACTTTACTGGAAATATTTTCTTCCCAATAGAATGTTGGTTTTGGCACATTTCTTCTGCCTGAAAGTTGGAGTTCCTCTGTTTGACCTATTTTCCCCATTTTTCAGTTCTAGATATAGAAAAGCTAATTGCCAAATATATTTAGACCATTCTTTTCTTATTGGCAGTAAACCAATGTTGAACCAATAGCTGCAAGCTGGGATGTTCTTCTGTTTTACTTTTGTGGGTTTAATTTTTATATATTTTTTAATCTTACAATAAATATTTTATTTTTCTAAGTCAGGATAGAAGAAGAAGTAGCAAATATGTGAAATTTAGTCCCTAATTAACACTTTCAAGTTACTCAAATGATAAATAACCATCTACCTCCTTGTCTTACAATGCAGTTCAAGTTCACAGTCAAGATGTGCTGATATGGCACTTTCTAGGGAACTTTGAGAACTGGAAAGTCATGCGCAATTAATGACTTTGAGAAGATGGAAGAACTGCAGATATTGCTGGAAATTCTTCCAACGCAAGCTCTTACTAGGATATTTAGAGTGACATGTAATATATCATTTTTTAGTAAAAGAACAGTCTGGCCTGGCTGTCTGATGAAGCCATGTGAGAAGTTCTGAAGAGAAACATGCTGATGAGACAGAAGTCATCCACTAATCTATGATCTGAAGGTCTGTGTAATTTTCAACCCCAAAAAGTTTGACTTCCAAATGACAAATCTATCCCTAATTTGATTTCCAGTATTCCTAAGGTTGCACATTTGATACACTTTATCCAGATGAAAGCTTCAAAGTAAAATTATCACCACAAATTAACTTTTTTGCTGATAGACTGTTTTGCAGAAGGTGACTATTGCCATGATTTACAAAGCGTTAAATTACAAGAATGACAGAAAACATTTTGCTCTACAGGATCCTTGAGCTATTGATAAAAAGCAGCATTTTGGCAAGGCAGTTGAGCTTCCTGTGATGTAGTTTTGGAGAAGCTGGCAGGTTTCGTTGGTATGAGTGTTGTCACTAAGAATTCTGACCACAATCTTCTGTTGACTGTTTAGTCAGTAAAGTGTTTGCTCTGTGATAATTAAGAACAAGATATCTGCCAACTGTGCAACAGAAATACCCAGTGCATGATCTTGCAAAACGTTAAACTATGTCAGCATATTTTTATGTGGGTTCTTTGTTACCAGTTGGGTACCTTCAACTTGTACAAAGGGCTTGCTTTTTTTTTTTTTTTTTTTTTTTTTTGAGATTCACTGATAGTGTTTTGTATTCTTCTTTCATGACTTTTTCCAATATACAATGGATACAGGGAAAAAAGTGGAGAGGAAAGGTTAAAGGGAGTCAACCAGAAGAAAGAAAAAAAATTCTTGCCTCAGACATTCACTTAATTGCTTGCTAAGCAAAAATGTGCAACGATAAAAATGTCAGGTTTTAGTTTGGAAATACTGAGCATTTTGAAAGAGGGTATGTGCTGTGGGTCAGTGAAATGATGAACCTTCAGGCTGGTGGACAGCCAAACCCTCTATATTTACTGCTTCTTGTGCTTTGGATCCATTTGTGGGTCTTAAGCTCAGCAAAGCAGCATGTGCTTACATTCAGTTTCCAGAAATACTGTTGCACTTCAGAGATCTTGCTGAACTGGGGCTGGGTTTGAGATGACAGTGCTAGTTGTGAAATGACCATATAGCTGGTGAAATACAACATGGAGCTTAACAGTCCGTCATAACTGTATTGCTGAGCTGAAGATGCCTCTTTCTTCTAAGACCTGTATTTAAATATAATACAGCTAGGAAATTTAGGGTGCACTCTAAAAGGAGAGAGTTAAAAGTTCCTACTGCTTTAATACAGGATTGATCGATGTCGCCCATTGCAAGGCCAAAGAATTTCAAGGGCAAAGGACTTTGAATATCAGCACTAATACTTACGCTGGCTCATATCTCCCGAGAAGGTACAAGACTTGTGAGAAAATTATTCTCAAGAACCACAACAGAAACATTAAAACACTTTTTCTCAATATGGAAACTAAAATAAATGATTCTAGACAAATAATTTTCCTTCTTCAGTTATTTCCAAAAATTTCATTTTAATTGTGTCCATTATAAATATGAAAACACCTGACAATGTTGCTTTTTAATTTATCTAGCAGGTTAAGTGATACAATTTTAGTCTTATCTTCCTCTTTATTCTCCAAGTCCAATTCTGAAAAGGCTTTCATAGTCTCATGAAACTGAAAGTAAGGGGTTTGTGGAGTACTGACACTGAATAAAGGAACCAGATTTGCTCTCTGCTCACTAAATTGGTTTTGATTGTTAATCTGATCTCTATGGCTTTTCTGCTTAGGCTTCAGATACTTTAAGAACTTGATTGTTTCCAGTGTAGCACCCAAGGTTTCTTTAAGCACTTAGCATTTCTCCTTTCTGATACATCGTGTTTCGAAAAAGCAGGAGTTTCAGAAAATCAGGTCCTTTGAAGACATTTAAAGTTTGAAAAGAGACAAATGAGGCTGAAAAACATTATTCTTGCTTGAGCATTTGGGAATCAATATACTTGGCAGATGGAAGCAAAGCTTAATTTTTGCCCCCTTTGCTGCAGAACAGTTAAAGAAGTGCATACAGATGACTTAGTGGTGTAAGAGGCTCTTCTCATTCAGGTCAGTTTTTGACTGAATGCAGATTAAAGTGAGGGAAAAATTGAGTTTTCACCATACTCAGACCACACATTTTATCATGAAGAACGGCACAATAAGCAGAAGAATTACTCTAGACTTTAGTCAGTCAGTCCACTCGTTTCTTAGGAAGCAAACTTCATGGCCAACTGGAGATGGCAAGATATTTTGCTATGCGCCTGTCTTAGGCAATGCTGACTCATCGTGACTAAAAATTATTACAGAAAGAGCTGTTTTTGAAAAATGCTTGTTTCAGAACAAATGGTAAAAGTTTCACATTATTGATTTGTAATGAGAAAATAATTCTAGTAATTCTTTCAGAATAAAAAATGTATAACAATGAAATTAAACATTTGAGAGTAATGAAAGAAAAAATATTGGTTTGGATTGAAATAGGTTGGGATTTAGGTTTAAAAAGTTTTGACCTGTTCCAGAATGAGGTTTGTTGAAGGCTTTTTCAGTTTTCTGGAAAAGGGATTTCTTTCTTTTATGCCTCTGTGCCATCCTTCCCACCTCTAAATCTTTTAATTATATTTATTATTTTCAAGTGATAAAGTTTAGTGTATTCCAAATTTAGTCTAAGAGTGCCTCACTGGTCTGACAGTTTTGTACTGACAACCTAATGAGGGAGAAACCAGCCCAGAATAGGATAGTCTCTGTTCTGAGTCTTTGACAAATCCATACGCTGTTAAACACATAGTTTTTTTCCCTCCTCTTTGGCCTTTTTGTTTACTAGATCAACAAGATTCATAGATCAAGCAAAGTGGGAAGCTCAGGTAAATAATGAACGTTCACTCAGATGTTGCCTCTGCTAAGGAGTTGAAGATCAGAAATTAGTGCAAATAGGAAACCAATAACACTGCCTGAAACTGCTGCAGCTGATGCTTTAATTCCAAACTACTAATGAATTTCTCTGATCTTCCCTGGGATTGTTTTTTTATTGTTTTCATTTACTTTTTACACACTTTTTTCTTCTAAGAAAATGTTCCTCATAATTTTTTTGGGAAAAATTCTGAATGCAAAGAAATCAATGGAGCAACTTTCACTGATGCCCTACTTGACCTTCTGTCCAGCTCTCCATGCGATTTTCTGGTACTTTGCTGATCCCACCTATTTGTATGTATATCAAAAAGACCTGTTTCTCATACTATATATATCAGGATGATCATCTCATATTTGGGCTTGGATTCCTGTCTCAGGGTCTCTTACTGTATAATGGAAACTATTCCCTTTTATTTAATAGTTTGTCAAAGTAACTGTGCTTATTTATTTATCAACCACTGAAATACTGTCTGTAATTTTATGAAAAATCAAACATATATGAATATTTCTTCAAAGATTTTACCAGAGGCATCTTTGCACAGATCCCATGCTGAGAACCCCAGAAAGCTCACATGGGGCTTTGTTCTTTTTCCCTCAATGTTAGAATGTTCCAATCCTTTCTCTGCACCAAAGCTATGGTGCCAGGGGTTTGCTGAGTGGAGGGGTAGTCAAGAGAGACTGGTGTTTCCAAAAGATCACTTACCCGACTTCTGCTGAAAATTAAAGTCATAACTGAGAAATAGATTTCCTGATGTTTGGGTGACCTGGCTATTGTCTATCTGTGGTTACTGTCTTACAAGCTCTAGGGAGAGGTGTGTTTGCCCAGCAAAAAGTCTTCAGTGCTGAAAGCCCTTCTGCCAGTGCTCTGATATAATCATTAGAAAAAATCAAACTACTAGTTAATTGAAATGTATCTTGTACACTACAGCAGACAAAGGCAGGGCTACCTAATCTTGTTTCTGAGCTAGATAGCCCAAGTGCTGTGGTGCGGTTCTGGTGACACTGCCATGAGCATGGCTGTGCAGCTACTAAACTTCAGTGTTAAAATACTCTACCTCTAAGGTACATGAAACTTCATCAGACAATCATGCTAGTTTTATCAAGCCGTCATGTACATATCTACATGTGCACACCCCCTTTATTAGGCCCTTCTAATCCTACTGCAGAATATTTTCGTATTAAGTATGAAGTGGTGTAGGTCACTCTACATACTGAAGAGGAAGGAGAAAAACTGATGATAGCGACAGCAATGACTATCCTTCACATGTCTGTCGCTCTGCAGAAGTAGACCACTGACCATAACAGCTGAGTCATAAGGACTCACTCTATGCAGAGCACTGCATCATGCTGGAGCTTCTAGCATTCCAAAGCATGACATGTCTCAGAGGGCCTGTGTTGGAGTTGTTAATCAGACCGCTGGGCCAAACTTCCCTCATTTTACCTTCACAGAGAAAAGGATCGCTATGTGCAATTTTCTCTGTTTAAAGCCACCACCCAAGGCTTTCCTGTAGCTTGGGTCACTGGTAAAAAGAGAAAGGGGGTACTGATGCAGGAGAAGGTTATTTGTATAAAATCTTTGGCTTCTAATCAGCTTTCACTTTTGTACCTAGAATATTGCTTACTGCTCCTGACTATATTCAGGCTCACAAAGCTGAAAGCAAAGCTGGTTTATTCAGCGTTCGGGGCTTTTGTGCCCCTGTGCTACTTGCAAGCCAGTCATGATTTGGCCCATATATTGCTCAGTGCTTTGCACTTTCAGAGGAATGATCAAGAGCACTTGGTCTACGAATAAGCTATTTGTACTCCACGGTCATCTGCAAAACATTGTTAATAGATGCTGTAGTGTTTGGCTTTGACTTGCCCTTTGCAAAGTTCATATAGTCTGCCACCTGAATCATAGATGGCAGATGCACTGAAGTGTGATCTCCCTGCTATTTGCCAAAACTGAAAAGATATTAAAGATAGGGAAGCAGCATAGACATACCTGACACTGCTGAGGGTAGGCCATGACATTTAGATTTGCTTCTCAGAGATTAATTTTTTGTACATAACATTGTGAAAATGAGGTATTATATGACTTATTTTTTAAGAACAAAACATATCACACCATGAGTGTTCACGATCCTTTTCTACACACTCTATCAAATGCTTTTTGTCAATCTGATAAATATCAAATATTGATTTGTGTTGTTTTCCTGGCACTCCTCTTGAATTTCTCCAGTTTAATAGATCTTCCCTGTGATGTTTCATTTATCATGGAATCCATAGTAATTTTCAAGTGAAATGACAGCTCTTATGATTGAATAGCAACTTCAGTATTAGTCTGGATAAAATTTGCCTGCTATTGATTATAGTCAGGTGTCTCTATAATTATGGAAGAGTGATCTATCACCCTTGTTTTTTAAATGATGTGCCAATAGTAATCTCAAAGAATAGTTTGTTCATCCTCTGTAAGGAAAGGTTTTATAACTAAGCATTGGGGATTGAATTTACACAGCTTGGTATTGGTGTATGTCACCACTTACCTCTTGGATACTGGTACCTCTTGGCACAAGTTTAATAAATACTTTTAAGGAAATTATATGAAAGGATTTTGTAGTTTCATTCAGTGGAAGTCCTTCAGGAGGAAAAGGCTGCATTTGGCACTGCTTAGCACCCAGATCGCAGCCTTCATGATAAGATTGAATAAGCAGAAGGAGCTCCTTCACCTAATGAGAAGTAAACCCCACTCACTCTCAGCTTTTAATTTCCAATATTGGAGGTGAAATACTTCTCTAAAGATTTACTTTTTTAAGTGAAGGTCTGTTTTTCTGACATTTTTAAGTGCAGTACACTTAATGAACTCCAATTTCAAGGCAAATATCTTTAGGAGACTTATCTAATCTCATTGCAAAATGAGCCAGAATGTCAGAATAACAATATTTTTTAGCAGACTTGCAATGAGTGATCTGTTTCTTTTAAGGAAATGTTATGTAGTTTAGGAGTGCATGCTGAAATATATTTTCCCCAATCTGGCTTTTTCAAAATGTCAGGAATATTTAGCATAACTTAGTATGTTTGAATTTTGAAGGTCTATACTTGTAGAATTTTTCTTTTTACAGGGAGTGCTATCACTGTTCTTGACTCAGATACTGAATTAAACAATGGGGTTATATAATTTCTCAGTAAATTTTTATTTGTCATTTTTCATAGAATTTGATAACTTAAAAAAACAAACAATGCAACATTAATGCATTTCTGTTAACATAAAGGAGTGTAATGATAAAAGGGTAAATAGTTATGAGGACCTGATTAACTTTCAGGATTGTTTACTATCTTTTTTATATTCTAGCTATCCTCTATATTCTAGCTGGCCATCGCTACAATTCACTTATGTATCTTGTTTGGAGTCTTTAGCTGGTGCTTGAATGGTTTTGTTTTATTGGGTGGTTGGTTGGTTCAGACCCAAACAGGGAATATTTTTATTGGTTTTAGTTTCTCTTTCCCAGGGGTTCAAAAATGCTGTATTCGGGTCTGCCTAAGAATACCCTGACTGATAAATTTTACCTTTGCTAAAATGTGGCTTCTCTCCCTTAGACTTACTCAAGTCTTGGCACGGGGGTGTGACAGTCATTTTATTGTCAGACACAGAATATTATGGCAGAGTGGGTGGAACTAAAAGAGAACTGAATTTGGAGCTTTCATGTGAATAAAATGTTTGCTGTTTAATCTTTTCAAGTTCTTACAAAGTTAACTTCTTTTCTCTTCTCTGATGTGTCGTTCCACCATGCTGCTTCTCACCTGCTTTCCTGACTGCCCTCTTTCCCTCCACCCTCTTGCTGCCCTCCTATTCTATCTAAAATGGCACAGGATTAACCTCTTTCTTAAACAGTGTATCTCCTGGGAGGTTCACACTTCAGGCTTGTCCCGGTTTCAGCTGGGACAGAGTTAATTTTCTTCTTAGTGGCTGGTACAGCGCTGTGTTTTGGATGTGATGTGAGAACAACGCTGACAGCACACGGATGTTTCTAGTTGTTGCTGGGTGATGTTTATACTAAATCAAGGACTTTTCGGTTCCTTGGCCCTGCCAGCGAGAGGGCTGGAGGGGCACTGGAAAATGGGGAGGGGACACAGCCAGGACAGGTGACCCAAACTAGCCAAAGGGGTATTCCATACCATATGACATCATGCTGAGTATATAAACTGGGGGAAGAAGAAGGGAGGGGGGGACATTTGGTATTATGGCATTTGTCTTCCCCAGTAACTATTACACGTGATGGAGCCCTGCTGTCCTGGGGGGGGCGAACACCTGCCTGCCCATGGGAGGTGGTGAATGAATTCCTTGGTTTGCTTTGCTTGCGTGTGCAGCTTTTGCTTTACCTATTAAATTGTTCTTATCTCAACCCTCGAGTTTTACACTCCTTTCCAATCCTCCTCCCCATCCCTCTGGGTGAGGGGGAGTGAGCGAGCTGCTGCATGGTGTTGGCTGCTGGCTGGGGTTAAACCACGACAGTCTCCAGCAGCAGTCAAACTGCATACTACAGTTCTTGGCCCTAAAAATACTTTTTACAGTGATTTATCCAAGAGTAATCATGGTAAAATGGCAACCTACCACTTGATGCATGAGAGCTGACAGCAAGAAGCAGCTGTCATAGTAAGTGCAACTGTTTGACTTGTGATTCTGGTCAACTGTCCTGGTTTTGGCTGGAATGGAGTTAATTTTCTTCTTAGTGGCTAGTGTGCAGTGCTGTATGTTGGATTTGGTGTGGGAACAGTGTTGATAACACACTGATGTTTTCGGTTGTTGCTGGGTGATGTTTGTATTGGGAGGGGACACAGCCAGCTCAGCTGACCTGAACTAGCCAAAGAGGTGTTCCATACCATGGGACGTCATACCTGGTTATATAAACGGGGCAGGGGGGTGGGTGTGGGGGGTGGGTGTGTGTGTGGCAGCTGGGACTGCTGATCATTGCTTGGGGACTGGAGTCACTAGTTTTCTCCCTTCCCATTGGATTTCATTGCTGTCCCCCTCTCCCTCCTTTTCATTATAAATATTATTAGCACTGTTCTTTTGTTTTTATTTTATTTCAATTATTAAATTGTTCTTATCTCAACCCTTGAGTTTTACATTCCTTTCCAATTCTCCCCACCCCTCTGGGTGCGGGGGAAGTGAGCGAGCAGCTGCGTGGTGCTTGGTTACTGGCTGGGGTTAAACCACGACATCAGTGTTTATGGCTGTCTTTTACTGGTACAAAAAAAAAATTCTAAAAGTGGTGAGAATGACTGGATTCACTTCTGCTGTATTTAACTTGTAATTAAAGGTAAAGGAAGTTAGTTCTGCCCTATGATTAACTTCTATGCTCGTATGATAAAACTAACCCATTTAGAATGTGACACATATCTTCCATTTATATAAAAAACTTCCAAAAAATATCCATGATTGTAATGAAAAAAAAACCCACAATGAATTAAGTAGCCATATGGACTTTCAGTATTTTATTTTTCAGTCACTAAGATGACTGTTAGATGGGTTAAAATGGAAGATTTCCCTTGCTACCACAAACATACCAGTCAATTTAACAGAAAACAGTTTCACAGAAGATGAAAGTCCTTGTGAGAAAAGCTGAAAACTAAGTGCAGTCAGGCATCAATGATATCCTTGCAGGTGCCACAGGTCTTCACAAGATACCCTCAGAAAAGCTTGCTCAGGTATGTGTTCCCCTAAAATGACACACTTGTTTGATTGCTCCGTGGTTGAAAATGCCTTTTTAAAATAGCCATGTTATAGTTGTCTTGTGAGCACTCAGAGCCATCACTTGATTCTTTGTGGCCACTAGTGGAAAAGTAAATTTCCTGTAGAACATTTTCTATTACAAGGTCTGTTTCAGGGACTTGCCCTGACTTCACAATAGCAATGACAACTGAGCGCCAGAGACAGGAAGGTTTTTGATACACATTGACTAGTTCGGTGTTTTCTTCTTACTATGTGAAACGCTGACAGCAGAATGATTTATGATGTTCTGTAAACAAGAGTGAGTATTGCTACATTTATTTTTTTAAAACTGTATTTTTATTTTTAAAATAAGTAAATCTTGTGGGTAAGAAATACACTGTCTAGAAAGACGAGAGAAGCTCACTCTTCAGGAACTACAGGTTTCATTTACAGTCAGGCTTCCTTTTTGGTCTTTGAGTGTTATTTGCACTGATACTTAAACCACAACTGAGTCCAGAGTTGTTTAAATGTAGGCTCGTGAACCTTGGCTAGCGTGCTGATAAATCTGGTTTAAGATTTGAGCTAGTAATGAATCCTGAACTGAGGTTTTGCTTGGTGCAGCAGTAAGTACCATGTCCTCCTGTGTCACAGGGAGATGCAAGGTCCAAAAAGGAACGAGAACGATATAGATAACCCTCCCGTGAGAGAGAGAGGAGGGGAAAAGAAAATGGGAACACGGAGAGAATAACAGTGGGAATCTGTAGAGGAAATCTTAACAGCTCATCCCTGTGTCAACATTTCTGGTGTCTGAGTGTATTGATTCCTGTCTTCTTGTTAAAGTTTCCCCATATTGGAAGTGTTTCACTGTAGGGCTGAGAACACTTACTAACAGCGTGTAATTAACTTTCACAGGCTCTATCTGTGATGTGCTCTCAGCTTACTTGTATGTTATAAATATATTAAAAATAAGCATTGTTTTAATTTCCTGTTCTCTCAGTCTAAGATTCACTCTAAGATTCACTTCTGGTTTGGGTTGTATAGTTTGTGGATTATTTGGTTTGGGGGGTGGGGGGTGAGGTGGCTGTGTATCTGTGTATATTACTGCATATGCAGTGATTTACAGAAACAATAGATTATTCTCCATCTATTTGTGGATGTTCAGAGCAGGAAAGAAAATAAGTTATACATTTTCACAACTTTTTTGCTAGACTTATCATTCTTTATAGCTATGTCTTGGTATTCCAGAAACCCATGTATTATGCTGCAATGATCTTACAGAGATTTCAGCCTAATTTTACACCAGGGTTTATAGTTTCCTTTCCAGTGGACTCTTTGGAGTATAAGATGTATTTCTGCATGACAAAATGGGGCTGCTTTCACCTTGTTAGTAGCAAGGAATACCTCAAATGAATCTTTAACATTTTTTCTATGCTTTTGCTTTGGAGCTAAATATGTCCTAAAACTAAAATTGGTTGGTCAATTGCAGCCTAAACATCAATGACTTCTTAAAAATATAATGTCCTTACAAATATCACAGCACGGAAGCAGAAATGCACACATTTTCAGTGCCTTTTTGAAACAAAACCAGGAGCAATTCTAGTAAACCATGAATACTGTGGGGGACACAATGCCAGACTGGATAGACAAGGTTCAGAAGTTAATAACTAGAAGTACTGGAAATAAAGGAAACTCTTAAGGGATGCCAAAAGTCGCATCATTCGGCTAAGAGATTCATGTTTTCTGAAGAGGGTAAAAGGTTCTTTGAAAACTTTCAGCTAGGTAATAATGTAATAGAGGGCTTTATCATTCTGAAATACCAATCTTAACTCCTAGTAAGTGTAAGAGCGGCAGAGAAGCAATTCTTCATTCAATTCCACTCTGAATTTGAGCAAGTGTGGGAAGGAACAGTTTACTGACACAGACACTGATGAATGGCTTTATTATTAAACTCCTATTAACTTATTACCACTGATTTGGACACTATCCATTTTTATTTCTAGAAATTTGTTTTACAATAACATCAAAAAAATCAAAGTTTGAATGTTATTTTTATATTTCATATTTCAATGAATATTCAGCATATTTACATGAATATTTCCTAATTCATTTAAATGAATATTCTATTTCAACAGGGAACACAAAATGCTAAAAATATTTATATCCATTAGAGATGATTTAACCAAGCAGTTTATTTTTCAAATATCTTCACTGACACTTTGGAAGAGGAGGGTGGATTACCAAAACTCTCCAGTCTTGCTGTCACTTAATGATAGTTCTGGGATAATTTAAGTTAATGGAGCTAGGGCTGCATCTTGAACATAGAGAACATGTGAAGACACATGACGAAGGCAGAGTCACAAAAGGTAGGAATATATTCTTTGCATATCTAAAAACATCTGCCTAAAAGATAGTCTAGGCAAGCTGTCCAGGCTTGCCCCACAGCAGTGAGGGAATAGAAAAGCACCGCTGCACATTCTATCCAACATCTTTTAAACTCAGAATTACCCCTGGAGACACCTGCCTCTCTCCACTGGGAAAGGGAACATGACCAACGAGCTTTGCCTAGGTAGCTAAGCTTTTTCATCGCAAGAATGTTCATCATACAGTTGTGGCCAGTCTTCCCATGAAGAAAGTTATTTTTATGTAGTGCTATGCAAAGAAAGGATTTGTAAAATACAACATGAGCTATTTCAAAAGTGTAAAGTGCTTGCCCTATTCAACTTTTCTGATGCTTTAGAATTTTGTGGAGACAAATGGATGGATGGAGAAGGAATGTTTTGTGATGCATAGCTAAAGTGCATGAGATAAATGGGCTACAAAGACCCCAATGACTGATGATTTTAGTTGCTCAGTGAATACATTGGGACAAATATTATCAAGGCACAGAGTAAGAATTCCTGTTGATACACTGGATGATTCAAAAATGTTGTTGTAAGTGTTTTGTTCTAGTGATATCATGGAAAATTTTTCATTTGTGAAAAATATTGTGCTGCATTCTGTACATATTTGGATTAAAAATAGATCATATACCAAAGTACAGTTCAAGACTAAAAGGAAGGTGGGTGGTTTTGATCCTGTGGGAGGATTATGCTTGGTAACTATGGCCCAAAGGGAGTATGGGACGTGGTTATTTTTGTGGCTGATAGATTATTGATATAGAAATAACAAGTAATATTGCATATCTTCTTTAAGTAACTAACTAAACACATTCTAAGCTGCTAGTTACATTATTACTAAGGTTTGGTTAGTGTGCAAAGGTCTCTCTTGCTTTTTCCTGTTATTAACATGTAGCATACAAACTGGTCTATTAATTTTAAATATATTAAACTGGTGGTATGTTACTGGAGCACATCCAAACTATTCCAGAAGATACGCAAACACGTATGTTAGACCTGAATCAGAGGATTGTCCACAACTTTCTCTTGTCTTGGCAAATTTTGTATCAGGAGCCTGGTGAAAATGTTGGTTCATTTTTTGTCAAGTTTCATGGAACCATGCCATCTTCTGCCATTTGATGGTGTTATGAATAAAATAGAGAAATTCAGCTGTGAATTTGTGGTAGAGAAAATAATTGCTTTCAGAACAAGAACAAAACAAAAATGTGCTTCCATTGTTGCTTTGTGCCAGTGGGCAGAAATAAGTACTATTGCTTCTGTAATTGTGTCCCTAGAATGTCAGGCAATTTATGAAGAGCAGTTCACAGGGGGAAACCAAACAAACTGTATTACTGTGTTGCAAAGTTTGGTTTAGATTTTATAACATGTAAGTCTTTTAACTGGCAACTAAGGCTTTGAAGTATTTTTTTTTTTTTTTGTGAGAAGTATGATGCCTGACTGAAGCTTTGAAGGTTTATTAATGTTGTTTGGCAGATAGCCCTTTTGCTACTGAGTATATACCCCCATTAAACTCTGACATGCCCAGCAGCAAAGCACAACACTGTTCAACATCTCTGGAGATTGTCATGTAGGTAATTTGATGTATGAATATTTTCATAATTGGCAAACTAGGAAAAATATAAATGATACCTTTGTGTTGACTTACAGCCTGCCATCCAAAATACAGTTTGAGAATAGTGTGGTCTGTGTGTGAATGTTCAAGGAGACCAACCACCAAACCTTTGTATGGAAATGGGGAATTATGACTGCTTTTTCTGCAGAAGCTGGGCAGTTCCATTCACAATGGTAGAAACTTAAAAAGTTAGGGACATAAGGAATCACTGAGACCAACAGAACCATTACCTAAGTTGCTATAGTACGCTGATCTAGTGTGATAATGAGATTTCAGAGGCAACTGAAAGGATACAGAGCTTGTCTTCATTTGGCTGTTGCAGTAGGGTAAGCACCAACGTGTGCATTTAAGCTTCCTTGTACTTGCTGTCAAACCTCAAGAAAGTTTGAAGAGACTTGTCCTGGTTTCAGCTGGGATAGAATTGATTTTCTTAGTAGCTGGTGCAGAGCTGTGTTTTTGATTTGGTGTGAGAACAATGTTGATAGGGTGCTGATGTTTCTAGTTGTTTCTGGGTCATATTTATACTAAATTAAGGACTTTTTGGTTTCTTGGGCCCTGCCAGCGAGAGGGCTGGAGGTACACGGGAAACTGCGAGGGGAACAGCCAGGACAGGTGACCCAAACTAGCCAAAGGGATATTCCATACCATGTGAGGATATAAACAGGGGGAAGAAGAAGGAAGGAAGGGGGTTACTGCAGTAATGTCCATTATGTGATCTTGTTTTTCTTTTTTCTCCTTACTCTGAAAGATTTGCCAGCAATTTGAATTTATAGGATTCTAAATCTGTACTATTTAAATTCACCTGAAAGTGGAGTGCTTTATTCTGGCCTGTCTCTTAATATAGCTCTTACTATAAGTTGAAATTTAACTGAGACACAAAAAGCAGTCCACACTTGAAGCATGCTTTGAATTTAGCAGAAAGTAACATGCAGAAGGTGTTTAAGTGTCTTCTCTATTGATCTTCTAATTTTGCTCATTCAAGTTTTCTGTGTCATGGGTGTTGAGGAATCTTGGTTCCAGGTATACTTCAAAAGAGATTACAGAAATATACATCCTAGAATCTGAAGTCACAAGCACTATTGGTTCTTAAAGGGATAATTAGCTCAAGTACAAGTTGTTACAAATGTCTCTCTGAATCACTAGCAACACAATGCTCTTGACTCTGCTAAGTCGGGGATCTCTGCACTGTACCTGATTATGCAGTTGTAAATATGATGGCATACCATAGTGTGGGCTAAGTTATTTTTCTTATGTTGAAATACAATTTTAACAGTCTGGTTGTGTCAGTGAAAGTTGATGGCTGTTATAAATATCCGTCCATCATCTTGGTTAATGATCATGTTCTTCCTTCATGTATTATGCACAACTCAGTCTGGGTGTATGAATCTCAGGGAAACCTTTACTTAAATAGCCCTATTATTCTTCAGTTAATGTTCCCTACTTCTAAGACTTTCAAAAATAAAAAAGGTTTAACTTGGCCTTTGTTTCTACCAGATGCAACAAGTTTCAAGAGCATCATTAACCTACGGGAGATGTTTATAAATTCTCATTTATAATTGCTTTGCTCCCTTGCCCCTCCTTTGAGTGTGCTCTTAATGATGATTAGCTCACTACTTTATGCTCTGAAATTTATCTGTTCTATGTTCTGCTGCCCAGGGCTAAAAATAAAAATTATTTACTTTTGATAGTTCAAACAGTCCACTATCCAACATTTGCTCAATGCTGCTAAAGATTCCTCTAAACTACTAGTGAATATAATTCTATTTGACTATGCTGGGCTATCAGGGTTTGGGGTGTTTTTCTTCTCTTCCCACCCCAGCTCTTAAAAAAAGGTAATTTATGCTATTCTTGTCCTTCACAACAGCTTTTAATAAGTCCCAAGTGCTATATTGCTCCATGAAGTTTTCACACTTAGTTCAGTGTGTTTTCCTCCTGTGTATGTGTTTTTTCTGATTTTGATAATTTGCTTTATGTCACTACTTTCTCTTATTATAGTAGCTTAGAAACTGTGTCACATCTGCCATGTCAGACAACTGTTACTTTTCCATAATCCTCTACTTGGTGTATTTGACACTAGCAAAACAGTGGCTTTTTCATTGACTAATTTGTAGTCTTAGTAACCTATATCTAACCTTTATGGTTTAACTGGTTTTATTCTAGACCCAAATAATAATCATATCTCTTGCCAAGGGTGTGATTATTTCCTTTTTCCTCTTTGAAATTGGGGAACCTGGTCATTACCCTTGCATTGATCATGGACTTTTTTTTGTTCTATGATTTTCTGTTTCATATACTTTACTGAAAAACATATGAACTATGTATTATATTTTGTGTAAAATTCAGCACTCCTACAATTACTGAAATAATGTAGCTGCTGCTTCTGAATATATCAAAAACTGTTAAGAAGATAAAGTGCAAAAGCAAAACTATCCCATTCTGCAAGCCTTCTCTATTCCCAGTGCTGTATGCAAGTGTAGTTTAAGCCTTTGTAATCGTCCTTTACAATCTTTGACAATTTTGACTCTGATAGGACTTTTCATTACATTTTGCTTTTGCTTGGGGTACTTCCTTGACTGTGGATGCCACAGCTGCTACAGCTGATCAGAACGGGGGAATTTGACAGAAGTATGATTATTCACTTACAATTTACTTACCTATAACTTCTTGATGCCGAGTAATAATCTCGATGATATTAGTGAATCTGTACATACTGTATATATAAAGCAGCCCAGTTTCAGGTTCTGATCTACTAAATGTATTGGCATGGTTGTTTTCTGTCTGAATCAACCATCTTTCATTTTTTGGGGTCAGGCTGACAAGGCAATGGGAAATCCATTCTAGGTATTTACCAGGTGATTTATAAGCACTCAGTAAATGATGTTAGGGCCTGACTTTGAAGTATATGTGTTTGCCAAACCTGTTGTTCTCAAAGAAATCTAAAAGGTTACAGAAATGAGGAGGCAGACAGAAAACTAGTAAGCTTAAGGGGAATAAGTATCGAGTGGGAAAAATACAAGTATATATTGCTTGACTTGGCATTAAGTTCCTTTTTAAATGATTATGGAGAACCCCCTCTTCAGTGTTGTCAGACTTTTTTATTGACTGTTAGTAAAACATCAGTTTGTGTTCTCTATAATTTATCCAGGTTCACAGAAAACTAAAACTCCTCAAAGACTTTGTAACGTTCTTTCCTCTAACATTTACACTAACCCTTTGTTAGTGTCCTTGTGAATCACTCTGTAATTATAGTTTGAAGGAGCTGAAATACCAAATTGAGGATAATCTTCTGTTAGGCTGTTAGCTGCATATAAGTATTAGGAATCTAAATGTTGTAGGTTTTTCATTTCAGTTATTGGGGGGGGGTGTGTTGTGTTGTTTGGTTAAAGTTCTCCATTTCGGTGTGT
>JAVJGJ010000037.1:66761193-66771575 GCA_035590215.1 Microhierax caerulescens | reverse complement strand
TCTGTTAGGCTGTTAGCTGAATATAAGTATTAGGAATCTACATGTTGTTGGTTTTTCATTTCAGTTCTTGGGGGGGGGGGTGTTGTGTTGTTTGTTTAAAGTTCTCCATTTCGGTGTTTAATGAAGAAAATAGCTAAAAACATCTCAACGAGGTGACAAAAATTGAAAATGAACTTGAGGAGTCTTCAAAATGCTGCTGCTGATTAACTGGATTTGCAATAAAAGCATCTTGGTATTATTCTTTGCCCTAGCTAAAAGTGCTAATAAAATAAGACAACTGACGAGATTATTTCCAAGATAATACATTTTAAAAGCAATCAAAAGACCTTCGTTCTCTTATCTGCTGATGTTGAGTTTCTCTCTGCTGTTATGTCTGTTTAATCCTTTATTCACATAGCTTTAACCCTACTAACCTGTGGGATCCAGTTATCTTGTAGTAGGTGTTTGTGTTGCGGGTACCTTGAAGAGACATCTCTTCGAAGCTGCTTTAACATGTTACTGCAGACAGAGAACAGGGAGGACCAGCTGTCAGCGCATAGGCTATTTCTAGCACAAAATGCTTGGCTCTGCTTGCTTCTGCTGCTTTTCCATGTTCTTCCAGATAAGTCCCAGAGGCGGGCTGGCAAGGGAGTTTCCAGCTTTCCTTTCAGTTCCTCTTTACGATAAGATGTCTGTATTCATTGCCTTGTTGACTAGGGGATTTCCCCTGCCAATGGTGCCATACAGAGGTGGGTTGTCATTGTTAGCACTATGCACCAGCACACATCCTAGCCTTTTCCTATGTCATCTGGACCCTCAGGCAAGAGGGCAACTGGGAGGTGGCTGTTATGTTCTGACAGCAGAGATGATCTTCTGTCTGTGAGCAAAAGCTTCAAAGGAAAATGTAGTGCAGTTGGTTCTGTGCAAATACAGTTTTGGGATGCACTGATTTTACACTGTATGTAGATTGATTTATCCTATTTGTGCAGTTTAATATTTCTTTGTGGCAGAAACCTGGGCTTTGTAGCTACTGCAGCAAGGATGTTGGGTCCCAGTGGTGCATACTAATACTGAAGCTACTTTAACAGAATTCTTGGCATCTCTGTTATAGGCATAACGGTTGCCGAAGTAGAGTCTAGAGTGATTATAGTGAACTTTAAAATAGGAAAAAGGACACAGGGTGAAGGTGTACCATGTTCATGCTCTGAAGGATGGCACAACTTCTTTGGTTATGGTAACAAATGTTGTAGTAAACTGCAGACTGTCCTAGTTAGGCTTGATGCATAGATATGGCTTCAAACTGAGTGTTCTGCAGGAATCGTGAGTTGGATAACGTTCCAGTTCTTTTCTATTTCATAACCACTTGCCTTTACTGACACCACCAGCTCATGCTTTTAATTCAGGTGTCAGTGTTGCTCAAGCACAGAGAGCCTTTGTACTCTTGGATTCCATAGACTTCTACTTACTCAGGTGTTTTGTATCATCTGCAATTGAAAGAATTCTTGTGTAGTTGCAATTATTATCCCAGTTATGGGTGAGCTTTGATGGGGGAATCCATAAAGCCAGTACTTTGTAGAGAGTTAATTTCATCATTGTTTAGAGGATTCTCACCTAGATGTCTGCACTAAAACTGGTTTAGACCCCTTTTATAGTGAGTGGAGAGAAATGAGTGCTTCAAAATTCATTGTGACTTCCCCTCTCATCATTTTAAACAGCTTTATTTCTGACATTATTTATACTTATACCTGGAGTAATTAACTAAATCAATTTAATTACTTACAAGTAAAGTACTATCAACATGAGTAAAGATGGAAAAAAAATCTGGCTATTCTGGAACTGCAAGTTTCTCCACTTGATGTATTCAATGGCTCATCAAGATCTTGCCCTGCTTTTCAAACTTATTTGAACACACAATGTCACTGATTAAGCATGAGAGGAACCAGAGATTCACCTATTTGTCGTATGTCTGATTCTGAGAAATTTAAATAGCTGTCCAAAGAACAGAAGTTCATGATAATGGTAGACTTCAGTTGTTGAGGAAAAACAGCATGACAGGTCACAGCAAGCCTGAATGCCATTGCAAAGCAAACTGACAGCTTTGCTTTTGCTTCAGAAGGTGGAGGAAGCACAGAATGTGACTATTTTGGGTAATACCCTCACTTCACAGGGAGAATGCATGGTGAAGTTAAAATGCCCTCTTAATGTGTTGAAAGTGTTTGTGATAGTGCTCACAACCCCACAGAAAGGACTAGAGTAGCAGAGTACAGTTAATAAATTAGGAAAAATCAGTCTTTTGGAAATGACAGACAGGGTCTCTTGGGAAAACCACCTGAGTAATAAAGCTCTCTCTTCATACCTTCTCTAAAGATGTTATGAGAAAATGGAATACGGTTTAAAAACGCCAAAACAATAGCAAGCTATCCCAGTGCAGAAGGGGGATGAAGGATATAGAGAAATTGTGGGGTTTTTGTTGCTTTGTGTTGGGTTTGTTTTGTTTTGGTTTTGTGTTTTTTGGTTAGTCATTTGGTTTTTACTTTGTTTTGTTTTGTTGTTTTGTTTTTTTTTCTGCAGTGCAGCCTGTGGTCCTCATTTCTCAATTATATTTTCAATATATGTTGTGAGCTTTTTTTGAGTTCCTGGCAGTTCATCTTTCCTCCATCATTTCTCGGACGTAATTAGCAATGATTGAGAAGGTACTTCCATTACTACTTACGTGCTCAAGGATAATTTTTTGCATCGGGATTGTAATTTGAGGGGAGAATAATGGCTAAAGACAACAATAAACAGATAGTATGAGCATACAGATAATATAGGAAAGTAAATGAGCATGTTAAAATGCCTAATTAATTGGCAAGGAAGAGGAAAATATTGTAATACATTCATGGAAAATTGGGAGAAATAAAGGAACATTTCCATTGCTTTTCAAACTGGAAGTGTCAATAATAGCATTAAAGCCTTTGTTTTGGCTTTTAGGATAAAGATATGTTGTAATTAGGTTTCTAATGCATTAATTTTTAATACAGGCAGAGAAAAAATAGGTTTAAGAGACTTTAAAGAATATTCTAATTGTTCTTTAAAGAAAGAGTATGTTTAGGAGTCTTTCATTAACTTGGATGCTTTTAATAGGCTAACTCTAAAAGTATTTTTTTGTCTTGAGGGCTTAAAAAAAGTGAGGCACTTTTTGAATCATTACTTACTGTTGAGAAATGATGGAAGACAGGTTAGATCCTAGGAGACTGAAGAAGAACAAACAGTATATAGAAAATGTAGTTTAAAGGTGCGGAAAAAATGAGCACAACATGCAGTACTAGGGAAGAAAAAAAATCTCTAAATGAATTATGAATCAATTTATAGGACCTAGAGGATAATTAAAAAGCAACCAGATGAATTTGACAAGAACAAATTGCATCAAACAAATCTGTTTACTTTCTTCAATGGAAGAATCATCACCTAGTGAATAAAGAAAGGAAGAGCAGTCTGTGATATTTTAGCCTCGTTACAATTCTGATATTGTCTTACATGACCTGAGCAAACAAACTAGTGACTCATTGGCCAGGTGAAACTGCTATTCAGTATATGTGAAAGGGAATTGCTTGGTGCAGCTTTAATGTTTTCAAGTTCAGTTTTGCTGTTAGAATGGAACATAGACTTCAAACATCTCTGGATTTCACTGTGTTAGGAATATTTTAAATACTACGGGAAAATACCAGAGTAAGCTTTGAGAAATTACGAACAGGCTAATGACTGGTATGGGAGTGGGGGATCTCAGGGCTTGCAGCAGATGGCTAGCCACATGTTAAAACAAGAAAAAGGTCAAATGAATTTTTCTTCTGGTTATAGGAGGGAAATCTCAGATCTTAAACTGAAATGGAGTAACAGGAGTTTTGCTTGTAACACAGGAGTCAATTATTACTCTCTGACATTGATGAAACCCTCAACTTGAATAGTATGTAAAGTTTTAGGAATCATCCTTTAAGGACTGTATAGGCAAAGTGGAGGATGTCCAGAAGAAAAGAAGTCCCACAGGTTTGAAAAACATTGAAAAACCATGAAAAAATTAAGTTCTAGTAAGTTTAAAAAGACAAGAGTATGGTCTTTTTTGCAAGATACACAAATCCCTGATAAAAAGATAAGAATTACTTCCCCACACCCCTGTAGTACCAGCAGAAAATAGGAATAATTTGTTGATGATGTTAACAAATGAGGAAACCACTTTTAAATGGTAAGGCTCGTAAAACTCTGGAAAAACCTACCAAGAAAGAATGAGGTAACTCCTTCAGTTCATGCTGGATGGAGTAAAACAAAGTTGATATTCGTCAGAGATGATCTAAGTGAGCTTCCTCTCCTGCTGGAGGGCAGACTTGTGGATCTTGAGATCTCTTCCAGCCCTACCTTACTACGTTTTTTTCTTATTCACAGCTCTAAATGTGTTTCTTCCCTTTCAGGATTAGCTCTGTTTAGTTAAAACTACTGACAGAACTTCTGTAATGAGAACAGTATGTTCAGTAATTCAGAACACAGAATGACTTGTGTGGGATGACTGCAGATATGTTGCCACTGCACTCAGCATTTATGCAGGAAAATAACTTGTGTTATCAAAGACTCCATGGAGATCTTGTATGTAGTTAATAACCAATTATGTAATTTTAACTAAATATTAAAGATAAGTACCAATGGAATAGACAATGTTTATTAGATTTGGATTTGACCTTTCCCCTCATTATTACTGCCATGCAAAAG
Source organism: Microhierax caerulescens (assembly GCA_035590215.1). NCBI lineage: Eukaryota > Metazoa > Chordata > Aves > Falconiformes > Falconidae > Microhierax > Microhierax caerulescens. The sequence continues at coordinate 66,766,856 of JAVJGJ010000037.1, read as the reverse complement.
ACTAGCATGAAAACTTAGTAAAATGTTTTAATCCATATTTTGCTATCCATTGCTAATATTGAGTATTTCCACCTGAATTTAGAACAGGTAAGTATACAGAAAGAAATAAAACTTAAGCTTATTAAACAACGTTACTACTCTTTTTTTTTTTTTTTTCCCATAATTTTTTGGGGGTTTACATTTCTCCTATAGCAGTCTTTAATAGAAATGAAAGCTTCAGGGTTATACTAATTTATTGTACTAGCCAACTAGAAATAAATCCTGAAATACTGGGCTATATACATTCATCTTTTTTTCCCCCTTGATATTCTAATTGATTTGGCGTACGCTGACTTCAAGCAAAAAAAACCAACCCAAAACAAAAAAGTACCTTTCTTTTGATTTTGATGATATTTCTTGAAGATTTTTATGATATTTCTGAGAACTACCAGTTTAAAAAAAGCTAGGGAAATACCACAGAATTACACAGAAGATAAAAAAAATGTACGTAAGTACATATAAAATTTCAAACACACATGCCATTCCTGAAATAAATTGAAGAACTGCCTTTTCTGTCAATCTAGAGGTTTTATATAGGAGATAACGTTCTAGGCAACTATTGCAAATGCTAATATTAAGTATTTCTCTTACAGGAAGAATCTACAAGGTATTGAGCAGTTTTCATGCTAATGATACAGGCTGTGACTGTCTGAATAGTTGGACTTTATATTACATTATCATCTGAACTTTTAAATAATATCTGTGTCTCTACAGAGCTAGAGAATAAGAGAACTCCCTTTGAAGGTGATTTCTCGTTAACCAATATTTTTCTAAATGCTCTTTCTAAATGACTTCAGTCAGGTCATACCATTTCGCCCTGAGGCTGCCAAATCCACCTGGAGATATCCACATTGTAGGGTCAGTTGTGAGGTATAAATCAATAAGAACTCAGTGCTATTTATTTATCTTCTACTTCTCTTCACTCATCAGCTTCAGGAAAAAAAAAAAAAAAAAGAAAAAAAAAAAGAAAGAGAAACATTCTCTCCTTTGCAATTTTCAGCAGTATTACCCTCTCCAAATTAACCCAGGAGCCTAAGATTTGGGCCATCGGTCAATTAGCACCTCAATGATAACATGTCTTTTGGGATCACTTTATTGCAAATGGGATTAAGGACATTTTCCTCTTTAAACACATAGACTTAGTGAGCCAGAGTATATATTTCGGTTTCAGCTAAGTCTGAAGCACCCATGTATGCAGTCCCACAGCTGCAACTTGCTCACCAGTAGACTGATGTAAGGAGCTTAATAACGTAGCTATGCTCCTGTGTGAAATAGCTAATGGCAGCACTTTTTCAACTGTGTTGTAAGTGTTGTCTTCAGAAATAGCAGGCTCTGTGTTATTACAGAAAGAGAGAAAACCCAATGGAACGTGAAACTTACTTGTGCTGAATGTTGTGAGGGGGTGGATCACATTTAGCAGCTCTTTGTACTGTGCAGCACTCTTCTCTCCCAGGGCATCGACAGATTGTCGAGGTGTTGTCCAAAGCGTATGGAGTAGCAGGCTTATTGCTCCTGAACAATACATAAGTAAGGAAGTTTTCTCTACAGAGTTGTTGCATTGGTGCTAACGCCTTTGAGTGTACAGGGTAGGTTTGGTTTTCAGTATTTATCAGGTGGTTCTAGTCACAAAAGCTTCAGAAAAAAAACCAATAGGGTTTTAACCTGGAGAGGTGTAAGATGCACCACATTCTTAGTCTTTCTGTTAGTGAGGACGTTCATATTTTTACTATACTTACTTAAGTGGAGCGTTTGACTACTGCTCTGTTTCATCTCTTCAGTGATTTTTTGTTTGGTTTTTCTTTTATTTTTCCTCCTAAACTTGTCTTAGAGAAGTAGTTTAGGAAGACTAATTCTGGTCTCCCAGATCCAATTACAAGGTCTCAATACTTTGAAATTTTCCTTTGCTCTACATAATTCTGTCACTGTTGTCTGTATGACCTTTATAGACTTCATTTCTCCATAACTGCATCTTTAGAGGATTGATAAATACTCAATTCTTCAAGATCTTCTTAATCTGTTATGGTTCTGCATATTTCCCTACAATGCTCTCTTTATACTTTTAATTTTATTTAATTTTTGATCAGTTACAAGATTCTGGTGTTAATTTCGGGTCTTGGTTCTAACCCTGAAACCAGCTAGTGACTCAGCCAATGTATATGAAAAAAATAATTTTGATTCTGGAGTTGCAGAATAATTGCCCTTTGGGGGATACATGTTTACAGACATTTTTCAGGAGGCTACCCTGGTTCCCAGCTGTTCTCAAAGTACGTTGTCACACAAGTTTTCTTTAGTCCCACCAAGACCTTGTACTGTAATGTAATTATGTAACAAATAAGGGAGTTTACGTAAATGTAGATTCAAAAAGACACCTCCTGCCTCCCCACACACACACTTTCCCCCCCTTCTCCAAATTAGTCCTGAATTAGTGTTATTTGCTACCTGTTTTCAGGGAAGTTGTCTGAGAACTGAGCAATTACAACTGGAGTTGCAAAGGTACCTGTGGTGAAACAGTCCCATTCAGAACCCTGCCACCAGGCATCCAATTCCCACCAATCCATTACATGACAGACAGAGGCTTTACCTAAAGTGAAATGAAGAGGATTTAATTACTTAATAGGTTTGTCATTAGATAGGTTGAGCATTCATTTAGACCACTTGCTGTAATGCTTGTAAAAAAATTGCATTCATACCTTTGCTGGACACACTTTGAATCTGTTTTTCAGTCTGATATAGATGGTTGAAATCAGCCACAGAAGCTGATTCGGAAAAAAATCTACCACAGAAGCTGATTGGGAAAAAAATCTACAAAATCTTTGCACAGAGGAATGATATATCCCATATAAACAACTGTCTGAATAAGTTTTTATTGCAGGGTAAGAGCTGTGCCAGAAGTTATTGGCCAGCCATATTTGTTTTTGCTGACACTGCGACATATTGGCATAAATGATTGACTGCATGCTGACTTTTACAGAAACTTTATGAACGCCTCATAAAGTCTCTCCAGATTCTCTAGGATATCATATTTGAGATTGTTTTTTTTCAGTTATATTCAGATATAATTGGACTTATTTTCTCATTGTGCTGTTTCAGTTAATGTTACTTTCTTCTGTTTTGAAAAACCACAGGTTTAGTTTTCCTTCAGATGCTGATATTCTTTCTTAGATATTTGCTCCGAGGGGCATAAGATTTGGTAAGAGGCAGTTATATGTATGGAAGTGCTTTGGTTTAAGTTGCTGCCTCTGTTTTTGCTGCTATGCCTTGATAGGTTGTTTTCTTTAAAATACCTTTTTGATGTTTAAGATGGCTGAACACCATGGGCCACATAGTCTCTAGAGGATGACTGCCCTCCTTTTATCTAAGTGGACTGGAGAAAAGAGGAAGAGACATTTGGCATGGTTGGCAGCCAGGGCTGTTTTCTGGATGTGCTTTGTGATCTGATGGTGGTTGTGGCCTTGTGTGTCTCCATCCTGTTCGACCTCTGATAGCCTTTAGACAGCTCTGCTTACTTACTGCTTCTTCTCTCTGTGTCTGGATGACTGAGGGCTTCAGATCAGTTCCTTGTCTTCCTGCCATCATCTCCAAATGGCTTTGGTCTGTCCTTTGTTTTAGACTGCCCTTTGTTTTCCTACTCTGGGTGTTACTGAGAAACCACATGTAGATATACTGGGATCTTCATGCTGGGCTCTGTCATCAAAACTTGCCATCCTTTTATCCCTTTCATTTCTTGTTCCTTCTGGTGCTTCCACAGCCATGCATTTTCCATTCCTAGGAAATTTAACATTATTATTACAAATCTCTGTGTGGAGTCAGAAGAAATTATCCATTTCCCATGTATTTGGCTGATGCACTGTGCAGTGAAAACCTGGGAGGGATAGCTTAGCAAAAGTTGAATCAAAATTGCTAGGATAGACTGGTACGCTCAGAACTTTAGTTCAGCAGCCATAAAAGGAGCTGCAGACAGGCCATTAGATACTAGATGTACAAGGCCCCTAAGGGACAGGTCTCTTTGCTGTGCTTTTGGTGGTGTTCTTCTGTCACCAGAGAGCGTGTGGAGAGTGATAGAAGCAACTAACACCCTGTGGGAACTGTCAAGAACTGGTGCAAATGCAGGAAGCAGCTGCCTGCAGCCTTGTTTTTCTCTCTGTAAAACAGATACCATGAGGTACCAGGGAATAGAAATCTTTGTCTTCTCAACCTAAAAATACTTGAAATGCTGGAAGGCTGCAAGTCTAGCGTTAGGACTTCCCCTCTCCTACTATTGCCTCAAGACTTACTTTCTAGGAAAGCAGAAACTGAGCCCCATAAATAGAAAATGAGAAAGAACCCTGTCGCTGTCAACTCATCTGTGTTGCAGTGGTTAATGGCATTACAGAACTCAAGTGCTGACTTCCTCTGGAGAAACACTGTTGCTTTTGTGGGTCATGCTCCCTTACTCAGCCTCCTACTCAAGAAGGACAGAGTGTAGAGGAGGTTAAAAGTAGTAATAATAAAATGAATTGATAAATTTTTTAAAAAACTGAAAGAACAACAGAACAGTGAACTGTTCAGAGAACAGAGATAGCAAGACAAGAGAAGAAAGGCTGTGCAAGCCAAAAAAAGAACAGACAAATATAATGATGAAGTCAGAACAGATAGGAAGGCATCTTACAAAAAACAAAACAAAACAACAAAAAAAACCTAAAACAAACAAGTGGGTGACCTAGGAGTTAATCAATGGAAGCATTGTAAAGTATAATGCAAAGGTATTTATGACAATGAGGAGTTATACCTACAGAGCACAATGCAGATACTTGTCAGGCTCTGGAAGCATTATAGCCACATCAGCATGTGCCTGTGTTAATTAATGCAAGTGTGGCATGGTGCTGAGGTGCTTGCAACGCTCCCAGGCCTGGAGCTGCCTAACTGGCAGATGGCATGGCTGTGCGGTACTTTCAGTTGCATATGATGAAAGCAGAAGCCAAGGTTGCCTGACTCAATCTAATGCAAATATAAACAAGAAGACTTGGAAATTGGCTTTCTGTGGAGTGTTGGGTGATAAAGGAGGGAGAAAGAAGGGAATGGAAAGAAAAGGAAGAGGGAGGAAGAGAAGAATAAAGGTAGCTAGGGGCCTGGGCCCCTGGAGGAAGAAGCAACCAAAGAACATGTTGCTTCCCACACATTAACCCCAACAGTCAACAGCTCACATCCTCCTGTCGTTTCTTCCAATTTATACTAATATTTTGAAGCTTCTTACTTGTGAAGGGCTTTGTAGTAAATATAAAAAGCAGTGCAAAGGGGATGGCAAATATTTAGCCTGGAACAGCTCACAGTGGCACTGTTCTTCCTTCTGTGTGATATAAACAACTGTTGCTGTTTCCAAGATGAATATCACTCTCATCACTGTTAGAAAGAACTGTGAATATGGTGTTTGATATTTTAAAAATCTTTATAATATTGAGCATTATTATGGCCCACTTACTCTGTCTTCTAGAGAGTGGAAACAATACAAAGATAAATAGATGCTTGTTCAAGTTCAGAGCTGAAGTCTGTCACAGAAAGAGCCCTAAGAGTAGCAGTAAATGGAGTTACTTCCATTGTAATGGTCATGAGTGGTGTTCCCCAGGGCTCAGTACTGGGGCCAGTCC
>JAVJGJ010000037.1:66727644-66757602 GCA_035590215.1 Microhierax caerulescens | reverse complement strand
AGAAAACATCTTTTCACAACTCTTGATGCTTTAGAAACACTGGTTTGGGGTGTACAAGAAAAAGAGGTCCTCCCATCAATTTTGTTTGTTTATCCAACAGCCATTGCTCCAAAAAGACTGTTAGCAAAACACAGAAGCTGGAGTGATATTTCATTCAGGTGTGCAATATCTATTACTTCATGAAATAAATGACCCTAAGAAATTTCAGTTTATACACTTTAAAACAAGTTTTAATTTAGACCTGTTGTCACAGTACAGAGCAATATCATAATTAATGATGTGAAACTGATAGCTAAGATGTCATTACACAAGGGAATGTCACAGTGAATCAAGTTAAACTAGCTACTAAAAAAATTTAGCACTGGAATATTAGTTTTTATATGCACAGTATATCAAATAAATCTTTGGCAAGATACAAAAATGGGTATGGATTAAATATGATATGGGATAAGCAGATTTGCTAAAAAGCTGGCCCAGAATCTCAAAATGCCAGCAAATCCAGGCCTATGGGTAAGTCAGGCCATTTATTTTCCAAGCTAAACTACTTCTGTTACACTTATCATTCTTCTGAATACCATTTACAAGAGTCTTTCTGTCAGAGCGAAAGGCAGTGTTAATTCATCAGAGCTCTGATGTCACTTCTGAGCCTGCATATCTCCTGCAGATGTGTTTACAAGCATTTCTAGGAAGTGCTCTGAGCTGCTCAAAACACCTCTATCCTGTTACCAGTTAGCTTTTTCTAAATTAAATTAGCACTTACACCTAAAAATTAGGTGTAAAATCAAATCAGCATTTACACCAGATTAAAAAATACTTTCAGGTTTTGTTTTTCATTACACAAATACACTTGTTAGCAGCAGAAGTTATTTCTCATCTCAATATTCATGAACAATACAAAGTTTTAAGAAAGCATACCATAATTGAAACTGTGTAATAGACTGCAAGTACGGTATCTGCCAGAACTACTTAAGAGCCACATAGTCCATTCCCCTTGTGGCCCTGTCCTTGGGGTTCATATGGGTCGGTACGAGGTGTCTGGCCACACCCAGCCAAAAAAATTCCCAGCCCTAGGGGCAGAGGTGGAATTTACACTGGGAATCTGAGCTATTGCTTTCTTAAAAATAATTTGCAGCTTACCTTTATTCCAGAACCAGTATATCTTCACTCAAACAGTACACGTTATTCATTGACTGACTGGAACAGAACAAAGTCATTTAAAAACAAACAGCTACAAAACCTCCCAAGTTTTCCTTATTGTATATGCATTAGCTTATGGCAGGAGACAATTACCTGTCTGCTACTAGCACGTTCTGATGCATAGCCCTTTCCATTTCAACAAATGAGGATGTATAAGAGCTATTGCTGCCATTGTATGTGTCAGTGATTTTTTTGTTCCATTTTGTAGATGGATTTTTTCTTCTTTTAATAATCCTCCTTTATTAATCTTCTCTTGTTTAAACTTGATTTGAACTTTTGAATCTAATTGAACTCTCCCTTAGGGTGAATGCAGAACAAGTCAAGAGCTTATAGGTAAAGATTAAGGGGCAGGTGAACATGGGGGACACTGTTGGTATTTGCTGCAGGCCACCTGGTCAGGAAAATGAAGTCAATGAGGACTTCTACAGACAATTGGAAGTAGCCTCACAGTCACAGAACCTGGTTCTTATGGGGAACTTCAACCTCCCCGATATCTGCTGGAAAGACAACACAGCCAGGCACACACAGTCCAGAAGGTTCCTGCAGACCATTGATCATAAATTTTTGATGCGGGTGGTAGAGGAACTAATGAGGCAAAGCGAGCTCCTGGACCATGTTCTCAGAAACAAAGGACTGGTTGGGGATGTGAGGGTTGGGGGCAGCCTTGGCTGCAGTGATCATGAGATGGCAGAGTTCAGGATCCTCCATGGAGGAAGGAGGGCAACAGGTAGGACTGCAACCCTGGGTTTCAAAAGAGCTAATATTGGCCTCTTCAAGGACCTGCTTGGAGGAATCCCATGGGTTTATGGCTCTAGATGGTAGTGGGGTCCAAGAGTGCTGGCTAATATTGAAGCATCTCTGCCTCCAAGCTCGAAGTAAGTGTATCCCTATGAGTAAGAAATGAAGCAAAGAGGCCAGGAGGCCCACATGGACAAGCAAGGAGATTCTGGCAAACCTCAAACAAAAGAAGGAAGTTTATGGGATGTGGAAAAAGGGACAGGCCACTTGGGAGGAATATAGGGATATTGTCAGAACATACAGGGAGGCGATAAGGAAGGATAAGGTCCATTTGGAATTAAATCTGGTGAGGAAGGTCAAGGGCAGCAAGAAGGCCTTCTTCAAGTGCATCAGCAGCAACAGGATGACTAGGGAAAATGTGTGTCTGCTGCTGAACGAGGTGGATGCCCTGGTGATGAAGGACACAGAGAAGGCAAAGTTACTGAATGCCTTCATGTTGGTCTTTACTGCCAAGGCCAGCCCTCAGAAATCCCACACCCTGGAGGCCAGAGGGGAAGTCTGGAGAAAGGCAGACTTCCCCTTGGTTGAGGAGGTTCACATTAGAGATCACTTAAGCAAACCTGACATCCATTGATCCTTGGGCCCAATGGGGTGCAACCCCAAGTGCTAAGGGAGCCGGCAGACCTCATTGCTCAGTCACTCTCCATCATCTTTGAAAGGTCACAGAGGACAGGAGAGGTGCCTGAGGACTGCAGGAAAGCCAATGACACTCCAGTCTTCAAAAAGGGCAAGAGCAGGGACCCAGGAAACTACAGGCCGGTCAGCCTCACCTCCATCCCTGGAAAGGTGACGGAACAGCTCAGCCTGGAGGTCATCTTGGAGCACATGGAGGAAGAGAAAGTCATCAGGAACAGCCAACATGGATTCATCAAGGGGAAATCATATCTGATAGCCTTCTATCATGGAAGGCCTGGCTGGATAGATGAGGGGAGAGACAGCAGTGTGCTCTGGTGGCCAAGAAAGCCCATGGGATCCTGGGATGCATTAAGAGGAATGTGGCCAGCATGTTGATGGAGGTGATTCTTGTGAGGTCACATCTGGAGTGCTGTGTCCACTTCTGGGCTTTCTAGTTCAAGAGAGACAGGGGACTACTGGAGAGGGTCCAGCAGAGGGCTACAAAGATGATGAGGGGGCTGGAGCATCTCCCTTATGAGGAAAGGCTGAGAGAGCTGGGCCTGTTTAGCCTGGGGAAGACTGAGAGGGATCTTAGCAATGCATACAAGTATCTTCAAGGTAAGTGTCAAGAGGATGGGGCCGGGCTTTTTTTGGTAGTGCCCAGAGACAGGACACGGAGCAATAAGCAGCACAAACTGCAACACAGGAGGTTCTTTCTGAATATGAGGACAAAAGTCTTTACCTTGAGGGTGACAGGGCACTGGAACAGGTTGCCCAGAGAGGTTGTGGAGTCTCCTCCTCTGGGGGCATTCAAAACCCATCTGGACACAACTTTGCAACCCGGTCTGTGTGAAACTGCTTTAAAAGGTGGGTTCAACTAGATGATCTACAGAGGTCCATTTCCTGACCATTCTGTAATTCTGTGATAGAGGTTCAACAATTTGACAAATATAATTTAATGTAAAGTTATGTCTTGAAAATGACACCCTGAATGGAATCCTTGTAACATTTTGCATGCACGCAGATGCCACCTATATTTAAATCTTTTTAATACTATAAGCATGCAGTGTAGCTTCATTTGAAACCATATTCTTGCACAAAAACATTGCTGGTTACCCCAGCTTGAAATGTATGAAGTATCACATCCCCATGTATCTGAAAACCAAAACTCAGCTTTCCTGTTTCAACCAGGAAAAAAGGAAATAAGACTTTTCAAGTGATGCAAGAAGAATGGTGAATACTAGACTTAAAGGTAGTTTGTAATGTCCTTAATTCTGCAATACACAGCAGCGAATTATGAATTAGAGAGGGAAATTTACATTCTTTTGTTAATGAGGAGCAGTTGAAACAAAGGACTTCCACCTAAAACAGGCAGAATTTAAGGACTTGAGTCTTAGTGTGCTCTGAAAGGCCCACTGCTCAAGTGAGAGAACACTTAAAACTCATGAAGTTTCTCCTGAGAAGTCCCTTCCTCTGGTTCTGCTCTACACATGCAGAAATGTTCTGGTTTGAGGATCACCTAGGTTATGCCTGTCAAAATTCCCTAAGAGGTCTGGCCTGAGTAGAGGACTAAATGCTGATGTAACACAATAATAATTTAATATAAAAAAAAAAAAAAAAAAAAAAAAAAAAAAGAGGGGAAAAGAAGTAGTTTGTGACACTTGATATCAACTGCCTTTTATGTTACAGTGGTTAAGCCATTATTTGCCCAGCAAGTGAGAGCCCTAAGTTGCATGTCTTCCTCCACTTATGGGTGCTTGGATCCAATTTTGAAAATCTCATTGAGCAGTCAACTTAGAGTTTTTCGTTCTACCTGGGTAGTAACATTAATTCCCCATGTTCAACATGGACGATGATTTGTTATGCAGGGGAAAGTGCTAAATTCATGGGTTAAGAGAGGGACTGAGCAAGAAGCAGATCATTCTTCTTGAGTAAACTGAGTGGTTAGCGCAGTTTCCTAGGAGATGGGTGTATTCCTGCCTGCTGTGCCACTTTTGCCCTGTTGTGTGACAGAATAGAGGTAGATGCTGACAAAAAATATTGGTTTCTGGCTACAGTCTCAGTCAAGGTTCCTGGACACAAAGGCAGCTGGGTTTCTTATACACTAGTGTGTTAACCCATTCTTGCCTTTTAGTACTAATGATAGCCATTTTGAGGTAATTGGCTTCAGTATAGGGTACTGTGAATTTCGAACTCCCAGGGATAGGATATCCAGATATTCCAGCTCTCTGATGCCTCAGAATACTCAAATCTATAAAAAGCTCCATTTTTAGAGCAAGTTTTGTTCCAAAGCTTAAGTTATCAAAACTGCCACTTCTGGACAATACAGTCAGAGACATCTGAGAAATCTGAGGTTGCACTTGTCTATTTTGTAAGTCTCAGTCTTACTAAATCAGATCTTGTTGACAGGAAAAATATTATTTATCCATATCAGTTTAATTAAGTAGAAGATTAATTTTCAAGCACAACATTGAGACATCCTTTTAACCTCTATTTTTGCAAAGGAACTTTCCTCCTGTAATTTGTAGTGTGGATGTGTCTTACCGAGAAGAGAAATCCTTGTTTATCACTGTTTTTTCTTCATGTGCTGAGGGATTGGGATAAAAAGTTAATTTTAAAAATATCTTCTCTATATGGTTTACTTAGAGCAGTGATGATGCATCAGTTCTTGAGCTACAGAAGAGTTGAACAAAAAATTTGTCTAATTTGTTTTCTTTACAAATCTGTCTATCTGCTGACTCTACATAGTTTACAGTGTTGTTAAACTTTAGTCTGTGGGGACATGGAAGCTAATCTATGATTGATATAAATGTCTGTCCATCTATCTGTCTATCAACCTATACGAAGTAACAGTATCATGACTGTATTTCCAAGCAAATGGCAATTACACCTAAGAGTCTTGATCATTGTCTGGGGTCTTAAAAAATTTAGAAATACATCTACAGGATTTCATAGACTAAAGAATTTTAGAGGTCCTCATGAATTTAATGGTTAAACTTATGGGAAATTAAGGCTGGCTATCCTATCAAAAAGAAAGGAAAAGGCAGCCCATTGAAACTGCTTATGCAGGGTTGGACCCCATGAGGGTCTGTCAGCCATGCTCTTGGTCACACACTGCCTTCCAGCTCTCTTCCAAATATGACGTTACTGAAATGTGATCCACTGCTTTGAATATTTTATCCATCTTCTCCAGGTAGCATCTCTAAGATTGTGATTGTTTTTTTTCCTGGACTGTCCTTTTTCAGCTTTTTCTTACCCTTCTTGTGGTCCCAAGTGCCCTCCCTTTGCTGACTCCTGGCTAACACTCCCCCCGCCCTGCCCTGCCCAGTGCAACTAACTCATGACTAAAGTAAATGCTGCAACTTTCCTCAACTATTGTAAGTCTTAAACCAGCCTTTTTCTGCCCACCCCACCCTGCTTCATGACACGTGGAAGGCAGCTTTCCTTCCCTCTTCCAGCAGGAAAACCTTTGCTTCCTGTCACAAATGGCATGAAAGGAAAATGATAAAATGAGTTACATGTGCAGGTACTCAGAGCAAGGATCTACAGTGAGAAATCAGTGGTTTGGCTGTAGCAGCTACAGTACCCCTGATCCGTGTGTATGAATGGAGAGAGGTAGGCTATCAGGTCTTGGTGATGTTCATCATGTCAGGTCCACATTTGTTACCAAGTATGGGTTCTGGCATCGATGGTAACTTATAGTCTGTTTATATACAGTGATACATTTAAGGCTTAGAGTCTGAATCTTTGTGTGCCATTAAAAGACTTTGTAATCTGATAGAATTCAATAAAAGACAGAGAGGTACAGTTATTTTGCTGATTCACCCTGCTAGCCATGCTGATATAATCCCCTGGATCTACACCAGGAGTGTAAAAATGACAGAGTTTCTCTCCGGCAAAGAAGACTCCATATGCTTTATGGACAGTAAAGTTCAGGAAGATTATGTCAAGATTTATATCTGCTGTTATTTAAGTTAATGAGGGGAATCTATCTAGGGGGATTCTATGGAGATCCAGTTGAATTAACCGTTTTAAGAGCAGGATGGAAGCCTATCAGGTTGCATATGTTACTAGACTTTTTCTCCTGCTTTTTGCAGAGAAAAGCAAAGTGACATTTCCTTTTTGTCCTCCTAATCATACTGATGAAAAAAAGAATTTTGGACGTTATGGGATTACAAAAAATTCCTTGTGCCTTTAAGATTTTAAAGTTTAAGAGCCTAAACCCTGTAGTTATTACAAGTGGGAATGCAAAAGTCAGCTGAACATGTCAATTTACTAGGAAAAAATCACAATAAAAAATGGAGCTACAAAGTCAGTCTACTTTTATAGTTATGATAAATTAATTATATTAGTGCAGCCCATTAAACATTCCATTTATACATCAAACTTTGGCAGGTGGAAGAGTTCTTAATCTGATGGTTTAATATTTTTATTTATTTATTTATTTATTGGTAACCGTTTACATTCAACAGTGCATCTCTTCTGGGACTCTGTACAGATGCTTGCCTGCTGTCTTTTTGCCAAACTGGAAGTGGTCCCACCCTAACAGTGTAAGTACTGGGAGAGAAAACAATCAGGCAAAACCTCTGTTCTCCCAGCCATGGGCAGGTACAAAGGCAATCACTGAGCTAGCCTGAGGTCTTGTCAAATACAAAGTAACATCTAATATCTTGGGAGGAAGGAGAAAGATTGAATTTTAATTATTTACTTTATTCAAGTAGTGCATGGTTTCTTATCTGGTTACAAAGGCAATGTTAAATATCATTGAGTGAGTAAATGTGTGTGACAATTCCAGAATAACTGAATCTACCAAAATGATAATATTGTGACAGCAGTACAGAGTTGCACGCAGGTATTGTGCAAGAAACTCTCGTGTTAAACTTTGTATGGTAACTGGTTGTGTTAGTAGAGATATAGCACTGAAAGCAGCAACTAAGATCAGGAATTGTCTGTGTTGGGCACTGTTGTGTTCCAGTCTTTAAAATTTGCACTGGCTATCGGTTATGCCAATGCTGAGGTTAAGCATGTTTGCATCACTTTGCAAGATCGGGTAAGTAAGACATTTGCTTATTCTAGAGTATTGCTGGTGTAAATCAGTGACATGGACAAAAGAAGTTTTAATGTTCTGATTCAATGGGTAGAGAGGGATACGTGTATTGCCCAGCTGTGAACATCTTCGTGTAGTCACCCCAGCCTACATTTATTAGGCTCTCTACTGTTAACAGAGAAGGAAGGGGATATGTTCCCAGTCATCATCTGAAACAGTCTATTTCTGTGCAGGTTCAGCAGATGGATTAAGTGGATTTCAGAACTCATATGTTATGTCAGACCCAGGGCAGCTAATAACTAAAATTAGAGCTCTTGTGTAAAAGTAGATACATTCTGTGTAGTGACTTTCAGTTGAGAAATGTAGGGCTTTTATCCAGGAATATATTGCTTTTCTCGTGAAGTTGTCCAAAAATAACCCAAACCAAAACAAACCCCAAACAAGCTATCATTATTGAAATGGTGCGTATTTCTGAAAATGTAGAGAAGACAGCACTCCATTATTTGTTTGAATATGTTAAATAGAAGTGAATGGGTTTGGGTGAAGGCATAAAGGTCATTAGATTGCTCTTTAAGATAGCTATATCGAGGCATAAAAAAAAGGAAATGCTTCAGCATTTCTAAAACATTTCCAAAAACTTTTCAGCTGCTCTCAGAAACATGTTTTAGGTGAATTGTTTATTGAAGTTGAATTTTAAAATTGTGGATGAGGCTTAAAAACCAATCTTTATCTTATTGATTTGCTCTATTCCCATGTTCTAGTTCCATATGCAAAAATGCCCCACTTTCCTGAATATCCCACCTAAAAAAAACAAAAGTAAAAACCTTATTCCTTTCATTGTCTTCTCTTGAACTGAATCACATAGCCATTTTGTTAGCCATGGTCATCTTAGCTTCATTATTCTGCTCAGGAGTTAGCATAAAAAGCAATCATCAGAACTCAGTGAACTGGGTTTAGTTTTCAACATGTTTCCTGCTAATGTTATCTTTATTAACTTTCCCTTTCATTGGAAATGTAAACGTCTCAATGAATTGGTAGTATGTCTGTGTTCTGAGCCCCTTTTACAAGCTAATACTGTATAAACTTCTGCTCCCTGTGGTCAACAGGTAGTTGATTCTTGCTGTTGTCACAAGTGTGTGTGTATTTCGAGGTAAGTTGATAATATTAGCTTGAAGCAGAGTGGGTGAGACCTAGGCACAGTGGAATAAACATGGGAAGGTAAAGAAAAGGAAGGGGAGAAGGAGGGGCTGAGAGGAAGCAGATGTAAAAGGAGCAGAGGGAAAGAAAACATTAAAGTTGGTCAGAAAATGACTGTCTTGAGAGAAAGTCGAACTTGCAGGACTAAGGACAAGAAGCATGTAAGAAGCCCTCAGAGTGAAGTGCTTTCTTAGTGGTACTACAGCCACATTGATTTGCTGAAGGGCTCTCCTAGTAGCAGTAAGATTTCAGAGCAAAGCTCATTTGCTTGGGTAGTTGAGCATGCATGTGACAGGAGAAAGGCCAGGCTGCTCAGACCTTCCCTTCCCAGCACCCCTGATGGCATTGGCAGGTAGCTGTCTTCCCTTGCTCTTCCTGCTGTGATCCCATTCAGTTGCTTACTGCTTTTTTTTTTTTTCCTCTTTTCTATTTTGTGTCCCTTTACACATACTTTTAAATTTGTTTGTTTGTTTGTTTATTTATTTTACTTGTCAGTCGTCTGGCCTGTTTCCTTTCTTTTCTGCAGTTCAATTTCCCTTTTCCATCCAACGGAAAACTGTGTTACTTGGGGTAGAGGCACCTATTGATTGATGTTTTCTTCTGCAGTTTGATTTACTAGAGTAATGACAACAGGTTAGGGCAGTACAAACACTTCTGTGCAGAGGTGTGATCCCATTTGGGATGGCAATCGTGTCTTTTAGAATAATACCTTATCTGGGAGAGAGGGAGGTGGGTCTGAGATGTTTTCTCTCATTTTGCTTGAATATTGCAGTCCTCTGTGGTTTTTGCCATTTTGGCTCTGTGCTGCATGTCCTTCAGGACTCCCAAGTTGAACGACATTTGAGCTTCCCCTACAACAGTCCTTGAGGGAACAAAATAACTTGTCTTAAGAACCTGTAACTGAAGACTAATCTACATATCCAGATGAGCATTTAGTCTACAGATCTCAGAATATGAAAAAGACATTGAAAGCTGTAGGGATTAGGGGTGACATTTGGTTTTGTTTTGCCTTTCCTGGTGTGGTTCTCTTGAGTTATTTCCAGTTTACCTGGATGAGACAAAATCCTATGATAAGGAGTATATTTCCTCTCCTTGAGAAGGGTTATCTAGGCAGTCAAGAAGACCAGCTGCTAGCGTAAATTTATTTTCCCAGTTGATTTTCAGCAAGAAATTCTTTTTACATGGTGTAGAGAGCTTTCAGAGCTGTGAATAGAAAATCTACTTTAAAAAAAATTGGCATCTGTCATTTTAAAGGTTGTGAGGTGGAAGCTTGTTGACTGCCATAAACCAGAACACTTATGTTTTAAACTTTTCAGTCACAAATGAAGTACAGGACAAGAGAGAAAAAGCAAAATGAAACTAAATTGGGCAAACCCAAGGAGAACGAAGAGCAGACTAGCAGCAGGCTCATGGCCCTAGGCAATATACAGCTGATGAATGGTTACAGATGAAGTTTTATTTCCATTCTGAATTCAATGTATGTGTTAAATTAGTAATCTCATCAATATCCTCTTGACTTAATTTACTTTGTACAGCAGGAGCACTCCTGATTCTTTCTCTTTTAGCTCTGTTTGCACAGTGCTCTGATGGGGAACCTCTTGCTGGCAGTGGCAGAGAGGAGGCGTGCAGGGGAGCACCTCCAGGGACTGCAGAAAAACGTGGACTTCTGGACAGCAATTAAAGGACATCCAGCATACTCTGTTTCTGTTTTGGTGTTCCTGCTTCTTAACCTGAAAATCTGGTATATAACCAACATAATAGTAAGTAATTTCCCTCTGTCCATGGCTGCTGCTTTTCTGCCTTATTGAGGCCTGGTAGTGAAAACCCTAATGTATTGTTTTCACGGTGCAGTGGAAAATATGAGCTTTAAGCTGGGTTTGATTACTCATTAAAAAAAGTTGGCAAAAGCAGTTTTAACTCTGTATCTGTGAAGATGTAGCCACGTTGCATTTTGTTTTCATCTGCAAGATAGAAAGAAAAATAAAAATAGCTTATTTTTGCAGGGATCTGAGCCCTGAGAATTCTGTAACAAATTTTTGTGAGTACCTGGGAGCTAAAGATGCAAGAACAGAAAATATGGCTTACTCAGCTGCGTTGCGAAACAAATGGCATGTCTAGAGGGAGCCACAGTCCAATATGCTTCAGTGCTGTGGTATCCTTCTGTGGTCCTTTCTACAAAGAATCCTCAGCATAATAAATAGAAGTTTTATGATAAACAGTATTCCTTTAAAACAAAACAAAACTTAATCAGATATTATGGATGCCTAGAATAAACTGACAGAAATGTTGCAGTCAGGAAGAAAGTGCAAGCACTTTGGATTAATGTAATTGAAATTTTCTGAGAAAACCTAGAAGTTCTTTTCAGGAACTTTTCTTATAATGGTCCTTATTCACTAGAAAAATAATTAAGGAGACTGTAATAAAATACCATGCTACTTTATAAATGTGGATAGTCATTTATAGTCTAATAATAATTAGTGGATAGTCTAATAATAATAAAAAAAAGCAAAACCTATAGTACAAGCAGAAAAAAATTACCCTAAGGAAGATAAAAAATATCTCAACTGTGATTATATGAAATAATCCATAGTCGCTGAACAGAACAAATAATTCCAAACCATTTTTGGCCCTGTTCATTACCCTTCAGATAGATAGCAGTAGAGAGGAGCTGGTCCATTTGAGCCAAAAAAGTAATCTTAATGTATTCATTGGTGAACATGAGAAAAATCTGTTGGAATGGAAAAGGGCTGAAACAGTTGGGTGGATTTAGGACATGTATATCTTGAAGCAGAGGTGTAGAATGAGAAGGTAAAACAGTTCAGTGCAGGCACCAATAAGTGGAAGAAATGTTCATTTTAATGCACAGTTTTATATGACATCTATGTGAAATTGGCAATACTTAATACAGAAAAGGCACAGATGGAGGGTGAAATGTTCAGTAATAGGTGTGGTGTAAGTCTTACTAAAATTAAAATGACAGAATGATTTGTCAAATCTCCCCCCCCCCCAACAAGCTTCTGTTTATAGTATGAATTACAACACCAATGGAACAGAAAAGTATCAAAGTTATTCTTTATCTTCCTAAAAACACGGTTCATCAAGTAGCCATTTCTTGGTATAAAGACTAGAAATTTGACATGAGCAAAAGTAACAGTAATTCAGAGCAGCCAATTATATGAAAATAAAGCAAATAACAAGAACGGATTACATCAGCTGGAGCAGCACCTTGAAAAACTACCTAATTTTCATCCAACCTGGGTTTATGCAGTGTGCAGAAACAATGGAGTGGATGATCTGCCCCAGAGGAAGTGAGCAAGGCTGGGTAGTGAACCGTGAGTATATTCCACCACAACCCAAAGACTCTGCAGTACTCACCTTGGTCTCTTCCCTTTGTGGCAGTACTAAAACCTTTCTTTAGGCTTCTTGTGAATTATGCCATGCAGTTCCTCCATATGTTCTTGCCTTCCTGTCAAGTTGTCTTTTCCTGTTCCTGTAGAACTATTTTTTTTTCCTGGGTATATGTTTTTTGGACTCCAGCTGCAGTTGTCTAAGGTGCTTTCATCTCTCAGATGCCCATCTACCCCTGGTTAAGCTCCTTGCATGTTTTAAATGTGCTGGTACTGGGATTTCCAGTCTAAGCATGAGTATAATCCTGATGGTGTGTTACAGAATACTTTTGATTTTGTGTGATTCAACTTCTGTTGAGGAATTTAGCAAGGCATTTCTTACCCACTCCTTTTTGTGACAGAGCTGCCTCCCACCTTGTACCAAATGCATTAGGACAATCTGCTGCAGTTCAAATTGACAAACATGGACTTCAGTCCACTCTGCTGAGTATTCTTTTTACTGTGTTGACCTCCACTGGATATCGCCTGGTCCAAACCATCTCTTGGCCTTAATTTTCAGCTTGATTGTTAGCCCCTCAGATGCTGCTTTAGCCTCTGAGTGGCTGAGCGGGCTGAGCAGCTGCAGTGTGTTTGCTTCTGCTGTGCAACAGCAGTGGACAGAGCAGGTCTGAGGACAGAAATTTGAGATCATTAACATCCTTCATTGCTGTAACAAAATCTGACTGTCTGGCAGTGTCCTGGCATTAGCTATTGCTTGTGCTTTATGAGAGTTAGATTATAAATTTATTCGCTATTACATGGATGAAGAATAAAATGCTTTCAACTACAGTGGATAGCAAAAGTAAAATTTTGTGGCACAGGTATTGAACGTTAGCTAGTCATGGGAGGTGTCAATGTCAATACAGCAATGCAAATACCTGTCTCACGGTGGTTTGTGGCAGCATTCTGTGCGCTGAGCCCGGCTTGCCCATGTAAGCTGTTCGGCAGACTGCATTGTAAATGTTTTCCATTACTAGTGAAACTTTTCTGCCATCTTTTTAATGACTTGACTTAATGTGAGTAACAACATTTATAGAAAAAAAATAATTTAATTTGCTAAGGAGTTGACATGAAGAACTCATTATGTGCTCAGAGAATTGCTTCTGTATAAGAAAGTAACAAAATACCATAATGACCTTTTGAGGAAAAACATACTTCTTTTGTCTCTTCTGTTTTCTTTTACAATTTTACTCAGAATAGAAAACGAATTAAAAATAAAAGTCATAACACTAGGTAGCACTTTACACCTTAGCTCTTTTTAAAGTATGTTTTAAAATATTCTTTTGGTTCCATCATCCCATAAGATGTATTTTGAAAATATTTACCATGGATGCTTAATACATGAACTCAGCTCATGAATTGCAGCTTTAAGAAGCATATGAAGGGAAGAAGGTTGACTTTCCCTCCATTTCAAAACCTTTTTTTTTTTTTTTTTTTTGCACTGGTGTGATTTTTAATTGTACCATGGCTATGTCATGCACCTTTCAGTTGTCTAAAAAACAAGCTATGCTTGTTTTTTTAAAAATAAATATTAGTTATGGAAAGCTAAATCAAAGCTATGTTGGACTGTGCTCTTTGGCAGATAAAAGAGAGGTGGTCCTGGGAGGAATCACAGAATGATTCCATCATCCTTTCTTTCCCGATACTTCTTTCAGTGATAAAATTGATCCATTAGATCCATAACCATAACAGATTCACTAGAGATGCTATCATCCTTCATGCCCTTCCTCAGCAGTTCTGGCTTTGCTGCTGCTGCTTTGCCATAGAAATGAATGAAACATTAGAAACAACATCACAACCTGATGTGGATGTACTGCTAGGGTTCACCTGTAGGCTTCCCTGTCCTATGGTTTATCACAGCAGCAGCATTAACCAAATGGTACCTAACAGTCTTTCTCCATCACTGGTTCCCTCCACCCCTCCCTTCTTCCCAGGCTTAACTTTACTAATGCTTTTCTCTACCTCCTCCTCCCTGAGTGGTGCAGGGGGACAGGGAATGGGGCTTGAGGTCAGTTCATCACTCGTTGTTTCTACCACTCCTTCCTCCTCAAAGGGAGGACTCCTCACACTCTCCCCCTGCTCCAGTGTGTGGGGTCCCTTCCAATGGACACAATCCTCCCTGAACTTCTCCAATGTGAGTCCTTCCCGCAGGCTGCAGTTCTTCACAAACTGCCGCAGCGTGGGTCCTCCCCCAGGGTGCATCCCTTCAGGCACAGCTGGCTCCAGGGTGGGTCCCCCCATGGGGTTACGGCTCCTGCCAGCAAACCTGCCCCAGCCTGAGCTCCTCTCTCCATGGGGCCACAGCTCCTACCAGGAGCCTGCTCCAGCATGAGCTTTCCAGGGGTTCACAGCCTCCTTTGGGCATCCCCCTGCTTCGGAGTAGGGACTTCCATGGCCCACAGCTGGATATCTGTTCCACCATGGACCTCCATGGGCTGCAGGGGGAACAACCTGCCTCACCGTGGTCTTCTCCACAGGCTTCAGGGGAATCTGCTCTGGCGCTCGGAGCCCCCTCTGCCCCTCCATCTGCACTGACTTGGGTGTCTGCAGAGTTATTTCTCTTGCACATTCTCACTCTTCTGCTGCAGTTGTAGTTGCACAGCAGCTTTTCACCCTTCTGAAATATGTTACCCCAGAGCTCTACCACTGTCACTGATGGGCTCAGCCTTGGCCAGCAGTGGGTCTGTCTTGGAGCTGGCTGGCCCTGGTTCCATTGGACATAGGGGAATCTTCTGGCATCTTCTCACAAAAGCCACCCATGTAGCCCCTCCCTTACAAAGACCTTGCCATGCAAACCCAATTCACACAGAACCTGGAACATACCCATGTAGCCCCTCCCTTACAAAGACCTTGCCCTGCAAACCCAATTCACACAGAACCTGGAACATACCCATGTAGCCCCTCCCTTACAAAGACCTTGCCATGCAAACCCAATTCACACAGAACCTGGAACATGTTTTTCCTGCACAGACCTAGAAATACTGAGTGATAATCACAGGTTACATTAGTACACGAGAGGAAATGAGTTATCTATTTCTCCAAACCAGTTTTGTGTTCTGGCTTTCCTGTCCTCTGACACCTCTGTGTAACAACAAACCTGTCTGCCTTGAGAGGCCACGTGGTGTCTGAGTGCAGCATCAGGTGACATAGATCTGATGTGGTTCACAACTCTGTGGTTCCCTCTGTGTCTGAGGCTGGATCTCTGCTGAAACAACAGAAGAGCTCTGCAGAACAGGGAACACACGCTCTCCCCTGCATGCAGATTGGAAGCCCAGGACAGACTTGGCATAATTCATCACTGGTGCTGGCACTTGAAGTGAAACCTTTTATATTGCTTCAGGCTTAGTAGCTCAGAATCAGTCGTGCACTATTCTGCCTGCATTTTTACACAAGGAGTCCTTTAATTTTTTGTAACTCTGCAGAGCTGTCTTTATTTTGCAGCGTATCCTGTCTCCGCTCCAGCAGCAGGGCCTGCACTTGCAGTTACCAGTTATATGTTCCACTGCTCAGTTATCAGACATCCTGATGCTTTGTTGACTTGCATCACAAGAAATTATTTACATCACGCAGGTGTGAAAAGTAACTAAGTCAGCACCGGCACCCTTTGCAAGTGTTTGAGGTGGTTGCATTGCCTTCAATGAATTGCCTTGCTTACGGACTGTAAGCTTTACTAAACAAGAGAGGAACAACTTAAGGTTTGACTTACCCTTTTTTTATGTCTTTTGATTACTTATTCAGCTACTTCTGTCATCTTCTGTCCTGGAGGAAAGAGGGATTTAGCTAATGAAAAAGAATGGATTATCTGTAACAGCAAAGATTCCACTTATCAATGAGGTTTTTGCCTCCCAGGCAGCTCTGTTGTTCCTGTGTTTGAACAACGTGGATGTGAATGAACAGCAAACCATAGATTACTTTCAAATTTTGTAATTTTTTGTCTGCGTGCATATGCCATTGGCTACCCTTTTTATTCTAAACATAAACCATCAATAGTTTAAGTAAATACAGGATGTTAAGCAGAATGTATAAAGCTAGTGTAATGTCTTATGTAGGCACTCATATTTAAACCTGCTTTATTTTGATTTAGTTTGTGCTCCCAAATGCAAGTGTAAAATAAACTGCTGAATCCCTACATAAAATGTAAATTACTTCAACACTTTATATGTATATGCCTATCTATGCATATCTAAACATATATGTAGGTTATTTTTTTCCTTGTTAGCTACTTACTTTGCAAATAAGAAAAAAAAAACCAAACACCTAGGTAAGCCTGAACTTTCTATTATATTTCTATATACCCCCTGAGAGTAATCAAAAGTCTTTCTGGTTTAACTCTGCTTATGGTTAGCATGGCCTTTCTCAGCATAGATGTTACATGTGGGATACATGCATACATGTTACATAGATGTGGGATTTTGGATGGGCAGTGTGCCACATTCTGAGAGGCTGCTGAACCCTGCAGATCTCCAAGCCTTAGATTCAAATTCAGTGAAGGCCTGGGCAGTGTCTTTTTTATGCTTCATAGAAGAGTTGCTAATACCAGAAAATGTGTGATCATGTAATGTTTTAAGCCTTCACATGATAGTTGAGTTTGATTAACAGGAAACTTGTGAAAAGACTGAGTTAACTGAGAAAGTTTAATTTCAAACTAGAGAAATATGCATGTTTATTTGTAAAATCATGTTGTCTGATTGAGAGTACAATTTTTCTGAACATTCCTGTTTCTTGTGATTTTATGTACAATTTATGAAGTGATTGTGATGACAAAGACCTAAAAGTCTGCATCCTGGTGTTGTGGGTTTTTTTGGTTTGTTTTTGCCACAGGATACATCTTATTATTTTAGATTCTTGATAGGTTCTGTAATGGTAAGAGTAATAGGCATAGGAGCATCCTTTTTGCCCCTTTACCGAAAGCATGGTCAAACACTGGAACAGGCTTCCTAGAGAGGTGGTCGATGCCCCAGCCCGTCAGTGTTTAAAAGGCATTTAGGCAATGCCCTTATTAACATGCTTTAACTTGATCAGCCATGAAATGGTCAGACAGTTGAACTGATTGATTGTTGTATGTCCCTTCCGACTGAAATAGTCAATTCTATTCTATGTATAAGCAGGCAAGTACATCATTGCTCTGAACTGACATAACAGGAGTAGCGAGGCTCAGAGACACAGACTAAAAAGAGCAGTTAGTGGGTGTTTGAGCAGTTTAACAGTCTGTCTGTTACTGAAATTCACTAACCATAGATAAATAGGCGTGATGCCTTAACTTTTCCAGATGTCCATAATTTGTAGGAGTTTTAAAGACAGTGGTGTAGTTTGAAAGTATTTTACTTCAATAGCTTGTGTGGGTAATATGATTCAGGTTCATCTCTGATATAAATATCAAAATTTCAGCAGGTATATGTCCAGCTCAGAGATGAAGATCCTGTGAACAGTGGTTTTTGCTTTTGATCTTCTTTATCTTTTTCTTCACGTGGTGGCTAATTTCAGCTTGTGCTGTTAAAAAAGACAGTACTTTACATTTCTGCTGGGGATTTTTTTTTTCTCTTCATTTTTTATTAGAATCTACTTGGCTTTTTACTTTTCAATTTTGAGGTGTAACATTATATGGTTGGATTATTCTCCCAACTTTTAATTCTGCATGTACTGAAGCTGCTTAGAAGCAAAAAACAAATAGAGAAGATCAATTTTTATGGCAGTGATGCAAAATGCATGTGTTGTGTTTGATAAATGTGTCACTCCCCACAAGGAAACAAGATTCACTGAAAGGCTGCCAAATACATTATATGAAGTTTGGACCATAGGATTGTTTGAGATTTTTGCCAGACTTTTCAATTATGATTATGCATCCAGTAAAAAAATTCATTTTATATCAGTAAAAATACTTAAACAGTGATTAAATTGTCCCATGAATCCTTTACTAGGTGGTCAATTCAGCTTTCCGAATGACAGATCACAGATATCATGTGAAATAATATTTAAAGTAGATTTCCCTGCATGTAACTAATTCCTTATACTTTTGTTAGGACTTCTGCAGTTTACTATATTGTCCTACAGTGAAATGATTTGCATATTTACTTAAACACTCAAATTCAAGTGTTTATTTCTCCTCCTCCTGTTATTTTTTCTCATGTACATGGTATATGGCGGAAAGATAGCTGAACTGTAAACTTACAGATAGTCCACACAAACTGCTCTGTGTAAAGCCCATGTACAGTGGAGATTATTCCACTATCCTGGGATTAGGGAGCAGTTCCACTGTTCATACCATGTAAAACATCCTTTGATCACTCTTTAACCACCATTAATAATAATGCAGTTTGTGATTTTACTGGTGGTTTAGTGTGTAGAAGTGATTACATAAATCACTTAGTAATTACGTAACACAGTAAAAAATGGTGTTGTATGAGTATTTAAAAACATTTTACACATAGCCTGAGCTTTTCCTTCTGACATAATGTATTTGAGATACCAATTAATTTTAATAGGATTGGCTATGACAGGCTGTTCTTTGCATTTTGATATGTGCAAAGGCTACATTATAAAACTCTTGTACGTATAATTGTATTGAGTTTTCTGAAATCATAGACTCCACTTTGGCAATTACAGGTAATTTTTACCTCTGTAAGAAAAGTCTTTGAATTTACATGGAGTTGCGTTTTTTCAGAGGGTTGTTTCCAGAGTTTGTATGTATGAATTAGGTTTCTACTGTGGACGCAACACATTTGTTCTGGCAGTTCCAGGAAAAGCAAGGTAGTGAAAGCACTCTGGGAGCAGAATTATACCGTTGCTGGGTAATCAAGACCTTAGCCTTCAGCTGCAACGTGGAAGTAGCATGGCTACTATGGCTATTTGCGCAAATCACCCTGTTTCTTGGTAAAGAAATGAAGGGGACCAGACCAGATAACAAGCACAGTTAACAGAAAACAGACAGCACAAAACACTGAAGTGATATGTGTTATGGTGCAAATGCTACCATATTACTATAAAATAATGAGAATATTGCACTCGTTGAGCTCTAAGCTTCCTGGAAATGTCATTCCCTTTGATCTTCCACCTGAATAGCGGAAGAGAGGGATGGGTTGTTTTGTGGGACATCATCTCTAGCACCAGCACCTGTGCTTTTTTACAGTGTCTTATTTTGTTATTTATTTATATGACTGGAGGTTTTACCCCTTATTTTTATGCTATAACATTATATTTGTTTTCCGTTACGGCTAAGAAATACTAAAATGAAACTCTGAGCCTGAAGTCTGAACACATTAATATTAAATAGTTAATTGCATTTTTTTCAGCAACATAACTTTTATTAACTTTTGCATGACTATCTAGTAAGACTCAGTCTTTTATCGTTTCAGCTACTGAAGTAGACCCAGAGAAATAAATTCCATTAGTCACATGCTTAAAGCAAAATAAGTATGAATGCACTTGCAGAGGCAGGATATAAATAAGGATACCAAATAACATGCTGTGAGGAAAATTAGTATATTTTAAAAGGCTATGGATTACAGTATTTAAAAAAATATAAACAAGAAACTCTCACTTCTATCTCTCGTTCTCCACCCTCCAATAAAAATGAAGCAAATTCCTTGAAAATGAAGGTGTCACATATAAAGAGAGATATTTAATTCTCTAAATATAGTTATCCTTTTTTTTTTTATTTATTTCAAATGCTTTCATTTATTTTTGTTTGCCATTCCTGGCAATGGATATTTGGACCATAATAATATCTCTTTTTCTCACATTACTTGCATTTTAAAAGTTTTTCTGTAATGAGGGGAAAAATAATGTGCAAGAGTTAAAAACGAAGAAAAAGTGAGTAAAAGTATCTGCAACCATCCTCCTAGATACATGCACTTTGCAGTGTACCTTGAGTGGATAAGGCATATATAATAAATCCATGATTGAGCACAACTGAGCCAACAAGTTATTTACAAATGACAGACACTGGTAGGAACTGATTTTTTGTAATGAATCACAAACTTTCTTCTTATACTGATCTGGTTTTGCTTCATAGCTCCAGGTACCGGCAGTGTTGTATAAATGAAATAAATATGGACAAGTGCTGTTATATCAAATTTTCCAAGCATGTATTCATGATATATGTAGCCAATCATTTTCTTGCTATTAATAAGGTTCTGTTTGATAATAATCAGTCAATAATTTCACAGGTCTTTGATCATGTAAATGCTGTAAAATAAATGCTCAGCGTTATTATACAACTAATTAGCTCATAATTATTTGGTAAATATATGCAAATGATAATGGGATGTGAATATGCATAATTCTAAACACAGTGCTTAAACAGTCATGTATATTTAATTTAAAATATATTTTATTTGCAGTTAGGTTTTAGCATCTACATTGTAAAATGTGCATTCACTTTTATCAGATGATATAAATATATGTGCTCTTTAGGAAAGAGGTGCCTATAACTTTGGTCCTGTTTACTGTATCTTGAAATTAGAGCCTGATGAAGAAAGCTTATTTTTTAAGATCTTATTCTTTGGTGCTAGCAGAAAGTCTGTTCCCTATGATCCTGCCTTCCAGGCAGTGTATGTTCCATGTCCACTAGTCACTAGCTAGCTATATTCTCCCAAATACATTACTGTGTGTATAACACATTCTTCATGTTTTTGAGTCAAACTTGTGCTATAGGGTATAAATATCTAAGGTAGAACTTTTATTGGATATAGACGTCTATGTCCAAAACCAAATTTCAGAAAGAGCTTTCTTATCTTGTATTTAATAGTGGACACAAGTAGTTTCCCAGATGCCAAGTGCTGCTTCTGTAAGCGTTTGCAGAATAACCCTAATCTTGGCAATGATGCATAGTTAAGCTACTGGCTTATGCCTTAGTCTAACTGGGACCCAACAACTGTGTTTTTCTTCTAAGTTCTTCATGGGATGCAAAACATGACCAACGTGCCATAAACAGCAGGATCAGATACAGTGACTGTAGTCAACTGAAGGAGAGCAGGATGGCAATATATTGCTGTTGAGTAACAGTTTACTCCATAGAGTAGGAAAAGTGAGATCTATCATGGCCTTTGTCTGGAAAGTTTCAGCTCTGCTACATCAATAAATGCATAAACCAGCTTGGACATGAAGGAGGTGGAGGTAATTCCAATTTAGTTTAGTTGATTTATCTGGAGCTATTCAGGTGTCATGTTCTGTCACTCTGTTGGTCTTATATCTGAAATAAAGAGGGTATTTGGAGAGGATTTTCCAGTGAGGTGTAGAAGAGGTTTTGGTACCGGTGACCAGTGTTACTTGGAACTTATTTTTGTTCTTTGGGAACACAAAGGGGTTGAACTTCGAGAAAAGTATGTGCATTTTGGTGGCTGAGACCTATCTTACTATGAGATATGAGCAGAAATCTGCATATAAAAGGACAGAAATGCATAAAGCTATGGGTAACACTCAGTGGTCCCAGACAATAAGCCACTGTTGTACAGACAGTATTACATGCTTTATAATGACAAATCAGGGCACTGATTTCTTAAGGAATTTCTTGAAAGAGACTGTGCATACAGTAAAGAAGATATGATATCAAAGTTCTCATATTGGGGGGGGCGGAGTTTAATTAAAATAAATTTTTTTCTAATGTTTAGTAGATTATGCTCCAACAAACATAGCAAGATATTACATGTGTTTGCAGAATAATTTGGGGTGAACGTTGGGAACACTGCCTTATATGAACTGCCCTCATCACAGGACTGTTAAACTTCAGCTATTCAGAAAGGGTCCGTTTTTTTTATTAAATTTAATTGTACTAGTTCCAAATTTCTATTTTTTTTCTGCTTTTACACTGCTGTTATATTTCTGGGAAAGATACTTATGAAGCATGAAGGCTTGGAAAAACATTATGACTAAAAGGAGGATGGTGAGTATGGGCAAGTTTTAAATATTCAGAAGGGCATGGGAAGCTGCCATGGATGACATGGTGGCCAAGAAACACTGAATGTTTTTGCACAGAGTAGGAACTATTTTTTTTTTTTTTCCAAAATCTTACCAGGAGGCAGGAAGGCTGGATTCTTTTCCATTGTGTCAACATTTCTGGAACAACTTTTTGTTTTCACCATGGATAGGTATGTGCTGCAGTTGGCTGCCCAATTTAAATCCAGTTTTAATCTGGCTGCTTTCCTTACAGTACACAGGAAAGACATGGAACACAATTTAGCATAGCTTATCTGTCTGAATATAAATGGCACATTTCGTTACTATTTTATTGTACTGTTGAACTCACAAGAATAGAGTCAACTTGGATAGTTGTATAATTTTACCTCTGATTTCAGAGCAGGTATGCACTGTTGGCAGAAATTGAGAATGGGTGTGGAAGGAAAGGTATACAAGAAATAGAAGTGCGGGAGTTCTGGAGGGTTAATCAGAGCAAAGAGCAAGATAAACTGTGACGTATTGACATGCGGTTTTGATAAAAGTTTTAAAAGCCCTTCATGTTGATCTAATGCTACTTCATCTGAAACTAGCACTGGCAAAGATAGCACAACTTGGAAAAACCAAGCACTTGTCTGCAATGCGACAAATTGCAAAAATGCAAGAATTGTTGTTCTACAGAAAGGTGTATCACCTGAAATGATCTTATAGCAGGGCCCTTGACTTGGTCATTGACAAGAACAGGGAGGTGTCACTGTTGGTGTTCTTTGGCAGTAATTTCAGAGATGGAAGCCTCCTGGCAGGTGAGCTATCTTGGTTTGTTCTAAAAATTTTTAGAGCGACAGAAGTTTGTGAAAGTAGGCTTCATTTGTGTTGCACAAGTGAGCTTTTAGGAGATTGTGCTATAGAAATAGTTTATTAAAGTGCCAAAGCACTGTGTTTGCTTTCTCCACGAAAGCAGTCTGTTGATGATCATAGCAGAGTATCAAATTGTCTGTATATTGACTGGATTTCTTTTGAATCAGGGTATTTGATTCAACTTCTGCAGGCTTTTGCTTTTCCTCTACCAAACAGGATAGACTACTGCTGTTTTTAAAGCTAGGTTGTCAGGCTACACAGCTGAAATAAATTGTTTGCCTTAGATAAGTTTTCCTTTATCTCTTACCTATTTGGCAAAAATCTGAGAGTTCAAACATTTTTTTATTATTATTTTTTTATTATTATTTCTGTGAAATTCTCTATTTTCATTGGTGGAATTGTGATAGAAAGCATGATCTTTGTGGTGATGGTCTGAGATTTTAAATGTCTACAGTCTAGGACTGCACCTTTTTTTTTTTTAATTTTTAATTATTTTCTAAATCTGCCTATTTTCATGCAATATTTCATTGCTGGGCAGCCTTTTACTCTTTCTAGAGTGCCTTTAACCAATTTTCAGCCCATTACTTGTTCTGCAGGATATAACCCTGCTTTCTTATTGTTACAAGATAAACTAATAAAGGCAATTACAGATCTCAGTTGTTGCCTGGTTATTTTTGATCAGGATTACTTGAAGTCATCACTTGAAGTCTCCACATTTTGTGGAGAAAATGGCACATCCAGTGCTCTTTTGCACTGTATATTATTTCTGTTGTCCCCATGTCTGAATGGAGAGAAACATGGTGAATCTTTCTGTGAATAGCCCCCCTCCTAGTGTGGGTTTATTCCTGTATGGGTAATACTTTTTTTCAGAGCTCTCCATCCCTCATGCAGTGACTCTCACAGCTTGGTTACAGGTAGATTTGACTGAACTTCCTTTTTCTGTCTCTGTTTTTGTCCTTCACTCTTCCCTTCAGTATTTGCTTCCATATATTTATTTGACTGGAATGAAATACAAGTCTTTTGCTTGTACCTATTGGTTATGTCAGATACTTTTTGTCCTTAGAAGTGAGATTCCACCTCAAATGCCACGACTAACAAACTGGTGATTTGCACTTGCAACCAGAATAGTTTACCAAATGCAGTGAAATATTTATGTTGTAATTCACTCCTCCCCATTGTAGAAGTAATGTTGTAGATTAGAAATGAAACAGATGACTGGGAGAAAAGAGAAGAGGAGAACAGCTACGAGCAAAGTAAAAGTAACATCTTTTTCAAAAACCACCCAAATTAATCCTTTCCTTCTAGAAGTCCAAATACTTATAATCTTCATTATTTTTGCCCTACTCTTAGTATTTATATTTGTGCCTGGGTCTCAAATCAGGAGGAGAAAAATAATGTGTAAATTGCTGCTTCTTATTCTGACAAACTAGCCAGAACCACAGGATGCAGAGGTAGCTATGGAAATACAGTGAGCATAGTAACTACATGAAAGGCAAATTCTACAAAAAGTCAGGTTGGCTAGAACCTGTGGGTTTCTGCTAATGCAGAGCCTTGTCATGCTGCCTGCAGATTTATTTTAGATTTTGTTTGGCATCTCAATAATCTTAAAAGGCAGTATGTTCATTTGAACAACAGACCTGCTGTTTTTTCTTAAAGGGAAAAAGCTATTACAGTAAAGCAGTGATTTTTTTCTATCATTTCTTGCAAGAAGCATATATCAAAATCATCTTACTAATGCCTACAGTTTGATTTGATCTTCCAGGCAGGAACATGAACGAAGCTTTGTAGCAGCTTTCCATGTGTATGCCCTTATCCTTTCAAGTCAAATATGACAAAGGTGTAGATGCAAAGTATTAGAGTCAATGGCACTGCAAAGGAGAATGTAATCATTTGGGTTTGATTTCCCTTCCCTGATCAGCCAGCAAATAGAAAATCAGAGAATTATTAAAGTTATCAAAAGATACTCACTTGTATTGGACAGGGACTATATGTACTTGGAACTAGTAGCCGCTATTTGGCTACTTTGACTGCCACACATTTTAATTAACTTTTGAGGGTAGAGACTTAAATTCACCCTGTGTCAGGCTACATATTCCTGAAGGTTAAGGATAAATATTAGAATCAAATGATGAAAAGATGGGATCCAGATTTAGCCTTTGAGGAACTATTTTGAGATTTGTGACTGGATCAGTAGGGAGGGCGACATCGTGCATCAGGAGGAGGATCTGTAACTGGTCAGAGAAAAGTTCTAGATTAAGAACACCCAGTGTAACAAAACACACTTAAACAGTGGTTTACAACATGTTGTGCAAACATATGTAAAATGTCCTGAATATAAAATCAAGCTCCTGCAAGTTTCCACAATAAATACAAAATACAGTTTTGTAGCTGAGCAGGAGCTATGTATTTCAGCTGCTCTTTTCTTTTGCTTGGTAAAATTATTGTTCTGCAAATGTTTATCCTATCAGAGCAATGGAATTTCTGTTCTCTGTTTTTTTGTTGGTTTTTTTGGGTTTTTTTTTTTTACTTTCCTATTCCACTCATTTCTCTCTTTTGTGTATCCTTTTCTGTGTTCTCCTCTCGCTATTTTCTCTACTACAGCAGTTTATTTCCAGCTGCCATAGGCTTTGCACTTATACTGTTATTTATCCTGCTAAAATAATAAGCACCAAAATATCTGTGCTAAAGTAAACACTGTTTGAAGACTATGATTAAATTTCAGAAACTATGCCCAAAATTAGCTGAACAGTCTATATCTTTATTTTTCAGTGAGACTGGTTAAGCACCAGAACAATTTCTGCTGAAAGGTTGTAGCATCTTTATGTTTAGAGGTCTTCAAAAGCTGATAGGACAAGACTTTGAGCAAGCTGATTCAATTTTGCAGTTAGCCCTACTTTGAGTGGGAGAGTGAACATCCAGGTGTCACTCCATTTAAAATCCAATTTATTCTGGATTACTAGTGGAGAATGCACTGTGACAAGATGTTTTGTAATACTACAGCTTCTGTTGTGGGAATGAGAAATTCACAATAAACCAGCAAAAAATGATTAAGGACCTAAATATTTCAGATATGTAAATTGCTGTAATTTTCCATCTGTTCACTCATTAATAATTTCATAATAAGTTTTAGTAGGAAAGGGATTTTCATAGTAGGATGACCTGAAAAGGTGAGCACTGAAGTCACCTCTACCAGCAGGGAGAGTTTTTATTACCAGCTAACATTTCGGGTTTTTTTGAAAATAGTTTTAAAACATATAGTAGATATGTGCCTTCGTTTTACTGTTAGTTTTGAAGCTGCTTGAATAACAATCAGACTGGCTTGTACTTGGTTCAAGGAGAGTCACTTTTAGCAAATATCTTGTTTAAGATTTTAGGTTTTGGCATGAGCCTGTTACTGAGAGAGAGTTCTGTCACCACTGTCTGATATTATGGTAACTCACTCTCAGATGCCTAGGTCTCTGGATAAATAAGTAAAACGTGTTCCTTTCCTTAGTCGCTGTGGTAAAGTTTTGCTATGAATAAACTTTGCGTCTGGGTTGCAAAACAAGGCTGCAAACAGCATTCTCTCTTAGCAAGAAACTTGCTGACAGTTCCTTGGTGCCTGTTCCATCACAGATATGAGGATGAAGAGGGTGCGCATATAGAAGGCAGAGGGACTTGACAGAGAGGGGGTTTGGGGAGAGAGGTGCTGACCTGCAGTGCTCTGTGCTCTCTCACTTGCATGTGGAAACAGAGGCATAGGGAGTATGTGACTAAATGCTCAAGACTTAATTGAACAATAACAAGCATAAGTGCACACATCTGAGAGGAGAGAGGAATGACAACTTGAATAAAGAGTATGAAAGTATGGAAAGGTTGATCTAGACATTTTTCCTTGGTTTCTCCGAGATGAGGTTCTATGTTCTGTTTTTCTCTTATTTAATAAAAGTTGGGAAGAATTAATTGAAATAACCCTGCATTTGATGATAGAGTCCTTTATTTTTAACACGCTTGTAAAAATGCTGTTGATATCCTTCAGATTTAAGATGACTCATTTTTACTGGGTTGATGCCAGTAACTGAGGTTATTAGTGGCATAGACTGGAAAAAAAGAGCAGTATGGATAAATTCTTGGGACACAATTCCTTTGGCATCATCCACAGACATGCAGCAAACTTACTTTCTGCTAGTCCATCACATAGGTTGCAATAGCAGTAGGAAATACTTCTTAAAGACAATGACCTAATAAAATCCTAGCTGTGTACTTTGCAACTTGTCTTTGTATTAATGAATTGATAGGCAAATAGTACATGCAGTTTGTAAAGTGTTCCCATTATTTTAAAACATGAAACTGGTGATTAGTCATTCAGATAAATTGTAATTAAATGGGAACGTTATGATTATATTATGCTAATGACAGAAGCATGTATTAATTGTTTGCAAGTTATTCAAGAGAACGTATTAGGCAATTAGGAAAAAAAAAATAGTGTTTGTTCACTCTGAAGCTATCAAATGACTTGATTTGCATTAACAATTTTAAAGCTCTTAGTTTCATTGATACTAAACTGCTGTTAAGTAGGAGATATTCCACCAAATGGAGGTACGGGAAAGAAGAAGGAAAGGGCAGAATATCACTGTTTTAAGATAAAGTGTAACATAATTACTAGAGCAGCCTTTAGAAGCTGAGGGATTTTGACTTTTATGATAAATTATTCATTAATGATACATCATCATTTCATAGCTGTCATGCAGTTCTGTATGACCTCCTGTGAGAGCTGCTGGAGGGCCACAATAAACATGGACTATTAATGTTTTCCAATTTGAAATGTATGATAAATTTTACGTGGAAATGGCTCAGTCCTGATTCTTGTGACTGTATTACAAAGAACAAATTTTAAAATACACAACACTTGTACATATATATAAAAAAAAAATAATTCATTTGATGATTTTTATTATCAGACAAATGACCACGAAGCAGTGTTTTGAAACAAGAAAAGGAGTAGAAAAGAAAAGGAATAGAATGCATGGTGAAAATAATTTTTTTATTCTTTTTAGGTAAACAGCAGTAAAGGGGAAAGAAGATGATGCCGGTATAGATGTGTTTTAAATGTTATTCAAAGTGAGGATATGACTGTCAAACATGTGCAGGAATTGCTCAGATCAAAATATGCTTCTAAGCCCTCTGTGGTGTTGGGTTGGGGTTTTTTTCCTAATACATGATCAAAAACAATCTGAAAAGCACTGATATTCTGTGTATGTTGTGAAATTCCCATAGGCTGTATCTAATATAATTATTCTGCAGAAATTATTTTAAAGTTGGCTACCTATTAATTCTCTGTTATTATTGCTCACAGATATGAAGACATAGAAATAATTTTCTATTTTCAGGGTGTAATATGTAATACACATACAAGAGGAAGGTTTTTGCCAGACTTCTCTTAGTCCATAAACTTCCACATCAGTGTAAAATACAGTTCCTTACTGGTATACATCTCTTACTTTTTTGTGTGCAAAGGCTCAGATGAACAATAATATCTGGGAGAGAAGTGCTAAACTGGTGGAATGTGTGCAAAAGGAGTGAACTTAGACTTGCAAAACTTTCTCGTTGAGGTTTAATGCTATGTGGAAACCACTTTTTTTCCTCATTCTAAATCTCTGCAAAATATATTTTCAGGGCTTGTGGGTCTTTTCTTCCTTCTTTGCTTATTGTCGCTGTTCAGTAATATTATGTTGCTAAGAGTTAGTGGAAATAAGGGCATATCACGTTCTAGATTAAAGTTTGCAAGAACTGTATAGGATAATGTCTGAGCAAGGAAAATGCTAATGTTAAATATTTTTTTTTTAAGTTTCAAAAATTATTAGTGAACTTCAACTGTAATATATGACAGTGATTTTAGGAATACAGGATTAGATACAAAGTTAGTATTGTTATCAAAAACAAGGATTTTGCAGCAGATAGCCTGAAAATCAACAGAAATCTGGTTATTCTACTTAACAAGCCTTGGACACGCAGTCCAGAAAATAATATAGAATTGAGTCTATAATATCATAGTGCTACAATATTCTGTGATAACTTTGAGCAGATAAAATTTGTTACTGTGTTGGGTTTGAACTAATCTGAAATTGATATATTTAATGAGCCAAATTAGGCCTAACTGTTTGCTTGGGAATAATAATTAAAACCGTTAACTTGTTAATTTGTATCTTGGGGTATTTTTGTTGTACAAATAGAGCTAAGTATGAAACACTTTCCATTAATCATATTGAGGGGAAATAAAGTAATTTCAAAGTCTTTATAGGACCCGGGAGATGCAGACTGAATTCCCTGTACTATCTGAGTAAGATCATGTGTAAGGATGAGATCTGTTACTTTCACATTAAGTGTTGTGCTAACCAGTTACTAGCTTCCTGCTGGACTTGAGCACTGTAAGTATTAATCTGAGCAAAACTTATATCTGGAACTTTTCCATTTCAGGTGAGTCCCCATGCCACTAGCTTAATATGTAAATTTTTCCTTAAGTAACCTAAATATTTATTTTAAAAGACAGTATTTAAATATAATAAAATAATCAACGTACTGTAAAATACTTATTGACAGACATCTCAAAATTCTCCCAGTTAACCTAGGCCAGATATCTGTTTTGCTGATTTTATTTGCAAGCTTTGTTTTAGACCTAAAAACTGTGTGATGCAAGTTGACTGGAAACTAGAACGTCTTGCAGCCAATGCAGAATACAGCATGTGATTATTTCCAATTAGATATTTATTAGGTGTAGCCCACAGTTTGAAAGAGACATAAAAATTGTGAAAGTGGGTGAAATATCTAAATTCACATACTAATGTGTAAAACTAACAACTGCCTTGTTTAACCCCGGCTGGCAACCAAGCCCCAAGCAGCCACTTGCTCACTTCCCCTCACCCAGAGGGATGGGGAGGAGGATCAGAAAGGAATGTAAAACTCAAGGGTTGAGATAAGAACAATTTAATA
>JAVJGJ010000037.1:66716393-66727477 GCA_035590215.1 Microhierax caerulescens | reverse complement strand
TCTTCCCCCTGTTTATATCCTCAGCATGACACCATATGGTATGGAATATCCCTTTGGCTAGTTCAGGTCACCTGTCCTGGCTGTGTCCCCTCCCAGCGCCTTATGCCCCCCAGCCCTCTTGCCGACAGGGCCCAAGGAACTGAAAAGTCCTTAACTTAGTATAAACATCACCCAGAAACAACCAAACCCATCTGTGCTGCTGTCAGCATTGTTCTCTACACCAAATCCAAAACACAGCGCTGCACCAGCCACTAAGAAGAAAATTAACTCTGTCCCAGCTGGAACCAGGACACAAAAAAGTTACCTCAGGTTAAACATTCACAGTGAGATGTTCGTTCACAGGCTATATAGCTGCAACTGGCTTCTCCAAAAAAATGTAATTAATTTGTATCAGCAATTCCAGACTATAAGAGCTGCTGATAGAAACGGTAAAAAGCTTTGTCAAGGAGCAGATATCATGCTGGAAAAGTTAATTCTCTCATTTACAGAACAAAGTACATTACTGATAGGAGTGACGCAAACTTCTGGTTTCTACAATTGATTGCTATAGTTTTCTCTTACACTGCACACTATATACTGATGGACTGGGAGAGAAAGCGGTTACAGTAAAGGTTCATGCAACAGGAAATATCTGAAAAGGACAACAATTTAATTTTAATCTTAGTGTCATATGTACAAATATATAAAAAACCTTTTCAGCAATGCTGCTGACAGGTGCTGTGAGAGGATTCCTCAGACTTCTCTCGCACTGACACCTGTCATTCACCTCTGTGACTGCAGAGCAGCTGACATGATGGCAAGAGGAACTATAAACTGAAGAACTATAGAATCTAGATTGATTGTATATCTTTCTGTGGCACTCTTCAGTCACGTAAACAGCTTGTGTTTATTAGATGGGAGACTTTATCTTTCATGGTAGGCGAATTTTAGTAACTTCTAAATTTGTTCACAATGTTAACGACCCAGAGCATTTGACCAAAGCTGTAAGAGATGGCTGTTCAGTTGCATTGTATTTTGTGACACACATGATTTATTAGGGCCAGTATTATAAATAATGTAGTATCTGAAAATGAAATATACCATGCAGTCACAAGGGTAAAGTGACTTGCTTTTATTGTAAACCTTTTAGCATCCAAAAAGACATGCCGAGAATAAGTCAATATAATATCTGTGGGCACATTGTAGTGGATTGCCAGTGAAAAGGGCTGACTTTCAATTAAATTTGTGTTTCTGCACCCTTCATGGTGTCTTGAAAAATTCTAATTTGAGACCCACTTCCAGCCCTGATGCTGGTATTATGCTCATTATAACTCTGTTCTGTGTTTATAAAGTAATGATTAAACCCCCCCAAAGAATTTGAGGAGTTAACCATGAAGATTCATTAGTTCATGGTGTGTATTATTCTGAAAATGGAAAATACTACAATAAAAAATGGTTTGTATCTTATCCAATGTATAATACTGTTGCTTCTCCCCAGATAACTTCTTCCCCAAGGAAAGAGTCCATCACTTCTTTCTGTGCTAATGTACTTGTGTGGAAAACATAGGTCCTTAAATTGCGATTCCTTTGTTTTGCGTGTGCTCTAACTAGCCTACAACACATTACTTGAGATTTATCATTCAGAGAAAAGAATACCAAAATATCTTGTAGTTTGCCAAACAGCCTCAGAGACTGTACACCTATTATTGTGCTTGTTATCATTATTCAAGCATGGCAGGTTTTTGGTTGAGTGGTTTAGAGGCTTTTTAATGCTTGAAGATGTCTAATAGCATATTTGAGAGAGCTCCTCTGTTAACTTCCCTAGGATACAGCTGACTGACATTTCTACAGAGCTCCCATACAATTATGTTACGGTTTATGGGATATTTAATGGTTCATACACTGAATCAATATTCTCTGTATCTGATATTTAATATTGCATCATCAAAATTAAATATACATTTGAGGTTTTAGCTTTTTCTGTCTATATGAGAATATTAATTTGTTAGGGGAAAATGTATTTATTTATATATTTATTTATTTATATATATATATATATAAGATTATTTGTTTCTCACTCTGAAAAAAAGTTTTAATTCCTTTTGTTCCCAAATTGGTCAACTGGGACAGTTATGAATTGTCATTGCACATTCACTTATTTTGGTTTTAGAGGTTTTAAATTTGCTAGACTGTATTATGTGCATCCTTCTATATAGATCTCATTGACTGCTTTCTTTTCTGTGGTGCTAAAGTAAGACATTCTCTAGGATAAGCTGTAACAGTGTGCTGCACTATGCCACTGGTGAAGGGTGGGAATTTCTATTCCAAGTGTTCAGTTACATCTGTTTTGGTTGTGAAAGAGAATTTGACATTATTTCTTTTTTAGATTGTCTTTTACCTATTAAATATTAGTCTATTAAATATGGTGGATTGATTTCAGGTACCAAGAATTAATTTGGCTTATTACTGCTGTCAGCTGTCCAGGAGCTGAATATAGGGATCAGCCTGTAGGATGTCAGGTCTGTTTTCCTTGCACCTTGCTGTGCCTTTTACCACTGTGCTGACCTTTGCTTAGTTCATGTTCCCTCTGTGTGCAGCACCTCCTGGAAAACTGGACATGTGATTGATATATAGAACATGCAAAATACACATAATTTAATATTATTTGCAGACCACTAAAAAAAAAAAATCACTTTCAAACACATTTTGAGTTGACTAGTGCTGATGTTAGTGTCCTGCTGTTTCAGGATCTAGCACAGGATCTAGAATCTAGGTGCTTTTGTGTGTAAGTTCAGATTCAGGCAAGCGAATAATTTTCTCTAGGTACTACTTTAAATAAACTACCATGAACTGAAGATCATGTGAACTGTAAACTTTAAAGAAAGGTCAGTTTTGTATTTTGATAAAACAGAAACAACAGTGATATTTTGGTGCATGGCTATGGACTCATATCTGTTAGGATAGGACTGTTATGACCTATAGTAATGGCTGTATATTCCAAAGTAATAGATGTAGAGTAGTCCTTGTGATAGGTTTTGTAATGAAACAGCTGTGTTTTTCTTAAATTTCAAAGTAAGGTTCATTAAACTGTTTTTGCCCATTTTATACTATCTTCTTTTTGCCTATATTTATTTAATATAATTAAATAATTATAATTTTAATAAGATATTTTCCTTCAGGCAGAACTTGCAGCAGTGTGATTTTTTCTTCACTTTATAGCCTTCCCTCTTTTCTATGGACCCCTTCCCTGATTGACTCTCCTCCAGCTTCCATTTTCCTCTGATCTGTGTCATTGATAACCATTGATCTCTAAAAGGTTTACAGAATTGCCATCACATCACTTTTTAAACTCTGAGCTTTCAAGGTTCCTCAGGTTCTTTTAAGTTTTGTAAATGCCAAGCTCCAGTTTTGATGCAGTAATTGCTAGCATACTGCTAAAAAGCAGGTACAGGAACCAGAATCAGGCAAATTCACACCCCTGTTGCACTGGAGCAGAAGGGAAAAAATAGCACATATGTGATCTAATTACAACAGCTTTGAGTTAAATGCTTTTAAATCCCTTTTATATTCAAAAACCCTTGTTCCCTGCATGCACTGTACAACAAATCATTAAGCTAACAATGGTATTCTGGAATCCAATTTTAATTTTGCTATCTATATCACAGTTCCTAATTTTCTTCATTAGTCTTTTCCTGTGTATTTCTGCTGAGAAGCTTTAGAAGTCCATGTAGATTTAACCATTCTATGCACTCCTCTGATCTCTTATTGTTGTTTCCTTGAAGCTAATTAGTTTTATCTTGTATTATATCCTCTTCTGAAATCACCACTGAAAATCTGAGCATTTGATGTATATCTGTGTTCTTTTCTTGGAATATTTTTTAGGTCTAATGTTGTACCCCGGAAAAATCCTATTTCTTATTTCCTTTTGTATAATGGTGCTATGCTAAATTCCTCTTGCCACATTAGTGAAAAAAAAACAACAAACTTACAAAAAAGCAACTAAGATTTCGGAGAAATGTCTGCTCTTAGGAAACCATAACATAAATCTGTCATTACACAGAATGCCCCACAAGAGCATTGTCAGCTGCTATTAGCTTAGTGCATGTCACACAATATACTGTAGACCTTTCACTAAAAACAAATTAAAAAAGGCATATTGTGTTGCTTGTTTATTTTTGAAGTCACTGATGGTTGTTTTTGGCTGCAGAGGGGAAGCAGCCCATAGCCAACCTGGGAAGGACTCCTGCTGCACATGTGCAGATTCTAGTGCTCAAGATGATGCATGAAGTAAAGGAAAGAATAAATTGGTAAGTGTAGAAGAGTGAGGAATGGGTGGGAAATGGTCTTCCTATCTAAAAACACCTACATGTTCCTGAAAACACCAGTAGGAGTTTACAAGTATATTAGGTGTCTATATATTTGACATCATCCCTTGCTCACTTGATGTGATTAATGTTTTTAACACTTGCTAAAAAGAGAATACAGCTTTGGGAGATCTACAGTTGATCTCAGGGACAGATGAATTAACTGTCCAGAAAAGCTGAGCAAAGTTTAGCAAGCACGAAAGTGTGATGTTTAGCTTAGTTATAAAGATCTGGGTTTGCCCTAGAAAGCAGTGGGAGACAGCTGGCAGGACACTTTTATCAGTTTGCTGGCTGACAGCCTTTTTTTGTGATTGTGACATGGTGATTCTGGGTCCTGGCTGTGAGAGGCCCTGGGGGAGCTGCTCCCTTTCCACGAAACAGCATTTGTGGAGCTCCCCTTAAATGAGGCAGGCATCCAGATCAGGCCTTGGTTTCCCCTCTCCTGTCAGTGCTAGGGATTTAAAAACAGTTTTCAAATGAACTTTCTGTGTCTTCTCAGGCTCAGGTGCAGAGCTGAGTGATCATAGCTCTTGAACTGCAAGATTCAATAATCTGCTTTCCCATTTAGGCCTTACTTTGATACTAAGGCAGTATTCTAATGACAGATTATTAAACAATTATTTATTTTTGTTCAAAAATAAAGCTCCTGCATCATACTTTCTGTGCATCCTAGTAGTATTTGTTTGCATTTAAATACCGATTCTGGAAAAACTTAATTGATATCTGATTTTATTATCTGACTGTAAACAAATTGAAACTGTTGATCAGTGAAAGGTTCACTTTATTTTCTGAAGTTTCTGCTTGTATTATTTCTAGAAAGATGATATTTTTTTCAGTGCAAAATCTCTCCTCTCTAACTGATGTACGATTTCTTTTATATAAATGATGTCTCCTTTTAAAAAATGTCTTCACTGCAGACTTCTTGTAAATTTTGTGCAGTGATTTTAAAGTTCTTGTCCTTATTTTCAAGGCCCTGAGTGGCTGTGGTATTTGACTAATTTTCTCTTCTGCATTTTCTAAGCTGCTAATTACAGTCTGAATCATAAGGTTACTTTTTTTTTTTTCCTCTACACTGTAATTTGGTGAGCTGTGAGTCAGAAAGTTTTTGTAGTTCCACCCTTTCAATGATATTGCAGGATCTTTCCCTGCTGCCCACTTGGTGTTCTTATTTAAAAATAAGATTGAAGAAGGAAGTCTTTGCTGCTACTTTTAACTCAGTTAGTTGTACATGTTCAGTGCTTTATAACTCTTTTTTTTTTTTGTAAGGATAATGTGCTTTTTTCTTGTGAGTTCCTTAAACACTATATGAAATATAAAACATATACAGTAATAACATGTATATAGTGATACAGGCAAAATGGCTCACTAAAATCTCTTCTGAGAGATTTTTCAGGTAAATATTGTGCGGTAAAAGAACAATTCCTTTATTTTCCCTCATTGCTATAATTTTGTCTGTATGTTTGTATATCATAGAATCATAGAATGTTTTGAGTTGAAAGGGACCTTAAGGATCACCTAGTTCCAGCCCCTCTACCATGGGGAAGGACACCTTCCACTACATCAGGTTGCTCAAATCTCCATCCAGCCTGTCCTTGAGCACTTCCAGGGATGGGGCATCCACAGCTTCTCCGGGAAACTTTTTCCAGTGTCCCACCACCCTCACAGTAAAGAATTTCTTCCTAATATCTCATCTAAATCTACCCTCCGTCAGTTTAAAGCCATTCTTCCTTGTCCTATCACTACATGCCCTTGCAAAGGCTCCCTCTCCAGCTCTCTTGCAGGTCCCTTTAGGTACTGGGAGGCTGCTACAAGGTCTCCCCAGAGCCTTCTCCTCCAGGCTGAACAACCCCAACTCTCTTTACCAGGAGAGGTGCTCCAGCCCTCTGATCATCTTCGTGGTCCTCCTCTGGATTCATTCCAATGGGTCCATGTCCTTCTTGTGCTGGGGGACCCACAGCTGAATGCAGTGCTCCGGGTGGGGTGTCATGAGGTTGGAGTAAAGGAGGAGAATCACCTTCCTCAACCTGCTGGTAATGCTTCGCTTGATGCAGTCCAGAAAATACAATGAAAAAGATGAGTGTATGTGAAAGACATAGATACCTCATAACCCATGTAAATGTCCCTTTTAGACTGCAAAATTTGTTATGATTATCATATCTAAGATAAGCAAATTGTTGTCTTTAAAAACTGGTATCTCTTATGGACATACACAAATATTTGAGGTCCTGTCATTACTTCTTACTCAGAAAAATATCGGGATATATTCACCATTGCAAGAGAGTAATTCAGGTAAAAAAGTGAGTAAAAGTTGATTTAAAACATTTAAAAGAGTTGTTTTCTGGTGTTTTCCACTTATTCTGAACTTAAAGTTTTCTTTACTTCTTTTCTGAGAACTTTCTCAGGCATTATCTTTAGGAATGGGAGATTTCAATATAATCATAATCTTTTGAGACTTGTGACAGTCAATGACAGTGGAACATAAAACCAATAGGATTCGTGCATTTCTCATTTGCCATAATAGTCTCCTTTACTCTTTTTTCCACTATTCTAAGCCTCCTAATAGCCTTGTATTTAATATTTTCTAACATTTTCTTCTGTGAAAGATATTTCTGTTCCTCTTGAGTAGCTTTGAGGTTTCCATTAGCAGCAGGCCTCTAGTTTGCTGGAGTGAGATGCTGAGGGCTAGAGGTGGACTGTGCTCCATTCCCAGGAAGTTCTGCTGGGCTTGACCAAGGGCTGGGGCATATAATCAACTCATTACAGGTCAACAAGGTTACGTGAGTCAGCTCAGCCACTCTAATTGTGCATGCAAAAGCTCTTAGTCCAGGGCTAACGTGAAATAATATGAGCATTTTTATGGAATAAAATAATATTGATAAACCATACTCACTGGTATGGATAAACCGTACAGTGGCCAACAGTTTCATATGGGCTATTGTACATGGTTGATTCATTTAGCTTTGTGAAATCATTTATCTGGGTTTGATTTTCAGTCTTGTTTCTCTTCCCGAAAGGACTAAATGTAGAAAATCTCTGAGGATGCTTTTTTGCACTGTGATTTAAATTGCAGAAGTATATGCAGCATTAGGAATATTTGATAGCTGCTCTGTTAAGGAAAGCTCTGTTGCTGAAGCTCTGTTGAGGAAGCAATCTGGCTACATTGACCTCCCCCTGATAGCCGTGTTTCCCAGTGACTCTTGCACATTTCTGGTGGCAGCTCTGGCACAGTTAGAGACTGCTGTTGCTGCCAGCTGACATCAGTGGTCTCCTGTGTTTGGTACTGAATATTTAGCACTCAGACCTTGCAGATACACATGGCACATGTTGCAGTTAAAACATTGGTGAATGCTGTTTTTTCAATTTTAAGATACAGAGTGTGAGAGCTAAGAAACAATACAGTCAATTTTTGGGGGAGCTTTAAATACTAAAAATGCATTCTCAATAAGTGCATTGGTGTTTGAATTTAAATGATGAGTCAAAGAGCAAAAAGCAAAATACTGAACAGAAAACTAGCATGATGTTCTGGTAGAAGTTATTGTACAAGGCAACTTGTGAATATTTTGGTAATCATAAACTACTTGGAAAATGATTACTGAAAAGTGAAATCCTTTGGTAGTTCTTTCAGAAGGCCAACAAGCTTGTGGCTAGGGATGATCAGATTGATATGGTCTTGACTTTTCAAAAAATTTTGGCAAAATCCTTCACCTAAAGCACTTAAACCTTTATTAATTCTAAAAGGGAATG
The DNA here is from genome assembly GCA_035590215.1 of Microhierax caerulescens. Taxonomy (NCBI): domain Eukaryota; kingdom Metazoa; phylum Chordata; class Aves; order Falconiformes; family Falconidae; genus Microhierax; species Microhierax caerulescens. The sequence goes on along the minus strand of JAVJGJ010000037.1, from coordinate 66,719,390 downwards.
AGTGACCTGGCTAAGAAATAAATTGAAAAATGGGAAACAGATTATGAACAAGTAGTGATTTTTTGCATTGGAAGAAAGTCACTGGCAATTAAAGGGCTCTGTGCTTGGATGTGTGTGTTCATAGATCACCTGGAAAAGTAGGTTAGCAGTGAGATGACAATATCTGATGATGGTAGAATGTTTTTCAGGGTAGAATGAAGACTGAAATCAAGGTATTGAAGAACATTGGGAAACAGCATGAAAGGGCAATAAAATGGCAGATTAAATTTAGTGCAAATTTTTATAAATTAAGGCACACTCATGGAAAGAACCCTGTCTTCAGAAAGACTCTGCTGGTCACTGTCATTAGGGGGTGATACCTGAAAAGTGTGGTGAGAAGTGGTTCTTTCTATGATTGTTTACCTTTTGAAACACCACCCCAAAAGATGTTGGAGAGATGCAAAACTGTATGTGGGTTCCAGGGGGTAACTGTACAAACACTTGAAATGAGAGATCACTGTGAGTTACTAAATAGACAAACTGCAAAATTCTCAGGAAATTTGAAACAAAACTGGTCAAAGGACAGGAAGAAAAAACAGGGCAAAGCATTACATAGTTTCGTTCTGTTCTTACTTTTCCCTAGATACCTGCTTATGGCTCTATGGAGGCAGAATAGGCTAGATAAATCCCTCAGTGATCCAGAAAGGATGTTCTTTTGATGTTATTTTGGCTTTTGGGTGATACTGAGAATACTTCAATAGAATAAATCAAGACAGCTCTACCTTCTGTTGCCCGTTTGGCTCAGGATGAACAGAATATAACACACTTCAGTGCCATGCTCTTCCCATGCTTACCGTACTAAACAGATACTTGCACACACGTAGGTGGTTGGAACAGAATTTTCTGTTAAATCAGTGTCATTTGGGATGTCTCAGTCTGGAAAATGCTTGTGGGCAGGTCTTTGTTCCAAATAGCACTGGCATTGCATGGGGGGACAGATGTATGGTCTTGTTTATAAGCCTCATGTTAAAGTTCATTTTCTTTCCTCCCACCAACGTTCAGAATAAAAATGCCTTGTTGGCAATGGCTGCAATATCTGAAAAACAAGAAATAGGAGTAGTTTGTTTTCTGAGTAAGTATGGGATTCCTAGTTATGCCTTCTTTGTAAGAGGAGCTATTTCTTAATTCTGGAGTATCCATTACATTTAACAGAGTAGAAATAAATACATTATTTTCCATTGTGTTTACTTAAACCTGAAAGCTAGACTCTAGAACACCTCTGTTATGCCACCTGAGCTAGCAAAGGAGTCTGTATTTGATTATTATTCAAGTCTAATGGGCATCTTTCAGATCAGTTGCACATTTTCACTCTTTATAAATTATTTCACAAGGAGAATGAGATCAGGTTTGAAACAGAATTTCTTATAACTGCACAATAATTTATCAGTCTTATTGGCATGCATTTTGCAGAACAATAGTATTATACACAGCTTCTGTATTAGCAAATAAAATTACTGCTAACATCTTTTTTTAAGGTTCTTGTCACACACATCCCCCTTAGTCAAACACTGTTAGCTCACTAATCAATCTACTTGTCAAAAATGCTCTTCTTTGGCTGAAGAGACTAGGAAGTTTGACAAAGCACATTAAGTTGGTGATGTTGATTAATGCTTTTCTGTTAGTAGCATTTTGTTGAACGCTATAACTTAAGAATGTTGATGACAGTTGGCTTTTCATAAATTACATACAAGAGGGGCTTATCATTGCAATGAAGCAATTTATTTTTCCTCTCTAAGATTTCCCATGACTCTCTGCTTCATGTGAGGTTTTTTTAATTTTTTTCCCTCTTTTTTTTTTTTTTTTTCATTTTCTGTTCAAGTGTAAATGGCACAGTTTGAGGTCCATAAATATCTTTGGGGGGGGGGAAAAAAAGGCAAGAAAGAGGACAAAGCAGCTTGATTCTGAAAGCTTCTGGATATTCCTGAATTTCATCAAAGTAAAAAAAAAAACTGTAGGGAGAAAAATGAAGTTCCAAGAAGTGTGGACTTTTTTGGTATTTTTGCATATCCCAAATGTTTGTCACTTTCCCTGATCAATTTGGAAATATGAAGAACTAACATAGGGGAAATGGTCCACAGGAGTCTCGTTAATCATTATTCCATTAAATGTAGGAGTGTTTCCTGCCTTTGGCTGCATTCTTTTCATTGTGGTCTTCAGCATTCTTGATAGAAGTGACATTCCCAGGGTTCATAAAAATAATTTACCCCTAGAAATGCATTACCTACAAAAACCACAAGATTTCCAAGATGTTGTCAGTACACATTTAAACAGACCTTGTCTAGTATGTGATTTTTAAAGCATTTAAGTATGGGTTGTTTTGCAGCAAAAGCCAAGGACAATGTATTTATGGTTCTTCCTGACAAACATGATAGCTTAGCTTAAATGCTACCAAGAAACTGGGAAATTATGAATGCTGCTTCTCTGAGTTTTCTCTTTTTACACTGTGTAGCAACAAAGAAAACTATTTGGGGAAAGGACTGTGACTGAAAACCTAGAAAAAACACAGGCACAGACATATATAATAGTTTTCACTAAGTCAAAACTGTAATACCATTTCCCAGTTCTAATGAGATCTATTCCAGAGGTAACCATCAGTTCCTTGGCTTGCTACACCTCACCCATCCAACATCACCACTTGCAGTTAAATCGCTCAAAATAATCCAAATAGTGCAGAGCTACATCCAGTACTAACAGTTACTTCTCTCATGTCACTCAAAGACACTTCCTTCTAACCATCTAACTTAGTGGGGTGGTTTTTTGGTTCAGTGTCCGCCCCACCCCGTGTCACATTAAAAAGGGGGGTTTCCTCAAACCCTTTATATTTGATCAGCCTGTCAGTTTCCCAAGAAAGACGAGACCTTGTGTCTGACCAGCCTGTCCGCTACCTGTGTTTTGACAGCCCACAGTGTCAGAGGGTGATTCCACTGACCTATCCAGGGACCCCGGCTGGCAGCATCA
>JAVJGJ010000037.1:66694887-66715075 GCA_035590215.1 Microhierax caerulescens | reverse complement strand
TGTTATTCCCCTCCCCCCCCCAATAATTTTCCCACACCCTGTATACTTTGAACTGCTTCTTTCCAAAGTTCCTATTTGTGCATACTTATGGTAACTGCACAAGAATTAGGTAGGTAGCCTCTACATTAAACCATGTGGAAGCCTTCTTTTCTTTTTAACCAAGCAGAGGAGGTAAATAATGCTTTCCTCCTTGAATTTCTGGTAATTTTAAGTTACACTTATTAAACATTGTGCTAAATTATCAAGATACACAGACTATTTTTTTTGCAGACAGAATATAAATATTTTTCTGCAAGTGTACTTACAAATGTGTTGGGTTTTTTTTTTTGTAAAATTGTGTTTCTTTTGTTCACATTTATCAGCAGATACCTTAGTCTTTTACATTTTGAGTCTAGGTATGTGTCTGTCTAACAAGGATATATTTTGGAGACTAAAATGAAAAAAAATCTGTGAGAAGAACTTGTCATACTGAAAGCACATCCATGGACTGAAAACCATGGAAAGAAGAAAAAATTTAAAGACATTGCTAACAAGCTGAACTCTAAACAGAATGGTTCACAGAAATAAACCTACTCCAGCAGCTTTTATTCCATGCATAAGGCTGGAATTCAGGTTGCAAATTCCTTTAAACGTGATTGCAAGTGTTACTTAGTAAAACTGTAATTTAATGTAAGGATGATCTTTGAATCACTAATGATTTTGTGAGAAGGTTTTAAGGTCGTGGAGGGTTGATCTTGGCCAACTGCCAGCTACCCACTCAGCTGGTCCATCACCTCCCTCTTCTCAACAGGACAGAGGGAGAAATGGCTGGTGGGTCAAGAAAACAAGGATGAAGCCATTGTTTTGGTTACCTGTAAATAAAATAAGAATATTGCTGCCTAATTTAGTCAATATAAAAGCAATTTACAATGTGACCTAGAATTCTCTTATTTGGATAGTCATATTAAAAATGTGAAATTCACAGGAGGTGGTTTACCTCTGGCAGCAGGGGGCTGAAGGAGTGTCTGTGGGGAGAAGGTGGCAGAGATTGCCCTGTGCCAGACATTACCAGTTCCACAACTAACCTGCTGCAGGACACAGCCAAGCCACTGGAGAAGCTGGTGGCATCTCTGGGAAAACATATTTAAGACAAAAAACAATTGCCAGAGAGTAGAGGGAAGAGTGATGGGGGAAAAAGTGTGAGAAACAACCCTGAAAACCAAGGTTGGGGAAGAAGGTGGAAGAGGTGCCCCAGGCACCACAGCAGTTATGTACCTGCAGCCCCTGGAGGACACCATGGTGGAGAAGGCAGCTAGTGGAGAGGACCCATGCTGGAACAGATATCCACTGTGCAGCCCATGAAAAACCTCATGCCAAAGCAGATGGATATTCTCTGAAGGAACTGTGGCTTGTGAAGAGCCCATATTGGTGTATGTTTATCCAAAAAAACCCTACAGCTTTTGGGAAGGACCCACCCTTCAGGTTTATCCCAAAGGACTGTGGTCCATGAAAGCCCGTACCAGAGCAGGTGAGAAGGAAGCAGCAGCAGAGAGGAACTACTAAAGACTGGCCACAAAGTCCCCATTCCCCATCTCCCCCTGCATGGTTCATCAGGGAGAAGGTGGCAGAAGAGTTGGGAATGAAGGGGTGAGTTTGAGACTAGCAAGATGGTGGGGTGGAGGGAAAGTATTTTAATTTTTGCTTTTCTTTCTCACCATCTGAATCTATTTTGAATGACAATAAATTAAACACATTTTCCCCAAGCTGGCTCTGTTTTGCCTATGATGGTAATTGATAGGGTGGTTACTGCTATGAGCTTTGCTTTAGAACTGAAAACAAAGAATAGCTTATCTAACGGAAACTTCTCCAGGAAATTAATTAAGCAGAATGTAAGGACTTATACTGTCATTTAAAAATAAAATTGGGGTATCACTCCTAACCAAGCTTTTGTTTTGACAGATGCCAAGAGCCTCATTTTTCTAACTCATCTAGAAGTTAGGGCATTTCATTCATAAAAGGAGAAGACAATGGAGAAAAAAATTAGTTGGTTTCCAGTGCTTCCTTAGTTTTACTGAACCCACCTATATAATGGTTTTCTATCTAAGTACTAATGAAGCCAGATGCTGCTTTACTTCCAAATGAGGTAGTAGAGTTAAAAACCACATCTGTAATAATGTCTGAAACTATTATGGTAATCAGACATTTCTCCTGTTGACTAAGTGTAGTACATTCATTGTAAAACCACCACCAATGTATCTCAAGCGATGTTTTTAATTTCAGTGTTCAGGCTCCTAAAAAGCCTGCAGGTGATTTAGCATTTCTCATGAAGAAAAAATTGCTGTGTTGATGTTTGTCACTACTTTTTTGGTATTTTGGTTGCTTTAGTTGTTTAGTTTGGGATTTATATTCTTTTATGTAGAAATGAAAGAACGTTTTTTGCTATACCTTTTTTAAAAGTAGATTGAACATACTGTTGAGAATGATGCAGTGCTTTTACCCCATGCACTTTGCCACCCTAGCATTTGGATTTACTTTCATTCCCAGACTGTAGTGTCTGGATTCCCCAAACAAAATCTCTCATGTGGTAGCATGCTGACCTTCACTCTGGCTGTAGGCACAAATAATAGAAATAGAAAAAAAAAAAAAAAAAAGTATTTATTTTTTATCCCCCTTGCTCTCAATTTACACTTTTTCAACCCAGTGGCATCAGTGGAAATGAAAATAGACAGTACTTGAGGCTGAACTTTGATTCTGCAGAGTGGAAACAGCACATATGAGGATAGTTCAAGCTTCTCTCTGCTCACTAGCTGTGCATGTGACCCATGATGCAGAAGATACTGACCGATAAGCCAGTCCAGTCGCTGATTTTCCTGTTCTGTCTGTCATCTGCACTGCTAACTTTTTAAAAATATTTTCTCAGGGGAACTGGACAGATACCATTTTCACATTGAGTATCTTACAGCAATTGTTATGAGGCTAGATTAAGATGAGCTTTTTAGAGGCAAAAATCCAATTTACTCCCATTGGTTGAATTATCTCCAGTTCCCTGGAATCCTGTAATGCCCTTCAGCTCTCTTTAAAGTGCAGGGTAAAATGAAATGGAGTTAAGACCAAGTGATACATATAATTAAGGCCCCATTGTGAGTACATCTCCCATTACAGAATTCAAATACTAATGTAGATATCCAAGTCTGAAAATTTGGTTGTTAATCTTCCTCTCTTAAAAAAAAAAAAAAAAAAATTAGCTACAAAAAAGGTTTTGTTCTGTTTTGATTTGGCTTATTTTGTTTTATTGTGGTTGTTGTTTCTTTAACTTTCTTTCTAAATGAATTGATGAATTGTTATTTTCCCACTCTGTCTTATGGGAATACCATTCTTGATTTTTATATCCCAAAAACTTCAAGTTTCTGTAATTTCCTTTGCAGTGCTACTTATTACTCCAGTGAAGTAACCCTAGCGGGGTGCATTCCTGTCAAGGGTTTTCTTTGATTTTATTGTGTTCTTTCTGCTTTGTGTCCGGCATTGAGTTGGGAAACATCTTGAAGGAACTAAATGGACTTGTGATGATACCAAGGATGTTATTAATATTTACACACATGTAAATAGGAAAGTAAGCTGTCAAGGTGCTCTCTGCCTTGGCACAATGTTAGAAATTGTAGGATTTGTCCATGAGGCTGTTTTGTGACAACAGTGGGAAAACTAGCATTTATGCTATTCCTTAGCTTGAGACCTTGGTATCACTAGATCCATCCCACATAACTACTCTGAAGGCTTTTTACATCAAACTCTGTTAGAGAAAAAGCTAACTCTGTTTTAACCTTTTCCAGCAAGGCCTCCACTGCATTTTTTTATGAGGTCATTAGTTCTATGATTCTATGAAAGCAGATGAACAGGGCCAGATAATATTGCACAAGAGTTCAGATATACAGAAGGAGGTAAGCAGTGTGCACCAAAATGCCTGAGTTTTATTTGAAATGAAGTAAGAAAGCTAAGTGTAGACCAGGAAAGAAAAGACTAGTTGAGCTGCAGTTAAGGAAGAAGTGGAGGTGACTAAAAAAGCTTTAACCTGGGTAATCCAGAACACCTGTCTCATTTGGAAAGAATATTGACACAGGTATGATGTATGGAGTAGCTCAGGGGAACAGAGTGCAGCATCTGAAAATCAGCTGTGGTGAAGATAACTCTGAAAACATCAGTGTTCACAGGTTTGAACTTGAGAGGTTACTCTTTAGAACCACTGGCTTTTAACCCTTTTAGGCTGTAGCAGTTTTCATGATATGCCTGAGGTAGGCAGAATTTCTTTCATCTGAGGACAGCTCCTCCTGATGACTGTGACATATCTAAGCAACGTAGTAACGCAGAAGTAGTGGATGTGCTCATTTCACAGTATGGTAAACTTCATCTTAGTGAACACAGAGGCTCCTACCCTGAAAATTTACGTCTAAACATGGAAATTATAAAAAGAAGGCCCAGAGGAACACAGTGCCACTAATTCTGAAGTGTGTTAGATATTTAAAATATGTGCTTCAGTTCCTGCCAGGTGGTCTTTGCACACTGTATGCACCAAGTAACCCAGCAGCTATCCCTGCAGAACTTAATTTATAATTATAATATTGTTGATTATCTTTTTAATCTGTTATGTAATTTCTCTGTAGGCCCAGACTCAATAAAAGAAATCCATGCATTTAATTAGTACTCCAAAACTATGTATCAGATACTTTTATAGTGTACTAAAACCAAGTTTAGTTCACGTAAAAATTAAGGCATACATGTAAAACCGATGATGTGAAAGCATGCATTTTGCTGAGAGAGTACCTATATAATTGTTTGACTGGACACATTCTTTGTGTAAGATTTTTTCCTTCCATTTAAAGTGAATTCTCAGATAATTCAGGAACAGGCTAAAAAAAACCAGTAATGAAAAAAAGTTGTTTAAAAGCTGATGCATATTAAGACATCTTATTATGCATTATTCTTAGGGTATCTTAACATGCAAGATCAGATTAGTAGCTCCATTTGCACTCGGATTTTGAATTGTTGATATCAGTATTGTCCTATATATGGATTTAATTCCTTTTTATGTTTTAACTATGGTAAGAAATATTTTTCCCATATAGTTTAAAAATTATCCTTTGTAATAGAAGGGGGCCTGTAGGTTTAAGAAAATTTTAGAGGCAACACTCGTTATTTTTCCTGCTCTTTTCATAAAACAGTGACTCATCTAGAAATATTTAATATCATTTATTTCATAGTGACAAGGTGGCAAGATCTGAAGATATGTTTTGAATACTTCTTTTGCATGAGGATTGAAATACACCTGTGATCATGTGCCAGTACATATAACAAATGTCTCATAGTATTTTCCCAACTGAATCTGATGAAAAAGTGTCTTCCATAGTCAAGGGAGGGCGATGGGGGAAATGACTTTAAGAAACAGCCAAGAGATAGCCCCAGGGAACAGGTTCCAGTCAATCCCACAGTCTTTAACTTACCAAAAGATCAATCCAGATACTTTAAATATTTTAACGAGGCCAAAGGGGTTAGGTAACAGAGCTTATTTAAGTATTACCAACCCACTGTAACTACAGGCTTCCCCAGGAAAGCTTTATTGCATAGGAAAAGGCCAACAGGTACATTATAATCCTCTGAAGAAATTATAGTTATAGGAGAAGGAGAAAGATTCCTCATGAGTCATTATGGTTGTTAAACCAAATTCTTTCTTCTGAATACATGTAAAATAGATAATTCCATATTCTCAATGGTCTTGTAAGTCCTTATTAAATATTTAAGTTGTAATAAAGCTGCAACTATGATTTAAAAAACGATGGATTTTTTTCCTCTTCATTTTTCCATCTCATCTGAAGGTATTTGGAGATGGATTCGGCTATTTCATGTATTGCCTCTGCCCCATAGTGTCTGAGAGTTCAAGCTCTCTTGCACTTGTTAAAGGTATAGCTATTAATGACAGACCACCTCTGATTCCTACAAGTTCTGATTTAATTTAGGATAATTTTATTTGCAAACACCTGTAAATGCAACACTTTATTAAGCTCATTCAGGTTAAGTTCCTATGTCTCTGCAAATCTGCCTATGTAGCTTCTTTGTCTGCCTGCTTTTTCCTCTTTCTGAGCAACATGCTGCAGGAGTTTTTATGTTACTGCATTTGAGAACTGGAGGTGTGGAGAAGATCTAGAGCTTGCCCAAAATTACCCAAAAAGACTACATTGGAGGAGGGTATAGAGCCTGTTTCCTCAAGTTTGTTTTCTCTATTTTGTCTGTCCATGCCCCTCTCTATTGCACCCTTTTAATTTAAAAATATGTATGAATAAAACCTTTTCCCTCACTCTCCCTTTCTACCTTTCTTTTTATATGTTTTTATCTATCTATGGAAGCAGAGAGAGCACATTTTAGAGGATGTTTCTAAATGTTTCTCTTGAAGAAATTTTGCACAGAAGAAAATAGCTTGCACAAGAAAAATACTACTTTTGTTACTAGGTAATGGGGAATTATTTTGTGTCCTGTATAGTGATATAGATGTGGATTTAGTGTTCTATATTACTTTCTGAACTGAGTAGCAGTGAGTTAACTAGCTAGGATGGCGAGTAAAGTCTTAGCAGAGCAGTACAGTATTTATTATCTACCTATGCAGGAGTCATAAAGCTTTATCCTTTGTCAATAAATTACTGCTCTTACTATGTTAAGCAGAGCTGTGTGAAAAAAATAATACCTTTAAAACATTATCTAATTATTTTTATTATAGAATTCCATTATGAGAATGGAAAAGTTGATTCTGAGTAGCTTAGATTTAGATGCCAGCTTGAGCATGTATTTTACTGCATGTCTGCAGCAACAGCAGCAAAATTCTTCCTCTTCAGACTTCCCAGTTTATTTGGATGGAGTCACGAGCTAGATGAGTGTATTGTGTTTTGTGTGACAAAGTTTTGGTTGTGGGGAGCACTACAGGAGTGGCTTCTGCAAGAAGATGCTAGAAACTTCCCTCGTGTCTGATGAAGCCAATGCCAGATGGCTCAAGGATGGATCCACCATTGGCCAAGGCTGAGCCCATCAGTGATGGTGGTGGCACCTCTGGGATAACATATTTCAGAAGGGGGGGGAAAACTGTGCAACTGCAGCCTGAGAAAGGAGTGAGAGAAACAGCCCTGCATATGCCCAGGTCAGTGAAGAAGGAGGGGGAGGAGATGCTTCATGTGTTAAGGGCAGAGAATCCCCTGCAGACTGTGGAGAAGACCATGCTGAGGTAGATTGTCCCCCTGCAGCCCATGGACGTCCATGGTGGAGCAAATATCCAGCTGCAGCCCATGGAGAACCCCACAGCAGAGCAGGTGGATGCACCTGAAAAAGACTGTGATCCCATGGTAAGCCCATGCTGGATCTGGCTTCTGGTAGGACCTGTGAACCTGTAGAGAGGAGCGCATGCTTGAGCAGGTTTGCTGGCAGGGCTTCTGACCCCTTTGGGGACCCACATCAGAGCAGTCTGTTTCTGAAGGACTGTACCTTGTAGTAGGAGACATGGAAAGGATCCACACTGGAGCAGTTCATGAAGAACTACAGCCTGTGTGAAGGATCCTCACTGGAAAAGTTCATGGAGCAGTGCCTCCCATAGAAGGGACCCCATGCTGGAGCAGGAGAAGACAGCAAGGAGGAAGGAGCAGCAGAAACAGCAACCCTCATCTCCCACACCCCTGTGCCATTTGGGGAGATGAGGTAGAGAAAGTTGGAAGTTGAGCCTAGGGAAAAAGGAAGGTTTTTTTCTTGGGGGCAGGGGAGAGGAATGTGTTTTGAGATTTGGTTTTATTTCTCATTATTCCACTCTGATTTGATTGGTAATACATTAAATTGATTTCCCTGAGTCGTATTTATTTTGCCCTTGATGATAACTGGTGAGTGATCTTCCTGTCCTTACCTCAGTCCATGAGCCTTTAATCACATTTTTCTCCGCCTGTCCAGTTGAGGAGAGGGAGTGATAGATCTCCCATTGTGGTGGGCACCTGGCATCCAGCCAAGGTCAGTTCTCCACAATGAGGATGCTCCTTTGCTCCTTTTCCCCATTTAGCTGGATAATGCATCATCCAGATGGTGATATACATCTTTACTGTCCCACTTGCCGGGAGATACAGAAGCTGCTGGCTCTATGCTTGCTGTTTCTGTGTGAAGCCATCGAGCTCTTGGCACGGCATTTCCTCTTTGAACCTGACATTTGCCTGTCCTCCAAGGAAATGCTGTTGGGCTGACCTGGTTCAGCCAATGTACCCAACTGCTGGCTCAGTGCGTCCCACGCGGAATCTTTTACATCATTATTTGGTGAACTGTTAATTCCCCTTGCACTACCAGGTCTACTGCAGGATTCTTGCATTGATTTATAAAGCCTTCAGTTTCTTAGGCCATGTTATCTCCCTGATGAATCTCTTTCCAGTGTACCATTGATTATCTGACACTCAGTATTTCAAGTTTTCTCAGAAGCAAGTTGTATTCTCTGGAAACTTTTCTCAAAGCAAGCTGGATGTAGTTTTGCTTCAGCCCCTCACATATCCACTACAAAAGAAAATTCTTCCACAGCAGTAAATGTGGAGAAGTGTTTTACTGTTTTGTCAAAAATAGCGCCCCACAGATAAAGCTAGAGTTGTATATAAAGGTGATATACTGGCCAAAACTAATACCCCTATCTTATTTTTTTTTATGTAAACTTACATAATTCATAATAATTTTATGTGAACTTATATACATAATTGTTAAACTTACATAAATTCATAATTTATTTTGTCCTTCTTATTGGTTGGTTTGTTTTAGCTTGCAAGGAGTGCTCTGGAATTAAGAAATGAGCATTTCAGAAATACAAATAAAGTAGTCATACTGAAATACCCATTAGAAACCTTCTCAAACTGGCATGTGTTAGGGACTCGGGAATGTGCAGTTTGACATGGAAAATACCTTCAATTACTAGCAGACAGCCAAAGTTTTTTCATTGTGGGCAAATCTCCAAGTAAGAATGACTATAAAAATAGACACCCACAGCATCTGTGTAAGCAGAAACAAGGAGCACTGAAGGTTTGTTGAGGCATTGTCATAGTTATAAAATGATATGAAGGTGACAGCAGGGCTAAGAAAACAGCACAGAAAATCAGTTTTTCTGTGAATTTTTAAGTCCTTACTGACCACATCAAGGAATAGATTTCTGAGTGATAATATTTGTTAAATCTGGAATTGGACATGGAGGAGGAATGACACTGTAAAATAGTAGTGGGCCATAACTTAGGATGAAATATTCAAGTTTATAAAACCAGAGCCAAAATTCAGTTCTATTATGCAGAAAGAGAAAAGCCAAGTTTTATGCTCCTGCAGTGTAGCTTTCATTGGTATTTCATTGTACAAACTATTATAGGGCTTTTACCAACTGCAGACATCAGGATTATTTACCGAAATTGTAATAACAGCTAAGAATCCCCTGCTGTGAATCAGGATGCTGCTACGAGGTGACAATACTGAGCAGGAAGTTTATAATTTCTGTTGGCTAGGAACTGAGTGTAATACATCTTTTCCACAAATAACTAAACGAAGCCACAGACCAACGTAGACAGGCAGGGACATCTTTCACTAGATCAGGTTGCTCAAAGCCCTATCCAGCCTGACCTTGAACAATCCCAGTTATGTGGCGTCCACAACTTCTCTAGGCAACCTGAGTAGTTGAAGACAGACAACAAATAGTTCCATGTGGCTATTGTAAGTGCCAGTTCTTGTATAGTAGAAGTAATTCTTGCATAGGGAAAGTTCTTTCAGGTTATTTAGAATTGCTTTTACAGAGGAGAATCAGATTCTTCTTGGTATTCTTGGTGTTGGATACCCAATCTAGGTAAATATTTGTTGAGAAACATGAAATTCCTTTTTGATTGCATACAAGTTTCCTGTCTTTAATACTTGGATGAGGATTTTTCAGGCCAAATTCCTTCATCTGCCTGTGGTTATTCCTTTCCCTATTGTTTTCAGAATTCTTCATCTGTGTCAGAGAATAAGATTAAAGGAAAGATTTATTTTTTCCAGACATTTGTAAAATAAACAAACCTCCCCTAGACTTCAAAAACGATTCTACTTTCAGTTATGAATTTTGCATACTTACATGCTCTTTGATTGTTTCCTTTTTTTTTTTTTTTGTTTTAAAGCCCTTTTTAATTTTCATTTATTGCTCTTTATCTGCAGGTGTATGAAAAAACCTGTAGCGTATGCACACAACTGCACATTTATATATGCTGAAAAAAAATAAAACATGAGGAATGTTCCCAACTAGTTAATGGTATCTACAAATATATAGGAGTGAAAAGCATAAAATGTCACTGATGCTTATAAATGGTGTTGGGAGAATAAGCTGCAGCCTAGCAATAGCCATTTCATCCAAGTTATCAACCTCCAGTTTCCATGTTGTGATAAAACCAGGATAGCTCGTGCTTATTCTGTGTGTGTGTGTGTGCTCTTTTTTTTATCATGTCAGTACAATCTCATTTGAAATTAATTTCATCATAAAAAGGCAGCTAAATTTAATAATTTTAAAATATTAAATAATTAGAGAGAGATGATTATGGGTTTCATGGTGAGGTACTCATAGATGCCTATTGTTATACCTGCTGTTATAATATATTTTAAGTTTATAATCATATTTCCATTCGAAGTCACCTACTAAATATCTTGCAGCAATCTTATGTGTTATCATTTTTCTTATATATAGGCAAATATAAGCAATTTTACTTATTTCTCGTGGGAACTCATGCTGAGCATGTGCATTCAATATAATTTTATGTCCTGTGCCAGTGTGTTTCATTTTTACAGTTCAAAGAAAGACGTTTGTGTCTCAGCAGCAGCATTAGAGAACTTGAGCCAGTATGTATGTGGAAAAATGGAGCTGAATTTTCAAAGTGTCCCTTAGAGTAGAAGTTCCATTATGTGTTTGAAATATGCTGTTGACATTCTTTGAATGTTCCTAATGCTGGCTGCTGTGTTTTGTGCATCCTCCGGGAGTTTTGAGGCTGATAAAAGACTAAATGGAGAAAGGAAGTGATAGGAGCACTAATGAGCAGGTAAACGTGAGCACAGCATTTTGAGATGAATCCAGAGATGAGCTGTGAAAGTTCAGTCAGGAAAATAATACCCAGGAAATATATCTAAGGTCTGCAAACCAAGCTATTTTGAAGTATGATAAACATTTTAAGTAAAATTGAGGTATGCATCCTGCTTTTGCTTACTACACTGTAGAGTGACTATGAGTGTTTACTGTATCTTAGAAGCTGAAAGCTAGAACTTTACAGATTCTTTGTCTACCCAGAGAGGGATGAATTAAAATACAAGAAAACACATTACCCATTTGAGAGATACTAATTTGTAACCTTCTTTCTTTAATCTGAATGGAGCTGATATGAAAATATTTGCCTTTATAAGCAGCAGCACAGAAGTATGGTGGAAGGACATTCTCGACCAACAGCACCAGGGAGGTTGGCACAATCCGAAGAAATAGTGCTTGCTAATGGACTAATTCTGCAGAGGCAGCAAAGGGCACAAAGCACTTCTTGTTTCTGTGAGCTCAACAACATAAATCAAGAAAGGCTTACTCAGTTTAAATAACACTGCAGTGGGTTAATTAAAAATAGATATGCAATATCCAGCCAACTCCTTCCATCTCATTCTCCCCTAAATTCAAAATAATGTTGAAATAATCAATTTTTTAATATAAACATGTTGATTAAATGGCTTTATACTGCTGCTGAAAGCTAACTGATATGAATACGAAGTTAAGAAAAATGATGTGTTAATGATGAAGAATTTCAACTATCACTTCAGTGATGATCTTTGCTTAGAGTACTGTTTACAAATAACATAGCTTTACGCTGTGAGTTTTGAAGAATATGAAAAGTAAAAGGGAGGCTTCAGGTGCTTCCATTTTGGGTACCTTGCTTGAACCTTGGTTTCCAAAAATAAGAAAAAAAAGACATTTCAGAAAGCTGTGACCATGTTACCTCCCAAATACAAAAATCCAAGAAGGAATGACTTCCTTCTCTCCTCCATAATCATTGCTAAGTTTCAAAATGTCTGATATTGGAATATTATTCAGTGTCACATATTCCTGAGCCTGCAGAGGTGCAAACAAGCCCTTTCAGATTTGTGCACAAGAATGACATTTGGCCCAATGTGTTCAAACTTTTTGAAGGGAATTAGATGCAGGACTCTGCACCAGGTTATCATCCCCTTAGAAAAAAAAAAAAATCTGATATGCCAGGATGACTGATAAAACACCACTCCAAGATGGCTAAGAATCAATGTAATTGATTCTTCATGGAAAAAAATGTTAAAACAACGACAACAACCAAAAACTAAACGGGAAAAGGGACTACTAGGACAAAATATTATAAATGCTATGTGCATTACTTATTCAACACATGTATAAAAGATGGTATTCACAGTAGGAGAACAGCTTAATGGAGAAGCAGCTATCTTGTAGCCTAAAATCAGATACCTTCATTGGTTGGCAAGGGTCTTTTGTAGCCCAGCAGCCCTACCATAACTTTTCTTTATAATTCTTTGCCTCCAAGGATGATAACTATTTTTCTGATCTGTTTTGCAGACACAAAGAAGAGCAAATAATGTGTTCTTCTAATGCAGAAGGCTGAACCTGCCTGGTTTATGGCAATCTGGAGTATTTGCTCCATCTGAGAAAGGTGTGAGCTGAATATTATCTGCCTGTTTGCTGTACACCCAATTCACTACTTGAAAGGCAGGACTTGTCCTGCCTTTGCTCCGATTTGCTCCTACCATATTATTATTTTCCTCAGACCAAAATCAAGCTGCCAGTTCTAGAGAGTCTTCTCTCAGCAGGCAATGCCAACAAAAGAAGTACTGAGAAGTGACAGGGGTTGCAGGTATGCCAGAGCAGCCACATCATCATCGGATGGCTGGTGTTTTTCAGCTTTTGTCGCACTCTCCTTTATCTGACCTCTGATGTCAGAGGAGGTGGCTGGTGTCTCTGCCTCACTAATCATCTCTGACATGTGGCTGGCACTAGCAAATTTACTGAAAAGGATGTGCCTGCTGTGTTCTAGATTGGCCTTCACCCATGGGAGGGGAATAAGCACTGTATATTTTGAATCAGGGATCTAAAAATGTAATGAGTGCTTCGTGTACTGCTCTGCTTTCTAATTCTGTTTCACATACAGTTCTTTCTTCTTCAGACCAATAAGCTGTCCACCCAAAGTATCACAGTAAGTCATAAATTCTTCAAGGTGCCCTTGCAAATGATACGTTTTCCTTTTGCCAAGATAAACACAACAGACGAGTTCATTCAGAAAGCAGAATAATTTTCAGAGTATCCTAAAAAAAAAAATAAATCAAAAAAAATCCTTCCTACAAAAATATTTGCATTTGGAGCAGTGACATGAAATCTGGAACCCTTTGAAATCAAAATATTTCCCATAAATTTTAACAGAAAGAGGAATTTGTTACTAATCTTTCTTCCTTCAGCTACTCTTTGTTGTATGGTTTGGAATGACACACCTACAGAGAGAATCAAGACAAAGGATTGTATACATTTTTCTTTCTTTGTGTTTGTGGTGAATTACACAGTCCCCTTCAGCTGAAGTTCAGAGTGAAGAAACAGGATTTTTATGGATTTTCTAGTGAATTTAGTCAAAAGTTGTTCTGTATTTATGTCCTGTGGGAAAAGCTTTTAATAAGCCTTAATAAATCAGTAATCATGTGCATACATCTTACCTGCTAAGACTAAACAGAGCTGTTTCTGCTAGTGAATCACAGTAAAGATTTGAAGCAGTGAGGGGAGTTCTTTATTCTGCATGATATAATCATTGATTAGTGTCTTTTCATTTTATCAGTGAGCATGTCTCTGAATTTCAATTAGGTGTTTCTACTGAGGAAATTGTGAGGAAAAAGGTGAAGTGTTTCAGTAATTATGGTAGTCAAGTGAAACAATGCTTTCCAGGTCGAGCATCAAACACAGAAATATTTGCTTTAATGGCAGGTTTAAATTTTTGAATATTTTGTTTGTGTGCATTCTTTTCCAGATCTGTGAACACATGTTGGATGATACTTAGTCTTTCTCTGTCCAGTTATAAATTTGGTAGGAAATTTATGCACCAAAACCTGTTCAGCAGCTGGTTGGTTACAGAAGGAAAGGATACTTCCATCGCTGCCTGCTCTCTCAGAGGCTGAATTGGCCACTTCTTTTCAGCTGGCTACCTGGTTTGGAAGGAGTCAGCTAATTTGGGATCTTTTCATGGAATCTTTTAAAGCGTACATCCTCTTTTCCAACTAAAATTTCCAGGCTGAATCATTGCCATTGAGCATTTTAGAACAACAAAAGTTACTAGTGCCACCTGCAGTTTTGATTAGAAGAGAAAAAGATGTTTGCTGCTTTGTGTGATATCAAAGAAGGATTTAATGGGGTTAAGTTTAAGCAGAAATATTGTATTTTTGTATTCACAATTTCTAATTAAAACACAAACGATATGTACATCTGTTGGTTAGAATACAAAAGATATTTTTTTAACAGCTTTTTGATAAGATGGCCTAAATAATCACAGCAATGTGAAGACTAAGGGTGGGGAGGGATTCAACCTCACAGATCACTGTGTTTCAGTGTTCACTTCTAATGCCTCATATTGAATTGTGGTTTCTTCTTGTTCTCTTTTGGTGTGCATGGTTCTTAGGATTTCGAGGTAAATGGATCTATGGTAGCTTGACTGTTGAGTGTGGCTTACTGTCTTTCTCAGAGGATAAATAGAGGAGGAAAAGTGGATGTGGGTGTTACACAGACATATTTGAGCTCATTCCTAAATAACTGTCTGAAATCTTAGAGAAAAGCTACGCTTGTTCACAGCCGTGCCTGAGATGACCCGACCTGCAGAAGGAGTGGTGCCGTTTCCAGCACAGAGTACTGTTTAGCAGAGAAATATACTCCGTGTTTTCATCAGTCTAAATTTGTAAGTGCTCAAGTGTCTGAATAACCTGCTGCCACTGAGCTTCTTTAACCCCGACTCTGCGCTGAGGTTAAGGCATTTTTCCCAAAACTAGATCTTACCTGGAGAAGCCCATCTAAGAGGTGCCTTGTACCACACCTGAGCTCTCACTAGTTTTGACAGTCAATAACCAACAGGTTAGAGGGCTCTCCGTTGACTTAATTTAGTAATTTTCTGGTTTTACTTGGTACCAAACTCTTAACGATATTGGTGATTCAATCTTTCTCAGCCTGTCTGGTTGAAACTTACTTTATATTAATAGTCTCTCACTGGGTTACGTAGACTAAAAGCCACAAAAGTCATTGCAGAACTTTATGTTTAGAAGAATCATTTGGGCAATCAAGGTCACTTATTTATACATGTGAACCAAGTTCAGTGGGAATTCCTCAGCAGAAACGCCAGCAGCTTTGCTGCTGTGGCACTCTCCTGGGGTCTAAAACGTGCTGAGATCAGATGCTGTTTCTCATCAGACAGGAAGGCGGCACTCAGCATGATCACCTCCAAGGTGAGATCAACTGTAAAAGCCTGGTTTGTGGGGCTGGTGTCTGCATTTCTGTGAGTTTTCTGCTTTAATATTAAGACCTTTCTTTCTTGAACGTGGGTGGTGGATGGTTGGGGGGGGGGGTCGACTGGGATGCTCAAGCACAGATCAAACACTTGCAAGCATTTCTCCCTTAGCTAGCACAAGTAGATCCCTGCCAGCTCACTGGCATCTGTGAAGTATGTAAGTGTTTCTATGGGGGGCAATAAGTCTAACTTCAGGCTGTGAATTTTGGCTGGTGATAGAGACCGTTTGTGTATCTAGTTTTTAGTATTTCTGTTCTTTAGTTCCCATGAGCAAAATAAAGGAAAACAGCACTTTTCTGGTTTAGGACTGTAGTGAAAATAAATACAATAAAGCTTGTGTGGTATTCAAATAGTAAGGTAGTTATAAATGTCTAAATAAAGTAAGAGTGAGTCACCAACTATGAATCCTCTATGACTGTTATTTAGCTTTATACGTTCATGCTAACCAGCTAGAGGAGAGTCCAAACCACTAATTTTTCATGAGGGGATCATACATCTCTGAATCAAACAGATCCTTTAGCTGGTGTAGGTAGGAATTTTTAGTCGGGAGCATTAATGAGAACTCATTAAGACAAGGAAAGTAGAATTATTCTGTGCTGTAAAAAGATACAAGTGAATATGAAAGTCCTACTACAAAATTAATGGCAAAGGTAAATTATTACAACTTTATGTGACCATTTCCATTAACTTCATGTAAAGTGTTTTTTAGTCCATAATAATCTTGTGGAATAATCATATGTGGAATGAATTTAATAATTTCCCCTCAATTTGAGGGACTACATCCTGGTTCTTAGGTTTCTGTTCTGATGAACCATGTTATCAACAAAATCTTCTTCCCCTCCTTGCACAGCTAATTCTATTGACTTCATGACTATAGGTCAGTTTGTATGAATCAGGCAAAAGACTTTGTATCATTTCTGTTGCTTAGATACAGAGAGATATATTGTCCTATTTCTACATACATAATTCTTTATTTAAAAGTGGATCTATTTTCTATACTTTTAATTCTACATTCTATATTTTGTAATATCCTGTATCATATTCTATACATTTTATTAATGGTATAAATATACAGAACAGATTTCGGGGGGGCAACTGGAGTTTGAAAGTGAGAGGAAAAACAGAGGAAGGAATGGAACAAAAACTATGTTCATAATTGTAGGTAATGTGTTCCAAATACTGTTTTCATTTATACCCTTATTACAGTAATATGGCATTATAAATTTTAATGGAATAGCTCATGATTTACCTTGCATTATTTCTCTGTGTGTGTGCATGTTTGAGTGGGAGAAGTTGGTCAGAGAGCTACATAAAGCTCAGCTTTCATCCCAGCATTGCTTGACATTGTCAATTTAAGCTCTGCCACACAGTCATTGCCTCATCCTGTGTCATCCAGAAAGTCCATGGATGTCTGTGCCCCAGGTAAATGAAGATAGTCCTCATCCTCAGTGTTTTCGTGAATGTTGAATGTATTATGATCAGATCACACATGGTAATTTTCAATTGTCTTTCAGTATTTCTTAAATAAAAAAAATAAATTGTTTTTATCAGGACTCCAGAATCACCATCATTTATAATAAGAAAGTAAAATTCTATCATGCCACTGTATCACTGACATAGTGAAGTTACATTCACCACTGTTCCCTGATACACTCTGTTCTCCTTGGAACTGCAAGGCAGCAGAAAGCAAGTGGGATTCTTTATACAGTGGGGTTTGTTTACCTTATTCATTTCATTCACTTATGAAGCAGGTTTTGACATTAACTGTTTTTTCTTTGAAAAGATTGGAAATGCACTTTGCTAAAACCATCTCACCCATAGTTTAATCTAGTATGCTGCTTGTTTAAATACCTGTGATGGAAAAACTTTGCTGCTTTCTCCAGAGTGTTTAAAAATGAATAGAAAATGTAATCTCAATGAAATTGGTTAAAGAAATGTCACTGGAAATAAATTATATGTAGTCATTGTCAATTAAACTAGGGAACATGAGGCCTAATAGTCCTAGACTAATTTAAGTTTCAAGTGGACTGGAGGATGGAGAGGTGTGTGTAATGGGTGGTGCATAAAATCTTGTTATTAATTGCCAAAACATCTTGCATGTTGAACACTGTAAATATACTATATGCTTTTATTTTTCAATCTTCTCTATCATACCAGAGACTGGTACCTCAGAGAAACTGTTTTACCCTCTTCTTCATCTATCTAGATCATGCTCAGAAAGAATTTCACCTCATTAGATGGGACATCATTCTCCATTCTTCCGCTCCATAGATACTCCTCTCTTCAGTATGTTTTTTATGAGCCTAGGGAAAAATCACAGAAGATCTGAGAAAACTGGATAGCGAAATGAGAAGTACCCATTAAAAGAGATGCTAACCTGAGAAAAGAGAAGAGAACCAACAGAGGAAGACGTAACAAAAATCCAGGAACATGTCCAGCTGATAGCAGTTGACAGATAAATATTAATGAAGGACAGAGTCTGAGATTAGAATAGTTCATGTCAGACTTTAAACAATTTTTCTAAGGGTGGAATTCAAAGGCCAAATCCAAGAAAATAAAAAGAGTTGCCTTGAAAGAACTGTGATCACTGTAAAGAAGTGGAATTTAACATTAGTTTTAAGAGACTGAAGCATGTTAGATCTCCGGAACATAAATAACATTCATTTTAGGGATTTCACATATATAAAGCAGCAGATTCTGTGTAGTCATTTGTTGAAAGCAAGCAGATGCTGGTTCTTAAATACAGTTTATTGGTAAGACCACCTCAAATGAGCTTACTATATATTTATTCACAGGTGCAAATTGTACATGAATTTAGCTCATTTTTGAGCTCAACAGACCAGTTTTGCTCATTTCAGTTTCAAATGTCATCTCCCTCCAGATGTAACCTATGAAATAAGGCATGTTGCAAGACCGAAATACCAAGAAAAGAAAAGGAAAGAAAAAGAAAGAACTTTGAGGGTGGCTACAGACTGCAAAAAGTCTGAGTAATCTGAGTGTACAATAAATTAGGCAAAGTTTAATGAGAAAATGAGTCGCTATTATATATAAAATGTGAAATTTTAGGATTTCAGAAGAAACTGAAGGTCTGAAAGTCTTAGATTTTAGTGGGTTATAGTAGAATTTCCCTAAACAAAGTATACACAGAAAATCTACAGCCTTTGTACAGTAAAGCTCAATAGAGTAGACATGCATGATAAACATTAATTTCATAAACAATAAAACAGTAAACCAGCCTCTTAGAAACGGTGCTGGGAAACCTAGTACGAACAAATGTACATGAATGCAAGCATATGTGTTTGGGTACTTAGCACAGTGCAGATAATACATGCTCATGTATGTCTTAAGGATTTGTTTCACAAGTTTTCTTTCAGCTTCATTAATGATTAGCAATATAACACAAACAATATTCTTCCTTTCTACCTTCCTCCATTTCTGATATTTTTTCTGTTATTTTCTGATTTTGCTTTGTTGGAGGATGAATAATGTTTGTGGAATGGTTTAGACCCTGCTCCAATGAAGATGTTATTGCACAATTTAAATTTAAAATTGTTCCTTTTTCTTTAGGCATACCTTTCAATTCTGAATTGGTGTCTGGAACCTAGAGCGCGCTTTTTTATTATTTTTTTTTTAACAACATAGATTTTTGTTGAATTAGAGATCTTTTTTCTCTCAATTGCTTTCTACACAGTTGTGCTTAGAGGCATGGTTTAGTGCTGGACTTGGCAATCCTGGGTAATAGTTGGACTTGATGATCTTAAAGGTTTTTTCCAACCTTAATGATTCTATGATTTTTAAAGGATGTTCCTTACTATAGGGCATCATTGCCTATCTTCCACTGATCTTGCTGCCTTCAGCTCTCCTTCCGAGACCTCACTCAAACAATCTGAGATGCAAGATCCATTGTTGATAGGGTGCCCATTCAAGAATGGGCAGCATAATAACACATTGCATTAACATACTTGGAATATTTTTGGAAGTGAAAATTATCTAGGTAAACTAAGGGCTAAAGGCAAAAAATTGTGACTGAATGTGAGCTTTTGAGAAAATGTCAGTGATTCTGGTAATGCAACACTCTTCCTTCAGAAGAGCTGGTCTAAGGTCCAAGTAAGTGCCCTGAACAGCAGACTAACAGCTGTTCAGTGCCCTTTCTGGCTCCAGTCACAAATTTCATGGTGGACCTATGGAATACAAAACCACATAATTATTTTTTTTCATGTGTGTGTCTGTGTGAATGTGTTTTTTGCTGGAAATATTTATTTGGGAAACATGTTATCCAAAACTGAACTTGAAGAAATATTTAAGATTTTAATAACTTCATTCCTTCTTACTTCCCTTTTTCCCTTTATAAGAGAAATGTAAAATGACACAGACAAGTAGTATAGTAAAACTACAACGTTAAAGCAAGGTTTTAATTTGGACTATTTCTGTCGTCATCAAGCTGTAGAAAAGCTGTAGAAATCTAGTATGTTTTCTATTATTGCACTTTTGCAAAACTCAAATATTTTGAAAGCCCAAGAGTAGAAAAATGCACGTGTGTTGTTGCCTTCGTTAAGGCGTGACGACCTGGTTCAAGAAACGACACGGCGACCAAACACCCAACCCCAGGCCGCTCG
>JAVJGJ010000037.1:66660944-66681144 GCA_035590215.1 Microhierax caerulescens | reverse complement strand
AGGCAGAGAGAAGGTGATAAAAAGAATAATGCCATTTTGTACATATATGGCAAAAGCTCTTTCGAATCAGAGGCGGTTAGGAGGTAGCATGAAAAAATGTTTTTACTACCTAAGACATGGATGGTTTCACAGGTTTGCTGAGACAGAAAGTAGAGAGCCAGTGAAGAAAAGCAAATGTAGAAGTGACTTGGTCACAGCAGCAAGATGTGATTTTTTTCTGATCAGCATATTCTATGAATATTGGTGGAACAACCTTTAGTGCCAGGGAAAAAGCCGCTGAAATCAGGTCAAGTCAAAGCTGAGATCTGCACTAAGGCTACATATCTGACTGAAGCAGGATTTGAGCTAGGCGAGCTTCCTATCTCTTGCCATTGTGTCTACATTCAATATTGCCTGTGTATCTGTCCATACATTCAAAGAGTGGCCTAAATTGCAATTACAAGAATATGTCCAATTGCAGAAGGAAGATTTTGGGAAATAGTTCTGGGAATTAGGTAAGTTGAAAGGTAATTATATTCCAAAAGTTGATATTTCAGCACTTTGAATTACAGAGCAATTAGGTCTTTTTTTCCTTTCCCATGAATTATAAACTGTTCTCCTCTCTGATTATATGAGCCTAGTAGGACAGACAGTTGAACAACTTCATTTTGCATGTCTGATGCTTGATCTCCTCAGTACCTTTTCTGCTTGTACTCTGCCTTTTCTAAGCAGAGTGGGTCACATGAGATCTAAGAGACAGACAGGATAAACATGGTCATCCTTGTTGTAGGTAGGAGCACAGACGCTTGTAATCACTGAATTCTAGATTTTAAGCCATGAGCTTGAGGAAGCTTCAAGGAGTTAATAGTATAAATAATACCCCATGAATGATGGCACAAACTTGGCCATAGAGGTGGGGAGAAGTAACCTTAGTAGTGAAGGTTTCGCTTTTTTTTCTCCACAGGAGGAAAGACTGTATAGTTGTGCTGTCCACAGTGGTCAGCAAGATAGTGGGGAAGGTCTGAAGGAGAGAAGGAAGCTCTGTTTTTGGCAGCCTGATATTGAGGGGAATGCTCTTTTAGTCAGATAAGACAATTCATGTCTAAAGGGCAAAGCAGAAGCATTACTATAGTATGTAATTAGTATTTATTGGTGATTTTTATTAGAATAAAACATACAATAGGAGAGAATGGGACCAGGGAAGCGGTACTATGGAGAATCACAGAGCAGAGTGGGTAGAGAGGTGGAGGGTCAGAAGCTGTGAGGACCATGTTCCAAAAAGGCTATGAATTAATATTTTGAGAAAAGAAGAAAGGATGGAGAACATGAAGCCATATGCACAAATGGCTGGAGAATTTTGAATGCAGGTATTTGCATACACATTTTTGTGACCTGACAATAATCTTGTGATATCAGTGGTAAAACTTTCGGGTTTTGTTATGATCAGCCATCAGTTCATTACCTGTAAATGCACTTACTGGATATTGTTCCTTTAACATGCATAACCACAACTTCATGGGTCTTAAAAAATCTGGCACTGTTTGTTATGTCCTTTCTGGTTTCTACTCATGAACCAGAATAAATGACAGAGACATTTATACACAGTCCCAAAGACGCAGGCATGCTGGCAATCCTTTACTTGAACAACAATGATAAATACTCTCTACTTCATATGAGATCAGGAAATCACTTGCCTTTAAGCCATCCAATCTAAGGGTATTAATTATGTATTACATCTCATGAACCTTCTAAATTTAGATAGCCTTGCAGGGACTGGTGTGATTTATTAATATACTGACAAAAAATTAGCTGAGGAATGTATCATGTATATTTCATCTGTAGCCTGAAACTTCAACCTCTGCCACTTGGGAACATGAAAAATCTAAAGGTCTGCCTATCACTGCACAACTTACTGAAGACTCACTTTTTTGTCATTGTGCATAGCTAAAATGAGACACGAAACACTGATGTTGTTCAAAAGTGATGTTTCATCACCCCTATACTGATGGTGTAAATAAGGCTATATAAGAGTGAAGGGTATCTTCTGAATCAATGTAATTAAAGGTTGTTAATGAATGGAAGGCTTTAATAAGCACCTGGTTATGCTTCTTGGCAAGTAATGCACTTGAACCATGCTGCAGCTGGTTGAACTGCTGTTACAGGAACAAAAGAAGCTGTTTTCAGTACTATAGCCTAAAGCTTTGCGACTATTTTTACTGTAACAGCTATTAAAAGGTTTGCAACTACTTCATTAGTAAATAGATTGTTTTGAGCAAAGATTATAGGGGACAGAAATTGGAGATAGGGTTGCCAAAGTAATTTCTGCAGTGTAGAAATAATCCTGGAGTAGAAATATTTAGCCAGTCTGCAAGTTACTTATTAGCGGCATCAGCATATACAAAATTTAATGTGTACCAATACTGCATAAACAATTCATCTTTTAAATTCCTATGTTGGAAGAATATGGACAATACAAAGTTGATCAACACAAATCAGAAAATGTGGAGCTATCACTGCTTTTGTGACCTGCAGAAATGTGTGTTCCACTGTTAAAATCATAGTACCTTCCTTTCTTTTTTTCTTACAATTCATATTTTTCACAGTAGAGTGTTCTTCCTATAACCTGTTTTATCTGTACCTGTCTTGTCTGACTCGGTTCTGTCCCATCTCTCTTACACTCCAGCTGTCCCGTTCATTGTTTCATTTCCAGTTGCTTCCATTGGAGGCAGTTGCATTGAAATCCATACTGTCATCACCAAATTTTAAGACACTGGGTCCCTCTGTAAGGATGCAGATTCCTCACCTCTAGGAGCTCTTGGAACATTCAACACCCTCAGTACAGCCAGGAGCTTCATCCCAGCTCTCTGCAAAGCTCTTGATCATCCCTCCATAACAGATATGTAGACTGAGGGTTTTTTTAAGCTCATAACTTGAGCTTGAAGTATTAACTGCATCTCAGGGGTGTATTTACTTTAAGCTGTATATTTATAAAAACAGATCTCTTGGAAGGATCATGCAGACTCAGGAAAGATTGACAGCATAACCTTGGAAAAAAGCCAGATGTCAGGAGACTAGTGTAAAGTATTACTCTGAGTGGTTAGCAAAATGGCAGGGGTCAGGGGAAAGATTTTCACTGACAGTTATTCTCCTTTTATCTCTCAACCAGTAATCACACTCTTCAGTCTAAACTCCTTTAGTTCTAATGCTCTCAATGTTTACTGCTCACCTTCCTCTACTGTCATTCTCCAAGCCACAAATTTCCTATAGTTGACTGCAGCAGTTCTGAATCCAGATGCAATGTTCTGAAATGCTGTACTGAAACAAAATAATTAGCACATCCTTGCAGCAAAGTGCTGTAAATGAAGCAAAATTTCTCTCTTGATTCTATGTCAGCTGTTGTTGCCTAGCCAGTATCACTGGTAAGTATCCAGTATTCTGTGAAAGTATCCTTTCACAGAAGGATAGATGGGAAAAAAATGAAATATTATTGGTTGTTTTCAAACCAAAGTCACAAGGCTCTGATAAACTACCTCACCGAAACTGTTGCAAAACCAAAACTCAAATTACTTTAACAACTGAAAATTACATCCAGGCTGTGGTTAATGGTGATGAGTAACAGAAATCACTTCCTATGGAACAGCAAACCCTGTTTTAGCAGAAGTTACAAGGATTTTAACTGTAGAGAGACCACCTGTCTGTAAAACAGATGGGTATGTTTGAAACATTACAGTAATTTCTCTTTTCTTAAGAGTTCCACAAACAAACAAATTCTAGGCTGATTGAAGTCCTCGTATTCATTTAGCTGTTCATGCAGTTTTCTGGTCCATTCACTACCCTTTAAGTTGCAAAAGAAATACAGATTAGAATAGTAAAAGAATTCCACAAATCCCACTGGAATCTGCAAATTGTGTGACTTTCTTATGAGGATGAGCAGTAAATGATAACTGACTAAGGGAGAGATGTTAATAAAATTGTATCTTATAATATAAGGACAGCAGAAGCCAATTTTCCTTCACTATTTAGCGTGTAAAGCAAACTAACACCACTGCACAACCTCCTACATTGCAGCACAGGCTACAGCATTATGTGTTTAGTGCTGTGGGTACTAATAGGATCATTGCTAGCGCAGACAAGCTGTCAGCACTCTATAACCTTTCCCAGTGACTCCTGGAAACAAGCCCACGTATACTACAAATAAGGTCATAGGTAGTGAGACACATTCAATGAAAAGGAAAGTCCATTTTCACTGGGTCTGCTTTGCTGGTGTATACTGCTGCCAAGCAGACACCAGTGTCAAACTCTGTGTGTGTTGCAATGCCCACTTAAGAACTGTGGGAAACTGTGTGTGTGTGTGTGTGTTTTCATATATCTGACAAAGCTTCCACAACTTTGGCTCCCACCTAACGGTAAACTGCCACTGTTCTCTCATTAGAAATGCTGCTTTCTTGTTTGGAGTGGCTCTTGCCGCCTTAGGGAGACAGAGGAGTTATACAAGTAGATTAAACCAGTTCAAATTGATCATATGCTGTGGGGGAGCTTCCCCTCTCTCTCTTCAGAAGAAATACCAACAAATTCCACTGTAAAGGGATAGAGCCTTCATTTTAATTTGGCAAGACTCTTTTAAAAACTAATCTCAACTTTTATTTTGCATGTTCCCCAAACTTCTAAACACTTTGACATGTCAAAGGTACGTACCAATGCCTTACTCTGCAAGGATGGTTTTCAAATGTAAGTTATTACTCTGCCTTTTCCAATTCTGCTTTGCATCAGCTTTTAAAGCTACTAAAACCTTGTGTAACATGCCTTTGGTGACAAGCTACTATATCAACTGGAGACAATCACAAACAAACTCAATACATTTATGCAATTCTGATAGCAATGCATAATTTCTGCCATACCGTGGGATTTTTGCAGCTGCCTTCAGTTCAAAGTTGTGCTTAACTCTTGAGCTGCAAATCAGCGCAGTCTGTGTTGCCTATGCTAAACTATCATTGCAATTTACTCTCTGCACTCACGATAAAACCAGTTTTTAATTACTACCCTCAGGCTAGGCTATACTATACACTACCATCCGTTGCCACTTCAAATGTAATACAAAAAGTTAAACAACCGTTGCCAGAAATTAGGTCATTATTGTTCCCTGAGTATTTCAGACTAAACTATGTTTAACTCAGTTTACCCATATACTCAAGAAAAATTAGAGAAATAATACAAAATTATTTTCTTTTGAAAATAGTAATGACATTTCCTTTCTCTTCGGGTCAAGCTGGGAGGCTGCAGAAGAGGGGCATGGACATGTGGAAAGTTTTATGATTCCTGGGAGGCAGCAGCAACAGAAAATGTCTTTTGGATCCTTATCCCAGTAGTTTTTGAAGTCTGGCTGCTTAATGGTCTAGAAATAATCTTTTATGGAGAATCCAGGAATACCTTATAGACCTTAGAAATCAATGAAGCAGGAAGGAACCCATCATCTGCAAAACGTGGGAAGGGATGAGGCAGTCCACCACTTTTATGTCACTCCCTATCCAACATGTTGCTAGATGGCAGTGATGTCAGAAGCTCATAAAGCAGGAACGCCTTGTGTGAGGAAAGAACTGTGTGAGTTTGGATAGCTAATTATTTTTTGAGATTTCTTTTTCCCCTTGATTCCATGCTATTTGAGTAAGCCCTTACCTGGTTGCTCAGGCTTTTACATACACATTTCCTGGGATAAGGCTGCTTTACTTTTAATGTTTCAGCTATTAGTTCTACAGGTAAAACTCTTATCAACTGGTGTCTTAATTTCCAGTACTTCCATGTCTCAGGACTTGACAAATTTTATCTTTTCTATTTTGATTTTGTCATTTCTTCCTGTCCTGTAATCCACTGGCTCTTTTCTATTGCATGATGGCAGATTTTCTTTATCATCCTCCTACTTATTTCTCACTATCTGTATAGTTATCAACCTCCCTTCTGATCAGCCCTCCGCCTCAGTCCTATCAACAAAGAGATAACTGTGTTTAACTGGTAGCTTTTCTCTCTTATGCCTGTCACAGGACTTTGCTAGAAGCACCCCCAAAGCTACTTCAGTTTCTTCTTGAATTTCCCTTTCCTATAATGCACCCATGAATTTTAAAACACTGCTCCACATCGCACTGACAATTACTGTCTCGTTATTTCCCATGCATTCCAAAGTTCTAGATAGGCAACATCTTGTTCTGTGTTTTTATGGTGTTACTTAGAATGGGATCATAGCTTGTGGCTGAAGCTGCAGGCAGGAATATAATACAAATAAACAGTAATTAGTGGTGGACAGGTGTTATACTCCTGCAAAGAAGGCTGAAGCTGTATATGTAAAATGGAATGTGCCATGGTGATTAACAAGCAAGAACCAGGTTAGCTAAAATTCTGACTAGAGTAAACACTACAAACAAGTCTTTCAAAGGTCATTTCTGAAGAGTGAATCTACATAGTACAAGAATGGTATTCCTGTTTGAAAGAATAAAGTTGGACTCGACACTTTTGTAGTTTGCTATAATGAGCTCTTAAAAAATGGAAGGGCTAAGGACCTGGCATCTAACTTTGCTGCTTCTATTCCTAGATGACATTACCTGCATACTTTTCTTTCAAACCATGTTTCTCATTTTTGCCTGTTCAGTGGGCAGGATATGAATATTGATAGTTCTTTGAGTGTGATATAGGATCTGGTTGAAGAATGGTTGCCAAAAATAAAACCATTAACTACATGTACGTTACTATTGTGCTAATCACTTTGCCCTGAGAAAGGTCTGAAAATATATAAGAATAAAATATTATTGATACCAAATAAAAAGGTTTTTGTTCCATTACTGTTTCAACAGCAGTAATATGTTTTGTGATGCTGAACACCAATAATTAACAAAGGAAAGAGTAATTCAGGTTGTGATCATTATTGTTATTATGGATATATATTACTGAATATTGACTAAGCCAGCTAGTAGGAAGAAAAGAAATAAGTTCATACAAAAACAGCAATGTAAAAGAAATATCAGATCTTGAAATTTTGGCTGTTACATTCAGGCTTAGACTGGAAACTTCAATAATGTCAACTGATTTTGCTTTAAAACACTGAAGCATTTGGTCATTGGTTATTTGTAATATTTTATTTCAAATACTTGGAAGATGTTTTGATTGTAGCTTTTATTACAGTGGCAGTGAAATAAGGTTTATAGTGTTGTCCAGCAGTTTTCATTGAAAGTCTTGACTTTCAGTTTCTTCTGATGGCATTAAACTTCAACCATTTGTCTGAAAATTTTCACACTTGCATCTTATAGTTGGCTGAAATTCTTGGAATTATTTCATAAATTAATTGAACCATGATTGAAAATGAGGGTAGGAGAGGTATAAATAGTATAGGTAGTTTAAAGTGCTTCTTGATCTTATGACATCTGTATAGTTTTGTATGAGTGCAGAGGACAGCATGATACAGAAATAACTTTAAATAGTTTGGTAGGAGAAGCAAGAGAGTTTCAGAAGGATAATTATCTGCAAAGGCTCATTTGCTCTCTGACTGGTTGTGAAACCACAAGTGTTAAGAAAGGACAGAATTAAGATAATTTTCCCAGCCTTTCAGTTATCTTGCACAGGGAAAATACAACAAAATTTGACTCCAAAGTCAGTTTTGCAGAAGGGATTCTAAAAACAATATACATATTTCATAAGGCAAGAAGAGACAGTGCCTGCCTGCCTTTCTTGTCCTTTCTTGCTGCCTTAGTGGGTTGACATGTCATTATAATCCTAATTAATGGTGCATGGCCTCTCCTCTTCCATGATACCATGAAAAAAAAGTTTAAAGGAAAGTGAAGGAAAGCTTCAGTATCAACCTAGCTGGTATGCTTTTCTTCCACCCTTTAAAAATTCCTTTTTAAATTAAGGGAAGAACTACTATGACCTACTCTAACTTTTTGAAAGGCATGAAGTTTTTCTGAATTGATTTCTTTTTTAAGTCTGAGACCTGAGACTTAACTAGAAGATATCTTTTTGGAAAATATTTATTCTTTATTTTAAAATCTTTAGCAATGGGGAATCTAATTTATCTATGACTTTTTCCAATATTATGGTAATAATTAGATCTACCTGAAAAATGAGAATGTTGATTTGTTTTTGTAACAAAGTTTAAAATTCATTTATCTATTTATTTATTTGTGAATCAAATCAATGTGGCAAATTCTAGCAGGTCTACAGAACATTGTCTTTTCATGACCATTTTAATTTGGATCTTTAGGTTGGTAAACACAAATAACCAAACTAAAGAGCAGAAGCAACTTATTTTGATGTTATGTGAATTAACCAATTTGTCTTTTAAAAAAACTAATAGTGAAATCAATGTGTCTAACTAACCACTGGAAGAAGATAACTTTTTTACCAAGATGACTATTTCTTACCATTTTTAAAAAATATCAGTTGTCATCACTGTTAAGTTCAGTGTATTATCAATTCATTATGAATCATATGCATGCATACACACGCACATGCTGATATATAAACTGTAAACAAGGCAACACATATTATGGTGGGGGTTTTTTTTTCAGCAGAACAAACGATGGAATTATGTAATCTCGCATGTCTAGTCCATTGGTCATTCTCCAGTTATTTTTGAGTTTTGAACATTATAGCTCAATGCAGCATTTTAGTAACTTCCACCTTAAAACAAATACAAAGGTAGTAATATCTTTCTGTACTACGAGTTTTAATCCTTCTTCAGAGTCACTGTTTACCAGCATTCTCCATTCTATAAGTAGTTCCTATCCTAACATTGAATTTTGCCATAATGCCACACAAGGCTTAGTTTTAGCCACCTGCTGAAAAATGAACACCACTCCATTTGTTACCCATTCTTTTCCATGTTTTGGTTTTGTGTCATTTACAAACTTAGCCAGCAAGGATTTGTGTTTTGGTTGCTAACAACCTTATAAACAGAAAGGAATAAGGAACTAATCCCTGTGGGATCTCTAAGATGCACACCTGCTCACTGAGGAGTTTTCACTCTAGAATTAATTACACTTTGAGACTTGCTGGTTATTCAGAGTTGAATGTGTGTAATGTGTACCATGGTAATTTTTCTGGTCTTCGGGCTTCGTAGTGATATGACATGCAGTACCCATTCAAACATGTTACTGAAATCTAATTGCGTTACACAACCACGTTTTTCATTTAATCAACTATTACCAAGTTAGCTAGACAGGTTACATTTTTTAATATTTTTTAATGTCCTCATTTTGCAAAGCTTGAAAAAGGAAAGAGTTTGCCTCAGACACAGGCAATCTCAAAGTATTCCTGCTGCAATTAAAAATTACTTAAGCCACCAAATATTGCCCCTTCATTTAAAATTACATGGTTAGAGCTTTAGGCATCTGATGTGCACCTGGCATCTTTCAGTGTGCAGCAATACCTGAGCAAATAAGCTGACATCACACCGCTTTAAAACTCTAATCTGCCATGTCAGTAAATAAAAGTTAGCTTGTCATGCGCTTCCACATCCATCCTTTGTAAGAAGTTCTGTTTCAGGGAATGGGGCTATTTCATGAGGACCGTGTCTTCTGTGCATTAGAAATTTCAGTGCTGCAACTCACATACAGTAAGAGATTCAGGATGATGCCCTTGAGATCTGTTCCTGTGTATGAGGTGTGGATAAACAGCAAATAGCACAGCTGCTGAAAACGGAATCAGGTTTTTAAGCTTACCTATGATAAGCCAAAAGTATTAAAAATATTTTTCAAACTCTGCTCCCCATGCTCCTTTGCATAGCTGTGAAATTATGAACACTTTTTCAGACTTACTATCTCTGTCCGTTTTACCAGACAACTGTTTGACTTCCAGAATATTTTATTGTATTTCAATTTCCTGTATCAGTCACTTCTTTAATATTAAAGTTTGTCTTAGTAGGAATGTCAGTGCTTACTCAGGATAATATTTTTATTCTGTCCTGTATTTCCTGTCATACAAATTGCATTATAAGATATATTTGTGATGGGATAATAATTTTTAATCTCCTTCCCCACAATTCCATTATTTATCATTACTTTTATTACTATCTGTCTTGCTTTTTTGGTTGTTGTCTATAGAAAAAAACCAAAATGGCCGTTTGCTGTGTGATTTCTCACGTAAGTAACCATTTGGATTTACCCTGTTACCCTAGCTGGTAGCACACCCATAACATAAAATAACAGCCTTCTGTCCCCACAGCCTGCAGCCACTTAACGGGTAACTTCACACCGAATAGGAGGGCTAAGGAATCAAAGCCACTGGAAACTGACACAAGTATGGCTGGGTTTGGATGTTTTGGAGAAATCAGCAAGTTTTTGTTTTTTAATCTAAGGTCCCAAGATGTAGAGTTTTCTGGTTTACATGAATTTGAGAAGTGACAAGGTAAGCTGGTGAAATGCATTGGGTTTATAACATGAGGATTTACACCATCTACTTCTGTCTCCCTATCCTTGACTAGAGATAATTGTCTTCTACTGCCTTATCCTAATAAAATTATTGAGGTCTCCTTCATACTGACTAAACTTTCCACTCTCCCAGCTAGGGTTGCTTGGAATATATATATTATATATATATATATATATATATATACACACACACAATTTATTCTTCATTTATTTTCATAACAACTGTTTCTAATGAACATCTCTTTCTACCTTCTTAGGCTTAGCAATGCAGTGACTGTAAGATACGCTGCATGCTGGTTTTGATGTAGTTTGCTCTGGTTCAGTCTGTTGTCTCCAGTGGTTTCAAACTGTTTGAGACTCACCATTTTCAAAAGATGAATTCTTTTAAACTTGCACCACTGGGACTAGTTCTGACATTGATAAATGAAGTGAGAAGGAATTCATGCAGCACCAGCAAACTCCTTTTCCATGAAGATATTTTCTTGAAAGAGGAGAAAAAGCTACAATAGATGGACTTACGTTGTTGATTGTATTACACTGAAAATCTAGTTATAGGCAAAAATTTCACACAACTTATGTGTGGACCCAACAGGACATTTGTTTGGGAACTTATCTTAATGATAATGGTTTGGATGTTCCAGCAGTCTGTTCAATGCACATAGCCTCCTCTTTTATTGTCCTGATTCTGAGAATGAGTAATCCTGCTGTTCTGTGGAAACAGGTGTTTTCTCTGCACTTAGTGCTGTTACTGTCCCATATTCTGGAGTATTTTGAAGAGGAAGATCTTATAACTGCTTCCAGTCTGAATTTTGAAGGGTTAAATAATATAAAATCTTGTATTCCCGAAGTTGGTTTTTGATGCATTGATCTGAATTTCTTTTAATCTTCATGAAGACGCGGATTTTTGGTGAATATTTTTTTCATATTTTCAATATTTGTTTTACAGCTGAGTGACAATGACAGTTTAAGGACTTCCATTCTTTGGCATAATCTTTGTTTAGTTCCATATGTAAATTACATTCTAATTTTGCAAGCTGAAGAGTTATATATTCTAATTTAAAATATTTTCATCAAAAGAGAGACATGATACATACAGGAGAGATTCATTAGCAAAGGAAGATTTCCAGGAAAATTACAAGTCAACTGTGGTCTATTTTTATTGATTAAAAGGTATGTCTGAGGTATGGGGGGACATAAAAGTTGTTTTTTAAAAAAATTGAAATAGTTGTTTAACTCAGAATATACTTTTTATTTTGTGAATACATTTATTTGTGCTTTACAATGTTAACATTTCACTGGAAAACTTGAGCATGAAAAAACAATGAGGAAATTAGCCTCATTGTCTCACTTTGATTGACACGAAAGACAGTAACAGAAGAAATTCAGTCAATAAAATAATAGTGACCCTTACTCTGAGCTATCAAATAGAAAGGAAACAAGCTGCAATTTTTGTCTTTCTTGAATATTGCAACTTAATTTTTCACTTAGAGTTATTCTTGGGGTATGTGAATATATTGTTCATGATTTTTAAAAGTACTTGTTCATCTGAACCTTGTCCTCACGTGGTAAATGTGTTTGGCTAAACATATATAAAAATTAAGAGACAGGAGGGCTAATTGTGTTAAGGGGTAGTAAACACCTACTGCTTGCAGCAGTTTTCAGGATGATTGATTCCCTATTATATGTGTTCTTGCATCTTGGATCCCACTTCAGGAAGCTGCATCTCTTCAAGAAGGCCAATAATCCATGTGCTGGCATTCATCCCAAAGCAACAACTTAATGACATTTTATTCCACTAGCTAGATATGAAAAAAAAAGAGACTATAAATGCTTATCTTTGTAAGTAGCAGCAGAAATATTTTTCCCTAAGTTACGGAAAGCATTATATAAATCCTTTGTGCATTAAAAAATCATTTCTTTTATTCTTTAATGTATTTTTCCGTGGAACATTAGAAGAATAAATACAAGCTTCGCATTAATGGCAAAATGTTTATAAAGATCACTTTCTGAGAATAATGAATACTCAATGTAATATTCTATATTAGCTATTTGCATCTATAATGGTACTGACCTCTGTATCTCTAAAACTTTCAGTACATCAGAAATTATTTGACTGTTTCTTCAAGGGGAGAATAAACCATCTGTCAACTGCCCTGTTTGTATTTTTGTTGAAGTGAAAGCCACTTTTGGGATTAGCATTTATATACAGAAACACATTTTAGTTCTGATTTTGTCCTGTCCTTATCCTTATGACGTCAATTGGCCTGAGGAGAATGCAAGGTTAGATCCCTTAGTTGTCTAATTTTCACAAGAGAGGTTTTAATGGTCTCACCATTTTCAGTTTTTATATTTTGGTCTTGAGAGTATTCATGACTTTCCCTGATATTTTGTGGTAATGGAGTCTTGAACTGTGTAGTGTGTGCAACATCCTTTGCAAGGTAAGTTTTAGGATTGCTCAATTAATTTAATTACATATTTTGCAGGGGGGAAGAAAAATATTCTTCTTCAAGCAACATCATTGTTCAGGCACTTCTTCTGAGGTGCCCCAGGTAGCACATAAATAGATTGTTTTCCGCTGCACTGTGCTGGAGAGGAGCACATTCAGAGCTGTAGTCTAACTAATATAATTTTGCTCTGCCTTCTCCGGAGCCGATTTTACCATTAACAATAGCATGCTGGTCAAGTGACCACAACATCTCCTAGTTTAGCGTAACCTCTGTAAATGCAATGTATTTTAAAAGGTCTGACAAACCTAGCTTTTGTCACTGTGTAACAAACAACAGGTAACTGTGTGTGTGTGTGTGTGTTGTGCAAGCTGTAACTGGGAACCAACAAGGAGGAAGCAAACTGTGGTAAGTGAACAGGTAAAAATGACCCAAATGGTCACCAGAACTGGGGACAAAAGGATCTCACCACAATCACCATGATAACAATCTTTTAAACTCCTTTTAATCCCTCACTATTCTTGAGGAAGAATTATACTTCCAACCTCAGGATCAAGAGTGAGCATAACATTTCAGAAGAGAAAGCTTTGTATTCAATGGCATTGTTAAAGAGTCTTTTCTTTATTAATTAAATAATTTGTTTGACTGGATGGTTAAAACTTCTACTGGACTAACCATAAATTCTTATCTTCGTATATATGGTGTGTTCCCTTTTGCCTATAACAAGATTTTGAGTCTAACATGATCTGCCAACTTGTATGATTCTGGCAAAACTGTAGTCTGCTATGTCTTTTCTTGAGTGTCTTATCTGACATATAGAGTCATGGAAACGAACATCCAAAAGCTTTGACATGGGTTCTGCAAACACTAAAATCATTACAAGAGGAAAATAGAAAAGCAGATGCTTGCATTGCTAATCTAGGAGAAATATGGAGGATGGTCTTATTTTTTAAGATACACATGGGTCAGACCATTGCAGAAGGGAAATTCTTAGAAGGTTTCTGGAGGACTTAAATAGATTTACTTTGAGGATTCAGGACTGCTGCATGCTAGAATGGTAGTATGGTAATGCTCTCTTTTTAAAGAGATACAGTTGTTACCTCTTCTGACATATAACTCTACCTGTATGTGAATTCTGCCTTCCCTTGAATTGCTGACAGCGTTTCACTTTTGTTTTCTTGGTCTTTAAAAATCAAAAGGGCTGTACATCTATAATTATAACACCAATAATTTGGCCAAATAACAGAAAAAGCCATAGTCTGGCGGCAGTAAAAAAAGAAGTCTTTTTTATAAAAGTAATTATTATGACTTTCCATAATGAAAAGGAGATGCTATCTTGTTCAAATTTCTCAGTCTTTTCTTTAACACCTAAGCAACATAGTATGTACAAGATTGAAGCAAGTAATTTAAAAGAATAATGGTAGAATTTATTTAATTGCAAAGTCCTGGATCATATTTAGATTTAAAGTCATTCATTGTGCACCTAAAATTCACATTGCTGGCAGAATGTGTGGCTAAAGGAATCTCATTTATTGCAGATTGCTGTTTATT
Organism: Microhierax caerulescens; assembly: GCA_035590215.1. NCBI lineage: Eukaryota > Metazoa > Chordata > Aves > Falconiformes > Falconidae > Microhierax > Microhierax caerulescens. The sequence continues at coordinate 66,666,761 of JAVJGJ010000037.1, read as the reverse complement.
ACTGATAAGTCCTATTAGTATTTGAGGCAGGATTAACGCTGATTAAGGTTCAGCTGGTATGTTTTCAGTGTAGGTAATTAAAATGAGGAATTGTTTAGGTGTTGGGCCCAATGCACAGTAACAACTTTCTGGAGAACTCTACTGTAGCAGACCTTGGGAGAGCTTCTGTTTCTACTGGCATCGGGGGCAAGAGTCCATTAGGCCTTTACGAATGTAAATGATCAGGCCCCAATACTGAAAAATCCTCTCACTCAGTTACAAGGAGATTTACAAGGAGATTTATGTGACTTCGTCTCAAGTGTTTACAATTAGTTCAAGTATTTCTTGCTAAAAAAGATAAAGCTATATTTTGCTGTGTGGAGAACAGTTTGTACCCATGCAAAAGATGCCTGCCATAATGACGTACAACTATGCACATTTCCTCACCATTGCCCTGCTTTATTATCAATGTAATTAGAAGAGCTTTAGATTGATATTCCATTACAAATCCATCTGTTTTTTTTATTTATTCATTAAAGATAATTAAAAAAATAATTATATTGTTGACTTTCTATGTCTCAGCTTTAGCTAATGTCATTATTTGTGCCCACATTTAATGTGGAAGTATGTTGTTTTATGTATTTGATTATTTTCATTTTAAGTTGCTGATCATGTCAGACTGACAAATGCACTAAACATTAATGAATATTATTGACCATTGCTGTGATACAACAAATTATTTTTACAGTCTTGATACAGGAAAAAGTCTTTAACATTCTTGTTCCAAGCAAAGTCATGATCGCTCTGTTGATTAAATACACCTGTGTGTGGTAAAATGTTTTCTTTTTCATGTGGAGACACAAAACTAATCAGTATTTCCCATTAGGACTGCAAAAGTGATGGGCAACAATCGTTTTCTGTTTCTTCAGCATCATCAGGGCTCCTTTCAATCATACCTTCCCTTGAATGCTTACATGCTGGAGAGGTGGTACAATGCCATGATCTGTATTACTTGCAGCTGTTACTGTGGTAAGAGACCTTCCTTTGAATGAGGGGCATCAGGAAAGTGTCTTCCAAGGTAAAATCAAGGTAACATTGTCAAAAATATTGTGAGAGATTATATGACTTTCAACACAGAATCTATTTTCTATTAACATAGAATTATCAGTTTCAGATCATTAATATTTGAGGATGTATTCATTGTTTCCATTCACAATTAATCCCACTTGATGTAGAAAGTCAGAAAACAGGTGAGCATGATTGTATAGGAGCAGTGTCTTTTAGTGGATACAGAGGAATAATAAGTAATGAAAATTATTAAAGTTCTAAAGAGATAATAGTAAAGTAAGATCTAATGGCTATCTATTAATAACTTCGGTCATGATAAATGAAGAGTTCATTGAACAGATCTTCAGGTATAAACCTCAGCATTCCTTGCATCAGATGAATATGGTATTCAGTTCCTTAAGCATTTGGTTCTATTTTTAGCATAAATCTCATTAGAATGCTGTTATCTGACACCTTCCTTTGTTTTTGACAAATTTTAATTAACAGTCTCTTGGGACATTGAAAATGTTTAGAAGTTGTGTGTTCATTGAAATTTCAGTATTATAAATCCAAATATACTTTTGGGGAAAAAAGGATATCTTGCTGCTCAAACGATTTCATGGAGTGACCTTCCTTACAATTGTTCTGTTCTTGTTATTTGGTTTAAAATTGACTGCCTCTGCCAAAGAGAATTATATCTGCTTCTAACTCAGGCTAATTCTGCTGAATCAAGACAAGAGTTCTGTCACATTTTTACTGCTAAATTTCCAGAACTTCATTTTTCTAACTTTTGAGGGGAATAATATGCAAGTGCTGATACTATCTGTACCTATTTTTGGCATGGTTGGAATGCCCTGTGCATCTGTAGGAGAAATGGTTTGTGCTTTAGACCTATCAAAAGGAACTGGCTAAGGAGACATCCTAAATAGGTGTGGGTTTTGGTGTTGTGTTCCCCCACCCCCCAAAGATAAAATAAATATTTGCTTTCAAAAAAAATTTCTACATATAGACAGGTAACATACTTGCTTATTTTCAAAGTATTTGATAATGTCCTGGCATAAACCAGAGCAAAATATTATGTAGACTCGGGTATCTTTCAAGGGTTTTCTAGTCATCAACTCCAGCATCAGTGTAAGTAGAAATTATGCCCCTTAAGAATATTTGACCTGTTTAATTTCCCCTAGCCTGTGAAACAAATAATTATTTTTCTGATTAAATACATGGCTCATCTTTAAAAATGTGGCTCATCCCATTTCAATAAGTACATATTGACAGTACCAGAAAAAAGGTTTTATTTACACACATTCTGACTAGGGAACCCAAGTTGTGCTAATGGGGAGTCAAGTTCAAGAAGCCCACTGAAGCATCCCAGATGTGCAGGGAGGATGCCAAACCTGGGCTGGAAGAAGAACATGCAGGATGATACTTTTATCACTGGTTAAGTGTACCACCCTGTCCTGTGGTCTGTTTTGATCCATGATGTAGGAAGAACTTGGATAGCAAGTGGTAAAGTAGCTTAGTGCTTCGGTATGTATGCTTAGCTTAGTATTAATGTTTCTGGTTTTCCAGAATGATGTCCAAATTGATTCAGTACTTTAAACAATATTTCTAACTTTGTTCTGCTGCTTCATTCTTCACAGTTAGCAATGTGAAAAATTAGATTCAGAATAGGGACAGTAACTTAGTCAAGACTGGGTTCCTTATTTAGTTCACTAAATTATGGCTAAATTCATACTTACTAAATGTCAGTTGCTTATTCAGTTAACTTCTGAGCATAGACCTTGCATCAATGTTTCCATTTTCCTCCCATCCTAAGTGAGTTGTCCTTTTATAATTCAATTGTTCTTGCTCACTGGTTTGACAGTTCACAGGGTTAATGTATGAATTTTTATGGAAACATTCCAATCACTCCTAAACTTTGCCTGAACTGAAAGGATGCTTAAGAAATTTGTATGTTAGAAGTACGTTTCTAATGGATATAAATCCATGCATTACCTTCTATGTTTCTGAGCCTACTTAACTGAGCAATAGTTCAGTTTTAATCTGTACCACAAAGAAAGAAATGCCTCTGAAGTGCAACAGTTCTGTTTTTTGAACCACTTCCACATGTAATTTTTATCTCTATGTCAGCAATTGCAAAGTATGAGAAAATTCAGCTTCTGTTTTATTTTCAGATGCAGGACATTTCCTCTAATGTTATTTTTTTTTATTATCACTATTGGATTTAATGCTGGCTTTTAGTGTTTGGTACAGATAAGTGTCACTGTACTGTTTGGCCATTATAGAAGAGGGCGTTTCTAATTATGAGGTTGAGAAAAGGGGGAAAAAGAAGCAAGAGAAATTTTTTTTTTTTTTTTTTTTGGCTTTTCCTAACATCTGCCTGTCCCAGACAAGGTGTCCAACATCCTGCAAGTTCAACTCATAAATGGACATGTCACTTAAATGTCTTTTTTTTTTTTTTTTTGCAACTAGCAAGAATTGCCTCCAGTGCACTTGTATAATCCTTGCAGCTGTGTATGTCCTTGCCATGGCTATTCTCTGTGATGCAGTTGCTGCTGGTGATGCTGCTGCAGTGCCTAGGTAAGGAGAGGTTAGGAAAGCAATGTGGTCCTCTCAGGAAGTCAGAATGTTGTAGGCTGTTTATGTAGGTGTTACCATTGTCTTAATTTAGAATTGTTGGATGAAAAATAACCTTTATTCTCCTAAAACTAGAAAAGAACAAGTCTCTCTTTCTTTTGTTTTATCTCAGGATTTCCTTTCCTTTACCCTTTTCCTGACAGAAGCACTGCATGGTACATGGCATTGTTAGTGCAAGAGTTAGAGTACAGAAGCATGGAAGTTTGGTGCTGGGCATTTACCATACATATTCCCACAGATCTTTGGTCAAGTGCTGTTTTAGAGCCCTTGACATGCTCTACAGTCTCAACTAGAAGGTTAAAAGCCAGAAATTCTACAAAGCTCAAGGTCACACCTTTTTATTTGGCAATGGCTCCATGATATAAGTGGGATGTGGTCATAGTTTTACTCATAAAAGACTTTGTTTAGATGGTAATTTTGTAGAATTAGTTCATTTTCTTCCCTTAAATGTAAAGGTACTGATGTGGCATTTCTTTACTAGTTGCCTCATTTGAATCTCTTATCCCCTTCACCAAAAACCTCCCAAAATCTTGAGATTCTGTGTGATCTTTAACACATCCAGGTCAAATTGAGAACCATGTTTTGAATGGATGTAGTATATATGTAGAAATGTTCTTGAAAAAATTTCATTCCATTCAAATGTGTTAATTCTGGAAAGATTATCATAGTAATCATTCAGATAAGTAACTGAAAAGATTTCTTTGAAGATATTTCAGCAATGAGGTCTAAGGAGGACTGGGAATGACTAAATATAATGAATAAAATTTATCTGGTTAAAATAAAGATGAATTGACACACTTTAATCTTGTTTTTTTCTTAACTTACCCCAACACCTTTCTCAAATTTTTGCCTGGTGTCTGCATAGACATAAAATAAAATCAATGTGCAATTACATTACTTTTGATTTTTCTAGGTTGTTGCATTTAAGAGAATTTGTTTCCATGAGAACAGATTGCTGAAGAAATCATTCAGCCTACCTCTTATCAGACTGATCAATGAACTCTGTCTTTTTCTTCAGGTAAAACGTCCTGCATTGACTGGATTTACATTAAACCTGGCAAGTTTAGGGATACATTAAGAAGACTTCTGTTTCCTTTCATCGAGAGGATTGCCTTACTACTTAACTAACATCCTGATAAGAAGTCACAGTACACTGCAGATCTGGTAGTCTAATTTCTGAGGAATGCATGTCCCCTATTTTTGTCTGCCTAAAGTCATTGTATGTTCCAGATGCAATATTTTTATGCATTTACATTAAACTACACTAAGTAGCTGGCTGAAGCTTAACATAATCAGGTGTCATAGCTTAACATAGCCAGGTATCCCAGACTCTGGGGGCAACAGGGGAAGTCTGGGGAAAGGAAGACTTCCCCTTGGTTGAGGAGGACTGGGTAAGGGTTCACTTTATCGAACTTGACACTTACAAATCCATGGGTCCCAATGGGATGCACCCCTGAGTGCTGAGGGAGCTGGGAGATGTTATTGCTCAGCCACTCCCCATCATCTTTGAAAGGTCACGGAGGACAGGAGAGGTGCCTGAGGACTGCAGGAAAGCCAATGTCACTCCAGTCTTCAAAAAGGGCAAGAAAGAGGACCCAGGAAGCTACAGGCTCGTCAGCCTCACCTCCATCCCTGGAAAGGTGACGGAACAGCTCAGCCTGGAGGTCATCTCAAAGCATGTGGAAGAAAAGATTATCAGGAGTAATGAATATAGATTCACCAAGGCAAAATCATGCCTGATCAACCTGATAGAACCTTTTATGATGAAATGGTAGACAAGGGGAGAGGTGAATGTGTTTACTTTGACTTCAGTAAGTCTTTTAACACTATCTCCTGTAACATCTTCACAGGTCAGCTCAGGAATTGTGAAATAGATGAGTGCACAGTGAGGTGGACTGAGAACTGACTTAATGGCAGAGCTTTATAAGGTTATTATCTGTGTCACAGGAGGCCTGTAGCTAGCAGTGTTCCCACTCCTGGTCAATTTAGTCATTAATGACCTGGATGAAGGGACAGTGTGGCCTCAGCAAGTTTGCTGATGGTACAAACCTGGAGGAAGTGGCTGACACACGAGGCAGCTGCACTGCCATTCAGCCAGAGCTGGGCAGGCTGGAGAGCTGGGTGGGGAGGGACCCCATGAAGTTCAACAAAGGC
>JAVJGJ010000037.1:66641668-66660835 GCA_035590215.1 Microhierax caerulescens | reverse complement strand
GTGCTGGTGGGCAGCACGTTGCCCATGAGCCAGCAGGGTGACCTGGTGGCCAAGGAGGCCAGTGGGATCCTGGGGGGGGGCATGAGGAGGAGGGTGGCCAGCGGGTGGAGGGGGGTGATCCTGGCCCTCTGCTCTGCCCTGGGGAGGCCCCACCTGCTGGGCTGCCCAGTTCAAGAGAGACAGGGAACCACTGGAGAGGGTCCAGCAGAGGGCTGCAAAGATGATGAGGGGACTGAAGTATCTCTCTAATGAGGAAAGGCTGAGAGAGCTGGGCCTGTGTAGCCTGGAGAAGACTGAGAGTGGATCTTATCAATGTCTGCAAATACCTTAAGGGAGGGTGTCAAAAGGATGGGGCTGGGCTCTTGTCAGTGGTGCCCAGTGACAGGACAAGGCACAACGGGCACAATCTGCAACACAAGAAGTTCCATCTGAATATGGGGAAGAACTTCTTTACCTTGAGGGTGACAGAGCACTGGAACAGGCTGCCCAGAGAGGGTGTGGAGTCTCCTCTGGAGATACTTAAAACCCACCTGGACATGGTCCTATGCAATATGCTCTAGATGAACCTACTTTAGCAGATGGCTGGACTAGATTGTCTGCAGAGGTCCCTTCCAACCCTGACCTTTCTGTGATAGTTATTCAAAACTCTGGGTAGACCTTCAGTTTTAGAAAAAAGTGCTGACATGTTAGACATTGGAAAAACTGAGTACCAATTTTTTTTCCTTAATGAATGATTTTTTCTTGTTGCCTTGACATTTTGCTTCTTGTGGGCATGTGCTATTTTTCCTTGTGGATTAGCAGGAAAATGTAAGCTAAAGGAGATGCTGATGACTTCAGCTTCTAAGCCTCTTGCTTTAGGATCTTTTCCCAGTAGCCTCCTCTTCTGATGATGTAAAAATATCCTGAAAATTCCTAAGTAAAGTTGACTATCATAAAGGGCACACTGGACGGTAGGTCCTTCAGGCTTGAGTTTTATTGTTATCAGACATACTGTGTACAGTTGCTGTGCAGATTCTGTAAGGGAGTTTCCTAGATTTGTTTTCCTTTAGTAGCAGTTTCCTTTAGAATTGAAGCACAAAGTACATATTTTTATCAGACTCTCTATTACCAAAGCATAAACTGGAGGAGAAAATTACAGATTAATAACTGTGCAGACTGTTATAAAAATGTATGTTTTGAAGCAAAAGGAATAATGTATGTGATTATAATGTGACCTGTAGAACTATGAACACTTCAAAGATCTATACATATTTTGTAACTTTCCAATTTAATTTTTAAAAACATAGATTAAAAATGTAATATATATAATGTGCATATAATTTCAGACATTGCAGTGATAGCAATTTAAATGTCAGCAAAACCTCCTAGCATATTATTGTAAAATTGACAAGTAATTATTCTTTAAAATGTATATTAATCATCAGGAATTATAAGTAAAATGTGGACTGCTTGAAGCCTGCATTGTTGTTGATTATACACTCTAGTTTGTATCTAGTTTTAATGGCTCTCATTGTGTTCTGATTCTTGAAAGTAATTGATTGTGATAATGTCGTGGTTTAAACCCAGCTGGTAATTAAGTACCACACACCCACTCGCTTGCTTCCCTCTCACCCAGAGTGTGGGGAGCAGAATCGGAAAGCACTGTAAAACTCGAGGGTTGAGATAAGGACCATTTAATAACTGAAATAAAATAAAAATGAAAGAGCAGTAATAATAACAATAATAATAGTAACAGTAATAATAACAGTAACAATTATAATGAAAAGGAGGGAGAAAGGAGAGGAATGAATTCCAAAAGGAAGGGAGAAAAGGAAACAAGTCATGCACAATGCAACTGTTCGCCACCTGTTGAGCAATGCTCAGTCAGCCCCTAAGCAACAATCGGAAGGCCTCTGCCAATGGCGGCATCCCCTGCCCCACTCCCACCCCACTTTATATACTCAGCATGACACCATATGGTATGGAATATCCCTTTGGCTAGTTTGGGTCAGCTGTCCTGGCTGTGTCCCCTCCCTGTTTCTTGTGCACCTCCAGCCTTCTCACTGGCAGGGCCGGAGAAACTGAGAAGTCTTTGAGTTAGTATAAACATCACCCAGAAACAGCTACTAAGAGGAAAATTAGCTCTATCCCAGCTGAAACCAGGACAGCATCCACCCTTATTCCATATCATTTATGTCATGATACATTTTCCAATACATCATCACCTCTCCTGTCCTTTAACATAAATACACAGATATAATTCCCTTAGTCTATGGACCATTCCTCTAAAGTCTGTTGAGTTAATTTAATCCATGACATTGGGCTTCACCTGTTACAACAGTCTTTCTAGGCAGGGAAGATGGTACGAGGTGTTGGATTGTTGCATGCTAAAGCCAGTTCTGATTCTATTACAGCTACACTGATCTGGTTCACCAAAGTCATTCTTCATTGGTGTGGCAGTTGAAAAGGGGTCAAGTTTAGATCTGCAAATCCAAAGTGGTAGAGATTGGCACCACAAGATGCCCAGTATCACAGCACTATCCAGACTATCAAGCTGCAACAAGGTCTTTTACCATCTCATACCAGCATACTCTTCGTGCCAGTCCCTCTGCTGCCTTCTCCTCACCTCATCCAGGGCATGTGTCCTCTCGCTTCTTCCTCTCTCTCCTCTTCTTCCTCGGCTACTTCCTCTTCATTAGCTCTCAACCACTTAACAGAACCAGCCACAGCTGCACCTTATCTACATCGGCCAACCCCCACACCCCAAAGCCAACCCACAGTTGTATATTACCAATGATAATTAACCCAGCTTCGTTCCACTACAGCCCGCTACAGGTACTAATAGGCATATAGAAGCACCAATGCACAGTATTATGTAACAATTAACATCACACAACTCAATTCATTGGCTATTTTCACCCAAAATCAAATCCCCTCAAGGCACACATCAAACTTTTCCATCCTTCTGCATTACCCACCAAGTGCTCCCAGATCCTTGAGCAAAAGCAATTCCACAAATGGGTTTGACTTAACCTGAAGCAGGAATGACCCAGACTGTTTTCCTAAACATATTTCTAAGGTGAACAGGAACTTTGTCCTCTTCTACAGTATGTTAAAATCTTTGACTGGGCAGGGCCACCTCGTTTGGCAGACCCTCTGGTGTTGACTAACCAGGTAGCTGTTGCTAAATGTGTATCCCAATGTTTTAAAGTTCCACCACCCATTGCTTTCAGTGGAGTATTTAACAGTCTGTTACATTGTAGTTTTCCCAGAGGCTGGTACAGGATAAGGAATCTGATCTATCCACTCAATGTCATGAGTAATGTCATGATAACTACAGTTAGCTATGGAGGTCCCCCTAATTACTAAAATCATCATAAGATGCTAGTAAATAGAGAATAAATGAGGAACAAATGCATTACAGTTGTTTCTACATTTGTATCCTTCAGCTCAAATGGTAAAAGTTAGCACAATTAATGCAGATAATCTATCTGATAATCTATACTTTCTACTAACAGTCTAGGTGACAGGAAAACCTGATTTGCAGTGTTACGAAGATGTGTGACATTCATTTGAAAAATTAGACTGTTTGAATATGTTTTAATAGCTTGTGGGAATAAAAAAGGGGTAGCACTGTGTATATAATAAAAAATACAGATTTTCTTCCTGAATTTCTAAAACTTCTGTGACAAGCAATGTCATATGAAAGTTGTGGCCTTTATCTCTGTTTTGTATATGTGACAATTCAATGAAATCTGTTGACATATGGAAATCAACAAAACATTACATGGCAATTCATTACATTGCCAGTTTGCTTACCATCAGTCTTTTATTTATCTTCAATTTTCCTGACTTGTTTTTGAAATGATGTTGCATCTAAATTTTAAGTAAAGGTGGTTAGAGGTAGCCTACATGGCTTCACTAAGGGCAAATTGTGCCTCACTAATCTAGCGACCTTCTACAATGGAATGACTGCATCACTGGACAAAGGAAGAGCTACTGATACCATCTACTTGGACCTTTGTAAGGCCTTCAGTACCATCCTCCCTAACATTCTTGTTGCTAAATTGGAGAGAGATTGTTTTGATGGAGGGACCATCCTGCACCTGGGAAGGAACAACACCATGCACCTGTATATGCTGGGGGCTGCCCAGCTGGTAAGCAGCTTTTCAGAGAAGGACCTGGGAGTCCTGGTGGACACCAAGTTGAACATGAGTCAATGAGTCCTTGTCACAAAGGCTGGATGCATCTCGGCCTGCATTCGAAGGAGTGTTGCCAACAGGTTGGGGGAAGTGATCCTTGTTTCAGAAATTAGTCCCGTGGTCTGATTCCATTCTTGATGGAGTGTCATGTTGCCACAAAACTTGTCAAGGCCCAGGACAGTCTTTCAGGCTAAGGCTCCACATGGGGCCATGTTCCCCAGCTGCAGCGTAGAGCATGTTCTCATTTTTTGCCTTGTCTGGACTGACTCAAGGGCTATTGCACAAGCTATCTGTGATTGTTTCAAAGGCTTGTCACTGCTCAGGGCCGCTTGTTGAAGCATCTTTCAGGTCACTTGATATAGAGGGCTCACAATGTGACTGTAAGCCACAATGTTCATTCTCAAGACACCCAAAACACATGAGAAAGTTTATGTTTCTTTTTTGTTAGCTGGGAGAGGCATGGCTGGTTCTTTATTAATCACATCCATTGAAATATGATGATGCCCATCTTTGCCATTTTATCCTAAAAATTGGATCTCCCTTTCAAGTTCATTGACATTGTTTTGTTTTATGGCAAAAAAAGATTTCAGATGGATGTGGATTATTATTTTCCCTTTTTCAAACAGTTCTCTGCCATGTTGACCCACATAATGATGTCAGTACAACATGGTCCTGGGCTACCAGCTCTAGGTGACCCTGCTGGCACAGTGGTTCAACCAGGTGACCTCCAGAGATCCCTTCCCACCTCAACCCTTCTGTGGAACTGCTGTTCTGTGATTCTGTGGTTATTAAAGCAATGCTATGTAGTCTAATCTGTAGTGTTCTGACACAGTATTGACTTTTTTGCCCGCAGGGTGTCCATGGCACAGCTCATGTATTTAAAGCTGGTCGCCTCTCGCAGTGTCCTTGGAGTGACAGGAGAAGGTACCGTTCCTGCCAGTGGTGTGACTGCATTTTAGGTGCTACAAGAATGTGTATGTGAGTAATCCATGCACCTCAGTGCCAAACTAGTTGTGCTTAATGTGTTGACTCTGAACCATTCCAAGGCAAGTTTCATTTGTGTGTTGTTTATCAGTAGCCAAATTTTCTAGATTGATCATGTGTTTTCTTCATTTTTGTAGATAGAAATTTTATCCACTTTTACTGTAAACATGAATTTTTATAAATGATTTAGTGATTCAAAGCTTATTTTTCCTGGTACCAAGGCACCTGAAGATGCCATAAAAGGTCATTAAAATTTTCTGAAGTGTCTGCATGTTTGTACATAATTAACTTATTGTTATGGGCTTCTTCCTCATTTAAATATAATGCCAGCTTGTGAATTAATTCCTTCACTCCAATAGAAGACCAGCCAAAGACTATCAGAATGGTGATGCCTGTAGCTCATGGGGCATTAGCATGGGGCTGACCCTTACAAGATGGACTTTAAATCCCAGAACACGTGGAAGCAGTAGCAACCCTTAGAAGCCCCCAAAGGATCCCTGAGTATATACCTTACTGAGTCTGCTTTTCTTTCTAAATAGGACTTTTCCCCTAAATTATACACAAACCGATGCTTGGGAGTATTACTTGGTAACTTTATTACGATTCTTGACATGACATGCCAATGATGATGAGAAATGGTGGCTCCTCCTCATTAAAATGTTTAGATCCTTTAATGAAGATAATTTTTTAAATCGTTCCTGTAAAATGCTTCCCCATACTATAAACCCCATAAGAAATAAGCAATTGTAATCCAAAGAAACAACTTTCTAGATTCACATCCCAAGTGTTTTAAAGGCTTGCTTAGTGCTATGACCCATAGCCTGACAGACAAACTATAAACTTTACTGAGTTAAAAGTCTACTGTGAAAGGAAATAACTTGAATTGCTACTTTGCTTTTGTTTTAATTTACTTTATGAATATTCTCAGATATGATCCACCATTGTCCAAGCATTATTTTACATCACCAGCTCTCTCACCAGCCCTGCAGTAGTCATGTTCTCCAGACCAAGACGATAAATTTCCTATGTTGATTCTTTAAGGAGAGAACCACATTAGATGCAGAATAAGAGTTTCAGGCTGAGGCTGTTATAAATCTTGACTCTTTACACTACATGGAGCTCTAAGGAAGTGGTATCTAGTATTATATTTCATAGACCTTTCATGCATTTCAGGCTGTATTTGCTTTATGCTAGAAATAAATTTATGATGTGACCTGAGGAATTATATGGGTGTCACACTGATAGAAAGGCAACAGGTAACTTTTAGAGATGAAAAGGAGAGAAAAAAGCATGACATGCCTCTAATATCAAGGATTAGAAGACAAGGAAGAGGAAAATATGAGGGGAGAGGGAGAAAGGAAAGGATTTTTTTTTCTAAAGCAAACTATAAATAAAGGAGAGTTGACCTAAACACTAATCAGTGTGGGGTCCTCTCCAGATGTTCTGAGAAGATTCAGGGCTTCCTTTTCCTGAAAGTTTTGCAGGTTAGAAGGATTTGAGTCTTAGGTAAGTATTTGAAAGGCACTCTCTGTCTGATATCCAGGTAGTTTTAAAGACAGATGGAGATTCTACATCTACTGTTCATTTCCAATGCTATGTAAGTTGTTTAGCTGGAGAAAGAAAAAATGTGTTTTCACATTGTCTGCATATGGATGTGCTGGTCATACAGGGAAAATGATGAAACTGACTGCAGCTTATGTAAAAAATAATGGTGTGAAATGCATAAAGTACATTAACTGATATGACTGGAAGAACTCTATTTGATCACATTGATTTTTATTAAGATAACATTTGCAAAAATAGCATAGTAAAAAATCCAAAGAGCCTAAATGATTTTTATGTTGGTGGTGTTCCTTTTCAGTTCAATTAAAATTATACAGTGAAAAGAGGTTGAGGAGGTTCAGAAGTGAGGGGGAGAAGAGTAGAAAGAAAAGTCTTTTGCACATGTGGGTGTCCTGTTACCTATGTCAGAAAGTTGTTACACTAAGCAAGCATCAGGAACTCAGAGTATTGGGATATTGTATATTCCCTTTACACAAGTTGTCAGTCCTGCCACTACCTTCAGGATTTAAGATAGGAAATGTCTGTAAGAATTATTTGTATGAAATATTTGTATGAATGCTGAAGTATTCTGCCACTGCATGACTTACAGTGTCCATACTGTGACACAGAGTGGGTACTGTGTATAGGGTTTGCCCTGATACAGCCAGGCTTCTGTATAAGAAAAGGGACTTACATGTATTCATGGCATGATTCAGGATCAGGTAATGTTCCATTGTGACAGGTCACTGAGTTTACTTTTAAAGCAGCATTAAAATGTTGCTCTCCGAGAAGCAGGACTTCATAGTAAAACATAACAAATTTATAAATCAAATGCTACAGGTTTTCATCAGGAGATATAAATGTTTCCTCTGAGGTATAAACTTTGCACACACTGGGGTTAAACGTCTCCAGTTTGAGATGTCTAGCATAAGACAGGCTGGATTTATTGTTTTTATTGTTATTTAATGTCTTTATTTAATGTTTTGTTGTCCTGCTGAAGTTCTACAAAAGTCAGCATTGATGCCTTACACTAATAAATACTGAATCTTAAGAGCCTCATTTTATCTGGAGAAATCAGAGTTGATAATATTAGCTATAAATGCTGTTAGATGCATCCTCAATCGTACATTTTTCCTATATGTAGTAGATTTAACTGTTATTTTATTGTGTTAATGTCAGTCACTGTTTAACTTTGACTCACAGAATTATAGACTATCTCAAGTTGGAAGGAAACCATAAGGATCATTGAGTTCAACTCCCTGCTCCTTGCAGCACTACCTAAAACTAAACCACATGACTAAGAGCATCATCCAGATGCTCCTTTAGCTCTAACAAGCTTGGTGCCATAACCACTTCCCTGTGGACCCTGTTCCAGTGACTGACCACCCTCTCAGTGAGGAATCTTTTCCTGGTGTCCAGTCAGAACTTCCTCTGATGCAGCTTCATTCCATTTCCTCTTGTCCTGTTGCTGGTCACCAGAGAGAGGAGATCAGCGCCTCCCCCTCCACTGCCCCCCTTGAGGAAGTCTAGGCTGATATCTGAGGTCAACCCACAGCCTTTTACTCTACAAGTTGAACAAAGTGACCTCAGCTACTCCTCATAAATCTTGTGCTTGAGACCTGTCACCTTTTGGTTGCCCTCCTCTGGGCACACTCTCATAGTCTGATGTCATTCTCATACTGAGGCACCTAAAACTGCACACCGTACTCAATGTGGGGCTGCACCAGTGCAGCATGGAGTGGGATAATCACCTCCCTCAACAGGCTAGCCATGCTGTGCTTGATGCACCCCAGGACATGGCTGGCCCTTTTTTGCTGCCAGGATCCACTGTTGACTCAACTTAGCATAATTTTGAAGAATTTTGTAGGTTTAGGTCCCTCTTGACCTATTTTACTCGTTTATTCATCTCTAAGGTAACTTTGCTTTGCTTTACTTCATCTTATTGAAGTATTTATTTAAATTGATAGATCAGATTTTTCTCTGCTGGATTAACTTTCAAGTAACTGGTTTTTTTTATTTTCCTTTTTATCTGCAAGTTGTGCTGGGCACCACTTTGAATGTGGAGCTGATGGATTAAAGTCCACTCTCCTAAAACCCCGTGCTGTAGTACTTCATTTTGCCCTGCCCCCTCCTTAGGATCCTGAGCTCTACCACCTCACCAGGCACTGCACCAAAATTCTCCTTGATTTTCACACCCACAACCAGCTCTTCCCTTTTTGTATCAGGCCCTGCAGAGCACCTTTGCTCCTCCATCACGTGTGTTGGCTCCTCAATCACCTATGCCAGAAAGTCCATCAGTGGACTTCAGAAATCTCCTAGGTTTCCTGTGCCCCACAGTTGTCCTTCCAGCTGATGTCAGGGCACTTAAAGCCCTAGATCACTGCTTATTTATGGAGTATTGCGTGAAAAATGATACTAGATACAAGTGATTTTAATTACCAGGATAATTACAGTTCTTTCACACAAAATGAACTGTATGTGCAAATAATTCAAGATTCAATGTGAGTTTATGGAAAATTGATTCCACTAAACTACCTGTATGTAATTTTACTGAAATGTTAGGTATTAGAGATTTGTTTTAGGTATTAGAGATTTGTTTATATTTTATTAATGCAACAATAATGAAATTTCTCTAACACATTGTAGTTATTTTATATATATATTTTATATATATATATATATATATAAAGAAATATACAACATTTTTATTCTTAATCTGGAATGGTATGTAAGAAAAATGGCACATATTAAGTGGATTGATTGTGGATTAGATAATATATCCCTAAACAGAATGAGGAAAGAGCCATTAACTAGCTGTGTCAATGCAAAAGTTTTTGGTCTTTCATTGTTTTTCTTCCAAATCACTGACAAAATCTTCACTGATAAATGTGAATGTGTTTCAACATTCAAGAAAATGGTTATTAATGAAGAGAATACAGCACAATTTGTACAAATTGTACAATTTTATTTATTTTTTATCCAATTACAAGAATCTTACTTTTTATCATGACAAGGTGTGTGATCATACATCAGTAATAAAGAAGTTAGTTATTCTGCAGTTCCTGCTTACAAGATTAATTAGAGAAGTGTTTGTGAAAAGCTGTAAGAACAATCATAGTACACAGAGCCTTAACATTATTATATAAAGAGTGGTATGCATAGAAAAATTAATCTGAAGTATAATGCCTGGGCATGACTGATGTGCAGGTAGAAATGCAAGGGAAGTAAGCCCTGCTGGCTGAACAAAAGAGAGAGAAAGGTTCTTTCCATCTTTCAGCTGAGTATGTGGCCCCTATATTGCTACTGAAAGTTGAACACCCTGCCATCTTTCCAGTTTGTAACTGAAGGATTGGAGATACACCTACTGCAATAATTGGATCAAGAACATGCAAGTAATTAGAGCTGCTTGATAGATGTGTGACAGGTTTAGTCACTACACAATAGTGTCTGGCATCCACCTGTATGAGTAGTTGTAGCTGCAGCCTGTCAGCAGAAGCTACTGGAAGGTTAGAGCTTACTGTTTCCATTAAACCTATGATAGCTCCGTATCTTTGAATTAATTTAGCTGTAATGAACCAATGATGAACCTAGAGCTCACTCATGCTTTCTGTCTGGGTGAACTGGGATCCCAGAAATGTAGGAGAAAGAGATGTGGGGCAGCTGGAACCAGAGTGGACCCTTGGCAAAGATCCCTTGGAAGAATAACTCCCTGAAAGGCACAAGGTAATAGGAAACAATCAGGTATCGTTAGCCTGAATGAGATAGTACACAATGCAATAAAGAGGGAATATTGGCTAGGTATATATTGAGAAGGCTTTGGTTTGGAAAGAGTGGACCTAGGAAGTGAAATGTGTAGTGGGTCTCATGTCCAAACTATTTCTTGGTTATCTTTACTGAATGGTTTTATGTGGAAAAAAATTTATGTGGAAAAATTCAGTATGGGTTTCTGATTGCAATCTCCAGCCTTTTCATTCTTGTTTCCCTATGGTGCCAATCAAAGCAGTTTCAGCACTAAAATCTTAATCTGCTTCCACTTCTCATTGGAAAATTTAGATTAAATAAATCATTTAAGCATTTTAGTAGTTGTTATTGCACTATCATAGTCTACTTATGCATTTCAACTTGTCCAAGAATGATGGGCTGTTATGGGTGTTTTAATGAAAGATTATATTAAAAATGCATGAGTAATGTAAACCATATTGCAAACGAGTTCAAAATTAAAGGCACTTTGTGTCTTTTATTGCATTCCTACAGTTTTGCTTGTTTGCAAACTAATGGCTGATAGTATGTGTTAGGAATGCAGAAATCAAGCTGATGAATCAAGCATGCTCAAACACTAGAGATTTACTATTTCCTTTTTCACTGAACTACAACGTTGAATTTCATATATATACATATTTGTGTAAATATTCCTAAAGTATATGCATATAGATTTAACACGTTGCATATAAATAGATGTATACTCATATTTACATTTTATCTAGATAAATGTAATGCAAGTGGATCAGCCTACCTAGGGAGGAGATAACTTGAACTGTAGACTGCACAAGGACTTTGCTGTACATTTCAAGTAAACATTTTAGGTCACCTTTTTTGGTATAGCTGGGAAGATTTGCAAAGGATGGGTACCATGATCTGCTTTTAAAATCAGCTTAACTAAGTCTTCCTGTTACATCTGGGACTCTGGATTGATGTGCAAATGTTGATGAGACTTTTATGCTCCAAAATCTTCTAGATGCCAAAAGAGGACCAAGTAAGTGAAATATCTAACTATTTAAAATAGCCCTTTATTAAAAATCTGGCTTTATATTTAGATAATTAAGATAAGGGTGCTGCACCTTATCTTTCCAGGTTTATGTCAATATTCCACAGTTAGAGAAGGCAAATCAGGGAAGACATAAACAGTCTCTTATTTAGAACTGAAGAACTGTATGTAATTAGACAAAATTTTCTATAGAAAATTCAGTTATATGAATGAAATTCAGAGGTAGATTGTGGGTATTAAGTGGATAGAAAACTAATAAAGCAATTTCTCCTTTAGCAGAATGAAAGAAATTGTTAGTGATTCACTCATTCTATGTCTGTGTCCAGGATGGCATTTTTTGGTTATTTACATTCTCAACAAATGTAACTAAGAACATTTTCAGGGGAAAAAAAAACCCAAAAAAACAAAACCAGTGTTAAACATTGCTCTTTTCAAAGAGCAATTGCATGCATATATGACAAGTAAAACAATACTTCCTCTGTATGGATTTATCTTCATGCTTATATATGAGTAGACTTTGGAGTAAAGTGGATAATGTGATGGGTGGAGGGCCAAATTTTGTCTCTTTCATCTTTGCATTCCTACTGAAGGTATCCTGGGATATGTATAGCCTGGAAATGTGAAGGAGGAGAGAAGTCAGAGAAGTGCAGGTCCAGAAGTTTATTTAAAGGAAAAAAAAATAAATCTCCCTTTCTGAGGGTCCAGATTTATTTCAAGAACTCTGGACACAAGAAAAGCTTGATTAAAATCCTTGTGTATATTAATTCTGAGGACTTTTACAGCCAGTTATCTCTAGCTTATAAAGCAATGTCTTATCCAGTACAGTAGATGTGGTAGGTTAACTATGGCCAGCTGTCAGACACCGAGCCAGCCTCTCTCTCACTCCCTCTCCTCAGCAAAAGAGTGGGAGAAAATAACATGAAAAATTGCTCGCACTGTTCCCCTGCTACAGAGTAAGGTGGTGTCCCCCCTCATGGGTTGCAGTCCTTCACAAACTGCTCTAGCCAGTCTTCCCCGTGGACTCCAGGGGAATTTCTGCTCTCGTACCTGGAAGACATCCTTTCCCTCCTTATTCTCTGACCTGGGTGTCTGCAGGGTTGTTTCTCTCACATTTTCTCTCACTCCTCCTGCACAGCATTTTTTACTTTTTCTTCAACACATTTCCCCACAGGCCCACACCAGTTTAACTGATGGTCTTAGCTTTGGCCAGCAGTCAGTCCATCTGAGCCAGCTGGAATGGATTAGAACCAGCTGTGTCCAGCATAGGACAGCCCCTGATCTCTTCACTGCAGCCCCTGCTGCTAACAAAAATTTGCCACTTACACCCAAAACAATGTGGCCAATGTAGCCTAGGTATTGGTTCTTTGCATATCCGTATCAGCAACATGGTTGAAAAAACATTTGCTTGCTTTCTCCGTGATTTTTTAAATTGAATTGCCTTTTTAGGTTTTCTTTTTAAAACTAAAAGCATCAAAATACACCAATATTGAAACACAGCATAAAATAAATTAATAAAAAATTCGGTATTTTAATAAATCTATCAATTTTAGTATAGTTTTGTTTGCCTTGAAAATTGCTGATGTACTAACTAGAAGCTCATTAATATATGTCTTTAGACAAAGTGAAAGTTGCTCTGCTAATGTACCTTAGCGGCACTGCTTGTGACCACGTATGGTGATGGGAGCAATGCAGTCTCCACCTCCTGTTGCCTGCAAAATGCCACTGGCTGAAGTCACCAGAAAGAATGAGACCTGCACAAGAAGGAAAGCAGTAGCACACAGTTTAGATGTCTCTTTCCGTTGATGGTGAATGGCCCCTAGGTATCTCCACAGCATATCTGGAGCACCTCTGGACTTTTGAAATTCTGCTTTTAGAAAAGTTAAAGATACAAAAGAAAAAAAAAATCTTCATCTAACCCATGGGGCATTTTGCCTGCTCTTAATAGGTACTTAATGGAGTGGAACCTCTGGAATAATCACCTATTGATCAATAGCCTCATGCTTCCTCAAGCATTCCCTCCTGGAAGCATAGCACCTGAGTTTGGGCAGCTGCTGCTTTATTGTTTGAAGTTAGGCTGATGAATTCCTGGAGTGCATGTGCCATAGGATGTTGGGGAGAGCAAGACATGAGGACATCCACCTCCTGCCTAATGTTGGAGGCAGTCAAAGAACAGGAATGGAAGTGGGCTTCCAGAGCTAGTTATCTGAAATACACATCCCTTTCCCTGCAGTGGTATCTGGCTGAGGTAGAAGCTGTGTCAACAGAGACTAGATCTGCCACACTTTCAGCCCTACACTAGATTGGCTAGATTCAGACTGCCCTCGTTTTGTGCAGTATGACCTGCAAATTATTGACTTCTGGCTTCCCAGTGGCTCAGCTTCAGAAGAGGCAGAGCCTGTCCATTGAGATGAGGTTAATGATATTCTGTTTTTTTCTGAGATGTTACCTCTTTCTCAGGCGGAACATAGGCTTTTTTTTCTGATGATGAGCCCTGTCACCAGTAGATTATCACAAAAAAAGGTTGTCACTAAAACCTAAGAGTTCTTGCTATGTGTAACTTATCTCCTCCAGGGTTCCTAAATCTTACAGCAAAGTAGGCCTGACAAAGCAGCATAAGGCTTGAGGAAGAAGGGGCCTTTCTATTCCAAGCAAGAACATCTATGTGTGGACAGTGAATTTAAGCCTATAGGACACTAAGGCTCAGTAGAGAAAGGATAAAATAATATAGACATCTATTTACAGTGTTGGAGACAGAGGGGAATAGATTGCTCAATGTAGACACGTTTCAGATGCTTCCATTCCCAGCTTCATTTATGAAGACTATTTCAACAAACTACTTGTATCTTTATGAGATAAATGAGTTTTATAGTAAATGGAAATGGTGTATTTCTCATATATTTTGGCATTAATGAAGTATTTAATGCAGTACCAGGTTGAAAAATTCAGGTTAAAATGAGGAAGACAGTCTTTTTTTATATCTTGATGAAGTGACACCATTCTTATAAAATAAGGTAAGGGAATGACACTCATCCTCTGACCAACCTTGTTCCAACTTAAGAAACAGCACTACCCTGACTTAAACTTTAGAGAGAAGCCAGAAAAAAATCAAGTTTATAGCCAACATAAGACAACAGCAGCTAACAGTTCAGTGCCTAAGTCATCAGTAAATATTTGTGCTAAACAGTGAGACTCTTTCAAAGATCATTGATCAAATATCTCAGAAGATAATTGAAGGAAAACCTGAACTTAACTATCCTAATTTGTGCTTGTGAAGTTTTTCCTAATGGACTCCAGCAAATACTGTGGAAAGTAACAGGAACCACATAGCGATGACAAGTGTATGTTCTACTGTGTTACAGGGTTAAAAATGCAAGTAAGAACTGACAGACTTTCTCCCAGCTGAGAACATCCTCAGTCTCCAAATAAAACAGAACTGCAGCAGGGTTCTGCTTCCAGATAAAGGCATAAAGAAGGCTCAGGGCTGTCACTGTCAGTGGCTAAACATGCAACGCGGTGCTTTTGTTTGCTGCAGAAAAAGGTTCATGTTACACTTCTCTCCTCTTTTGCTGACTTTTATACAGTAGATAAAAATCCCCAAACAGGAAGGATTCCATAGATGAAAGCTGGGTAAAAGAAAGGAACCTGACATCTTCCAACATGCTGAATTAAGAAAATCCATGCTTTCTTTCAGAGTTGTCACTTACACAGGCCTCACAGTTGCAGAGCACGTATCTTGCCTGAGCAAAATCTCTAGACTGAAAACGGGACAATTAGCATCACAGCAAACAAGAGAGAGACAACCCACGTCTATGGCATCACCCATGAAAAAGAAAATTCCCTGATACACTTCAGGGGAGAACAAGGCTTTTGCAAGACAAACAGTGGAGATGGTAGAAAACCCTAGGCAACCATGCCACAGCCTGTCAGACTGGCTGCTTCAAATAAAAACTTTCCAAAAAAAAAAAAAAATGCTGAAGGCGGGGAAGGGGGGCAGATAATCACCAAGATTCTGGAGAAAAAACTGGGGTTGTCTTGCAGATATTCAGAATCAAACTAAGAATTGATACAGTAAGAATGACCTACAGCGCCTGTTGTAGCCTGAAGACAGTGCAAACTAGCCACGACAGAAAGTCTAGTCAGACCACTACTCAAGACAGAGGATTCAGCAGCAACAACGTTGCTGAAGCATACGCCAAACAAGGGAAAAAAAGGATAGAAAGGCAAGTTAAGGCCATTAACACGCACCAACTCTAATTCTCCACAATCTACCAACTGAAATCTAACATTGGAAGAGAATATGGGCAAACACCTGGCAGCAAGGAATACATTAGAGGAATCACACCCCTTCGGCAATTAACAGAAAACCTCACAAAAGATATTTAGTGCAAGAGCACTCTACAGTTTTGCTATACAGGAAGAAAAGTTCCTGTAACTGAAGTCTGAAATTCTAATTGACAAAAAAATACGGAATTAAGACCGAAGATGTGCTTGTAAGCTTGAGAGTCTTCATCAAAACAAGGTAGATGTTGTAAATGCTACATAATACTCTTGAGGACAACCACACTACTTAAGTGCACAACTGTGATGGGCACTAAGTTAAGTATTATTTAGAAAAAAGCTGTATTCAAGTATGTATGTAGTACGTACATAGCTCTTGGAAAACATTAACTCAATGCTCATCACTGGCGTTACAAGGAAGGGACACAGAACAAAGATCAAAACATTGCGTCATCACACATCCTTCAGTCCATCTGCATTTTGGAATTTTACACATACTTCTGTTCTTGAATAACTGGAGCCATGAACAACACTGACTCTCTTTGCTGAGCTGTAGCTATATAGGGGAAGTCTCACATTTTTCAAGATGAAAAAGAATTATGAGAATGACCCACAAATTCACACATAGTAAAGAAAAGGTGAATGGGAATTTTTTGAGAAATGGCAGAAAAAAAGAACTAAGAGTACAATGAAATGTTTGTCGTTGGGCTTGGTGAGGTCTTCTTGTGTGCTGTTGTTACTCTTAGACATTACAAAAATACATAATTCTTACCACAGATCACTGCAGAGACCAGAGTAAATGGCTTCAAGAGGGACTGCAGTGTCAATTGAAGGCTAGACCTCCTAACAGCTACGTGATTCAGATACAAACTAGCTCAAGAAGGCAACAAATGTACAGCCAGAAAGCAAGAGACTAGAGCAAGGAAGTACCATTCTACGTTTTCCTGCTGCTTAATGCTGACTCTGAGCGGTCACAGCAGACTGTTGAGAGAAACAAAATACAGTACTAAACGGACCTTCGATCTGACCCAAAGCAGTGGGTATTAGGCTTTAAAGCAGATTCTATTAGAAGGGAACTTAAATTGTTGACATCTTTTTATAGAGCACCAAAACAACTACCAGATTCACAGAAGTTTCAGATCAATTTCAGGCAGTGGCTGATCAAAAGAAAGCACATCACCAGCTCTGCAAACATGTTCTACTGAGAGCACCACCATCAACAGGGTACACTGCTTGATCCAGTACAGCAATAATTTCCTACTCTAAGGGAAAAGAGCAGGTTTCACCCACCTAAAACCTATCCTCCCAGCCTTCCTCAAAGAGATTACATGCCAGTACGATACTGCAGCCCATCCTCTCATGAGCAGTTGCTGGAGCAGCACAGGAGGTCTGACAGCCAAAGGTTTGTGAAGGACCCACATGTAAGCAGCATCAGGCTGAGGTACACTTGCTTCCAGACTATGCAAATACACCACAGCCAACACTTTTTTGCAACTCACCTGTGTGTAGAAGCCACTAGCTGCCTCTAAGAACAGAGAAAGGTTTGCCTGAACTTCACTTCGATTTGGATTTGCTCTGTTTTTCGCCTGACCCTGGAGCGTTGTGATCTGATTTTTAAAGGCATGATTCCAACTGAAAACAAAAGAAACATTTCCTTTTTTCACTTTGAAAGTGCAGATGGCATAAGCAACAGGAAAGCACTGTTTAATTACACAGCATCAGGCATGGAAATGAAGAATATTTAAATTCAGGCAATATTCAGATTTGAAGTAAAGTTTAATGTGGAAGAACTACCTTTCCTCACCTCTCATAACTAGGGAAACAGATCCTGATCCTATACAGCTAACACTGTAACAGCATTAATATTTGCTTATAATTGTTCTGGTTTACACAGCATAGTGCTTCCTCCCTAAAACAGGATGTGGGGTGTAGAAATCAGGGTTAAAAATCACTCAGTAACTGGAGGCAGGGACGGGACAACCCAGCCAGCCTATTCATCTTGCTTGGCTCAGTGCTGTAAGAACCACATGCTTCTCTAACCTAAACCTGTTAGAACCCATGTCTGCATCTTAAATCAGGGAATGGACTCAGGTCCTGCAGAAAACCCAGGAGGATCCTCCCCTGATTTGTAAAGTTCTCTCCTGATATTCCTCCCCTTCCTGACACTCCTCCTCTGCCCAGCCCTACCACAGAGGGCTTAAAATGAGGGTCTTTTGCAGATACTCAACTCCTGTTAGACCTTGCCCAAAGCTCCAGGTGATTACATCAGGAAAAGACTCCTCTGTTCTGGAAACTCCAACTTTAGCCCTTTCTTGCCATCACAGAAGGCTCCTATTTCTTAGCTCTTTCTTCCATCGGGCTCACCAAAACCCACTCCTGCATAACATGGCTGCTACTAAACTGCTAAAGGTATAAAATACTAACTTATTGAATGCTCTTCATCGACTCTGCAGTACATTCTCGTGCTTCACTCACAGACAATTCTTCATTTTAAAGCAAGTCAGAAAACCATTTCACAGAATACAATCACTTTTCTGCAAGTCTCAGGGTTTCCTCCTCATCAGTCCAGATTAAATATATACATACAAATTTATTGAGGTACTTACAGGTCCTGCTCCACTTTTTTATCTAAAGCATATTCCAAATCGGTCACTAACATTTTCTGATATAAGTCCTGTAGAGCCTGTCTGGACGTCCAGACTTCTGCTGGACCCAGCTTCGAATCTGAGCAATAAAGAAAAAAAACAAAGACACAACAGTTTTTGTAATACTCAAACTTACAGAGTTATTCCAACTGATTTCTCACTCACCTACCAAATTAAAAAAACATAGCACAGTGTAAGATATCCAATGCAAAACACTTTTTATCAGAGATTCATCAAAATAGTGAAATACAAAAACTACAAACAGGTTGGGGATTGATTGATCAGTCTCCTACAACACCAAAATTAGACATGAGCAAAGATAGCAGCTGGCAAGTTAAAAAAAATAAATAATAATTAAAAAAAAACAACAAACAAAAAAACAGATAGAAGGTGATTCCCTGCAAGTCATTAAGTTCAGAACTTCTTGCCACTGAACGGATTTAGAAAAAAATCCAGAGTAGCCTGAAAAAATTAGCAGAAAAGAAATCCATCAGGAGATGCTAAACAGAACAGTCCATGAAGCCAGTGCCATTGGTATTCAGGACACTGTGGGCAAGTACTACTGCTTGCCATTTGCTACCTCTTGGGTAGCCATCTGCTTTCCATCACACAGGGTGAATGCAAACACTGTTCCTGCTATCTCGAGTTACAGAGTCCAATTTCCCTGCCTTGTAAAATCACCTGAGCTGGAGGGGATAATAGCAGACCTAAATAGCATTTTGTCCAATTAAGCTGAAACAAGAACACTGAGAAAGGACAAATTTACAATATT
>JAVJGJ010000037.1:66608919-66641568 GCA_035590215.1 Microhierax caerulescens | reverse complement strand
GTGGGGGTGGGGGGGGTGGGGGGTGGGTGGAACTAGGTGAAGGAGAGGAATTGACTTGTCTCAAAAAAAAAAAGAAAAAGAAAAAGATTACTAGATTACTAGTGAAAGTCTTGAAGGTCAGGTCTTAAGAGAGACCTTATTTCATATTTTTATTACCCTGGAGGAAAGTAATAAAGGGAGTGGTAACTTGATGTAATTATTTTATGGGAAAAAATAATTGGGAGACATTGCCAGTACAGAGGAAGACTACAATATCATTTGGAGGGATGACCTTACCCCATCCAGTTTACCTCAAAGTCTGGAATAACAGAGCAGGAACTAAACTCAGTAATATAGAAATATCACCATATGCTTTAATAAAAATTGACCCAAAACCTTAACGAAGAAATCTTGGAATCAATGATAGGATTACAAGATGTCAGCAATGAGATGTAGCTACTAAAAGGTGGTAGCAGTTCTTGGATACCTCAAGATACATCTGCATGTGTAGAGAGGAATTACCATGCACTGATGATTTGTCATTTGCAATACTAAGTATAGTTCTGTTCATTATAGTCAAACTAGAAAAATTGCAAACACACCTCTGTTAGGATAGTGTAGGGAAGGATGTGCCATTTCCAAAAGAATGGCTGTTTAGCAAAACAAAGGCATAAGCAGCACATGATTGTTCTCTTCAGACACATTAGTTGAGGTACAAGAGCTGTTCAAACAAAATGATAGTTCTAGCATAGCTATAAGTGGTCGTTAAACTGCACAGGAATACATTTAAGTGAAAAAAAGCAGAAGACACTTTTTGGCAATCGTAAGAATGAAATTTTGGAACAGTAGCAAATAAAAGTAACAGGCATAAGATACCTAACTGTTTGTTGTTTTTTTTTAAGGTGGAGTTTGGTATGTTTATTCAATTATTTCAGTAATGTGGTTATCTGCAGTAGAAGGGTAGAAGGGGAAGATTGAGGAAGTCCTGGGTTCCTAAATGAAATAATGTACAGCAGTGATGGTTATCACAGAAATATTTAAGACAGAGTGATCATTTGTCTATCATTCTTCCTCCCTAATAACCTTGAAGAATTTTGTGAATTGACTGGTTGCAATGCTTTATTTTTCAGATGATATCTGGCAATTGATCCTGATCACCAAGGCACATCCCATATAGTTCTTCTGATATTATTAAAAGGTTTATCTGCTTTTTGCTGCAATGTGTATTCTGCTTTGGTCACAAAAGTTTCCTTAAACATAAGCAGCAGAAGCAAACTACCCAAAGCAGAACATGTAGCTATCTACTGTCTACCTAAGTATTTATGAGTTTGCATAATTGCACTGGAAATTATTTCTCTTCAGGAACTTGAGAACTTACAGAACTATAAAAGATTTACTACAGCCAGAAATATTGTTATTGCTTTCTACAGGAGTGTGTGCATTTTGTTATGTGCTTTCTTTTCTTATAGCAAGTACTGTAAATGAGAAATAAATACTAAAAGGCTGCATGGCACTACATCTCTCACACAAAGGAAAGTAATTTTAAAAATAGCTCTATCCTTTGGACAAGAAAGTGAGGAAACACTAAGGATAACAAAGTACTTCGGCTATTCAACAGTTCAGTAAAAAAAGGAATCCATCAAATGTTTGCCCTTAACAATTTGGCTGAATCCTTTTCTAGTAAAATATAAAAAGATCAGTTGTATTCCATGAAATTTAAGGAAAAATGTCACTTTTCTGTCTTCATTATGCATAAATATGTTAAGAAAGGTTATAGATTTTTTATATTAAATACAGTAGGAGATAACAGCACATGTATTAAAATTTTGAGTTATGGAATCAGAAGATTTCACCAACTCAAGTTCAAATATATTTTCAGTAACTCACTGATGTCTTTTATTTTATTTAGTCTCTCTCCTTTGGAAGATTTCACTAAGTAGGATTATTATCAATTTAATAACATGCTTAGCACAAGTTAAATACATATATGGAGTTAACTGAGAGAAGGAAATTTTGTTGTATGCAACTAGAATTTGTAGAAGACCAAAACAAAATGTAAAAAAGAGAAAGAATTAGAAAATTACTTGTGTAAAAGGAACATGGAAAAAAGAGAGAAAAGTATGACCCTGACAACAGTTATTACACACAGAAAAAGGTTTTCGCACTTCTTGTTACTTTCTGCTATTGTCCATTGGGGTTGGAAAACAGGTAACTATTTTTTTTTTACAAAGTTATCAAAACTATTTTTAATACATGCTGGACAATCTTAATGAAAGTTACAGTGAACTAAAAAAAAATCTCAAAGTTTAAAACAATTCAGTCCAACAAGGATGAAGACGAAGTACTATGCATAAATGTAATAAATTACAAAACAACCAGAACTTTTGTGCCAGGCAAATTAAGTTTCTTCTCATATGCACAGTTCTCATTGTTCAGCACTGAACACCAAGAAGTTATGTTTATGCTTAACTGGATTGATATTCCTTGGTTTTTATACTGTTACCCCAAAACAAAGAAGAGATGGAAGGCTACTGCAGCTTGTTTTGATAACAGCTGTCAGAGCCAGCACTGAAAATTGAAATTGCTTGTGCCTAAGCTCCCAAGTGTTTATCAAATTCAGGCATAAGAAAGTCCAAGAATGAAGCAGTAATAGTTAAGAGTAATGGTGGGAAAAATTTAAGTTACCTGATACTTATTTTTCATTTATCATTTGACCCCCTGAAGAACTCACAACTTAGATAATGCCTTGTGATTTCATTGTTTTATCCTGTTCTAATAGTGACTGAACAGAAAGCCATTTCCAACTCTAAGACAAAAATCAGCTATAGATAAAAATGTTTTCAAATGCAGAAGCACTTTGGAAAGAGGATGCAACCTAACAGCCTTGAAGGAAAAGATAAAATAATGTGGGCTTTACATTTTCTTGATTAAACCCCTTTCATTTAGAATGTTCAGTTTGTTCATGAGGAATGCCTGGAGGGAGATTAATGAAAGAGGAAACAGTGGGAAGGGCCAGGGGGGCGGGATGGGAAGTTTAAAATCTCCTACATGAACACAGAGTCATAGACAAACCTGTAATGTACACAATTCATATGATGATGATTGCCTGAAAGCATGTGTATGGACTGAAAGAAATAATTTCAATTCAGTGCAGCTGAATTTGGGATAGTGAGTTGAGATCTTGTGCCTCTCAGAAAATATAGTTATCCTGAGAGCACTGCTTAAAGATCTGCTGGATTTTTCCTGTAAGAAACTCTATGCAATGAATCAAAGGAAATCTTTCTTTTACGTCATCTACCAAGAAGGCACAGAACCACTTTGATGAGCGTTGGCCTGGATTTATGGACATGATTAATGTGTGGTCTAGTAAGACAGCACATCACAAATATGAGGTTTTGTTTCAATTTGTTTTCGAATGTGAGCATCAACCTGATGCCTGCTGCTTCCCAGTGCCCTTCAGCCCGTACACAGCATGCAGGTTCTGAGCTGTACTTATTTCATGAGGTCCCTGAGAAACACGGTAAACTTCTGTAATGAATTTGAGAAACTTGCTCCTGTACAAAGGAAAACCAATTGTTTTTGTGGGAAATACACCAACATTTTAATAGTTCCTTTTAGGCTGAGAAACCACATTTTTTGAGAGGTTTTGGCTAGGCCTGGTATCCTATTACTGCATATATTGCAGCAGGGCATTGCCAACCATGGATGAAAACTCTATAGGGTAAACAGAAATTTTCAATTTCATGCATCATTTGTAACTTGTTACACTGATTTCACAAACTCAGAAGGCTGTTAATAAAAGCTAATGAGAAAGACTATGTGTGTCCCTTTATACTTCTTCAAAATTTTCTACTATTGGATTCTAATTACTAACTTCTCTGTTTTTCTGAGGGGAAAGAAGTTGACTTTTAATTTAGAAGGAGAAAAAATAACCCTTAACTCTCTTTGTTCAAAACTGTAGAAATATTGAGGATGCAGTGGATGGAACCCTGCTTGTTCCCGAGTTAATTTTCCTTCTTTGCCTGATATTTCATTTACTTAGTTAGTAGTTTAGAAATGTGCTAATATTTCATTAGATGCTTTCTTGTTTTCCCATGTTCACAATTTCTGTGTTTACATTTACAGATGTTTGTGTTCTCTGATTTTTCACAAGAATTCCTCTGCCCAGTCACAAGGTAATAGCCTGTAATAAGTCATAGCTTTAGAAATGTCAAACATAATAAACCCCAAAGATATAGCAGACAAAAAGGCCACAAATTTTCCTCACTTCCTCCCTTTGCAGGGATGAGAGGGGTCTGTGGGTCTGTTATCGTTTCTGATGCAAGTAGTCAGGTGTTGATTCAGGATTATTTCACAGGAAATAAATACTTTCTGCACAACAACTAATCAGAGGAAAATGGGCCTTCTAATGGGGAGGGGAAAAAAAAAAAGGTTTTGCATGATGATATGAGAAATTTGATCCACAGAACACATCAGTCCAAAGGGAGATTCTCATCAAAATCATTGGCTGGCAAACCACTAGAGAACAGAAGGTTGAAGATCAGGATGAAGAAAGCTAAGAGGGGACAGGTTATGTCCTACTCTGACACAAAATTCACCAGTGAGTTACTGAGAAATCTGAACAGTGTGTCTTGAAATGCAATGTCCCACAGGATGCTCATCATCCGCTTTCACTAGTAATGACCTCCATGGGCACAGACAGTGCACGGCACTTCACAGAGCCAGAGAGTGAAGGAAGCATATGAAAAAACTTTGATTAAGGTACAAGAATTTAATATCATTTGTATAAGGAGTATGGACTTCATGTACTTGTGAAATTATTATGTGTTTAACACATACTTTGAAAATCTATCAAATAGATCACACCTTTCAAGTAGGCATGTTCTGTAAGTTCTGTGTTTGCACCCCTGCTGTTACATCTGCAGAATAAGTTTCAACTCTTGGACTAAAATTGGTTTGCCTGACAAATTCACTGGTGGAAGAGTGCACATGTATCATTCAAAGTAACATTTCTTTCCTCCTTTCACTTTCCTCTTTTTTTTTTTTTTTTAATTTCTAACTGAAATATGACATTAATTCTGTTATACGTTTCCTTGTATAAAAATGGATCGAAAATAGCTATCTAAGCCTCTTGAAAGCTGAAGCATGAAATTTTCAGCATTAAGAAAGGCAATTGGTTTAGTGTTCACACTCATAAAGTGTTCCCTAATAAGCATGCAAAATCACTAAGCAAAAATCCTGTCAGTTTCAGACCTGGTAGATGCTATCTTGTTTATCTTACACAAAAACTTTTAGGAGTTTTCTCTTTCAAAGACCCTCTATCCTTTTGCTGTATGGAACATGTGAAAAAATAAGATTTCTATAGCTGATTTTATTCTAGGATAAGTATTTCTAAAAATACAAATAAATAGTTAAAACTCTTGCAGTAACTTCTAGTAACTTTCTTTTAAGGACAAGAACTGCAAAAAGGATAGTTTCTGGTTGCAGTTGAACATATAATTTAAGCCTCTGGTGGGCAAAATTTTATACATCTGAAAACCAAGCTGAGTGGCTGCAGTTTAATCACCTCTTTAAATGTTTTAAAAAGGTAAAGAGCAAGAATGTTATTTTCAAAGGCGAAAGATGAGAAACAAATCAATCACAATTCGTTCTGAGAATTGAGAGCACACGGGGGTGTATTTTCAAAACAGAAACTGGCAGTAGAGAAATAAATCCTATTATTGCTTAATAGGATTTTTGGACAGAATTGCCATAAACTGACTGAGCACTTACTCCACAGTAATTTCAGTTACAGCTGAGGAAAGGAGTTGGCAAAACAATTTTATTTTTGGAGTGAAAGAGGAACATGCCCCAGAAGAGATGTAGTCAATTCAATCTATGTCATTTTGAAAGTCACTCAGGCATTCCTTCCTTAACGTACTTACTCTGAAGCTAAAATACTGAATTAGAAGGAGTTATTTTTAGCCCAACCAAGGGCTTAATTTTGCTTTGGGGGAAGAAAGTGGGACTTCAAAATTCAGTGGGAAAAGAGGAAGCACAATAATGGTTTGTGGAGAGGAACAACAATAAATATACACTTTGTATTTTTCCCAAATCTGCTGCATAAGACACTGGAGTATGATTTAAACTTGTAGTACCAAGCAGTCAGCAGACCGTTATTTTACCTTCTGTAGCATACTGTTGTGCTGAGTCTTCACAGCTTATCCCAGGTTTAATATATTGTAAGGCACATTAACATAGTAATGTTAGAGTACTTTCAAATCCCTAAGGTTTATTATTTTATTTTCAGGATGTTGTAACTTAAGCGCCATACTGAAAGAAAGTTTCTTAATGTTGCCTGCTTATTTTTAGGGGGAAAAGGAAATTTCCTGATTATTAGGGGCTAGGGATGGGTGATGCTGCCACTTGAGAGAGGAACTTTCTAATCAGGTGTTTGGTCTATATAACCCTACCTCACATGGGTAGCTTGTTTGACATGTTGAAACCTGAAGTGTTTCTTCACTCCTTGTATCCTCAGCAGAAATGGCCTCCCTAGTACAGAACAACGTCTTCAGGGAGAGGCAGCAAATCCCAAACCCTTCATTAAAGAATAAAATAGATCATGAAATCACCTCTGTGATTTCCATTTTAAAGGATCTTTGTAAATTATAGATCAAGACTTTTACACTTTCTGGATAGCTTTCATCACCAAAGGTTTAGAATTTACTGTTCAAAAATCGAGGCTGATGATTTTCAAATATGACAAGACTGTTGGCTCTTTCAACA
Source organism: Microhierax caerulescens (assembly GCA_035590215.1). Lineage (NCBI taxonomy): Eukaryota > Metazoa > Chordata > Aves > Falconiformes > Falconidae > Microhierax > Microhierax caerulescens. Next base: position 66,634,824 of record JAVJGJ010000037.1, on the reverse strand, counting down.
TTTTTGGCCAAAGCAAGTGCTCTACTTTTTTTAATGCACAATGTTCTCAGAAAAACCCAAAGCATTTGATGCTGGACACCCAAATGTATAGGTATTCAGTCTAACAAATTACCTCTGGTAATATTCACTGGGTATTTCATTATCTCTTAGGTCTTCCAATATTCATAGTCTTTGCAACATTTTCAGTATGATTGTCATTGCTCCACTAAAACATTGCCTTTCGCCTAGAAGTAGATATTCATTTGGCTGTTCACTGTTTCAGGACAGGGACTGTGTCTTTCCTAAAATGCAAAAATAAACTTCTGAAAAAGATCCCCTCACCTTCAAAAGAAGTTATAGTTTCATCCATTTCTAATGAGAAAGATATACTTAATGGTATCAAAATATATGTTGAGAATCTCATTCTTAAATATTTTTTATTCTTCAAGGAACTCAATGTTATCTGTACCAAGCAACTAGAAAGAAATAATGCATGGATGGAAAGTTTTAGGATGCATTTTCAGCGATTTTGTACAAAACCAGCAGGATTTGGCAGAGTTCCTTACTTATGAAAAGAGAGGGATATGCAGAGCTAGGAAATTGTTTAAACGTGGAAAACCAGCAAACATGAAAATAATAATAATTAAAAAAATCCAACCGATTTTTGGAAATACTTAGTAAAAGTCCTGTTTTGGAAGTGAAATTTTACAATGGTCTTGGCATGAGAGTAATTGAACCAGAAAGATGACAAGTTGGTAGGCAATACCTGAAGATTTCTGAAAGTGATTTTATGACACAGTGGCCTGTGACCTCCAGAAGAACCACTTCAAAAACTATGTCCTCCTATCCTGCTACCTCTCCTGAATTCTTGGCTTCTATATTTGTGACAGAGAAAGAACAAAACAACAAAAAAGACATGTAGCTAAATGAAGAAGTGAATACATACATCAATTAAATAAGGCATTTAATTGGATTGCTTTAGTCCTATAAAATTCTCATTAGCAGGTTTTTATTTATGATACAAACACGCATCCTCAGCACTGAAAAATTCTTATGCTTCTTAGATACATGCATAATTACAAGATAGGCAGACTACAGGGACTTTATAATAGCAATTACTTTGAAACCTGTAATATGCACGAGACAAAAATCTTTAGGCCAGACTCTGCTCTCAGTTACCAGAGCACACTGGAAAGCAGCTTTTATGTCTTGCCAGTTTTATTTTAGCTCACCATTTCTGTTTGCACATTTGAAATGATTTTATAACAAAATAGTTCCTGGCAATGTTGTGTGTGTTAAAGTATTACTTTTTTTATAATATAAAGTGAAAGCATAAAATAGTTCCTTAGAGGCTGTGGTCTATTTCTTCATGAGCCTTTTCTTGCTTTGCATAGGGACATAAGTTTATCACTATCACTTCGTCTGCAAATGAATTGCATTTGAAGAAACATATTTTAAATAGGAGAAGAAGATAGTCAAATTTATTTTGCAACAGGCATCCTTCCCCTAAGAAGAATGTAATGATTTCTACTTTTACATATAAGAAAAGAGGCTGTATTTGTGGCCTGTTAGCCTTGGCACCTTGTCTTTAAATATTTTTTCTCATCAAATGCTTGTCATGCCATGATTATCAAAAGAAGGCAAATGTCTAGACAAAAGCTTTCATCTTCCAACAAGTACAGGGAAGTCAGTGAAATGTCAGCCTGGCTTTAAGCTTGCTTGTTTAGTACGTATTCCTATTAGTTCTAGTCCATTGAGCAATAAATTAAGTAGAATTTACAAGACCTTAGCTACCAGCATTATTCTTAGATAAGGCACCGAACTACAGCAGTTGATCTGGGATGTTTTCACACCTGATAGAAATATTGAAATACCTCTATCCAATTACCTCTGGTTTTTTGCATTGTATTTCTCTTAAATCTAATTAGCCTTTTAATAATAATTTGCAAGCACTAAAGTCCCAATTTTCTGCCATTTTCCACTATGGACACTGATGAACTATGAGGGGAAAAAAAAAAAAGACAGTAAAAAAGCGCATTAGGAGACATGAGTTAGGTCACACTGACCTAATAGTTTACATTTGATTTCATACTTTTTACAGCCTGGGTTGTAGTTCCAGTGCTGTTTTTTGGATTATATATTATAAGTTAGAAGTGGGAGACATAGATTTTACCACAGATTTTTATAGCCCTTACTGAAGACAAAAGCAGCTGTTGGAAAGGCCACCAGAGGTAAACCATAGGGAGAATGAAGGACAGCTTAGGTTGTAAATGTTGTAAATGTCAAATGATTTTTCATCCAAACCTACAGATAGCTACAAAACCTGCTCACAGAGACTCACACAGATGGGGCCCTTGGGATGACTGTACACTACAAAACGCAGATGTCTGCGGTACATACAAAGTGGTGCCACTTTGCCCAAGGTATGCCTCAGCAGAAATAAGGATAGGAGGTACTTCTAAATACTAAAGATATTAAAATAATAAATCAGAATATTGATGCCTTGTTCTTAATTTACATTGGCTGGTATGTGGAATCTGCCATTTGGAGTATCTAGTTTAGGTATCTGCCATGCCAAGTGCCATGTTACAGGCTTGCTTCTCCTTCTGAGGAGAGGGAAGAAAGTCTGGGAGAGAAAAAGGGATGGGATAATATCTGGACCCAGGAATTCAGAAACTCCCAGTACACTGGCACAGAAGGAGTTTCTGTGAATACAGCACTCCAGTCACAAAGGGGAATACAGCAATGGAACTGACAAGTCAATGAAACAGATGATAACAGACAAAATCTGAATAAGCCTGTTATTTTGATAATATCCCATGCTCTAGACCCTGAATGCTTTCCTTGGCATTGCTGGGACTGAAACAATGTGCTTAGGTATTAAAATTCTTTGTTTATACGGAGGTTAAGAAACTAATACTACTGAGTTACAAGTATAGTACATCTAATCATTTCTCAAAAATTAGAATACCTTTCTGTCTATATAAATCATAGATAAAGAAATAAGTTGTTGATAGAGAAATAAACTCATGTTTTCTTTTTGCCTACTCTCCTTAAACCAAAGTTTCTTCTATATTAGGGCCAATCATGAGAAAAACAATTGGGGGGAAAAAACCCCACAACAACAAAAAAATCAACCTTTTTAAAAAAAAACATTGTTGGTGGATAGGCTTCTTTTTCTTAATATAATGGTAGTTTGGGACAGATACCAGATTTCATCATTTATATTTCAGAAGGGAAAATTTCATGACTATTAGGGGAAATCTAGTGATTGCACTACAGCTTGTTTTCTTGTTTAGTTTTCTAATATTTGCTTGACATTTCTATATGTCTGATTTCCAATATATATATATGACATATATAAATACATATAATATTGTTCTAAAGCATGTCAAAAGCTGCACAGAAACAAGCTATCCAGTTCCTGTGTGTTACGACAATATTTCATCTTCTTTTTAGTATTACCCTTACATATAGTTACTACTTCACAGATCATTTGTTTGCTGCTTCAGATGTGAAGTGAACAAGGTGTTTGTTCATTTGGAAAAAAAACTGTGATGTCTGTTGTTTTAGTCAATCAAGTCAATTAATTGGACTGGAAATTTCAATTCAAGTTTCATCGGAACTAAGTTAGGAAAAAATGTATCAAAAAATACCAATCTGATTTGAAGTGGTTGAGTCACCATGCCTGGAGGTATTTAAAAGATGTGTAGATGTGGCACTTAGGGACATGGTTTAGCAGCAGACTTGGCAGTGCTAGGTTAACAGTTTGACTTGATGATCTTAAAGCTCTTTTCCAACCTAAATGATTCTATAATTCTCTGATCCTATGATTTAGGGCTTTGCTACACACAGATTTGACATGGAAGGCAATTGTGTATGTAAAAGAGATTAGCTCCAGTTTTAAGACAAGCCCTAAGGAATCTTATGCTGCACTCTAGATTAAAACCACCTCAACTTCATTAGGCTAAAATTATTTTCTAGTTTTGATTCAGACAAATAAGTGATAAACTGACTAGTAAATGGATTAAATTAAATAGGGAGAAGTCATTTTTATTCTGCAATAAAATGTAGCCATTTAGTTTTATTCAAGGACAGCTATTACACTTAACATTCACACCCTATTTTACCCAAATTAATGCTTTAGTTAAGAAAACTGTCAGGAAATGAGACAAAATACTTTTGGTGGTTTATGCCATTTGCCATGGTCTTGAAATGAGTTTAAAATGGGTACATTCAAGTTAATTTGCATTTTAGATGAAAGGTTTGTTGATTCTTGTGTTTTCTGGATGGGTTTCCCCAGGCCTAGTTACTAATGGACACAGTGCCAAAAACAGTAAAACCAGCAGAAGCCCCTGAAGCACCAATGGGTTTTTAATGTTCATTCCTGATGGCACTGATTGTCACAAAGGGGAAATGAGTAAAACTAGTGTATAGTCAAGGGGAACCACATCTAGTACTTCTTAATGTTATTTCTCCATTTACTCATAAGCCTTTTCTATGAACCTTAATAAACTCTCACTATTTCTGATGTAAGAGCTTTTTTCTGTATAGTGCTCACCATCTGGGACAGCCTTGCTATATTTCTCTGCCTCATTAACACAATGACTTTTTAAAAAATCTCATGGAAAAAAAAAAAGTTTAAAATTTTCCCCATAAACAGTTTAATTCCTCTCTCTTGTTCATTTTCTTGTCTCTTAGATGAGAAGTGCTGCATAAAATAAAAATATACTTTATCAGTAGGCAAAGTATGATAAAGAATTGCAATGCAAGATAACACCAAGTGCTTCCAAATAATTTTCTCTGCTTATTTTGCTTTGACAATATTCCTAATTGGAATTTCAATGAAAAACACTTGTCTGCTTCCTGAAGTTCCCAGGTGATAGCTAGGTGATAGCTAAAATGTAGTAGTGGATTCATGCTTTCCTAAGGGAAATAAGAGACCAGAGGTGGGGAAGGTGATAATATTAAACCTTAGAATTCTATCTCTCTCTCTTTTTATATACTTTAGAACTCTTTATATTTATTGGAACTTCATTTAATTTTCATTGGGATTTAAAGAAGTCTCTCATGATGGAGAGAAAAAAAGGCTTTTACTGTATCTGGCAAAAGGCTACGTTCTGTAGGACTTCCCTCTTGCGCTTGTTCAGCTGCTGTTTCCCTGGGCCTGAGAACAAACTCAGCCCTCAAATTAGTCAGAAAACTGTGACATTTTCTGGTTTAGGCATGTCTTTTTATACCTGTTTTTGATCATCTTTCTTCTACAGGGAATTGAAAGTGAGCAAGCAATTGAAGTAATTTCTAGTGAAGTGAATTGGCAGGGTTATGCCTGGTTGTAACAACAATTTACAGCATGATTAGCAGCTGTATGCTAATTATTCAGGAAGCCCTTGAATTCCTGAAAAACACTAATTCTCAGTTCAGATTGTATAGTGTCTTTGTTTCATCCCTGGTAAGGATGTTTTCTGCATATATTATGTTCACACCTAATATTACAGGAAAGATTTTCCAGAAAATTCACCAATTATGTCCTGTTGAACAGTCTTAAGTATCACTGACATATAAGTAACTCCAGCCTTATTACTACTGATTCCTGTTTTGAAAAAAAATATTCATGACACATTATACAAACCTGTGTAATTGTGTTGGGTTTTTTTGTTTTGTTTTTGCGGGTTTTTTTGTTTGGGTTTGGTTGTTGTTTTTTTTAAATGCTACGAATTGATGCAATGGATATGCTCCATTCAGATATCAAATTCTGCTCAGAAAGGATTACGATGGGAAAAGAATCTACAAGCAAAGGTGATGAGTCAATTCTGCTGCAGTTCAGAGGCTTATAGCATATTAGGTTTAGGAATGCTAGGAGATTTATTGGGTTAGTTTTATAAATACTTAATCTGGACAGTCCCAGAGAAGGCGTCATGAAAGAGGGTGGCATCTTTGCTGCTTTTCGGTTAGATTTTGTATTCTGGTTCTGAATGCAGACATCCTGCTACAGTGGGAAGGAGTTATGTATGGGCAAAAGGGACCTCTTCCATGTGACTAGGTGGAAGACTGAGCACCACACTGAAAAGGCAATATAAAGTTTTATTCTCTCATTTTGAAAGTTTTGGTATTTGCACTAAGAAGATGGAAATGCCTCCAGTTTGTCACTATCCATTACAGCGCACAAAATCACGTAGTCACAAGAAACAGCAAATTTATTACTATGAAGTTTGTTTCTGTGAAATGCACAGTAAATAATGTTCTCTTTAGCAATGAAGTGAATCTGTCAGAAAAGAACTGGAGACAAATAAAAGACTGTTGTGCTCTATGTTCAAAATGAATACCCATAGCTGCAGTAATAATATTTGGGTTTAGGTACCTACTGGTCAGATCAGAATTTTTCATTATTAGTAATCAGGAAATGTCACGATCAACACTAGATTTTTACTATGCATGAATGGATTTTTTTTTTTAATTTTAGAATATACAGCTCCCAAATGTTACTAGTGGTGTTAAGCTTCTCTGAACATGGGAATGTAAAAGTTAGCATTAGTGAAGATGGCCATATCTTTTCTGTCTTCAGCAAAGTCCAACAGGCCTTTTTTTCCCCAGTGCCTGTTTACCCATACGTCTGCAAACAAAAGGAAAATATGTGTATTTTAATATGCTGGTGTCACATCTGTCTAGCCAGATCCACTCTGGAGCCTCTGTGGGCCACTGCCACATCTGGCCATGCACTCCACCACTACCACCCATCACCCTCAGTCTCTTAGCTCCACAGCAGTCAGGCTTCCTGCTCTTTGATCCCAATGGCTTACCCCTACCGCTGTCTGATCCAGATTCCCGGCTCCTCCCTGCCTATCTCAACGTGATCTAGATCGCAGGCTATTCCCACCAGTCTCCATTACATTGGGCACTGCCATCACCGCTCAAAACTTCAAATGTCCCCTGGCACAGCCATCACCACTGTCACCGCTCATTACACTCAGTCTCATAATCTGAAGGTCCTGAGTTCGAGCCTCACATCAGGCACCAAGTGTCACAGCACTAACAAAACTAGCCAGTTGCAACAAGACTTGGCTTTTACCATCACAGGTTAACGTCAATAACTACTTCCCACACCTTGCCCCAGCACAGCCACCAATCCCCCACAACATTTTGAAAGTTCATCTACTGTCTCTGTTGCCAGTCCATCCTGCCTCTGCTGCATCCCTTCTCTGGGCTCCTCTTCCAGCCAGCCTCTCCTCATCCAGACCCCTTTTTTCTCTCTGCTTCTCCCATGGCCTCTCCTTGACTCTCCCATCCAGGGTGCTCTTTCTCCTCCCTCTACTTCTTCCAGGTCTCACTTCATCCAGTGCTCTCTCTTCATTCAGTCCTCATCTTCTTTCAGTCCTCCTCTTCCCTACCCCTTGGAGCTATTTAACTACTTAGCAGGAACCAGCCACAGCTGCACATCATCCACACCAGCCAACCCACCGCCCCTGAAGCCAGCCCACAGCTGGCTGCTAAATAACCTGCCTTCATTCCTCTATAATTCCTCTACATACTGGCTTTTTTAATGCTGACAGATAAAACCAAGACTTCTGAAAAACTGCCTTTGGAGTTGTTTATTTATGACTTCAAGCTCTCCTTTACAGAGGTCATTTTGGACCAATTTTCAGGCCCCTGTTAATAATTACAGCCTCAACCTTAGCCTCAGAGACAGAAGTTAGGAAGAACTGGCAAGGACCAGCTCTAGTAAGCCTTATATATTGCTGAATATGACCACTGAGGAGTACTGTCATCTGCAGCAGATGAGATAATCTTAGCAAGCACCATGTTGCAGGGTGCTAAATGACATAATAAAGAACAGAATATATCCATCAAGCTGTGTTTGTGGGTAAATGGGAGCTAATTACATTAGCAATAAGGCCTATAAAACATGATCTTTTTATGGCTGTTGTAGTTGGTTCTCTTAGAGTCATCGTCTTAAGCAAAGATACTTGCTTACATACATGTTGCTCTAAAAAAAAGCATAAAATTATAGTGGTGATATAAGTGATACTAGTAACTAAATCATGTGTAAGTACCTGAAAAAGATGATTTTTCAACCAGCTTGATTTGGATTGGTCAGGTAGACCAAAAATCTACTGCCAGACCATTTAAAATATCATTTTGGTAGTAAACAACATTAAGTAGGTAATAATATTTACTCCAGATTTTGTTAAGACATCTTCTGAGTCAATCAGAAGTTATTGTTCATCTGACACATCAAATGAAGGTGGGTAATCACACCCCTGATATAGATCTTCAAAGTCAGAAAGATTGCTTACATCCATTGTTTGTAAAAGTAAAAAGTAATACGATTTAAACCAGCCCAATTACATTTGAAAGAAGTTGTATTTAATGAGTTGGAAGAAAAATATCTCAGGGAATTAATGGTCTCAAAGGGAATCCAGGTCAAACTGCTATTTGCAGTCCTGTGCATGTGAAACTTTTTCAGAAATAATGCCAAGGGAGGTTTTTGTGGTCATGTAAGAGATCACAATTAAAGTTAAGAAAGAGAAGAAAAGATTGACTGAATTGTCAATGGGTGGGAACAACCACTGTTTTAGGTAAGAAGCAAAATGAACCTTCCCCATATCAGCATCCTGTAGGGGTAACAGGAGGGATGCTGTGATATGCCTGCCAAGGGAGATTTCTCTTCAAGACATGAATTTCTTAGCCTTCAGACTGACCCTCCAACCTGGCACATAACAGGATGGCAGACTTCAAAAGGCTTGTGTACTAAACTTCTTAGCTTTTATAGCTAGTCGAAGGTAGCTTGTGAATTTGGACATCCAGCAGCTTCTCTTGCCTTTTTGTTTGTATTTAAGAAATTGGTCTTTCTCCTTACACATTTACTGATGGGTGGGGAAGAGCTGGAATATCTTTATTATTACCTAATCTTTCACAGAATCACAAGCAATTCAGGTCCAGACAGGACCTCAGGAGGTCTCTAGCCCCATCTCTTGCTCACAGCAGAGCCAGCTCTGAGATCAGATGTGGTTGCTCAGGGTTTTGGCCTGCTACATCTTGAAAAACTCCAACGATGGAGACTGCATAGCCTCTCTGGGCAGCCTGTTCCACTGCTGGAGAGTTCTCAGTGTCAGGTTGGTTTTCCTCATATCCAGCCTGAATGTCTCTTGTTTCCATTTGTGCCTATTTGACCTCATCTTCCCACCACGTGTGGCTGTGGAGAGCCTGACTGTCTCCCTGACAACCTCTGGACAGGCACTGGGGAGCCACTGTGAGGAGTCCCCAGAGCTCCCTTGTATCCAGGTTGAACCAGTCACAACCCCTCGGTGTCTCCTAACAGAGCACGTGCTCCAGCTTCCTCTATTCCTCCGAACTTGCTCCAGTTTGCCGATTGATTTCTTTCTTGCCTAGGAGGTCCCAAAACTGGAAAGGGAATTGCAGCTACGATCTAATGAGTGCTGAGCAGAGGGGGATAACCACTGCCTGTATTAGCTGGCCGTGCACCTGCTGATAGAACCCAGGGAGCTCCTGGCCACCTTTGCTGACTGAGGCTCAGCTCGCTGCACATTGGGCCCCAGGGCCTGTTCTACGGGGCTGCTCCCAGTCTGTCCATCCACAGCCTGTGCCATCACAGCCCCTCCTCCATCCCAGGAGCAGCACTTGGCACTTTTCCTTGCTTAATTTCAGAAGTTTCCTGTCTCACCAGCCTTCCAGCCTGTTCTGGTGCCTCTGGATGTAACCCTGCTCTCAAGACTACCAATGGGTTCCCACCTGACTTGGTGTCATCTGCACACTTGAGAAGTGTGCACTGTTATCTCTGACAGGTCATTGATAAAGGTGTTAAATAGGAGGCATCCCAAAACATGCCCCTTCAGTTGTCTAGTTGTTACCGACATGCTGGGAAAGCATGACCCCATTAACTATGACCATCTCAACAATTTTTACGCATTGTACATTCATCCAAACCATAATATCCTACCTTGGATACAAAAATATTGTGGGAGACAGCATTGAAAACCTTGTTGAAGTAAATGATGCCTACTGCTCTTCTGCCGCAGCACTCTCCAAACTAGCCAGCTGCAACAAGGTCTTTTACCATCACATACCAACATACTCTTCACGCCAGTCCCTCTGCTGCCTTCTCCTAGTCTCTTCTCATCCCAGGCATGCGTCTTCTCTTTGCTGCTCTCTCTTCCTCGGCTGCTCCCTCTTTGTTGGCTGCCCAACCCCTTCACAGAACCAGCCCAGCTGCACCTTGTCTCCATCAGCCAACCTGCTACCCCTGAAGCCAGCCCACAGCTGTGTATTATCAATGATAATTAACCCAGCTGCATTCCTCTACACTCTTCTCCCATCCCAGTTCTCTGATTAGAAGAATATAATTTACATCGTACAGTTACTTAGCCTTATTTTTAAATTCAAATTTCCCTCAAATGTAGTCAACAGTTTGAAGTACTCTGTTTCCACTGCATTTCCACCTGCAAACTGAAGGTTTACTAAGAAATTCCGAAGCACTTAATGAAATATATACCTAGCTCAGCCTTTTTCATGAGATGGCACAATATAGTAGTGAAATGTATATTGGCGAATTTCAAGTGAGGGCAGAAAGAAATGTTTTTCTTTATAGTATTGCTCTTTCTGCTTTTCTAACATCTTTTTTCCCCACAGCAAAAATAACATATTTTTAAATGTTTTGTAATTTTATTGCAATTTACTTTCTGCTCAGCAGTAAAAATAAGAAAATTATGTAATTTAAAAAAGAGAAAAGCTAAAGTAAAACTTGATTTGTGGATTGTTACTGACCTCCTTCAAAATTTTTACCTAAAATATCTGTAAAGCTAATATCCTCTAGAACACAACTTACTTTTCTACATGCTATATAATTTCCCAAATCATTATATGCAGAATTTTTCATGGTCATAAATAGGATGTTGGTATTAATCTCTTTTAAATTGCTGTCAACAATAGCACTTAAAATGTTTTCTTATACAGAAATGTGATACCTTAGCTTCATTTATAATGCTTTTTTTTTAGAATTAAATCACATCATGAGATCCAGGCACTTTTCAGGGTTGCTGCTTAGAATGGTGGACTCTCCCACTCCTGTAGATATTAACTTTAGGATTAATTTGAGAGGTGTTTCACTTCAGAAAATAAATCCCCATCCAAATAATGAAGAAATATTAGTTCCTTATTAGACAGTGAAGTCATAAGAGGATGAACATGTCCCTTTCCTAGAGCATTTCTATCTTGTCTCATAAATTATGTTTAGAAAATAGTAAAGTACTGTGATTTGTGTATCTGACTGTATGTATGGCCAGACTTTCAATGGCATTTCAAACCCTCTCTCTCAGAGATCTACTCAAGCTTCCAAAAGCAGTGTAAAGTTGTTGGATGACAATCTTTTGTGAAATCAATGAGAAACAGCTAGTCTGTACAGGTATTTTTATCTCCACTTTTTAAATACCTAAATAGCTTTGAAAATATGAGTTCTACTTTTTGATGTCTTAGTAAGATAAATTTGGCTCAGACCTGGGGTAACGAAGTGAAATTTTATGGCCTGCAATGTTACAGAGGTCAGGCTAGCTGATCATTTTGGCTTCAAAAATCCATCAGTCCCTGAATGAGGAAGCTGAAATAACTCATGGTCCCTGGTTTCAGGCTTTCTTCTTTATTCACACATTTTCTCTGTGTCCCTCATGCTAGGACATGCTTCTCTTTTTTTTTTTTTTTTGAATACATAAATCATGGGACAAGAGTCGTCAGAGATGGTAAAGATCTACTTAATCATTTACTCACTCCCTGCCAAATAGAATACAGTTCAAAAATAGATGATATTTCAGATATTAATCTGATAGCTGAATAATACCACACTTACTCTTAGCCCAAGGGCCTATAACTTTTCATAAGTAATTTCTAGCTTCTATCACAATCTATTTTAATCATCAATATTATTCTTGCCCTGGAGGGATGCCCTCCAAACCTCCTTCAGCTTGGCACTCTTAGCCATACCAATTCCCATTCCATTAAAACAGCCCATTTAAATGGAGAAGTTACCTCAGTTCTGGAGGATTATTATAGCAGTCACATCCACAGAGATTTATAAAGTCACTTGTTTTTTATCTCCAGTGCCTCCTGGACTTTTAGCTCCTCAATTAATAATCTTTTCATTATAGAGGTTACACTTGATAAAAAAAAAAGGTGCCATTCTCCCACAAATAATTAGTTCACACTGTCCTGTTATATTTAGGTGTTACTTTCTGAAGCTAGATAAATGTTTTGGAGCAGTGTATCCTCATGTACCATCAATGGAGAAGGGGTTGAAAAGCATTAACTACAGAAAAAGCCAAGTGAAAAAATTGTCCGCTGAAAAACATTTCAGAAATCTTCCATATAAGAAAGCAGAAGTCCAGAAAGAACAAACAAACCAAGAAAGAGCTCAATGTCTTCATAAATGAGTTTCCAAGAAATTATAGACTATGGCATAGTAAGCATAATGAAGTTGTTAGATGTTTACAGACAGGAAAGCTTTTACCAGCCCCGTTGTTACAAAAGGACAGTGGTAGGAAAAATCTTTCAATCAAATATCAAGAGGAAATACTCATGTAGAAGTCTTCCCCCTCTAGCAAGAACTCAGGGAATACGATTCACGAGGAAAAAGTTCATTTCATATTAGGAAGATCGTAGTCCACCAATACAATGTCCAAGAAGTACAGCTATCATGTATATAGCGATATACACAGTACGCACATCTCTATAAAGATACAAACCTATTGTGTAATGGGAAAGTTTGTGACCATTCAGTTTCAATAGAAAGGTCAAAAAGGTTAAATTAGCCTGAACTGCTTTCTTCCATCCTAGCTGACCTCTGCAGGGACACCCAGACTGAGTATGGGATACCTGGGTCACAGATAGTCATGTCTGTCCCAGTTGAGTGGCTTCTCTGTCCTTAGCAGGCAGACTCCCCAGAGCTGTCTCCCAAAAAAACAACAAGTGCTTTTTGGGTCACTGCAGCCAGGGCAGATCAACCAGGAAAACTGGGTCTACCCTTCACCTTTGTCACAGGACAGGGGGAAGTCCCCCAGAGCCCAGACAGAGGCTTTGATTGTACCACTGCAGGCTCAAGGAGCGCTTCTAACTGCTTTGGGGTGCTCTTCTTTTCCAGCCAGAGTGTGAAACAGCACGGACCTATGGCATTTTCTGGTCAAGCTGCATAGCTATTCAATATTTTTCATTTTTTAGTGTATACTTGGAACCTTTGGCAATTCCATGATCCTCTTCAGATGCAGATTTTCCTTTGAAATGAAATCTTAAAGAAAACCATTGAATTAAATACATGTAACAAATATTTGTGTTACTGACAGATATGCAGCTCATCTTTCTTTAAGAAAAAAAAAAACAGTCTCGGGAGGTGGGCAAGTCTTAGGCAGCCATGCATCAGGGTAAGTGTTCAGCGGTTAGAGGAGCCCAAGGTTATACTCCAGGACCAAAGGCAAAACAGCAAGAGATATGTTTTATGGTCTTTCACAGAAACTAATTTTGCATATGGTCTTTTGTAAATATGAGGACATCGACAACAATATTGCAGTTCTGCACAAAACTAATGAAGACACTGAACAAATGTCAGACTTCACTGGTTGTCCTGTTAATGGTCTCAAATATATTAAAAAATACACAATCCTCCAGTCCGTTGGAAAAGAAGCAGCTAAAAAGGATTTTTTCTACACAGAAGACAGCATCTCCTCCCCAATTCAGTACAGAAAATGGAATATTTAATTTTTTTTTTCTTTTATGTGATTAGCTTTTGTGTTAATGTTCAGCATCACTGATTGTAGACATCATGTCTCATTCTCTCAGCTCTTACTTATTTATGCTCTAAAATGTTTGGAAAGAAAGCAATAAATCATGTTTTCTGTCATATTGAAGAATAAATTAACCCATTTCACTGTACAACCCACAACCCTAAGGATTAACTTGCCCCTTTACTTAACCCAAAATAACATTCTTACCCTTCCCAAGCAAATTGAATAAAGAAAAAAAAATCTCCCAGTTGTCTAAAACAAAGCAAAAACAAAATAAACCAATAAGAAAACCTCCCTGTGCCATGAATTCAGCCATGCTGCACAACACCAGCCATACCTCTCTCCTCATAAAATCATTACATGTTAATTCTTAATTTTAGGTTCCTTGGCCACAATTAATTTTCTTTCAAAATAATTTCAAGGGTCAGTGATGCACTGTTTCTATTCACCAAAAACAGTTGAGCTTTCCACTTAGATGAGGATAATACAATTAGCAGATATATTAATGAGGTTTCTTTTCATTTGTAGTAGGCTTCCCTGGTTTTATGGACAGGAAAACAAATAGGGCTGAACCGCTTCAGCTCACTTGGTCATAAAGAACAGCTTAGGGGCTTGGGAGAAAGGACACACACATTAGGTGCCCCACCTTCTAAAGAAATATTTGAAACTAGCAGTGGCTCTAAATGCTTATATTTTTTTGAAATGAGGTCATGTAGATAAGAACCTCTCAGCAAATAATAAATGGAACAACAAACAAGGAAAACTATTGCCAAATCACTGTAAGAGCACAAGAGAGGAGCTGAAGAAAAGAAATAAGAGAATATTTTTAAAATCCTCCTTGTGAGTTATGTTTCTTTTTTTCAGAGGAAAGCTCTGAGCACCCTAATAAACTAGTGTAAAGTGGGGAGACTAGGTATGGCTTTTCTTTTCCTAGAGACTATATAAAAAGGCAAGCAAGCAGCCCCGAATGTGCGCTTGTTTAACCTAAAACACATTTCCCTAAAGGTGGCATCTGACCCCATGTGTTACTTCTGGGGTTAGAAAGAAGCCTGGAAATGCCTTGTCCCCTGGCATAAACATTCTCTGTGCTGACTGTGGTCTACTGTTGACAGACCTGCTGTTCTGCTGTGACAGAAATAGATCTATAGACATTCAGAGCTGAAATTAATACAACAGTTCCTTTTGGCTAAAAATAATCCAAATAGGCTTCTCACAGATTTGCCTTCATATTGACAACGAAGATGACCTCTTCTCAAGCAGAAACCACCACTCTTACCTAAAGAAAGGGCAAATAAAGTGAGGGTGCTGAAATGGGTATAGGAACAATGAAACCTGAAGGTTTATCCTAGTGAGTCCACTGGCTCTTATCAGTCAATTTTATCATTCAATTTTTGTGGAGTGTTGAAATTCTGGGGTGGAACAGGCCATATTATTATTGTTGTTAAGCAAACATAGCATGTGCAGGCATGGTGAGTGAATGTGCATATGTGTGTGTATACATGTCCCAGCACTCTCCAAACTAGCCAGCTGCAACAAGGTCTTTTACCATCACATACCAACATACTCTTCACGCCAGTCCCTCTGCTGCCTTCTCCTAGTCTCTTCTCATCCCAGGCATGCGTCTTCTCTCTGCTGCTCTCTCTTCCTCGGCTGCTTCCTCTTTGTTGGCTGCCCAACCCCTTCACAGAACCAGCCCAGCTGCACCTTGTCTCCATCAGCCAACCCACCGCCCCTGAAGCCAGCCCACAGCTGTATGTTATCTATGCTAATTAACCCATCTGCATTCCTCATATGTTACTCAACATGGGAATGTATGTCCAGATACACAAAGCAAAATCACAGATTGTAAGCAGTTGATTGATAGCCTGTTGAAGTAAATGGCTCTGGAAATTTCTGCAGTTGCCAGCATAGAATAATCACCTTCTGCTTTCTTTTTTGTATTCTATTTGTATCTTTTAATCAGAAAAAAATATAGTCAGTTTTACAGAGGGAACAGAACATCCTCAAAAAATACACTGAGTGCTGAATACCCACTGAAAACTCCAGGTGATGCTGATAATGGTCTTAACATATAGCAAGTAATTTGTTTTCTGATCCAACAGATAGATGTACTACTGTGAACTCCTGACAAGTTGGATCTGAAGCTACGAAAACCCCTCAAGGAGTAGCACCAGCCCAATTATAGTTAATGAATCACTTACACTTCTTGATCACTTTAGCCCATGTTCTCTTTCCTGGAGGTTTAAATTCTGCATCTCCTGCTTTGATCTTAAACATAGAATAAACTCTTCTTACACCTGAGTACTTTTAAGTTAGAGATCATTTAAATGCACAACTTTGTGGGGTTGGTTGGTTGGCTTTTTTTGTGGGGTGTTTTTTTTTTGTTTGTTTGTTTTTGGTTAATGTTAGAAACTACCATTCCAAATCTATGTGCTTTTAATGTGTATCTTCTTGGAACCAAGGAGTTTCTGACCCACATGCAAAAATTTGACATTCACACTTGAGAAAAAAAAAAAAAAATCAGTAGCCTGGAGAGACAATTGCTTTTATGTGATGCGATAGCCATCTCTTCATGTGTTGTTACTCTAGAAAGTATTTTCTGGTTATAAAGGGTAGGGGGGAAACATAGATAATAATAGCCTTGTCTTGTCAAAAAGAATTGTGTATTTCTTGCTTTATGGCTATTGTATATAGAGCAGCGTATTTTGTTTTAAGGTCAAAATTGGCATGATTTAAGTTAGATGAATGAAAAGTTCCATAAAACAAATTTAGTTTTCCCTGGGCCAACTACTCTGTTGTCTACTTTGTACATTATTTCTTTATTAGAAAAATAGTAATAATCTTTTATTATTTCTTTAATATAAAATTTAATTATGTCATTAGGTTGGTGAGAAACATCAAGTGTAGGTAGTTTTGGTTTATTAGTTTATTATTTATTTTATTGTTCCTGACTGATTATGACAGAATGAGCCATATATGGGCACTGGGAAGGGAATACCTCTTTGGATTTAATTAATGTCTGATTCTTTTACTGCTTGTGACAGACAACAGTCATCTAGTTTTTGCTTCTATAGGTGGCTTGCAACAGTAAGCTAGAATAAAACCATGTATATTTTGGCATTGCAGCAAGACCTTCAGCCCTGCAATAGGCAGTGAAGCCTCACAGCTTGTGCAGAGCTATGCCTCTGTCAAGGTTACGGACTGAGGAGGGAGTTTCATGGAGCAGTCAGAAGAAATACTGATTTCATTGATGTATGTTAAAACCTGGCACTTCTAGGGCATAAGAACTTCAAACTTAAGCAACACCTTAAGTTTACCATGGCTTCATCAACTTAATTTGTCTCATGAAACTCTGTGTGTGTATATATTGCTTTCAAAAGCCTAACAGGAGCCAGTTTGGTTTATCTGGGATTTTTTTCCTTTTTTCTCCTGTAGCTATAAAAGGAGAGAGCACTGTCTCTTTTTTTTTTTTATTTTTTTTTTTTTTTTTTGGTAGCAGTTAGAGCATTGGCCTTGAAACTGTAACATCAGTTTCCTCCTCTATCTGTTAGAATCAAATCTCGTGGTTTTTTTCTAGCCCAGAGAACACCCTAATCACCTAGCTCTTCTAGGCGAGGAAAATGCTAAGACTATATCTATGTTTTATACCTTAGCTCCTCCATTTGGTCCCAGATCCCTATTCCACAACTGCCCACATTCCTCAAATGTTCATTATCTTCCGACCAATATTTTTTTTTCTTTTCCTTTTGCTGTGAACCATCTTGTGCTCTCCAAAACAAAAGCCAACTGCCCATCTGAGTATGGTTTGTTCCAGTGCTCAGTCTCAGCAGATGGGAAAGGCAAGACTAGTCCTTCAGTTAATCACAGTACACTTTGTACACTCAACACCCTCTGCTCATGCTCTACATCTGTAATTCCATACTATTAGAAGTACTGCTGTAGTGAAGTGCAACAGTGCTTTCACTCATTTCAGACGCAAAGAACTGAATTCCTCATCCTGCTCCTTGTACACACACTCATGCTGTCTTACAGAGGCACACCCACTCACATACACAATATTTTTTGGAGTTGTGAGAACACTACACTGGAGCCAGAGCAGCCCCAAAGCTAAGTACAATGTAGCATGGAATTAGCTGGTCTTTTCTACAGGTTGACAACCTTGAACAGCGTGAACATAAATCATTTGTAACCACTTGGCTGGGGTACTAGGGACACTGCCTGGAGAGGGCACGCTTAGAGTTGAACCCGTAACCTCATTTCCTCCTCACAAAGTTGTTTCATTCCAAAATAGATGAGCATGAAGCAATATGAATGTCTCCCGGGAAGACAAAATTAAGGGATACAAATGTGGTGGCTGAAAGTGTACCCAGAAGCAGTATTTGATGCTCAGGAGACTCATGCTGAAAAAGTATGAACCATGCCATTGTCAGGAGGCAGAAAGGTGGGTCTGGGCTTTCAGCTTCAGCCTTTAACGTGGTGTTTAGCAGACTTATGGGTCTAATTCCTCTGTAGCTCCATCCTTTTGTAGTTTTCCTGAAGTAACTAATGTTTCTGTTGTAAAAAAACTGTCTGCAGTTGTCATAGATCTATATGTTGCTTATTTCCTTCTTGATTGTTGGCAAGTCCTTGTCATAGCCTACATGAGTTTCAGTTCAGTAGTACTTTCCAATATAATTTTTTCCCTTTCTTTTTTTTTTTTTTTTTTGTACATCAGGTATAGGTGTAATACTTATTGTCAGCATAGCTAAGTGAAATAGGAATTTTCAGAATATACTGCCTGGTGGGTCTGATCTCTGACAGTTCAGTTTCAGAAGAGCTTTTATCTGTATGTGTATTTTGGGATTTTTTTGAGGCAGATTTTCTCTTTCTTATTTATTAACTTAATGAATAATGACTTTGTTGTCAATATGATGCCATAACAGTAAAACACTGAATAACATCAAATACACATCTACTCAACTGTACTTAGCCACATATTTAAGGCATTTCTAAAATTACACGTTTATTCCCCCTGAAGTTTTGAAGACACTCGAATGTAAGGAATTATGTCAATGAATTCTCTTTCCTTCTAAATTCCCAGAGAAAGTGTAGTTAGAACTTCTGAGACACTTGTTTTAGCATATAGTTTGCAGTATTGTTAATAGTTTACAGATGCAGACAGAAAAAAACATTATTGTACAGATGATTAAGGCCAAGTGGGGGAATCAGTAAGACTTTGAATTATGGCAATTTGAAGGACATTTTTAAAACTCAAAGTTCATTTTTTGCATGTCTCTGAGGGTCCTATGGTGACTTCCATAGGAGAAACAATTAAAAAACTCAGATATGTGGAAGCACAAAACTGGAAGCATAGAGAGGATTGTTTGAGAAATGAACTGATCTCAGTAGTGCATTAACACTTCACTTTAATGCTTCTTTAACACTTTCCCTTTTTAAAGTTATTAATCTATTCACTTTATGTATGTTCCATTAAATCTTTGCTCTCATTGTGTAGGTTTGCTTTGGTCTTCTGAATTTTAAGTCTTTTCCAGTTTTAGGAGTCACAGCAAAAGTATAGTACCTGTATGACAGTTAAACCACACTCAAAAGTCTGATGCAAATCTGTATCCTTTCTGGCAAAACTTAAGGACTGGAGTCCTGCGCATGAGTGGCTCGGTAAGATCAGATAAAAGCAAATGAGTTACATCTTAGCAGAGACAAGTGGCAGATCATCATTCACATTTTTTCCTTAGTTTCCATTTGAAGTGGCAGAGCGTCTTTCCATGAATGAAATAGAAGTTGCTTCAGCTTCTGCACTTGCTCTTCTTCTCACAAGGTGAGAGACTGAGTTAAGTCTTCCCACAGCTCTTTCTGTCCCAGCTGCTCCCAGGGCGTCCTTTGAACCTGAAGTCGTCATCAGAAAAAAATGAAAAAGCAAGAAAGCAACATGAGTTTAAGTCAACCAAATCTGTTTTGTGCAATGATACAGCAGGTGCATTATTTTTGAGACCTTTTAAAAAATAAATTTACTTTCTTTTTTGAATATTCTTAGTTTTCCCTTCTTGCAGGAAAGCAGAGGAATTTCGATCTGTATATTGCAGTGGTATAAAGGGATTGTAAATGCTGGAGTGCTGTATCCTTTCTGAATAAAACCTAAGACGTGGACGGAAATCTGATCCCAGTGCTCAAACTCCCTTCCTTTACCTCACCAGGTCTGTGTCGAGATAGCTGGTGACACTTCTGAAGGGAATCACGGGCTGCCAAATTAGACTAGACAGCAGACAGCAGTTAATTAACACAGGCTGTGGTACCTGCAAGGACCTCACTGAAGAAATTCACCTTTTAAAACCGTTAAATGTTCACTTTAGCTCTCTGCAAATGTTATCTGGAGACACGTCAGCTCTTTTTTAACATTGATTCCCCATTTTTGTTTTCATTTGTAGTAATAGCTTTCTTTTAATTGAATAAAAACCTGGAAAATTCCTAGCTGCTTGCTTTTCTTGCTGTATTGGCTTTATGTGGCAAGGTTTTGGTAGCAGGGGGACTGCAGGGGTGGCTTCTGTGAGAAGAGAAAATGTGGGAAGCCTCCCCCATGTCCAATCCAGCCTGTGTCAGCTGGCTCCAAAACAGACCCCCCACTGGCCAAGGCCAAGCCCGTCAGTGACGGTGGTAGTGCCTCTGGCATAACCTATTTAAGAAGTGGGAAAAAAACCCAACTCATCAACTGTAGCTGGAGAGAACAGTGAGAATAGATGAGAGAAACAGCCCTGCAGACACCGAGGTCAGTGCAGAAGGAGAGGGAGGAGGTGCTACAGAGATTCCCCTGCAGCCTGTGGTGAGGACCACGGTGAGGCAGGCTGTGCCCCTCAGCCCATGGAGGGCCATGGTGGAGCAGATCCCACCTGCAGCCCATGGAGGACCCCACACCAGAGCAGGTGGAGATGCCCCAACCAGCAAGCCATGCTGGAGCAGGCTCCTAGCAGGAACCACAGTCCATGGAGAGGAGCTCATGAAGCAGATTTTCTGACAGGACCTGTGACCCTGTGGGAAAGACCTTTTGGAGCAGTCTGTTTCTGAGGGGCTGTACCCCACTGAGAAGACCCACGCTGAAGCAGTTTGTAAAGGACTGTCTCCTGTGGGCGGGACCCCACAATGGAGCAGGGGAAGAGTGTGAGGAGGATGGAGTGGCAGAGAAAGCATTATGAGCTGACCACAACCCCCGTTCCCCATGACCCTGTGCTGCTTGGTGGGAGGAGGTAGAGAAGTTGGGATTCAGTTTAAGCCTGGGAAGAAGGGAAGATTGGGGGAAGGTGTTTTAGATTTTTTCTTAATTCTTATTATCATACTCTTAGTTGGCAATAAATTTAAATAATCTCACCATAGAATGATAGAACCATAGAATAGTGTGGGTTGGAAGGGACCTTTAAAGGTCATCTAATCCAACCACCCCCTGCAATGAGCAGGGACATCTGGCCGACTTGACCTTGAAGTTTTTCAGGGATGGAGCATCTACCACCTCTCTGGGCAACCAGTTTCCCCAGGTCTTCCCCAAGTCAAGTCTGTTTTGCCATGACAGTAATGGGTAAGTGATCTCCCTATCCTTATCTAGACCCGTAAGCTTTTCGTAATATTTTCTCCCTCTGTCCTGTAGAGAAAGGGGTGATAGAGTGGCTTGGAGGGCATGTAACAGCCAGAAAATGTCACCCAAACACATAACAAATATTTCATTAAAAGTATTTTCATTTCCGCAATATAAAAAATGAGAAATAGAAGAAAGGGGTGCTACAACCTAAATTGCAGAAGGCTGGATTTTCCCATATTTTCTCTTTTTTTGCCATATATTAAATATATTTGCTTCACAATTATTAGCATGAGGAAACAAATAATTGTTTTGCAGGTGCACACATTGCAAAGAATCATAGACAACATGTTGAAACTAATAGACAGTTCCAGTGAAATTTGCATTAGGAAAAGACAATTGTTCCACTGGACTTCATATTGGATTGTGAACTGGACCATAAAGAGTAACTCCTGCAGTGTATATCCCAGATTCTTCACTAAAACTTTCAGTACTAGAAGTACCACTTGCAAGAGAATTTCCAAGCCCTTGATGTTATGCCATACATTTAGGACATGCTTTTCTGCCTTCTCTTCATTCATATTTATTAGTCTTAATCTTAAGAAAGAAAGTCTTCCTTAGTTTCAGCAAATAGATTTTTTCCCACTAAGGTAACAAAAAGGGGACATTAGCACACTCAACAGAGAATGGCTAGCACCTACTGTTAGCCTTTTGTCTTACATTACTTTGCTAAGACTTATGTAGAGTATCTGAAAAAAAACCCTAACAAAACCAATAAAATGTAGAGGAGATGGTTTAATTCTAATAGAACCGTTCTGCAAAATGTTTTACATATGGTGACCCCTTGCTCTTTTTCATACACTATGGGGTGAGAATGGTGTCTTCATTTCCCTGTTTTACAGGTTTAAATTAGCCCCGCATTGTTACATTTGTTTTCTCCATTTTTTCAGTGAGTTTTCTTGGGTATATGAGATGGGTCCAACCTCTTGCTGTTGTGGATCCATCCAATCCACCAAGAGCAGAAGGAAATCCACAGTGTATGTTCACTTCATGTTGTCTTGCATCCTGATTTCATCTGGGAAAGATGCTACATAAGCAAACAGCTGCTTTTTAAGTGGAAAATAAGTGCATAGCACATTTACTTTACATGTTGTGTCATTGGTTCTTTTTGCACAATATAATAAAACTTACTCATGTACACTTTATTTTGAGTTACTTCAAGTCAAATCACTTCTTTTCATGTTGTTGGTTTTTTTTTTTAAATTAAAACAGTGACAAAAATCACTACATCCCTTCTACAGAGGTTTGTTGAAGTCTGTTTCATGTATCGTTGTATTTGTCAGTGTATTTTTGAAAACTGAAAAATCACTTGACAAAAGCCTGTAGAATCTGATTGGTAACAATACCATGTCTCAAAATAAATCTCCTAATGCCTATCGTAACATATACTGATGCTAATGTACTTAAAATTTTGTGTCTCAACTCATAGCTCTAGGTGGTGTGAATACAATGATACATAATTGTCTTTCACTACTATTCTTCATCACAGACATTAAATTAGTTTATGTCATTACTTCATAGGTGATATAACAGCTGCTACATTTCTAAACTCCTGGACTCTGAACTGCAATTACTACCTAAGCAGCAGCATGGAAATGACTGGTGACAGACAAGACTCATTTCCTGACCAGGTTCTAGCTCTCTTGCACTCCTGTTGTCATGCTCTGCTGGAGCAAGGATACAGGAGCAGTGTCAACTGTGATAGCCTCTTCAAGTTAATTGCAGCTGCTGAGAACAGGGTAAGGATTGAAGAGTTCAGGGAACACTCCACATTTCCACTCTCCTCTTTAGAACATCTTTTGAGCATAGTTTTGGAATAGTCTCTTAAGAAAAGAAACAAATAGAAGTTGAAAATCCCAATAAGTATGAAAGATGGAAACAGAAACTGACTGTTAACTCCTAAATTATTATGTGGCCAGAATTTTATCCTGCAAACTGGTATGGATTTTTCTATAAGGTTGGATGAGCACCTTCTATTCTGTGACTTTTTGAATAAAACAGATAAGTCAAAGCATTTACAGAAGGACTTAAAGGTTGTTCCAAACATTCTTGGGATTCTGCAAATGGATAACTTACTAAGGAGAAGGAGGGGGAAGATTGAATAAGTTTCACATACCTAATACCATGGAAATATTTTCTAAGAGTTAAACTTAAAAAAAAATGTTTTATACTTAATCTTTACATTGATCTCAGTGAGAGGTTTTGAATGCTCCATAGGCATGTAGCTCTGAATGCAGTTGTCTGACTTTGAGTGCAAATGTGACATTTTTGTCCTTTATTTTTATCTCAAATTTTGCTCCACTTGACTCCAATTTTAACACTTTTGTCCTTTTCTTTCATCCATTTATGATCAGTAACAGCTTTCAAGCCCCCAGCTTTAATGAAGCACTTCTAACACTTGGTATATGATATTCATAAACATTTCTTCATCTTGTTCCATTTTTCACTCACAATACACAGCATGAAAATACAAAAATCTACAAGGTAGAAAGAGTCAATAATATCTAGCTGCAAAAGTGACTTTTGTTTGACAATTTTTGTGAAGACTGGAGGGATATATAAATATACAGCAGACAAATGGGATCCACAGGGACCCCTTTAAGATCTTTATGAATATTTGAAAGGGCATCTGGATACATGGCTACACAGGGCAATCAATTGCTATGAATTTTTATTTCCCCAAGCACTCAAAGGGAATGGCATGACAGGTATGTATTATCAGCAAGCTTAATTTAAAGAAACATGGGGTTTATTTTGATAGGACCAAGGGGAAGAAAAAAACTCATCCATAAGTAGTCTCATTTAAATCGAGGCTGGCAAACTGGTTACTTAATTACTGCAATTATTGTAAAACTGAATGCTTCCTATTATTTTTAGATGCTGTATAGTCTTTTTTGAATTTCAGCACTGCTTCTCTGGAAATTTGAAAAGCGGTCTCAGGAGCCTACAGAAATGAATAATGAAAAGAAACCTTTTTATGGAATTGAAAATCAAATTAGAAATTGGGATTTTGAAGGTGTCCTTCCTTCCTTCCTCTACAGAGATTACTTTTCAAAAAGCACTGAGGGAGAAGAGTTCAGATCTGTAAGCTTATCTTAACATTGACCAATTGTTTCAAAATTAGAGATTTTGTCAGAGACAATTAGAAATGGTATTGTCACTGGAAATCCCATTGTCACTGTCATTTATGTATATCTTTTGTGATATATATATATGTAATAAGCTAAACCACATAAATATTTACTCATACTTGTATTAACCTGTAAGAGGAGGCAATATTACATCTATTTAAACAAACAATAGCAAAAATACCTTCAATTCCTTTTTACCATTTTTTTTAAAGTCTAGTTAAGTCCAAAATGTTTTTCTTATCAAAGACCAAGTTTAAATAGTCTAGAATTAACTACAATCAGGAGATCAAAAAGGAGTAAATATACTGCAGAGATACAATATAATATATATAGTATAAAAATGAAGGCTGTGGTTTTCCTGTGTGGGTACTCAACCACATATACAACCAGAAATGTAGTGTGTATGCAGCTTCCTTCTTCGAGATCTTAAATTTACTCCTGCAAATTCAGCTATTTAATCAGCCATGACATTATTGGCTCAGAAATTATTTGTAGAAGACACAAGTTGAAGGACTTGATACAGAAGGTGTCAGTTATTTTAAGTTACCCTAAGACACATGCTCCTTAGTTTTGCCATGTTTCAGTCAGCTCAAATCTTTAGGAAGACTATAATCTAAAACATGTTGCTGGTGTGGAAGTTGCAAACAGTATAAAATAGCTGGTAAATTCTAAAAAGCCAGGATAGAGGAAATAATTTATGGAATAAAATATTTGCTTGGTGATTATTCAGGGGGCTCAGGGCATAAACTTCTTTACCCAAAAATCAGTTCGCTTGGACCTTGGTCTTAGAGAAAACTGTTTTTTCTTTACAGCATTCCTTACACAGAGGCCACTGGCCATAAAAGATATTGAGTCCATTATAACCTCACAGAATTTCTCAAAATCATGTCACAGCAAAGTTCCTTACCATTTTCCCAGATCAATTATAGAAGCACTGTTTCTACGAAAGTAAACTTGTTTTTTTAAGAAAAAGTGCTTAAAGCTAAAATATGGAACATACAGATGAGTGATTTAAGTGGAGAAGAATATTTAGCTTAGTAGTTATTCTTTCTGAATATTGTGTACTGAGGTTTCACCTCAAGCTATTTCTGATCTACAGATAGCCATTAAAAGATTGTTGAACTACGTACACATGAAAAGTTGGTTCAATACTCAAATATACGACTGACTCAGAGGTCATCCTGATTAAATAGCAATTGAACTTAAATAAAGCCAATACCAACTACAGAAACTTGTAAACACCTTTTTTTCCCCCTATTTATTTTAATTCATTCATGTATTGGATTTTTAGCTTCACCTTTCTTTCTTAAAAAAAGAAAGACTGAAGTACAGAA
Source organism: Microhierax caerulescens (assembly GCA_035590215.1). Taxonomy (NCBI): domain Eukaryota; kingdom Metazoa; phylum Chordata; class Aves; order Falconiformes; family Falconidae; genus Microhierax; species Microhierax caerulescens. The sequence continues at coordinate 66,608,981 of JAVJGJ010000037.1, read as the reverse complement.
TACAAACTCTCTTGCATTTGCATAACATAAATGTTGTTCATTTAAATGCTAGGGGTTTGGTC
>JAVJGJ010000037.1:66585889-66604805 GCA_035590215.1 Microhierax caerulescens | reverse complement strand
ATTAGAATGCTGGTTCTCACTTAGACAATTTATGAACTTTAAAGTGCTATTAAATTGATTTGAATTCTCATACAAAGAAAGCATGTTTATCTCTTGTGGCTGTGGGGTTTCAGTGAACTGTCATAACAGCAATTATTTTTTTTTTTTAAAAAGTGCTGATTTTTATACTTCCTTTTTAACTATATAAAATTATTTTCTACAGTAACATGAAATTTGCTTAAGTAATCAAACTACATTGATTTTTCCTTCAAGTTGGTAAAAGTATCACAGGGAGACAGCAGATAAAGTCCAAGGTTGTTTAGAGCTGAAAGCTAGTGAAAATTGGTATAAATTAGATTATAAAACACAATTACAAATTATAGTAGCAAATATCATAGGCTCAGAATCATAGGATATCCCATGATGGAATAAACTTTGAAAGACCATCTGGTCCAACCTTTCATGGGAAAGGGAGCCTGGATGAGATCATCTAGCACCCTGTGCAATCACATCTTGAAAAACTCCAGTGCTGGGGACCCTACCATGTCCCTGGGGAGGTTGTTCCGCTTAATGATTGTTTTTACTGTAAAAAATGTCTTTCTTATGCTGAGGTGAAACCTGTCCTGGTGCAACTTGTACCTGTTGCCCATTGTCTTCATTGTGTGACTCCTTGCAAAGAGAGAGCCCCTGTCCTCTCTGTAGCCCCCCTTTAAGAATTGGAATACTGTGATGGGGTTCACCCAAGCCTTCTCTTGTCCAGGAAGGAAAGACCTGACTCCTTCAGTCTTTCCTCACAGGGCAGGTCCTGCAGCCCTTTGATCGTCTTTCTGGTCCTGTGTGGGACCGTTTCCAGTCTGTCCACATCTTTCTTGAATTGTGAGGACCAGAATTGGACACTGTACTCTATCTCTATCTCTGCTAGTAATGCCCCTGCAGGTGCAGCCCACGATCCAATTTACCTTTGTTGATGTAGCAGTACACCACTGACTCCTGTTTAGCTTGTCCTCCAGAACCCCCAAATCCCTCAGCAAGGCTGCTCCCTAGCCAGAGATCCTGGGCTAGCGATCTGTACTGAGCTCTTAGGTTACTCTGTCCCAAGTGCAGGACTTTGCACTTGTCTTTGTCAAATATTCTTGCTAACCCACTGTTCCAGCATCTCCAAGTCTCTGTAAAATAGGTCTCCCACCTGGTTTGTCCACCCTTCCACGCATTTCAGTGTCATCAAGGAATGGTGAGGATGCTTTCAATGCCATCATCCAGACTACTTATTGAAGGTGTTGAACAGCATGGGGCCCAGTCTCAATCCCTGGGTGACCCCACTAGTGACAGGCTGCCAGCCTGAGTAAAATTGTCTATTACCACCCTCTGAATGTGACCTGTTTTAGCTAATTTCCTACCCAGACCACTCATCCAATCTGTATTTTGCCAATTTGTCTAGCAGAAGGCTGTGGGAGATGGTGTGAAATGCTTTGCTGAAGTCCAGATAAACAACATCCACTGCTCTCCAAATTTTCCTAAATACTGAAGACTAAATGTTGCTGCTACAACAACTACATAGATTTTATTAGCAGTTAACTTTGAATACAATAAATTTTGATAAAAGATACTAGGTAAGGTAATATAAGAAGCTTCTAGCTGCATATGCTCTTTGTTCTGATCCAATTCACTTTTTGACTCTGAAGTGTTAAAGTGAAAACGGTCAATTTATCCTGCCAGATTGTATAGCTGAATTAAGCATTTAGAAGACATGGGATCAGGAGGTATGATTTTGATGATTCTCCAATTCTCAAATACTAGGAATGACTTCAAACAAATGTTTCCATGTAGCACTTACGAAACTCAAACTTGGGAAGCCAAGCAAATCTCTCCCTCATGCTCTTTCGGATCCTTCAGCAAGCCTTGTTTCTTCCACGATGCCTACGCAATACTGCCTACTGCTAACTGCTTGGCAGGCAGCAACTCACACATTCTGTGTGGAACATATTTTTGTGTTATTGTTGTTCTTTCCTTCCTCTTTCTTGACCCTACTCATCTGTGTGTTTTGCCTATCAGTTTTGCCATTAGCATAGACCCTGATCCTTTAAATGCTTAAGCACATGGGTAAATTCAGTGTGTTATGTATACCTTTTTGTAGGTTCCAGCTTGTGAGAACTCTAAAAATAATCTTTACTGCTGGTATTGCTGCTTAGCTTGCTTGTTAAGAATGTCTTGTAATCTTGGCTCTAAGACTGCATTGTGAAAGGCATTTTATGAATACAAGGTAAAAATCATGGTCTCATCTTCTGTCTGTATGGATACTGAGTTATTCTATAATAAGAGACAAGAAAAAAACCTTTCAATGAAATAAATATTTACTCTTGCCTGGTTTTATTTAGTTTTATGTTTCTATGAACTGTGTTGTAAGATTTTACCCATTCCTTTTTCTGCCCTTTGATTTTATTATTATTATTGTTGTTGTTGTTATTATTATTATTATTAATGATAATAATAATAATAATTAATTTATTTCTGGAAAGACATAATATATGAAGATTTGATTTCTCAGAACAGTTTCTGATGCAGTTCTCTTTGAAATTCAAAGTATGGAATTAAAATGCGAAGTGCCTAAATACGTCATCTTAGATGCAATATAAGACAATTTTTGTTTGCATATTTTAATTCTGTGAAATACTGAACCAGAAGACAGAATCGCAAGCCACTTCCTAAAATTGATGGGGTTAGCTCTTTCTGGCTTATGTTAGTTTGACAAATTACTGTGATACTCTTTTTCAGCATGCAAAGATGTGAATTAAGTGAGCAAAGATAGTTCTACTTGTAAAGAAATAAGAAGAGATTTACAAAAAAAAACCTAAGCACTCCTTATGTGTAGGAACTAAAAATCCACCTATGTTCTGTCTGCAATACAGAGTATGTACTGAAAAGCATACCTAATTTCATTTTTGCAAAGTACCATATCTCTGTAGTAAGTATTCTTTGCTTTGCCTATATTGATGAATAATTTTGAATTATTGTCATGTAATGTATTCATAATCACATACAAATATATTGGCACCTGTTATTTGCTTTCCACAAAATTATCTCCTTGCTCACAGTCATAAATATGTTAATGGAATTAAGCATTCAGTAAAATTTGCATCTCAAATTACTTGACTTTCATAATAGATCAATAAAACCTCTCCTTCAAATATTTCTGACAATCTGTACCTCCAGGAAATATAATGAAGTCAAAGGTACAACAATTAAATAGGAAATTTAGGACTTTTGCATTTTGATTTCATTGAAAAGTACTACAGAAATCTTCTTACTCAAATAACCCCAAAAAGCAACTTGTTTTTGATCAAACACTGCATAATAAATACATATCAAAATCCATAATCTTTTTAGCTGACGAGCTAACATAACTCTCACTGAAAAAGTGTGATTTGTTATATCAATGTTGTCTTACAAAGGTATTCCGAAACACTTCATTAGCAATGAGAAACTGGAAAATTACCATCAAGCCAGAGCATAAGCCCTCATGAACATGTTCTATTTGGATTTATTGCACCTACCTGTGATTTCAGGAAGGCTTTCACTTGTACACCAACTGGTAAACGAACTGATCTGTTAAGTGCAATCTGAATCCTGACTTGTACCCTGTTTTTTAGGAGAGCAGCAATTTGGTCTGGAATAAAGTATGAAACTATCTTTTTCTACAGTCATGTCACAGATGGAATGATACACTTCACTCATACAATAGAAGTAGCAATATGTTTATTGGTATAAAACAGCAATTTAACAAGTTTGATAGTAAATGCATCAGTGATTTAATAAGTTTTGATGCCAGGGTACACTTGATTATTTACTGTACAGAGGAAAGGGTCAGACAAAACCCTCCCATTGAGTCATGAGGTTCAGAAAGGACCCTCTTCTTTTCTAAACTCCTCCTCAGAGAGGAAGATAGTGCAGCTAGATCCAGACTTAGACTTGGTCAGTGGTTTATATCTAAAGGATTATATGTGCACAATTGATCCTTTATACCACTTAACTAAGATTTCGAAGTTTAGCATGCTATTAATCACTTACTGATAATCTGTTGTGGCGAGGAATCTCTCAGCCTTGAGGAGTAACCTTAAGAGGCATCCCTACTCACAAGGAGATCCTCGTATGCAGCCCATTGCTGTGCAGGAGGGCTCAGCAGGAGCTATTTATGGAGTAAGGTAATTGACTCATAGTCATATTTACACACCAACTACAGAAGTTAGTTTCTTCCAAACTTGGCTTGAGCTCGACCTTGACCAGCACTGTTAGGTGGGCACTTTGTTCAAATTAACCCTTGGCTATTGTGTTGTTATGTGTCTCCCCTGAATTCACTTTGGCTCAGGTACGGCTATCACGACCATATGCATCCATTTTGACTGCCGCAGGTGGTTATCACTTGATCACTGTTATAGAAACAGAGGTCAGGATGGGGTGGGGGGTGGGGGTGGGGAAGTACACCACCACAAGTCAAAACTTGTAGGATGAAGCTGTACTCTGTGATACAGTCTTTTTCCATAATACCAGCATTGAGCTTGAAATACTAAATTCAAGACCTACTTTATGAAATTCAAATCTATAAATATGGTCATTCAAATTATGTTACCTGTGCCCATACAAAAGTTATTTCTGAACAGTGTCAACTAAGTTTAATTTATGTGTCCATAAAATTATGCATTTCAGAGCTTCTATTGAGTAGCTTAAAGTGTTTTTAAGTTTCTCATATTTTCAGAATAGGTTGAGAGATCATTCATCTGGTATTAATAATGCATGCACAAACTTTCAGTTACAGGAGGGAGTTAAATCTCCCTTTAATACTTTTTGTCTTTCAAATGTATTATTACCATTTATTAATAATGATTATTATGGGATGATTGAGGCCTCATCCAAGATATGTCATTTGATATGTGGGAACAGACCTATATACGAGCTCTTCCTGAAAAGAGAAGCACCAAAGCAGAGTCTTCTCACTGTTAGTCTCTCTCATGAAATAAAAAGTGTGGTTGAAGCAAATGTCTCATTAGTTCTGCAAGATTCCCTTAATTTTTTTGTTAGTTAAAAGAGACACTGACTCAAATAATGAATAATGAAAGAGAGCACTGGAAATAATATTGAATAAAATAGAAGAGTATAATCAGGGAAGATGTTGAGTGCAATTGGAGGGAGGGAGGACTGGAAGCAACAGCAAGCCAGTGCAAAGCAGCCAAACTCTTGGGCAAACCAGGGATGCACCTCAGTGAAATTAGTTTCCTCTTGTATAAAAAAGCTTATTCTCTGTTTAACTAAACACATCCAGATTTCCCTGTATGTTATTCTGCTTTTCTTTAATGATGAAAATAAGTTTAAAAAGCATAAGTACTGATGATTTACAGCAGGGGTCCTCAAACTACGGCCCTTGAGCTGGATACGGCCCCCCAGGGTCCTCAATCCGTGCCCCCCCGGTATTTATAGAACCCCCCCACCGCCTGGCGTTGGGGAGGGGAAACCAAGCAGCCGCAGATGACTGCCTGCCAACCTCATCCGTGCGCCGGCCCCCTGGTTAAAAAGTTTGAGGACCCCTGATTTACAGTAAAATTGAGTTAAATTGTTGTGTAGTCTAGACATCTTAACTGCCAGTATCCAAGGTCAGACAACATTGCTTTAAAGGACTTGAAGACTCTTATCTCCATACAAATATACATACATGCACAAATGTACACCAAACAGTCATTTTACCCTGGAGCCAGGTTATTCTACCTGAAAAAAAACAAACAAATACAACCCAAAAAAAACCAACCCATTTTCTTTTACTGCAGGTAGTCACTCTCCTAAAAAACCCCACTAGCTTCAGCTCGAAATGTCATCCATCTGAATCTCTGGTGGCTCTTTTTTGGCTTCCTTTTTTTCTCTCACCTGGGGTTACTGGCTAGTTCCTCCTGAAGTTTTCACCTGGCATATCTTGGCGTGGGGCTGGTATGATTCAGAGATGACAAGGTTTTCTCAGCAGAGTTTTGGGGCCAAGGAAAATGGTAATTTCCACTAGACAGGCTTTCCCCACAGAATCCAATAGAGAAGTTTGACTCTTCTCCCCTTTGTATGAAAAGTCTTAATCTTTTATACCCCATTCTCAAGTTACAATTTAATGCTATAGCGTGATGACTAGTCCTCATTTTTATAATTTTCTGCTTAAAAATATCTTTAAATTGAAAAAAAAAAAGGATCAGTTGAAATATCGAGTCCTTATAAGTGAATGACTGATACGTTGATATCCAAGATATACCTTCACTTCCGTTATACAATTTTCTCTTTCTTGTGTCTAAGTGATCTTATGCAAGCGTATCTTTTTTCCTGAAGCTTTTAGTACAGAATTTTCCAGCAACAATTTTAAATTCTTAAGAAGAAGTAAATATTACATGTATTTTTAACTTTGATTTTGATGAAGGTAGGGAAGGGATTCAAATACAGTTTTGTAGTATCAGTCTAGTTTCAGCTGAGGGCTGCCACATTTCAGTAATAATCCTAGAAAATGGATTGAAAGAAATAATGTTGTGTTTCTGTCAGGACAGAAGGTATAGAAGTTGAGTCATTCTGTGATTCAATGTATTTCAAAAGAAAAAAGCCCTAAATTGTACTAATCCGACTATCACTTTATTGAGAATTCTTGTCAGTCCTTTTCTGCAGCATTACAAAACCAGCAGACATAATAGAACCTGTTACGTGCATTTGTATTTTCAAAAAGGCCTTGTTACTGCTCCATGAAAGTTTGGTTGAAAGATTTCAGCCAGCTGGTATGGATTGTAGCACTATTGGAGACTGAAATCACTATCTGAAATACTAAAGGAACATTATTAAAAAAAGACTAATGCACAAAGAACATGTTAGTAGAGAAATGCCTAATGATGTATAGCAGGATTTCTAAGGGGATACAAACTGTACTTCTAATGGCTTGAAAAAGGATACAAATATGCTTAATATATCTACATTTAGGAGTGCATATGTATCCATATATATACATAAGTGGTTCACAGCAGTGCAAACAGATTGAATTTGGAATTACAGAGTGAAAAATGAAAAGTCAGGGAAAATTAGCTTAAAAGATTTACTCAAGAGAATTAAACTTTTGCAAGGTGGTAATTTAGTAAGAGTTGTCAAGGATGAGTAGAGCGAGGATGTGCAATAGCATACAGTGAACTGCAGTTTGCTAATATGTTTATAGTTTGATATAGTTGCAGAGTTCTGCTCTGGTTAACACAGTGGAGGCTGATGAAACTAAGGAATATCAGTACAGGTTTTGTATAATTGCAGTATGCTGTATTGACAGACTGCTGTACACTCTTGCTGTATGTTCTTCAGTACAAATTTAGCACACATAAGCAAAAGATGATAAAAGAGTGAAAAAATGGACTTATAGCTGTATGAATTTACTTTAAAAGGAAAACCACAAAGCAAGGAGGTTTCATTTATAAATGAAATGTTTAAAATTTATTTGGTAGATGCCAGCATGGAAAAAAAAAAAAAAAAAGTTAAATAGCCTTTTGTTTGAAGTTATGATTTAAGTGTAAAATAGTTGAAAGAAAGAAAATGCATATTATTGACATAAATAGAAAATAGAAATGTCTCCTGTGGGAAGAGGTGAAATCTAAAATGGGTAAGAAAAAGATGTTGTTTTATACAGTGCTTATTAATTTGGTGCAGGGTATAATTTTGCATTGAGAGCACACTGGGTTGTGCAGAGGAGGATTTCCTTCCTGCAGCTCTGCCCAAATTTGTATCTGTAGTATTTAAGAGAATGATAGTCTAGTGGAAGGTGTCCCTGCCCATGGCAGAGGTGTTGGAAATAGATGGTCTTTAAGATCCCTTCCAACCCAAACCATTCTATGATTCTGTGATTCTATGACAGTAGAAAAGCCTTTTTCACTACACAAAGAATTTTTTTGCCTACAAAGTTGATATGACATACAAATTAATATCAGGAATACCGTATATAGGTAGCATATCTCTTACTGGGCACAGGAGAAGAACTTCCAAATTATAATTTGGTCTTATTCACTGTAGGTGAGCCTACTGAAAAGTTCTCCCTGTATTTCAGGGGGTTTGGATCAGGTCCTGTAGCAATACAGCAATTGCTTTTAACTTCTGAATTCTTCAGTGTATGTTTTACTCATTAGTCAAACAGATATTATACAATTATTAATATTAGCAGAAAGCTTTCATCAGTATTATACACAAAATACTTTTACATGATAAACTCATTTTTTTTCCTCTTCTATGAAGGTAAAATACATTTTTTCAAAAAAATCAAAGATTCTCTAGGGATCCAGAAATTTGAAATTGTATATATATTACTCAATTAATTAAAAAAAAATGACTGAAAGTTTACTATTGAACATGGTTATAAGTTGTTAAGGATTATTCCTGAAGGTGTGAGTTATCATGGTTTTCATAACACTGTTTTAGACCACTTGTTGCAAGCATGGATGGGTATTCAGATACTGTAACAGGCGTAAGTGTAGACTTTATGACAGCCATGGGAAGTGTCTCCATTTCTGGATTACAATAATGTATCAGCATAGTAGTGTAATCTTTTTCTGTTTCTGTAGTACAAGGTATGGTGATACTTTAGGAATCACAAAAAAAATTATGCAGATAGGCTTATCTAATGTATCTCCTCAGTCCAAAGTTTTTAAGACCATTACTCAATGAAATCATTCTTATTATGAGTTTAACAACAAGCATCTTATTTGAAAATGGCAAGTACAGAGCAGAGGAGAAAAAAATTAGTCTTATTACATTCTATTGTGTTGGACCTGGCCATCCTTTAACCTCGCATCTCATTCTTATTAGGGATGCCAGGATCCTGAGTGGCTGTAGTTTTGAAAACCAGGCGCTTATTCTGTTCCTTTGCTTCTTGCAGTTCTTCACCTCAATCTAATTCTGTAATTTTGGGTTTTTTTCTTAATGGATTCACTTTAGAAATAAGTGAGTAAAAGACTGTGTAAATTCAGGTTATCAGTACCAGCCACTTAAAATGTGCCACTTGTTAATCTCGGTTGTACTAAGGGAGTTGGCTGTGTTCTCTTTTCAGGAGCTTCACAGAGCCAGAGTGGGTTATAGATGTTTGGTTTTGTTGATAACAGAGGAAGCTTTAATAATTTCTTTAAACGCATCTGATGGTAGTTTTGAATGAAGACATGAGCCCCCTGCATTCATTTTTCCAATGCACAGTGTGAAGCTCTAGCTGTTTCTTCAGAAGAAGGTATATTTCTTTAATTATAAAGAACTTTCCTAGGATATTTGATAATGAGAGGCAAGATCCCCCTCCACAGCATTGTGCTTCCTTCAAGATGAAAGCAGCTGCTAGTTCTATTACTCCACTCTTCCTCATAGACAAAATACTGATGCACTGTAACGTATCGTTAAAGCCCAAAGCCAAGTGTGGGTCGAGTCACCCTTGCTGCTCAAACTTCTAAGCTAAGGAATACAAAAGGATGACTGGCAGCAGAGAGTAAGAAGAAATTAAAATCTGTCTTAACAAGTGTTTTCTTCTCTTTAACAAATCTTAGCAAAAGAAGGAACTACTAGGGCAAAGAGCTAGAAACAGGACATGATTTTTTGTCTTGCTTCTGCTGATTTTACACTGATTTGAGTATGACTTTGGTCTTCACACCAGTTCACTTCAGCATGTAAAGCAAATTTAAAGGAGATTAAGGCTCATGCTGCCTAATTGAGTTGTGGACTTTTCTTGGGTCACTTTAGGTATTGAAATATGTCAGTTTGTAAGTGTCTCTATTCTGATGGACATATGGCTGAGTTAATCCTGAGCAATATTCTGACATAAACTGGTACAGCTCCAATTAATTCAAACAGAAACCATGTTCTGATTACTTATTATATGACCTAGTAACTCACTGACTTGATTAGAGTTATGACGATTTATATCAACAGTGATTCTTGGTTGACTAATTTTTCAATTGAGAGGGGTTAGGAGGAAAGAAATACTTAAAAAAACCCCTCCAAATTTGGATGTCATTTATCCTTTTACGTTGGGATACCTGTTTAACTCACTAAACTTTTTCTATTTTTGTATGGTTCTGTAGTTAGGACTTGGACTAACATGAAAGTTCAGAACTGTGCATTCATATTTTCTTTCTACTAATGTAAAAATTAAAAATCAAATGTAATACTAGTTATAAAAGGAAAAAATAAAAAAGGCTGTTCAATAAACAGAAGTAGCTGAAAAATGCATTCAGTATCTCCAACTATTCTCAGTTTTGCTTACTTTCATTTCCATATGTGTGCCTATTGTTTATTTAGATGGAAACTATTTTTTCAAAGAAATTGCAACTTTCAGATATTTAATGGATGGGCTTCCAACTGTCTGGGCCAATGAGAATTTAAAGATCGCACATGATGATTTTCTAAACTTTGGTTTGATTTCCTTTCTAACTTGCTTTTATCTTCCTCTGACTGTGTTTAGCAATAGATGCTTGCATGAGCAAGGACTGTTCCTCCACTTAACATATGCTGCCTTCTAATACAAGCACATGGTGCTAATACAATACTGGGTGCACTGGGCTGCTGTGGCCACAGGGTGTGACCCTCTGGCATTCTGAGAGGTTGAAATGGAGGCAGCATCCTGAGCTTCCTAATTTCAAAGCTCAAACAATCTTGAAGCCTGAAAAGGACACCAGAATACAAGTTACTAATGCTAATTCCAACCAGAGCTGTGATTTATGCATGAAATGAGTTCACTGAAGGATGTTCATCCAAGAAAGCCAAAGCATGCACAATGATGCTTGGCTCTGTTTTAATAGGAAGTGACTACATGAAGTTCACCAATGTTTGATGATTTCCAAATATTTCAAATTCAGGTCCTGCTTTTGTTTTCCAGCCTTAAAAGCACCATAGTGGAGAAGATGCAGAGAAAACAGGCAAGTTTTAGTGAGGGTGAGAAAAACCTTACATACAAAAAATGAGTGTTCATCCAAGAAAAGGTAGACTATAAGGAGGACATGAGAAAAGTATATAAAATTATTTATAGCATAGGGAAGCTGCATGAGGAATGATTGTTCAAAGGTTTACTCACTTAGGACTAAAGGGCATCAAAATAAATTATTGGTGGGTTCAAAACAAAACAACAAAAAAAAGACTACGTTTCTCACAGCCCATAGCTGTGGAACTTCTTGTTAAATGTTTGCATGGATTCCAGAATGGATTGACTTGTAAAGGTTTGGATGGTGTTTTCTTCTCTGATTTTGTCTGAAAACCCTACCTCTAGGTCAGGAAATCCATCTAAAATCCAGGGGCTAGGAGAATCATTATGTTTCATTTGTTCATATACTTTTCCTTATTATTGCTTTTATGTTCCTTCAATATTTTCTGCCTGAGAAAAGTCCAGAAACACTTGTGTTCATTTGTACTTGTGTGTCTAAGATATTGATGAGTATGGGGGATGAAAACAGAGAGGCTAAAGTGATTTTTTATTTTTAAAGAGAATCTATTGGCTGTTACTGTTACATAAAGAATATGAAATCATACCTTGTAAATATGAGGCAAAGAAAGAAAGCAGGATCATTCTCCATAGAATATTTTTCCAGTGTTTTGAAATTCAAGGTTATAAAAAGTTTGTGGAGACAAATTCCGTGACTTGGTTTTTAAGTGCTAGATAAATTAATGAACTCTAATGTAATTTGCATTTATGCAAACTAAGGTAAAAATGCCATGATTTACATTGTGAGAGGAAGGCCTGCTGTGTACAGAAAAGGTATTCTACTTCAAATGGTGTGCTCCTATTTCTTCGCTAGTGTATGACTGAGCAGTGAGGGGACAGTAGCTGTGATGTGGGTTCGTAAGTACTGGTCTGTGACAGAGGCAGAAGCTTTGAAGGTCTGGTGTGCTATGGAAGATGCTAGGAGTAGTAGCAGGGAGGACAGGCAATATAATCCTGGATAAAGCCACAGAACCTGGAGTTTACTAGTGACTGGTACAGAAAATACTCTCTTGTGGGAAGTACCCAAACCAGGCAGTTACAAGTCTGTCATACCAAAGCTTTTGTGTCTAGAAAAGTTACTGGAAAAATTCCAGTCTCTTACTGGAATTTCAATCACATCACAGTAGCTATAGTGGTATGTTCAATAGTTCTGAGGTCTGTGATTATGGTTTATGTGTGAGATAGACTATTGGAAGGCACCCCTGCCAAGGTGCCTTATGCAGTTGTTGCCAAACATGTAACTTCCAAGGCCAGTAGCCATCAATTACTATCACATCCTTGGTATGAGGTACAAATTGCAGCTAACAATATGTGATATGCTAGCTCAAGGATAGTCTTCGGATGTAGGACTGGACTTGAATTGCAGATCCCTGTGGAGTCTGCAAAAAGATGTGTAGATTTTGCTTCAGGAAACCACAAGCACTTCATGTAGTAAGAGATGAATTTGTATCTTTTTGACAATATAACTTGAACGAGTATGCCTTCATGGAAGCCACAGATGTGTGTGCAATACAGAATAGTGTTAGAAAGATGTTATTAAACTAGGCAGCTCAGGTAGTATACCAACATATCTGTGGAGACCCAAAGAACAGGATAAATTAACTCAGTGTAAGATGGAGGCCAATACTGCTATAACTTGCATTTATCTCTTATATACTTTTCCATTTGCTTAAAATCACACGTATTATTTCAGTATAGGTGTATTGGAACTGTAACAACCTATTTTATGACTGTCATAATAGGTTGTTTCTGTCTATTTCTTTTCTGTCTGAACGTACAGATACATTTTTGATATAGAGTAAAGGAAATATGCCTTGCACAAAAAGTGAGCATCTTTCAACAGTATAGTTATACAGGAAAGTTTCTGCTAGCTCACCTGAATTTCTTACTTTCTTCATTTACTGCCACTGCTTTCTGCTTCATCGCAGAATGTGCCAGTCCAGCAGTCATTGGTTAAGCAGATGAAAATCTTGTTCTCATGTTCAAATGAAGTATTTCAACTTCACATAGCTTTGCATTTTTAAAGGTCATTAATGACGGTTTCAAACTTTATGCAGCATTTACATGCCTAAAGCCAGTGGGAAAAAAGTCCTAGATATCCAACTGCATATTTAGATACCTGAGTACCTTTGAAAATCTGGTCCACAAACTTCATCTACTAATTATATTCGAAGAATCTATAAACCTGAACAGGAATAGGAGTTCAAACAAGAACTTCCAACTTTCACATTTTCTACTGTGGGTGAATGAACAGATGTGCACTTATGATACAATTTGTATGTTATTCTTCATATTATCAGCCCCAAATCATTAAGATTTGGAAAATACTTCATTCCCAATCTGCTATCACAAAGTATTATAAGTAAAACCAAAACATACATATTAAGGGGACAAAAAAAAGGAAGCAGGCTTTAAATTTAGGCTGTTCAAGGCCTCATCTTCCCCACTGCACTTCTCAGTGCAACTAGAAGGTAACAGGTGAAGTACATAAATGGAATAGTATAAAAAATTTCCTAGGAACACTTTAAAAAAAACCAAACTTATCTCCCAGCCCTTTTGCAAGCCACCTAAACCTTTGTGATACTCTCTTCAGACATTTCAATAGTCTGTCTGAACTTCAGATTTACCGAAATAAATCCACATTTGTCTGCCTGTTCCTCTGAGTTTCAGGGCTGCTAATTATACCGTGTGTTTATCTTTGGCATGTGGAAACACCTGTTCATTAACTTACTAAGTCAAGACTCATCTTCACATGATGTAGAAGTTTAATAGGCCCTCAAATTGTTTTCTGTAAATGAGACTCATTAACCCTGCTACCCCTAGAACATTTTAAATTCTTGACTTTTGGTGTTGGCCACAGAGAGAGGAAGAGACTGCATTTTAATTCTGATGCTGAATATTCACCCTATTCTATTTGCTACTGAATCTATATAACAATGTTGCCTTTTGTATTAGGAAGAAGAGAGAAACTCAAGGAGATTTTTCTGAGACATGAAATAAGACCACTGTAGAAAAGAAAAAGAAAACCATCTCTGTTGCAGAAAATTCAACTCCATTAAAAGTGATGAATCTGAGGCTGATATAAATAAACAAAACAAAATTTGTATTGAAGAATTGTTACGTGAAACAGAAAAAGATGAGGAGTCATTTAGGATGGAAAAGCCCTCTCCAATTTCTCAAAAAATCTATTGTGTTTGTTTTGCTGTTCAATTCTGTCTCTGATTGTGTTGAAAATATAAGAAAACATTTAAACTAAAGCTACTGACTTGTAAAATAGAACTGTACATTGATTACAAATCCATGGTTTTCTGTTTATGGCTATTATTGTGGATGTTTTGGTGGATAACACAAATGGCAGGAACAGCAGCTTGTGCCTTGTTAAGCCGCCCTGGAGCACAGGCATTGTGGGGTGTTGAGGGTTCACCACCACCTACAAAACAAAAGTGAGCAACATATTAGAGCTTAGCATGGTCTGTGTCAGGCCAGAGGAATTTGATCCCTCCAATTAACCCTGGATATCCTGAAAATAGATTTGGCTTCTGTTCTTTTAAAACCAGATGAGCTGTAAAGAACATCAGTGGAAATGGAAATCAGCATGAGGCAGGCTTGTATTAAATAGCTTTATAGGAGGTAGAGTTGTATTAAATAGCTCTATAGAAGAATGCGCTACATGCTACTAAAACCAACTGGTGCTGTCATTCTTTATATCTGCTTCAAAATGATTGGTATCAGGATGATAATTTTTTGCAGATTGTAAAGAATGAAGATGTACCATATCTTCTGTAGGTCAAGGATACACATTTTTGAGTATAAGAATTAATGATTCACATGAAATGTTGCAATCAAAAAGTGAGCTTTAGAGTAGTGCTGTGTTATAATAAAAACACTGCAATTGACACTGAATTATTATTGTTGTATTCTGGCTAGCAGTGTACATGCTGAAATTTTCTGTAGAATAAGTACTAAAGCCATAGACTGCTTAGCTTACTGATTACTCACTCCCTACTGTATATTGAAATAGATATTTTTTTTAATATTGATATTAGAAAACCCTAAAAGCAATCTTCCAGTACTTTAAGATTCACTGTTCTTGGTCTTGATGGACTCAGTTTCAAACCTCCATTTGTTTTCACCATAATTTAATTGGTAGGTATTAGATACTGTATCCATCTGCTGATGTGTCAGCAGCAGCAAATTAAGCACTTAAACATCTAACTACAAATATTTTCCCCTGCAGTTCACTGCAGGCACTAGGATCACACTTTCTTTTGTCAGAAAAGGATTAATTCTATAGGCCTGACTGAGATCCAGCTAGAAGTTTTTCTCTTAAGTGTTAGCTTTTAAAGACAGCAGTAGGCAATTGCATTAAAATCAGCAGAAAAAACTAGAAAAAATGGGACATGGGAACTGAAAAAAATGAGCTGGATTTATTTTCTGTGTTACCTAGAATTGAATGAGTGTGGAATTGTATATTTCACATTAATTTTCCAGAACAGTTTAGAAGATAAAACATTTTTCACTGGCACAGTTCCAGTGTTAGATCTGGATACAGGGCTCAGCTCCAAGTTTCTGTCCACTCACCCAGAGGAGCTTGGTGATGTTTCTGATGCTGTTCCAACCCCTGGGCAAAACAATCACGGCTTCAGCGACCCCAGACCTCCCTTGCCCTTCACCTTTCCCTGTGCGTCCTCGCAGGATGTACTTCATGGAAGGTAGCGCAATGCCTTGGCCCTTAGCATTAAGGTAGCTCCACAACTGATGCCTGCAGAAGGATACCTGTGGTTTCACTGTGGTGCAGTGAGGTACAGCTTGGATGGCTCTTTGTTTGTGTGAAGATTTTTGATACTCTTTTTATTGGAAGTACCACTTGTAGAAGAAAGCATTTGGCACAGCAGAGCTGATGAGGATTTTGCTTTCCCTGCAGGAAAGAAGGTGGGTTTGAAGATTTCACATACTGTTCAAGCAGGATGTGCTGACCAAGACTTCACTAAATGAACTCTCTTGTTAGGTGGATCAGTCACAATGTGATTTACTGATCTAGCAAGCCTGAGAGAGTGAGAAGAGTGAGGTGGAAAAACTACAGAGCAGAGATTACCACATGCAAATAATTGCTGGCTCCTCTAAAAGGTCCGTCTGTCCTCACTTCACTGTAAGCAGCGGATCCTGTTTGCAACATTTATCACTGCCCTTTCATTTACTTTTTTAAAAAAGAAAACTCTAAAATGCATATAGTTTTGAATAATTAACTCTTGTGTGTGTATATGTATATATAGTTAAGCTTTCATGCACACATACACATATGCATGCATGCATATATAAATTTACATATATATAAATATATGTGTAAAAAACTCATACAAAGGGTCATTACTTTTACATACATATAATACAGATAGGTTATATAAAAGTGAATATATAGATTTTTGCATACTTAATAGAACTATTCATATATGCATTTTGTATATCATTATTACTGCTGTTATTATTATTCAAGATGTGTTTTGCAAAATGCGTCCCAGAGTTTTCACACCACTTTCATCTTGTTTCCTGGTGAGCCACTGGTTTTAATGTTGGCACACTTAGTATTTTTCAGGTTGGTGTTTGGATTTAAAGCTAATGTTGCTCCATATGCTGAAACCATGTGCATTGCCTTTTTAAAATCCTATTATTTCCAAAATTGTTATTCACTAAGTATTTTTTTATCAGTAGAGGAAAATCTTTGTTGACCTTACACTGAGGAAGGCCAGGGTTATCTCTTGTTCAGCCATGAACTCCTAATTTGAATTTGTAATGTTTTACGCAGAGACATTTTAAAAGAGAAATGATCTTTTTCTGCATGCAGTACAGTAACTCTAATGAAGCTAAATTGCACAGGGGAACACATTGGGCTGTAGGAAATAAGCAATGATGTTGGGGTTTGCATAACCAAAGCAGAACGGACCCCTGGAGAGGTACAGACTGTACTGGCAGCATGCTACACACAGTTCAGTGATGGATGGTGGATGGTGGCCCATGGGAGAAAGCAGAGAATGAAAGATGTGTACACACAGAGGCACAAAGCTTTACCATGTGGCAGCACCTGAGAAGGGAAAGTGGAGGATGTGTCTTGTCCTGTTGCTTCTTCTCGTACTCCCACTCCAACATACCTTGGTCGTGTGAGAAACCTAAGCAGAATGGCATGAAATGGCCTCTGTAGGTTGGGGCAATCTGGGAAAAGAGGTGATGGCTTAGCTAGGATTAGTTTTTATTTCTTAGAACTTGCAGGTTGATTTGGATTATTAACTTAAGGCTTAGTGTTCTTGATGGAAGCTCAAAGTCTAAGTTTTTGAAGCTGAAATACATGCATGATGGAGGGAAAAAAAAGAGAGTGAACTAGATATGCATGTGTTTGCATGTGGATGGATCCCTGGTTTACTGTTTTACAGTTTACTGTTTCTATCTTTGTCATGAGATATAATACTGGGAATTAGGGGAAGAATATGGTGGGTTGATTCTACAATTGTGATTATATTCTGTCATCTTGACTGAATGAGCATGACTAGGCACATTAGGGATTTTCTGTAACATTAATGGAAGTTCTTTACGTATAGTAAAAAATGGATAAATCCTTCCACAGAGCAGAACCATGAGAACCAAAAAGTAAATTTCTGCACTGTTTTCATGATCCATCCCAGATTCTCAAAAAGTCCACTTTGGATGTGCCAGCCTAATTACTTCTGCACATTCTAGAATAGAAGGCTTTTCATTGCTTCTAGAATAGAAAATCCCCTTTGTAGATTTATGATGGTTAAGTGTCTCAATAAGGTATCTTTTATCAAAAAAGCTGAATAAGGACTTCTTATTTTGAATAATGTTATTGCATTGGATGCTGTGGAAGAAAATTTTACCACTTATTTTAAAAGACTGCCAAATATTGTTTGCTAGATATTTTTATTCCACTCCATTAAAAGCTATATTAGCGTACAGTGGAGGTCTGTGTGATTGATCAAGTACTATTCTGCCAATTCATTATGTATGTGAGGGCTAGGCAAAACTGCAGTCCTGGCAATGGGGAAAGATCCCTTCATAATTTTCTCGGAGTGGGCTAAGCTGAAGAGTTGCTCCTCAAGTGCTGATGCACAGTCAGATCACAGAGCTCCATATGCTGGTCTGTTGAGCTGTCTAGGTGTACCCAGAAAGAAGTATAATGATTTATGTTTTCTCAAGTCAGCACTGGAAGAGATAATTTTCACCTGCCCAAGCCATTCCTGACTGCATAAGTCACAACCTTTCTCCAGGAATATACATAAAAAATCATAACTTTCTAAAATATCTGAGACCAGTGATGGTCCTTCTATTTTTTTAATTGAGGAACAGTGTTAACATCTGCGGCATTCCCTGGACTGCAGATTTTAAAAATTACTTGCTTGCATGTGAAGGTGTCATGTACTACCTCTAGCAGATGCTTCCTGATCACCAGACAATGTTATAGAGAGGAATTAGTTTAGGGTTATTTAAATAATGAATCATTGTGACTAAATTGCTTAATAAGTCAGCATAAATGCTGACAACTGATATTTGCCTCTCAAGGATGATTTTAAAATCTTTTTGCATAAGAGTGGGGTCCTACTTGTCTACAAAAGTGATATGTAGTTTGTTGTGGTAAGCTTTGCAGTACTTTATATCTATTTATGTCCCTCAAGAGAATCTACATATTCCTCCCCCTCTCCCCTAAATATCTATAAAAAAGCCCACTAAAACATTTAGGCAAGGTATTGAAAAAAGCAGAAGGGAGATATCTTTCTTAACTTCTGAGCCCTTGTGGCCTATGAATCAAATACAATTAGTGTTATGGATACTCAGCACAGTATTTTTGTGGACATTTCTATACAAAGAAATTAATTCTTTTGTTTCTGAATGCTTGTAATTTGAAAAAAATTACTCTGGAGCCCAGTGGTTGGCCGGGCCCGC
>JAVJGJ010000037.1:66538446-66585850 GCA_035590215.1 Microhierax caerulescens | reverse complement strand
TAACATGCACCTTCATGAGTCTGGAAAGGTCATATACAGACTAAATCTTTCTGAACTTTTCCAAGGATAAGACACAACCTAATATTCCTTTTTGTGACTCTGCCTCCTTTTTGGCTTCCTTGACAGTTTCATTGAAATGTACACATTTTTTAGCTTATCAGAAGAAAAGTATCATAATTTTAGGTTCTTGCCCTCATCCACCCTTCCACTCAGTTCATGCCTCTGTATGAGGGAAGTGTCCCACAAATTCTTCTCCATAAGAATTCACCTGCTACCACATATTTTCTGGTAATATCTCTTTTGCCTGCTTTTTCCTAAAGTGATGCAGAAGAATGAGACAGGTGCAGCAGTGGACATCCTGCAGGTTAATGCTGGGTCAGTCTTCAGAGGCCTCTGTCTTTCTTGCTTTAGGGACTCCAGGGAAAATGGTTCCTAAATGATCAGCTAAATCCCACCAGCTGTGACTATGCTCAAATATTCACTGGACTCTTGTATCTTGAAAATACCCATATATTTGTGTCTGGGTAGACAGGAAGAAAATGCTGCATGGTGCAGAGAGCTGACTACCACAGCTTTGTGGCACATCTCCAGGTAATCACATTAGATGTGTATCTAAAGTGGTTTTTTAGCACCCTATATTATAGCACCCCCAAAACGTTTCTGAATATTAAACTTATATAAAAACATAGACTCAGTAGCCACCATACACAGATGCAGCTGTTCTTCCAAAGCCAGCTCCAACAATGAAAATTATAGCTCAGCTGTTCAATCAACACAGCAGTAGGCAAATGTTGGTGTGAAATATACTCAAAGTAATTTCAATTAACAACAATTAAATTATACTTGGTTTTAAAATAGGATGCCAGAATTGAGGAGATGCACAGCAACTCTACAAATCTGGTCTGCTGCTACCTTGTTTTTTTTCAGATTTATTCTAGGGAGTAGCAGTAGTAGCAGAACCACAGACATGAACAGAACAGCAGTTAGTGGGAGGACATAACGTGAAGAGGGAAGGAAGAAGTAACGTGTTCAGCCTGATGGAAACAGAATGAATGCAACCTTTTCTCAGCAGCTATTTTCCTCCTAGCCTGGGAGGAGGAGAAAAAAGAGAAACAGTTAGCCAGGGTGAAGATATTACACAAGGGAACAGCACAAGTTCCTAACTACTGTTATTCTCAATTTATGGCACAAAGTATATTCATCAGCATAGAGATACCAGAGCTTCAGACATAATTCAGACAGTTGAATGTTACTAAAACACATAGCTTGGCAGAGGCCTAGTAACTCTAGATTTTTTTTCGCCAAAATGATTGTACTTAACCTGAAGAACTAACTGAGCAAATAATTCAGTAGAGAAGCCCCTAATTTTCAGTGCCATTCTCAGTAAAAACTCACTGTATGCTTGCAGTCCAGGAGTTCTTACAGACAGCTTGGCAATTTATGTCCTCATCAAAAGAAAAGAATCTCCACGCTTTGCTTTCAGTATTGTTTCTTAAAAGCAGAGTAATATGGGAGGATTTCTTTAAAAGTAAAACAGAAGTAACACTAATAAAAATACAACATACATGCAGGCTAATGCTAGATCTTCCTTACTGTTCAGTTATTTTAATATTTTAATAATTTTAATAATATATGGTATGATCAACATACTGTTAAGTAAAGATTCCTGTTCTGTATTCATAATTTTATTCCAAATCAGTTATTTTTGCATAGCTGGAACATTATGAAGGAGAATGAAACTTGTTTAGCACTTGGAAGTGTTTCTCTCAACCTGATTTCTGCCAAGCAGGGGCAAGTGACAAGACCCCAGCTTTACATGTTAGCAGGACATCCACTCATTTGCTATACTCCCTGACTATCTCATTACCATTAAATCACATAAACTCAGTTTAACCAGATGAGTCAGGCATAAGTTGAGCCAATAGGAACTGTGACAAACTTGTCTGATTGCATGTTGTTCTTTGCTCGTAGACAGCTACAGAGAATGGCATTTTGTGGGAAAGTATGCTCTGCACCTAAGAAATAAAAAATTGTGGATAGTGCTGAATCAAAGTACTACTGGCAGTGCATGGTAAAACATGCTGAATTTCTGTTACAAATCATTCATTCAGATTGCTCTTTTAATATGATAGGGTTGTCTCTCCAAAAGTTGTGACAAATGTCAAACCTAAGCCAAATCTTACAATTTGTTCATATGAGAAAAGGAAACTATGAAGTGATAAAGTTTTTTATACTTCATATTTGATTATATTTCTAATGCAGTTTCAAATACAAGATTAACAAACATTTTCCTGGAATAGCTGAGATAATAGTAATTAGTAGCATAAACCAAGGCTGAAGCAGCAGTATGTTTTTTTCAATACTATTGTTACTCAGCTTTTTCAATAATTCTGAAAATGAAGTGGATCAAAATTATGTGTTACGTCTTTTCAGGCCAAAAATATGTGTCAGGCATTTCATGCGCAGATTCTTTTTTGTGTGTCATTTGCGGTAGCTTGCTACCGCACCATCATAGGGAATGATGATGAAGTATTCTGAAAATATGGCCACTTAATCATAGAATCATAGAAACATTTAGATTGGAAAAGACCTTTGACATCATCAAGTCCAACTGTTAACCCAGGACTGCCAAATCAATCACTAAACCATGTCCCTAAGCACCACATCACCCACTCGTCCTTCCCTGCTTGTAAACAGCAGGTCCATTGGGGCATCTCCCCTGGCTGGCTCGCTGACCAGCTGCCATCAGGCAGTCATCCTCCACTCACTGCAGGAAGCTCCTAGATGGTTTCCTCTTCACTGTGTTGTATTTCCAGCAGGCATCTGGTAAGTTGAAATCCCTCTCGAGAACAAGGACTAGCAAAATATCTCTCTGAAACCAAATGAAGCAGACTAAGAAACTAAACTTCTCTTTATTATTCAAATAACACATCCTTATATCACTTTCCCCTGGAGCAGTATTTCCTTGCTGATCCTCGTGCAAACTTTTTTTTCCTGTAGACTGCATAGATCAAGCTGAATGTTAGATAAATAGCAAGTTACTTGGGGTTGTATGTGTTGTTTACCAAATTGACCAAATTGTTCCTTCTACACTGTCCTCCTCCATTTCAACTTATATTAATACCCACAGCATGACTTGAGAATTAATTGCCTATTTAGTGCTGTTCTGAAGAACAGTTGAAAATTTATGCTAATAAATGACTCGATTAGTGTCATTTGACACAATGTGAATTATTTGTCAGTGGCAAGTGTCTTTCCTCTTGGGAGAGCGAAGGTTAAGCAGAGACAAAATAGAAAAGCAAATGTGTGAACATCAGCATCATTATTCCCGAAATAGAACAAGAATATCTTTTTCCCTTTCCTGTGTCATGGAGGTTCTCATTCCCTATTTGATAACCTTTCCTGATGACCAAACTCATTTTGGTGTCTTGCCTGCTGAAGGAGTAATAAGATATGAAATACCAAAAAAGCTACAAAGAATTTGAAGAAATAATCTTTTCCTACACTAAAACATTTTATCTAGTTTACCTCAATGTGCGGATTTAAACCTTAGTACACCATCAATGGATCTTTCTGAAGGTGACCTTAAGTTGTTCTTAAATATTAGAATTAGATAATACAGGTTTTCCCTTATGCGTGTACTTTAAACAAACAATTTTCATTTGCCTTTTACCATGTAGTTAATGTGGTTTCACGATTTAAGGCTGAATATCTAATGCAATGGTGTTTACTTTCTGTAACTTGGTCAAATCACAGTAACAGTTATGTTTCAATTTGTTTCAACTAGAACAGTTTTGTGTTAATATACAATATGCAAAACAAGGTGAAATGTTTCCTTTAAAAATAACCGATGTCTCCATTAACTGTTGTTTGTATTTCTGTAATATTTAAATATGTTATTCTTGGATGATGCTCCCACTGTTGTAGCTACTGTACAAATGCAGGACAATAAAAAGAGTGCCCAAGAGTTTGTGCTTGAATTTTATCACAAGAGATCGACGTGTGCAGGATGATTGGTGGTCATAAAGAAAGAGCGAAGTAAATTACAGAGTAGTGGGTATGACAGGTTGTCATTGCTGAACATTTTAAGCTTTGTTATTGTTCCTTAGGTAGGCTTCATGAAATGGGAGGTTTTGCAGAAAGATACTGTGGTGCTGATTTTCCAAATGCTGAGTGTCAATATAAGGAAGGGAAGAGTGATCAAAAACAAACGCACAAAAAGGGGCAATGACAGCTGTCACCATGGAGCAGTCAGAAGCGAAACTGCTATTTCTATTTTACTGTGGGAAAAGTTTAAAAGGGAAGTGGAATTGAAGACAAGTTGTAGAAGTTTGATATTACAGTAAAAGGGGAAAAGTGATAAAAGCATTCAGAGATATGAATCATTTGGTCAAAGAGACAAATCATGGATCTAATCTGGCAGACAAAATCCTGAATGATTAGCGGTAGAACAACCCCAATCTTGTTCAGAGAAAAGCTTTTTGCATTAAATGGAACATAAAATGACAGCTGAGAGAGAATTTCAGTTGTATGGATGGAAGGACAATATGTCTTTTACTGAATGATTTTGAAAATATGATACCTTGAAGTGTTGCTAAGTTTCTTGTCTCTTTTTGAAGATTTTAGATGGTTTTACTCATAGCTACGTTTGAGAATAGGCAGCTGTCATAAATCATTGCAAAGCATTCTCAGACCTCTCTAATATACAATTTTCACCTGGGTTTCAGGCTTACAGAAGCTGAATGTTGCTTTATTAACCAAGGTTTGTTTTGCACAAGAAGTTTCTACCTTCTTTAACACTGCTGCTCAAATATATATTCATCAATAAACTGGACAGCAATTGGGAATGCTCTTGCATTATATTGTCTTTCTTTTGGAGTGAAAAGGAATTCTCCAGTTCTATCACACACATGATACTTCATGTGTTGTAGGCTTTAATATGCCTTAGAGAGAACAGTGTCTTAAAGAAATAAATAAGAGGGTAATACATCTCTGTTAAAAAATCAGGAGTCAGGACAAGACCTAGCATCAGTCTTTTCACAAATAGTTGGGAAAAAGGCATCTCTTGGGAACTGGGGAAGAAAATGACAGGAGAGACCATCACTCTGAAGCCTGATGGAGCAGGAAACAGCAGAATTGTTGAGCTTCGAGCAGTAAACCAGCAGGGTTGTGGGCCGTGTGAGAAGGGAATTTGATAAAGATATAACAAGTAGAGACATGCAGTACAAACAGAAATCGGAAAATGATTGTTTAGCTTGACAAGAAAAATCCAGTCATCTTGAAGCTGGAAGTCTGCATATTTTTCATGTTGGATTCTAGTTCAGAGATACGAAACAGGGAGAGTCAGGATGTGCATACTAAGAGGAAGATCAGAGATTATAAAGATTATATTTTCTTTCATTTAGATTTCATTGTTCCAGACAAGTGAATTCTTGACATGCTTGGTGGACCAAAACACCTAGCAACCCCAACACCTACTGAGAGACCTGGAGACATCCAGATGGAATGATATATTCCACACACATTCACTGAAAACCTGCCTGTACCACAAAGAATAGAAGAGTTTCAATAATAGATTGGTTAAGGAGAAAGGATGACTAAGATGGGGAGCTCTGCCTCCAAAGGAAAGAGATTTGCTTTGCAAATGTGCTTACAGATCAAGGGCATTGACAAGAAGAAATCTATAAGAATAAGACATTTAGAAAAGGTGAAAAGGAGCTACACTTAAAATTTAGTTCCAAAAATCAGAGAAATCTGGACACAGATTTTTATGTTGTTTTTTTTTCCCCCAGACTTACCCTTGGTGGTTGTCACTGTTGCCAGCTGGTGAAACATCAAGCAGTAAGCAATATCATTTCACACTATTCTAGTATCGATGTGATGGTCATTTGCACCATCTGTTACACAAACATTATTGGTCAGAGCAAGCAGTTCCTGAGAGCAGTGTTGAAAAGGAACTGAGAATCAGATAAACACTTCCTGTGGCAAAAATCAACGAAGTAAAAGATACTGCTACAAACAAAACAGAAGAAGGAAACAGAGAAATTAACCATGGTACTTCTGCTGAGTCCTGAAAGAACCTCTACTGCAGCCCTATTCCTGCCATTCATACTGGGTTAAAAAGAAGGAATCTAGACCCAGGCTACAACAGACTGCTGTATTTTTAAGACAGAAATAATGCAGAGCACATGCATTATTACATAAGATCATGATGCAGAGTGGAAGTATGTATTACATGCTTATTATATGCTCTGGATGCCACCAAGAGTGATGGATGAGCTACAACTGGTAGTAAACATGCCTCCTAGTGAGATCATTGACCATATTCACAGCTTTCAGGCCTTGGTGATTTCTTTTAGACTGTGTATCCCTGCACTGTGAAGTCACTCAACCTAACTTTCAAAGTAGGCAGGCTAACCATGCTAACGTGGAGCTTGGCTTGAGGGAATTACCAAGTCTTCTCAGCAACGTAAATTAGTGCACATTCACGCAGCTGCAAGAGCTCTGAGCAGCTGCTCATCGGCTGTTTCTGGTACCTATACTAGATCGTTTAAACTGTCTAAGGTACCGGCATGCTGCAATGTCATCTGAAGTATGGATATAGCCTACGTCTACAGAAGTAACGCTATCTAAAGTTCAGTGCAATAACCATGAAATCTTGAAGCTCTCTGACTGGAATAATTGTCCTCCCTCAGAAATTTCTTCTGTAATTGCACATCTATAGCAAGGCATTATTCACTAAAATCAACATTAGTGCATAGTTCCTGAAAGCCACTGCTTTATTTAAAAGGCAGAATAAAAGGTAGTTGCCTGTGATATTACCCCATATTAAGCATTTGTATCTCTGGTTGTTTTAAGTGGTAATCACTGTAAAAGTAGATGTTTCTAGAGATTTTTCCCCTGCTGTTCTGGCCTGTTCTAATTAATCATGTTTGATTTTTAGATTTGGGAGATTATCTCTGGTATTAGGCCACTACTTGCAAGGGCTTGCAAATAAAGAGGCTAAAGGGTTTTTTTTGTCTTTTTTTTTTTTTTTTTTGGTGTCTTTTTTCAGTGGTATGTTAACTCTCATATACCACCATATAGAGATTTTTACCTAAATCCCATAAACACCTCTACTGTACCCAAACAGTTCCCGTAAGGCCTAAATAGCTTACTTTTTAGGCAGCCTGAAAGCAGAAGGGAGTATAGCAATGTATTTTGCCTGTACAGGTTAGGCTGTTCTTGCAATACGAGGAAACTCCAAAGAAATAAACATCGCTAAATGTCATCACATGTTACTGTCACAGGGAATTCAATTTGAGAAGGCTGCTTATTTACTAGTGTAATTAGATAGCATTTCCTACAGTAGAAAGATGCTTAGCCTTAAGGAGCTAGGGATGCAATTTCTCTGAATGACTGCCTTATGGTTAGAAATTACCTCAGGAGAAAAAAAGAACGCCTGTATTTCAGTGCTCAGTGGTGCAAGTAGAATATGGATTTCCATCCTATGCCTATTTAATACAGTTTTTGAGAAAAGCTTGTACTTTGAAAATCTTTTATGATCCTTGTAAGTGTTTTGTCAATATGGTAGTTGGCAGGGAAACATGGATTACATTATCAGTGTTGGTGAAGATAGTGTCTATTATTAACTCCCAGCTAATATAACTTTATATGAGTTGATAATCACTTTGTTTGGTGTGCAATTGATAAGCATGCATGTGCTTGTGTATCTGAAAATGTGCTTGTATGCATTATTTCAATTGTCCCAAAGTCAATATTGGTGTATTCTACAAAGGATACATAAAGAGCAAGCCATTAAAGCTAAACAGTATGACTAGATAAAATGATGTACAACAGAAAGGCCCTGGAATTTTTCATCAAAGAAAGGCCCTCAGTTTTGGCAAGTGTCATTTCTGGTGGCACAATATATTTCAGGACATCTCCAAAGACCTGAATACTCTAATAATTTGAATACTGAGCATTCACCACTATTTCTATGAGTTGGCATAAAAGGATTCATTGCTTTATTTAAAAATCCATAGTAGTTCAATTTCTAGCAAATGAAAAGTTTTAGTGAGTGGAAACACCTTTGCTGAGAAGACAATGTTTTTGCTGGATAGCTTTTTCCGTGGAGTTCCTTGAGGTTTAGTCTTAGAGGCAGTCTTTATATTAATGACACTGGTGCAAACAGCAGGATCACGCTAATGAAACTTGCAGATGACGCAAAGTTAGAGAGATGAAATCAGCACAGAAGAGGATTGGAATATTTTAGAAGAAGATGAGGGCAGTGAGCTGCGAGCAGAAGGCGGATGGCAGAACTGCAGGTGCACTAGAACAGTGCTTAGGAATATGAAAAGCATCTAAGTGCTGTGCAGTAAAGAGCTGAGGAACCTTCTGCAGGAGTAGGGGAACAACAGAAATTCCATGTGCGCACACACCCACACACCTCCTGTATGTCAACTTTTTAGTGGAGCTTGCTTACTTTATAAAAAAGACTGGACTATTGCTACTTATAATGGCAGGACAGCATTCCTACATCCCCATGTTCAGTAAATGTTGGGTTTGATAACAAAACCAGAAGTTGCACACAGTCAAGGACAAACATAAAGCCTGTTGTATTACAACTCTTAATAACTGCACTCAGGTGGATTTTAATGTCATGATATAACAGTAATTCCAAGATGTGGTCATGTTTTCGTCACAAAAGATATTTTTCAGTTCTAATTAAATTCCATTGTTAAATTCTAATTCAACATACCAGCATTTAGATGAAAAAATGCAAATGCATGTTACTATGTCAAATAGGTTTTGAGTGGGGAAAATTATTCCTTTATCAACTCATCACAGTACTGCTTGAATTAAGTTTCTCCAAGAAATCAATAAAATTCGAAGCACTTGTGTTACTGAAGTTTATAATACAATAGCAAACGCTTTTCCTTAGATAGAGATCATGATTCTAAGCTAGATCAGAGTTACCCTTTTCTGGGGTGGGGAGAGCGGAGAAATAAACATGTCATCATGCTTGAATTTAGGCTGAAGGTGAAAACCCCCCAAAATTAGGATGAAGAAAATATTGTCTTTTAAATTAAGTGGCATAAATTAAACCACTACCATAAAAAAATAATACTGCGTTTTGTGGATAGCTATTTGTGTCTTACTCAAGACAAAAGCTGTGAACGTTGCTTCAGTTCTCAAAATACCTGCTTCATTTCTCCCCTGTGACCTGTCACTTGGCATGAGCAATGAACACTTCTCACTAGTTCTGCATATCTATTCAAAGGGCAATGTGTGGATAAAGAATACTGGGTCAGCAAATGACTGATTATCTTACTAGCAACAGTTAGAGAAACCCAAGGAAATTCCAGTGGTTAGGGTAACATTTGTGATTATGAAGGACTTTCTTCCTGCCTATCCTTTGCTGTGTGCATTTCTTCACTGATACCACTGATAGAATTTTTAAAACATAATGTGGCACAACATATAAATGTCTTTGACATTATTTTTTTAAGTAAAGCAGATACAAACTAAAGATTCCAGAAATATGAGAACTTATTGAAAGTTCATTTGAAAATTGAAAACCAAGTAAAAATTGTCAGCCGTCTCAACATGAAAGTTGCTGTCCAGCATTCTTTGAGAATGAGATAATGAATAAAAAAATTATAGTAAGCACCACACAGTGCTGTGGCAGAATTGAACATTAATTTACCACTTTTCTGAGATGTTTTCCGTTCTTAAATATTTATGCTATTCTATGTGACTTGTTAAAATAGATTGTTTCAAGTTTAATCTGGTTTAAGTTGAAAATGTTCATTATTGGTAGCTGAAACCTGGCATTTACAGCTTACAGGAAACCCTGAAACCACCATTACTTTAGCTGCAGATGGTATTATATATATTGAGTACTTTGCAACCCTTTAGATCTACACCAAATATTTCAAAAGCTGTTTAGCTGAACTGATAGTTTATTTGTATCTAACGTAACATGTTTCAATAACTAATTCTAAAACATCACCAAAACCTTTGCTTTAAGATAGTAAAACTTTATTTTATAACATTATTTTAATGTAGGCTAGTTACAGTCACCACGTATACCACTTGCACAGATACATTCAATACGTAAGTGCATATATACACAAAATAGCTGGCTTCACTTTTTTTTTTTTCCTTCTTTTTCCCCTGCCATTGGATGTTTTATTCCTATCCAGTGTTGCTTTGGTGTTTAATAAAATGGTCTGAACCAGTTTTAATTTTCATTGCATTGTTTTCTAAAGCATTAATTGAATATTGTAAAATTAATTTATTATTTTAACGATGCAATATGCACATTTCTCAGCTTATGAGAGACGTTTGCTTAATGTACTAATGCTGACAGTGGTGAAAGGACTTTAAATACAGCGTGCCTGAGCAGAGTGAAAGGCTCTGCTCACTTTACGCAGATATCTTCAAAACAATATATCCACTCAGTGGAGAGAGATTAAGATAATTGCTTCAAACAAGGTGAGCTTTTATAGAGGGCTTTTCTTCCCACTGCGACATGAAACTTTGAAGAGGATTTCCACAGAGATATAAAGCCTTTACTTATGAAAGGAGCTGATCAGACTTCAAACATTTTTCACATTAATGGGAGGAAAAAAATGCAGAAATTATAAAGTTGCTCCAAAGGCAAAATTCCAGACTGGAATAGGTACATCAGATAAAAATCAGGAGGAAAAAAAAAAAAAAAAGTGTTTACCTCATCAGACTGTATAAATGTCTTGTTAGGAGTATACCTTTAGTAGAAATACAACATCCATTAGCAGAGCTTACTGCAGACTTTACAGTATTACAGATTTTCCCCCAGGTGACATATAAGATAATTTCTAAGCTCTGTAGGTAAAGAAACCTCAAGTATTATTTGAGTCTTGAGTAGGCTAGGTGCTGCCTACTGAACCTGGTTTTACTTAATAACTAAGGTAAGTTCCTCCAGTTCTGGGAAATGTTATACGATTTTCCAGATAAAACTATGCTGATGAGTTTAAGCTGTTTCGAGCCTACTTAGAAGTAACGGGTAAAGGAGACAAAGGCTGAAACTCTCCTTGAGTTTTGCCTTGTACTCCTCACTGCTAGGAGTGTGAGGACTGGCTCCTGCCACAGCCTGTGTTCTCCTGACCTGCTGCCCCTCCGACCCGGTGAAGGCCTGAGCTGAAGAACTAGGACCCATCACTGCTAAAAGCCAACTAAGAAATGTGCTTCATGCCATTTAAAAGATAGTACTAATTTAAACATCTGGCCACTGTTCATCGTTCCTGTCAGGGTGCAGTGAGGGCCAGCAGCTCCCTGAGGGATGGGAAGCCAAGACCTGTTGGTGAACCAGCACAGGCTATGCCCTCTTCATTCAGCCTTTGGGTGAACTTCTGCAGAAACCTGTGGAAAGCCTACATCTGGCTGTCCCAGACCAGCTTCTCCTCTATTTCTGATGGAGCTCCAGGTAGTTTTGGTAGGCATCTTCACCTGTGTCCTGCAGAGCTCACTCTCTGGTCAACACGGGTGATTCTCAAGCTCTGTAAACCTTTTGTATTTGGTACAAAATGTTTAAGGCAATAAAAAAATGTTTCTATATTTCACTTACGCCTTTTCTCCCGTGACTGTTCTGAGTATTTCTTCACACGGAACAATGAGGGTTGAGGAAATTCTCGTTGAGTTTCAAAGTAATTATAGGTGGGTTTCAAGGCAATTTGAAAACATTTTAGTTGGAAGTAAACATCAAAGCTTACAGGTTATTTTGTGGGGAAAAATAAACAACTGAAAAAACAACTCACAACAAAACAACTTTATCTGGGATTCAATTCTGACCTAGAATAGATTTTTTTTGAGCTTTTATGTTTTGTGATCTTTTTTAGGGGAGAGTACTTTGTATTTTTATATAATGAAAAAATTGGCTCAGAGTGAAAGAAATTTGAGCTTTGAAGTGGGAAATGTTCTGTCCCAGTTCATACTGAAACTCAAGAAGAGCTTTTGGTGCCAAACTTCTGAACCTGTCAGGCTTAGAAGCATGGGCATAATGCTGTTTTTCCCAATTAGGTCTACAAGCACATAGAATTTCTGAAGTGCCATATGTAAGTCAGAGACATAATAATGTGATATAATCATTACTACTACTTTAAAAACAAGGCTAGTTAGACTTAGAGTTGTAGAAAATTACTTTAGAGCAGGACAGAACTGAGACAACTTGCTTCCCATTGATGTCTTCTGTCTGTAACATCAGAGGTGCTTGATTTTTTAATGGAATATTCTGTCTTACTTCCTGAAGACAAAAGTATGGAATTTGCTGGTACCCCACCACATGACATCATCTTTCCTGAGGACCCTGCAAGCTTTTGCTGCTATTCTATCATGTAACATCACCTTTGTGTGGTTGTGTGACTCCAGTACTCAAGCAGTAGTGGGAGCATTGGTGCTGCATGGGATGCACAGGAACACAGAGGCTTGGGAAAGTTGCAGCTTGCACATTCCCCCATTCAGCTGGAACTGCACCCATCAGACAAGATGGGCATGTCTGCATTATACTTGTGTAAAGGACATATTTGTGATCATAAAACAAAATAGATAAGTGTTGACAAAAAAACCAGAACTGCTGTGACACTCCAATGTCTACTTTTGCTTCAAAGACAATAGTATATTTGGTCTACCAGCTACAGCAAAGTTCACAACCTCTCTCTACCTACCCACAGGATGTTACACTGGTAGGTGAATTGTTTTGTAGAAATAGATGCTATGGATAAATAAGGTGAGCCACATCGAGCACTTCAGTAGAAGGGACATTTGGAGTAGACAATATGGGTGTAATTCGTATGGTAAAAATATGTCTTACAGACATAGTAGGAGAGAAACAAATGGAATGATAGTAAAATGAAATATGAATAGCACTTGTCTAAAATGGGATTTTCCTTTACTCAGGAAGTTCCAATATTTCAAAAACTTTTGTTCCAAATGATCAAAAAATTTTAATAGATATTTAGTGGAACTTTTTCTCTTTTAAATATGCATTATGTCCAAATAAAAAAGGCATAAATCTAAACGTGTTTATACCATTTTTAATTATTAAAGTCAAACAAATGCTTGACAAACTAGATAAAGGTACATTTTGACTTTCACTGTTGTTGCTGTTTCTAAAAACATGTTTTGTTTTTCACAAAGCTGCTTTTATAATTTACACCTGCTTTGCTGAAAAAAAATCAGTATGCCCTACTGGAGGATTCTGAGTTGCAAGAAAGAGTATTATAGAATATAAAAAATACTAAAAAAGAAGCAAAGGGAAAAGCTGGAACTTGATACAGGATGAGCATTTGATGTGAGAAAGAGAAAATTATGTGGGAACTAAATTTACAGGTACAGCCAGTAAGAGCTTGTTCAGTTTGAAACTCAAGAGCCTGACATATTTAGCTGGCCATTGTTGCTGAAAACTAAAATTACATAGCTCAAATAATCCTTTCAGATACAAATGCAAGACTTTGATAACTCTGTGAAATATGTCTTTGTTTCTATATTTATTTACATATATAAACATAGACTCATGCACATCTTTTGTGTGATATATACATATTAAAACTAACTCAGTGACTGTAAGAGCTGTGAATAAAGTTTGTGATGGACAAAGCAATTTTGACAACCCACAAAATTGTGGTTACTCTGTGTGTGTGTGTATATATATATATTTATATATATATATATATATGCTGCAGCACAATCAAACTAGTAGACTGCAACCAGGCTTTACCGTTGGTCAGATTCTACTCTCTGTGCTGTATCTCCTTCCTCCAGAGGTCAGACCACACTCCATCTGACCCAGACCCCCACCCACACTCCTCAGGGCTATTTAACAACTTAGTGGGAATGAGCTACACCTGCACATTGTCCATGTCAATCAACCCACTGCCTCTGAGGCAAGGCCACAGCTGCTTGTTATCAATGCTAATCAACCCACTGCCTTCAGTCCTCTACATATATATACATATATATAAAATATCTGTGATAGAATAGTGGACTCAGGAAAGCTAAAGTCATTGTTTTGTTCTAGAGAAAGAAAATGTAGATTCAAATGCTGTGATACACTACAAATTCCAAAAATAATTATATTCACAGTACACTGAATACTTAAATAAATTTTCACTTTGTTGTAAAATTCAAAGTTCATCTTTACATTAAAAACCCAAATAAATTATATGAATTGGCTTGATTGAAAAAATTTTGCCACAGTGTAAATGTTTGCTTGAAACCACGTCAGCTAGTTGTGCAGGGCCACATGCCAAGTGATGATGATTGCATTCTGGCTACATCATCTCCTGTTGCCTTTTGCCAGAGCTAGTGTGGGACTGAGCATCTGTCTACACTGTCTCTACAGTGGCTAAGTCTTTCCAAGCCAACTGCCTTTTTAGCTAGTGGGGTTTCATGTTTCCTTCTCCTTTTGTATTTTGGAGCAAACCCAGATGCCAGACATTCAGACATTGAAACTCAATTGTTTTAGCCTTTCTTCACATAACATAAGAAACAACTATATATTATTGTCCTGTTCTTGTCCCTCTTTCCTTTCTCAGCCTTACTGAAAGACTGTCATCAGTTTGTGTACCAAGGAAGACAAGCACAAGCAGGCTAAGAAGGGTGAAAGTCAAGTCTGAAATACCCAAACCCCTGTTGCTAGTAGTTTTAAGCAGAAGATCAAAGTTATGGGAAGCTGGCTGAAAAACCGAGGGATGAAAAGACTTCAGTTCAAGACCTGGTCTGTGTTTCAAGGCATGAGTTGTTAAATCTTTTCTTCTAAAAAAGAAGCTCTGTTACGTTAGGAAGATTTTATTATTGCTATTATTTTCAAAAAAGGTTTAATATATATTATTTGATGATAAGGAGGTTTACGAATCTTTCTAGAGACAGTTCAAATGCTGTAAGCACTGGAAGTAGAGTTGGTCTGGAAATCAATACAGACCTCTGGTTCATTCAAGTAGAGGGGCAGGCTGGAGAGGGACTTGATATATCAAATAGTCAAACTGTTCCACATGTTCTGGTTGTGTTTGTGAACACTGTATGTTTGAAATAAAAATCATTAAAGCATCTAAGGAAATCTGTGTACTATGGCTTCATAGTGAACAAAAATGTTAAATGAGGTTTTATTTACTTGTTTCTACAATATGTCAACAATTTGACTTTTGCCATCTACAACAAAAGGAAACGTATAGGAACAGCAATATGACTGTTGCTTTAAAAATAGAGAGTAATATACTATACTTTACTAACCAGAGTAACATATGACAGTGTCTTTGTGTGATTCAGTTAACTTGTGCTCTTGGCTTCAATGGATTATTTGCTCCACCTGCATTTCAATACCAAAAAATGTTGAGCTATTGATTTTTTTTATTCTTTCATCCCTTGCATTAAGTTGCCTTATATACAGTGAAAACTGCTGACATTTCCAGAAGAAAAGCACCAATTGGCAGACATACAGGATTTCACAGATAGCTGGTTAGGTTGCCTCTATAATGGAATATTTACAGAGGTGTGCCAATAAATTAATGACGAGTGGAGATCAAAACCCCTACAGGATATGCTTCTTTGCTTCTTTGCTGTAGCTATTAGAATATTTTATTAGTATTTTACTTCTTTGATGCCCTGACTTACTGGTTACAACATTTTAGTCAAATCGTTTTGTTTATATCCTAAACCTTTAAAAACTCAAACCAGAAATGTCAAACAATTCCTCTTTTACATCAGTATCATTGCATTCTGAGCATCATTCCATTAAAAACAGTTGGGATATGAATATTCTTTGGATTAAAGATGCATAGAATTCTAGGGTTTGTTTCTTTTGAACATTTTTGCATATAGTTCTAGATACTGACACAGGAACTCTCAGCATGTCCGTTCAGGAACCAAACATTTCTACTACCTTAAACCACAAGTAGTCTGATAATTAGCACTGAGAAATATAATTTTTCATGAATCAGAGAGAAAACCTGCTTCTGAACACCAAGTTATTAAAAAATAGTTAATATTAACATGCATATTCCTTAATTTAAGAGTCACAATATTAAAATACATGGATTGACAAATTAATCTTCATATTCATGTCTACAAGAAAGCAAATTAACAAAAAAGGTTAAACCATAAGCACACAGGTGAATTACTGGAAAATTGGAACACTTGATCTTGATTCCTGTGTGTCTTCTAACATCTCGATATTGAAATTAACAACAAAGCCCATATGTTGTCAAACTAGTAGAACTGACTTAATGTCTATTTCTCCTTCTCACATAATGAAGATAATTGCAACTATTTTTTCAGTTATTGCCTGCAATTACTGCATAATCCCAATTAAGTGTTTAATATCATTGCTTAAATAGAGTATTTGATAAAATACTTATATTTTCAGGAAACTTTTTGAATATACTTGGAGGGATACATTGGTAATCCCTTTTCTCTATACATTCATTATATTCAGTATAGACAGCCAGTTTAAACTTCTGGACATAAGGAAAGCCCAGAATAACAGCCAACATATTTTTCAGAAGAGCTGTGATGGTATTCAGTGGTAATTTCTTCAGGCTATGTTAAGATAAATTCCTTACTAAGTATGAAAAAACTACTATCAAAATTATTGATACTGGTGTACTGACAGCTGGCTGTTACCTTTTGTCCATAGATGAACCAGAAGAAGAGAGCATGGTCTTTGCTATAGGCTATTTGGCAAGCTTTAACTTTCTCCAAAATTTCCCCAATTAAAGTGCATCCTACTTGGCTAATCTATAGCATACCTTCTCTACTGACTGATCTCCTTAAGCATTCACGGAAAACTTCAAGTAACTGAACAGTGTGTGCAGCTCCGTTGATCAATATCTACTAATTCTCCCCCCTGGCATTTAGTTAAAAGCAACCCGTAGATGACTGACTGGCACAGAAGTTCACAGGGCTCGCTGTCCTTGCGGTACTTCAGATGCAATCTTCCTCAGGGTCCAAAAAAAATCCTTGTCAGTGTTTGCTGATCCCTGGAAGCAGTTTCTAAGTTTCCCAAGGAGGGCTGAATCAGCCTGCTCACTGCTAATCTGCAACAGAGGTACCCTGGAGTGATTTGTAGGGCCTCTCAACATGGTCAGGTCCCCTCACCCGTGCATTTGCACTTGTTCTTTTTTAAAAAATAAAGCCAATGGATGAGGTACCAGCACATTTTTTATAAAATAATGATTAAATATTTGATAGGGAATTGAGAGATCAATTTCCTCTGCAGTGTGAGGGGTCTCACACACCCCTCCTGAGTGAGTACCCAAGTGATTAATTAAGATTACAGGTAGTCTCAAGTGCAGGAGAGAAGAGAAAGCCTCATCTGTTGAAGCTGTGCAACTGTCCTCTGGATTGAATCTTGAAATAGTCCTACAAAAGAGAAAAGACTTAAGTTCTAGATGCAAAGACCATGTGTCTCCTGGGTACAGTTTCCTAGCTTCAGGCAAAAGGATAACATTACATACATCCTCCAGCCCTCCCAGGTGGGGAACAGGGATTCAAAATCATCCCAATCAACCAGGATGTGGGTCCAGGCTCCATTTCCCACACAAGTGCTGTGGCCATGAGGTTTTTCTGCACAGGGTAGGTGGTTGTACCAGCTATCCTCCTTCTACAATCTTGCATTGAAAATAAACAGTGAGCTCAGGTTACTTCTCCAAAGGAGCGCTTTAACCATCTTCTCTGAAAAAGGATCACTAGCTTTCCATAACAAATAGCTTAGAGGTCCTTCTGGATCTGCCCAATTAAACATTTCCAAGAAATAAAGCACAGGATTTACACATAAAAGCACCCTACTGAAGTTCACAGGGAAAAGGTCAGAATGGAGATTTGGGAGTTGGGAAGTTCTTCAGGCTTTCAGCTGGCATTTTATGTTAGACAGTTCACAAGAACAAGACTCCTTGATAAAGAATATTATATAGTTTTACAAGTGCCAGCAGCCTTTTCTGAGAGCACACCCTCATTGACTTACATTTATTTAATCAAAGATAAGGTGCTTCCTTAAATAAGATGACCAACTTGAAAAAATTCTTGTGGACATTAACTAGGACTATTTGCCTATACAATAAGTACATTTCACACCGAGGCATCGCACGCTTCATAGAACATTGATACTTAATATTTCAATATCATACTCATTTTAAGCTGTTATCAACATAACTAATTAGTTGATTAATTTAACTTGTGGGTTCCATCTAACACTGGAACATGTTACAACCCTCATAATTTGAGCTCTTTTAACATAACAAGATGTCAAAACATTTCCTTTTTTTGTGCTAAACTCAAAATCTTCTCATGGACACAAAGGAACACATGTTATAGTTGCAGCCAATAACATATTGTTAGACTGTTTTGTGATTTAACAGCCAGATCAAAATACATCAAAGGGTCATTGTAGTCATAGTTCACGTTTTAACACAGAAAAGGCTCATTAGTAATAGTTAAAACTGTGTTTATTAGGTGTAGGTGATAGGGTGTTAGTGGGGGAGCTGCAGAGGTGGCCTCTGTGAGGAGGCTGCTGTGCCAGCCACAGTCAAGTGGTTCCAGGTGGTTCCAAAGGAATCACTGCAAGGCAAAGGGGAGCCTCTCATCCATTGGTGGGACATCGCTGGGAAAACATATTTAAGAAAGAGAAAAAAAATACCAGAGGGTGAAGAGAGAGGACTTGAGGGCGGGGAGTGACATGACACACAAACAAACAAAAAGTCCCCACACCACCACCACCACAACATTGCTCTGTAGACACCCAGGCCAGAACACAAGAAGGGGTAGGAGGTGCTTCAGCTGCCAGAGCAGAGATTCCCCTGCAGCCCCTAGAGAAGACCATGGTGAAGCAGATTGTCCTCCTGGAGCTAGCAGGGAACCCCATGCTGGGGCAGGTGGATATTAAGTGAAAGAAATTGCAGCCCATGCAGAATCCATGCTGGAACTGGCTTACCCTGAAGGACTGCAGCCCATGGAAAAGACCCACCCTGGAGCAGGGGGAAAGTCTGAGGAGGAAGGAGCAGCAGAGAGGAGCTATTATGGACTGACCACAACCCTCATTCCCTCTCCCCGGCTCTGCTCTGGAGGGGAGGAGGTTAAGGAGCTGAAAGTGCAGGAGTGAAGTTGAACCTGGGAAGAAGAAAGGAGAGGTGAAGGTGGCTTAGAGTTTATTTTAATGTTTAGCTCTGATAATTTTTAAGCACAAAAATATGTGGAAATGTCATTTTTAAACCCTTTCAATGATCAACATCGCTATAGGAAGCTGCTTTATAAGCATAGAAGCAGCCATGGTGTTTTGCTGTTCTTCATTACAAAATTCAGTACGTTGACACCTTTTTATCCTCATATCAGAGGCTAATGTGTTTTTCGTTCCACATTTGTCAGATCAATGATTAGATTAGGAGTGGGATGCTGTGGCTCTGCAGATATTGTGGTGAACTTTGTCTCACAGACCAATCTGCATTCAGTTCATTTCTTGTCCTGAGATTACAAGTTAGAAGACATGATGTTGATTGACAGGTGGTAGACAACATAGCTCACTAGAAATCATGTTCAGCATCAGCAGTTAAGGGTCAAACTTTGCTAGAACCTAACATTATATAAGGTACGTATTTTTAGCGTAGGCAGATTGTTGGCAGCCCCTTTTGGCTGTTGTTAATTTGCATGCATACATCTCAAATGCACAAATAGGATCAGTTTTCAAGGTCATTGTTAAATCCTTTGGTAAACTTCCCACTCACATGTCTTCTCCTTTCCTTACCTCCAGCTTCAGTGGCAGTTCGGAATGAGTGCAAATAATGAACAGAAAATGCTCATGAGTGACGTGAATTCTGGCTTTGAAAAGCTGAGTTTGCAGTATCTTATGATTACCCCTGTTCAGATGTCTTATTAATATACCATATATAGATCTCTAAAGGAACACCCTTTGTTTAATGTAGCTGTTGTAATGTGATTAAAATGTCATGCTCACTATTACTTATAATTGGCCGCATGCACTACAGGGCATTTTTATCTCCAGTTTGAAGAAAAGAGCTTCAAATAAGCAACAGCCATGAAACCATGCACTAAAAAAGAAAAAAAAAACAATGCAGCATTACAGCTGGGAGATGACTGTCAGAAAAAGATCACAGTCTGAATGTGGGGGAATGGGCTTTCCGTGGAAAGTTGTGTTTTCTGACTGCAGTAACCTAGACCATATGGGGCTGATAAAACTGCAGAACTGGCTCCTTTTCTACATTTTTTAATGTTTTCTCACAAAAGAGATTAATGCTGCTCATCTTTTCAACCTATCCTTCTTTTAAATACTCAATAAACTTAAAATTTCCTTGGCTTACAGGATATGATTCTGAGGTCATGTATGTAGCCTATTAAACTCATGTAAGGAGAATTTCAGGCTTGAATACATTTAGTAACAAATTCTTCTCTTAAGTGCATTTGGATAACTGTTGTTGATTTTAATGCATGTATCAGCAGGTCACATTTGGCTCGTGGTCAAGGTTAATTTTAATTGTAACTTTTATTCTTGTACTGTCCTTTGTAAGGGCAGGGCATAAAAAGCTGTCTTTATTCCAAAATAAATATATCCTTTTGATATTAGCCTGTTCTTACTCAGCCCACTCAATTACAAACCTGGAAAATTTCAGAGTACAATTTATTGCTTTCTTCTCACTAAGGTCAGAATCTTTCAGCTTCTGTACAACCGAGAAACAACCAATTTAAATAATTTGGTACTTCTCTCTGATTTCTGTGATAATATGTGTCAATTTCTGTATTTTTCCTATTTTGATTATACTTAGAAAATAAAAAGCTCATTAGTAATTTTTAAGATCTACTGTAAATGAGAGATTATATTTAAAACTACTAAATGTTTTTGATATAACCAAAGTTGAGGCAAATAAATACGTCAGATATGCTTAATAGCTTATTATTTCTTCAGTTAGTCCTTTTCAGATTTAATTTTTTTAAAAAAACTTCTGTATCTCAGCAGACCATTTTACGTATTCACTGAATGCTCATAAATTAATACATTTTAGTGTTTTACCATGCCTATTTCACTTTCAAAGGCTATGTATAAAATTGCCTATGGTATGTTGTACATAAACTCACTTTCAATTGCATTTACTTGGTAAAGAATAGTATACCAACAATTTTAAACCACTCATATACACTAGCTATACAATTTCTCTGCTCTTTCTGTTCAGCCTTTTTTTTTATTACTTGTGTAGTGACATTTTAAACCAGAAATTCCATGATTTCATAATCATAAAGATGTTGGAAAGATTAATTGTCCCACTGCAGATTTATCTCAAATATTATTTGTTATTATGTGGGTTTCTTGTTTAAATTATGCATGTAAAGGCTGAGAATCACCTAAAGATAACCAGTAAGTCTTCTATCTCACCC
The DNA here is from genome assembly GCA_035590215.1 of Microhierax caerulescens. Classification (NCBI taxonomy): domain Eukaryota; kingdom Metazoa; phylum Chordata; class Aves; order Falconiformes; family Falconidae; genus Microhierax; species Microhierax caerulescens. The sequence continues at coordinate 66,564,457 of JAVJGJ010000037.1, read as the reverse complement.
CAATATTATGATAAACAGCAAGATTCATCTTTGGATGTGTTTATCTTTTATGACTGATTATTCAGGAATGCAAGTAAGTTTAATAATACTGTGGGGGATATAACAAAGATTCTTTCAGTGCCCTTCTTCATATTATGCCTTGGATCATTTCTAAACTCTGTTTCTTCCCACAGTTGAAGAACAAGTACATTTTTTGAAAGCAGTCTGGTCAGAGACCACCTTATTGCACATAACCATAGAAACAGTAAATTTATCCTCAAATATGCACAGTGCAATTAAAAAAAAAAAAAAAGTATTAAAATTGTTGAACTAGTCAAAAGGAAATAATGAAAAGAAAAAACCTAAAAAATATGCAAATGTGCTCAGACTGCAGTTTGCACTGCTAAACTAACATTTACACTCAGATGACAAAAAGACAGCAGTTGTACAGTAACAGAAAATATTAGAAAGATTAGGATTTTAGTATGACTTATAAAAATCAATCTAATTAAATAAGAGCAATTTTAACTATCCCGTGCCATGCTTAACCTTTAGCTTCAATTTGCACTTGCAGAACATAGTCCCCCCCAACCAAATAGATAATTTTTCATTTGCTGTCATTACTCTGTGTGATGTATGAGTTATTAATCTAATAAATCCAATTTATAAATAAAACACTGATGTTTAATCATAAAAAGACTTGTGTGTTTTGAATTTTGAAAATAAACCCCTCCTTCTTCTTTTGTTAAAATCTGTACCTCTTAGAAAATGGAGGGTGGAGTAGATTGTGGAAAAGGTGTTTTTCTCAGGCTCTTGGGGAATTAAGGGTTTGTTTGCTTTTGTATTCAATCCTTGCTAATTAATTTCAGCTATCAGTCTGGTTGCTGCCTTAGAATCTGTGATGACCTAAAGTCAACATAATTATCATGCCCTGGAATCTAACTTTTTCTCATGATACTGTATCTGTACCATACACTTTTTAAAGCTTTTTAATCTAAATAAAGTCTTATCATTCTTGGTCATAAAATATGTATCCAGAATTTTGGCCATTCTCAATAATTCACAAAAAAATAGTGTAAAAATTTTAAAAAAATAAAGTTAACACGTTGAAAGGAAAGTACATGAACAGATTTGTGACTAGTAAAGTCTGGAAGAAAGGCTGGAAGCCTCTTTTGGTATTAATTCTCTCAAAGGCACTAAGATACACTGGAGAGTATACACTAAGGGAGCTAAAGGTATGACTACACTGGATAAGTCACAGTGCACTATAGATACTGTCTTTTCAATTTTATAATTTTTTTATTATTTTAAAAAGTCATTCTCCAAGGAAGGTAGATGGGTAGATAGTAGATGTCTTTATTTGTGGTATGGATTAAGAGGAGTTAACTACAAATGTCCTCAGATGACTTTGTTAATTTCATTGGTTATTTAAATTTATTTTTTTTTCAACAAGGATTGCATGAGATTTCATCCTATGTACACATAAGATACACTATCAGGTGTGATAGGGGGCTGTTTCCTTTTCACTTGAGTGTTAATGTTCTGAAGAACATAGCTGCTGTTTTGGGTGGGGTTTTCCTAAATGTAAGTGCAAAGGGATGACTAAAGTTCACTATTCCTTCATCTAGAGAAAGGTTATTGTCTTGGTAAGAGAAAAGCGAAATGAACAATTTAAAAGGAATTCAGTTTGTCAAGGAAAATAGGAACTATCCGCTGTCTCGGTGAAATGAGAGAGTGCCCACTTAGGTTGTTCATTAAGAAGAAAAAGAACGGGGGGAAGTAGGTCTTGTTTTCATTCAGCTGTTAAGTAGACATCCCTAGCAAGCAATGGATATTATTTGGTCAAACTTGACAAGCCTCCTTCAGAGAAATCCTGTCCACAGTTCCTCTGCAAAGATAACTACGTTTGCAGTTCTACATGTGCCATGCAAGATTTTTTCAAGCAGTTTCCAGTCAGTGTCGGTGAAGTAAACCTTTTAGCAGTGTTGTGAGATACCGAAAGCTTTGTATCTCTGTTTTGTGACTTGAGGTATAAAAGCTCAAAGCTGTAATCCATAAAAGGCCTTCAGTGTCCGGTGTAACATTTAGATGGAATTTTAGGAAGCCTGAATCCAAAATGTAGGTCCTCAACTCTTCCTTCATGTACAGTCTAATCCAGGTGATGCTTAAACTCTATTACACTCTCAAGTTAATTTCTTGGGGAGAAGGAAGATATTACAGCTAAATTAATGAGTGCTAAGATGGTTTAATACATAATTGGAATAAAAATACCAAGCAATTGGAGCACAGATTGGAAACCAGCTTTCCTTCCCCTCAGGTGAGTACACACTGAAACAGGGTCAACCACTTTTTCTTAATTTTTTCATCCCAATGAACCTTTGCATAGTGTACATCTTCCAGAAAAAGAAATATACAGTGATGGTCTACTGCCATGTGGTCAAATAATTCTCCAAGGGTATTGGAGAGAACAGAACCAGATTCCAACATCCTGAGTGGACTGTTCTGAGTTATGAGCAGTCATGTCTTCCTAAAACATTTTAAAGTTGGAGTACAAGGACAAGAGATTCAGAAAAGAAAAAAATGGAAAGGAAAAAGGAAAATCACATGGGAAAGGGAATGGGGCAGGGGAGGAGAAAGGGAATGGAGACTACGTAGAGGTTTCTATATACAATATGTTAAGAAATTAATAGTTCTATTACATTTAAATGGCTATACTGCTTCAACTTCTTCAAACAGATTGGCTATCTCAGTAAAGTATGTCTTTGCATAGTACTGATAAACCCACCATAGTACAGTAAATGTATTACTAAAAATAAGACGACACCAGTTTGTGTCCATACCAATGTTTGTTTGGATGCATTTTATATACTTCTATAATACTGGAAAAGAGAATCACTTGAGTCCCAATAAAATATATCACAACTTTCTCCATGAGATGAAAGCAAAAACAAATCAAGAAATATATTCTGAAAAGATCTGACATGAAAGCAACATCATACTGCAGCTGTGGTATAGCTTTTCTTCTAAGCAGCATAAATGGGTAAAAATGACCATTATTTCTTCAATAAAATCCTGGAAAGGAAATTCCTTGTTTCACAAATGAAAAGAAAATTCTAGTTTTGCATTGGCTGTCCTCTGGCCATCTTCCAAGCATTTACACTTTTTCACATAAAACTGATGACTCAGTCTGGCTTCAATGCTTCTGATTCTGTTAATAAAATCCAGGCTGGAATTTACAAAGGAATCACAACTCATGAATTAAGAATAATGGTGTGCATTTCTCCTTCTGCTTCCACCGAACAAATTAACACTCTTTCTCAGAATAACTTTGAAAGAATGAAGAGAATTGTTCATGTGTTTTAACAGAATAAATGAACACAAGAAGTATCTTTCCTTCCATATATAGTTAACATGTCATTAATAGTTAAACATATTTAATCAGACTTGTCCATTTGCTTTTGCAAAGTCAGCTTCTTTTCTAAAGTTAGTAAGAAATTTAATACATTTTCTATGGGATTTGCATTTTTCCTTTTCTTATTCTAGTCCAGGTTGAATTTCTTCATTTTTATGGTTTGATTTCTGATTTTCCACTATACTGTAAACTTATTTTTTAGCTTGATTTTTTTTTTCCCCAGTAAAAATAAAGATACCAATACTGTGCTTTACAGAATTATTTGCATTATTAAAGGAGTGACTCCCACAGCAGTTAATAGTCCTTGGATGAAAAATATCTTGTGCTCCTTGTTTTTCATGTTTGTTATCATCTTGCACACCAGGTTTTTAAGAAAAGAAGATAATGATACTTTAAAGAATGCAAGATTTGTGCTGGTCATTACTGGTATAAATGACATACCTCAAGTATTATTAATTCTAGAAAGAATAAAGCAAATCCATTATTGACATAGAATAATTTAGGATAGAAAAGACCTTTAAGATAATCAAATCCAACCATTAACCCAGGACTCCCAAGTCCACAAATAAACCACCTCCCTGAGCACTGCATCAATGTGTATTTTAAAAACCTCCAGGGATGGTGATTCCACCACCTCCGTGGGCAGCCCATTCCAATGCTTCACCACCCTTCCAGTGAAGAAATTTTTCCTAATATCCAGTCTAAACTTCCCCTGGTGCAACTTGAGGCCCTTTCCTCTTGTACTATCATTTGTTATCTGGGAGAAAAGACCAACCCCCACCTGGCTAGAACCTCCTTTCAGGTAGTTGTAGAGAGCAGTAAGGTCCCCCATGAGCCTCTTCCTCTCCAGACTAAAAAACCCCACTTGCCTCAGCTGCTCCTACTAAGACTTGTGCTCCAGACTTTTCACCAGCTTCGTTGCCCTTCTCTGGATGTGTTCATTTGAGGACTAACCTTCATATATGGACTTGTACTAGCTCTCCACCTTCATTCCTTACTTACAAATTACATATTCTTTTCTCCTTTGTCATTTTCATGTTTCTGTCTTGCTCTTCTCTCTTGCTTTGGCTCTCTTTCTCCACTCCTGCTTTTTCCAAAATTACTATCCTTTCCAGTTCCTTCTTCCTATTTTTTATCACTCCTGTTTGCCTATGGTATAACAGTTGTTATGATGAGAAACACACAACTTAAAAGCGTATAGCATAAGCAAATGCCACTTGTTGTTAGCATTGTTTACTGTATCAGGCTAACACTAAATTCTTGGAATAAAGAAAATTATTTCTTAAATATAAAAGTACTGGATGAGAAACCTACCTATTCTGGACTATTGTCCAATTCCTTTCTCTCCCCCCATCCCTCTCTCACAAGTGATGAAACCTGTTATATGCTCAATACCTCTAAGTTCTTCTAAGCATCTAATAATGAAAACATGAATAGTAAAAATATCTAGCTCTTGCAAGATACTGTGTACTTGCAAGGTACTGTGGGAATTGGTGAGGCTTAATTTCTTTAATTTCCTACAGCATTATGTAGATGATAATCAAATTATCTCTTATAAACAAATACTTTCTAGTATAATTTTGCTGTGCTGCAGAATTCAGATATATTTCTTAGAAGTTTTTATTAGTTTTCCATTTTTTATTTTTTTTTTTAGTTTCCTATCCAAAGTCTGAGATCCAAATACTAATAACTGTATAATAAAAGCTCAGATTTCTTTTTTTTCTTTTTATCTGAATCTACAAGGGTTACCTGAAGCAGACAGTAGATGCTCAGAATTTATTTGACATCATGAAGTCATGGATGATAAATTTGTCTGATCACTGAATAGGAATCATAATAGTTGTATTCTCCTGGAAATGTTCTAGATATTGCTGTATTTTTAAAGAAGTACAGGAACTGTTGACTTCAGAAGTACTGACCAATTATCTTAAGGAATACTTGTTGGTTGTTTTAACAGTGCTCAAATTGCATTGTCTTTGCATTCTGAAAGTCTGTGACAGCACGCTTTTAAGAAATTCTTGTGTGCCGCTGATCTTAGATCTCTATAATTGATTGATACGAGTGGGTCACTGACATGTATCCACAAGGTTTTTTTTAAAAAAAATATACTGATTGTACTAGTCTGACTAATTTTCTTCAGCACTTAAGCTCCTGTATTCCACATGTCTGATTATCTATTGAGAATAAGACCATGTTCTTATAGTATATTTTCCATTTCCAGCATATTTTTCATATACGTGTTTTTCACAAACTGTATCCATATATATCTGCTCTAGAAGTGACATAGAGATTAGAAGAGAACAGAGGAAAATGGTGTAAAATTGTACATAGTAGGTATTTCCCTATGTGTATTCAATCACATAAATTGAATTTTGATCTTCCAGTGACTTCTGCAGCTTTGAACAAACTAATGTTTCTTTATGTTCTACTTCCAAATGCTTTGTAGAAGCTATCCCTTTCCAAGGAAAGATAGCTCCCATTAAAACAAACAAACAAACAAACAACTAAATGCAAGGAAGTTTCTTTTTTCATTTTTTCTTGAAAAGGAGTCACATATATTCTATTTTCATATAAATTATTTTAAGGCTTGTATACTTTTGAAATACATAGTGAAAGCAGAAAGCATCAAGTTAAGGTTGTCCTTCATTAAGGTTCAGAAACTCAATCAGATTTTGTCTTTTAGAGAACTAACTACCTGTTTCATATCACTAAGAAAAAAAAAAAAAAAGGAGACAGAGCAACAGAAAGGAGACAGAGCAACAGAAACAAATGTTTCAGTGCATATAAATCTATTGTTTCTAAGAAACATTAAACAAGCTGCAGTTTTTGTGATGTAAAGCTCTATTGAACTAGATACTTCCCAAAGTTTCCAGTACTTCAGATGCAGTCTCCAGTCTTAATTGAGGCCTGTGTAAACATTTCACACTTTCTTGACATTTAGCTACTGCACACCTTGAGTTAAAGTTAATAATATTCAAATTCAAGACATTCACTACCACTTAGATTGTAATACTTCTTTGTGTGTGATAACCTAACAGCTCTTTCAGGACATCGGCATATATAGTAGAAATATTTCAATCTAGTCACAGTGGAACTTGTGATCCCAAAGCATTTCACCCAGTCTATATTCAGATGTACAGGAAGATATTAATTAAGTTACAGTTTTGGCCTAAAGCTGAGTCAATTTTGAGTACAGTTTTGATTGTACAGCTTGGTCAGCATCAGACGGCATAGTAAATTCCTGTTATATTAGATCTATCACACATTTACTTTGTATCATGTCCTGAAAAAAATCAATATATCTGGGACATATCGGATTCACTCTTTATGTGTGCTAATGTTCTGTGTACGGGCCGTGCTCATCCCCAGGGCTGTAGTTGCGCTGTAGCCCAGACAGCCAGAGCCTCGGCAGAGCTTTTTAGCCTCTGCTAAAAGAGGCAGGCCTGTGACTAGCATTTTGCACAAGGGCAAGATAAGAAGGTATCATACTATCTTTCTCTCTTTTCCCTTACCACCATCCACCAACATGCTAGGTTTTTGGTAATTTTGAAAGAGGCAGTAAAAATCTTGGTTTAGGCTTTGCCTGAAAACCACGGTCACCACTTTATCACTTATAACTGCCTGTTCCTCCCTGGAGTAGGGTTGTGCAAGACAGCTTTTGCCTAGTGTAAACCTGAGCAATTCTGCTATAGTAAATATTCAAACCATAGCTATTCTTTCAAGAGCTCCTAAAGGCTTCGTTTTATTCTTTTGTGCCTTGCCTGTGATTCTTCTGGCAGCAAAAAAAAAAGTGTTGGTCTGCAATTTTATGTGCTCTGAGGTGACCTTCCCTCTGAGAGGACTTGGATATGGGAGGAAATTCTGTCCTCTAGAACATGATTCTGTGCTCTACTTTAAACTCCAGATAAGTAGTGATAATAACTCATTTTGGACTTGTGTCTTCTCAGTAATTAAGCAAACATTCTTAATTGACATTATAACCAACAGTGCCATAAATATTAATCCCTAGGAAAGGAGGAACACAGGGACTCCAAATAACTTTTTTAAAAAAAAAAATAATTTTTTTTTAAATTTTTTTTAAACTTCTTTTTAAATTTTGTCAAATCAAATCTGAAAATGAGTCCTGAGTGTTGCAGTGGACAAAGGAGGTCAGGTTAGCCATACATTTAACTTGAATTAGATGACAATATGCCTAATTTCAGCAACACCTAAATTCATGGATTAAATTCTAAAATTTAATCTCTATTCCCTGGCCATATAATCTAGGTGTGTTTCAGGAAACTGCATCTTTTCTGGATAAATACAAAATACTTCTTAGAAATCATAATAGCTTTCAACAGGCCATTAGAGGAATGCTTTCTCTACGTAAATAAATAGTTAATAGTTGAGGCTGCAGTATAATCAGCTAGATGATGAGTTCAGGACCTTGACTCTCGTTAACTTTTACAAAATTAGACCAGGCCTCTGCCCTTTAATATAGAAAGAATTCTATTACCTGTTACTTGCAGAAGCACACAGATGTATTTTCTAAGAATGTAAGATGCCCACTGCAGGTTATACCTAAGCCCCAGCTAAGTGTCCCCTCTGTTAATGCAAATGCCCCAGGAAAAAAATACAAGTCTGTGCAAGTATGGAGTGATACTCCGAGTGCATTCCAAATAACCAGTTAGTTGAAATCCAGGGGCTCCAGGTGACAGAAGCAGGATATTCCATGGTTTACATAAAAGGCCATGGATCCTCTTCTGTGAAACTGTCTGACCCCTTTTTGAATCCTTTAGCACTGAAGAAGTCTTGTGACGCAGGAGTTTCACAAGTCGTCTATGCACAGTGTATGGACAAGTTTTCTGTAGTTTCTTTTGTATCTGCTAATTTGTTTGATGCCCTCTTGCTCTTGGACTAGAAAAAACAGTGAAAAATATTTATTTTCCCCTTCTTTGCATCACTCATGGCTTTATTATTTGAGATACAGCCAGTCAAAACAAGACATTAAACCCTAAACCCTTCAAACTTCCGTAATACTTAATTTATATCAGATATGGATAATTTTGTTTGGACTTACATAGTTTGTTTTCAGTCTCATCTAACACAACAATTTCATATAGTCTGCCTAAATTTCTAAGCCCAAATGAAGAGCTGAAAACATTGCTTTAAAATGGAAGCTTTAAAATGGGCTGCAATATTTCTAGCACACAGGAAAAAATACTGAGAAGGCAGTTTGCTTTTACTCTATAAAGACATCTGACAAGTTTTCTGATATTTCTTTAGTAGCTTGACATTTGAGTCAAATGGAGAAATCTAGAAAAAAACATTTATACAAAAAGTGAACATAATAAAAGACAGACATGAGTTGATTGGAAAGAAAACAGTTTAAGCCACCCTTTACCTCACCTTTTACTAGTGTTTTGGTTTATGATGATTTGGGAAAAATATACTTAAGCAGATGGTGTCATTAACTGAGACGTAAATCTTCATGAAACCAGTAATAAAGCCTGACATTTTCCTACAAGGTTAAAACAATGTTACGTTGCTGTTTGTCCACTTCTGTGAAAGAAAATGCATTTAAGAAGAATTTGCTGAACACTAGAAGCCACTTTATTGAGATTACTGAGAGAACGACATCATTTTGATTATCAAGCACTTCAGGTCTGAAGTTGTGTAGCAGCAGCAGCAACAACTTGCCTAGACCAATGGACATTAAAAACTCTGTAGTGACTATGTGGGTGACTTTTGCTCTCTGTCAGACCTTGCAGCACTTTGCAGCTTTTCAAGAGTTTACTCAGAGCACTTGTGAGCATCACGTTTTGGAAGCATTTGGGAAATACCACAAGAGTCTTAGTTTGCAGGAACTTTACAGTAGATAATGAGCAAGCTTGTTTGGTGTTCGGTGGGAAAAATGACATTTTGACCACTGCATAAGGGGCCTTTGCCACACAGGGTTGATGTTACATCTCGACTTCCACTGACGATTAAGCTACTTCTGCAGTAAAAGTCTCATTTAAGGCCAGATGGTGGCTTGTTTTTCTTTCTAGGTAATGAAAGGTAACAATACCTAAGGTGAGAGGGCAAGATCCCTTTCCCTTATTGTAATGTCCCATGCCTTGTTTTGATTCCAGTCAGAAGTCACAGAGTATATCTGACCATGACTGCAGCTAACAGTCTCCTTTAATTTTATCTTTCCTTGTGAACTATACTGTAGAGGTTAACTAAAGTTTACTTTTTATTTTCTTAAATTTTCTGCATGATGTTCTGGACCTTTAATGCAATATTCATCAACTCAATATATTCCAAAGGTGCCATTCTGTATAACAGTCTGTGCCATTTCTTTTTCCTATGGTAGCATTTATTTCTATTAGCCAGTAAAATGGAATATTTTGATATAGCAACACTGTGGACTGTGGAAATTTTTTGCTAAGTTCAAATATAGTAATTTGTTGGCAATCCATGTCAATAAAAATGATCAATAAAAAAAGACAATTCAGTAGAAGATACCTCAACAACAAATTTAAATATGTTTCATACATTCACTGTTATTTAAATTCTCCTTTCCTAACAGTGTTTTTTACAAGGTGTAACAATTTTGTTGGAGCAGAAATATAATTCTCTAGAATACTGAACTTTCAAAGTATCCTTATGTACCTGGAAAATTAAAAACATTTAGTCTAAAATCTGGATTACTGGTATGAATCTGTCACACTAGATACAAATCACAATTCTGTGTAATAATACTGTGGGGCAGTTTCTGTGTTACTCATGCTTCCAGCTCACCAGATTCAGACTAAAATTAAAACCAGGGTCTAAATCCATTTAATCTATGATGTAAGGAATGGTGTTTCTCTTTATTCCTACTCTTGGCTTTAAAATAACTTGTATTTTTAACATCTTCTAAAATGGTGCATGGTTTATTACTGGTTTTCCCTTTGCAAAAATTATTGTTCACTTTATTCATTCATTCATATTCACTTTAAGTTTCGGGGAATTTTGTTTATCAGCCTGGAAAACATCACCTTTTTTGAACAGCTGTCCAGCTTATTTTGGCAAGAGTTTACCTATTTCTAGCAAATCTAGTATCCTCCCAGTGAAACAAGTCTGACCACAGAACTTGTATGTGCCATTGTATCCTCTTCAGTTTGTGACTGTAGCTCATTTCATTTCTCTTTAGATGTAATCCATCTTCCCATTTGTAACTGACCTGACATGATTCTCTAACTTTATCTGTTCCACTTTATTTGTTGTTATAAATACCCATTTCGTCTTCTGGTATCAGTGTATAATTGGGTTCATTGTCTTTTTGCTGGCACTTGCAGAAAAATGCTTTGGTATTTAATTCCATTATCTTTTATATTCATGATATTCTATGAGTCAAAATTGTCTTCTCAGTAATACTGGGGAAAGAAATGTGCCACCATCTTCACACTGCCTGTGTGCTCTCTGACCTGTCTTGAGTGTCTCTTCTGGAGCCTGTCTTTCAAGTGCTGAGATTTTTTAGAAAGCTGCAGTACAACAGTAAATCAGTCAATAGGACACCACAATTTTTTCCCAAGAATATCTTGAACAGTTTGCTTCACTTAACCCTTTGCTGCCAGCCAGTGTCCAGGATGGCAGAAGTGGTCATTCCTCTTGTCTTCACCATCTGAATAATTAGGTAGTTGAAACATAAAATATTAACTTGGATCTCACTACCACCTATTTTTTGGTCTTCACTTGTCTTTGAAGGTATATGCCTAATTGCTGAGGTAGAACCAAACCTCTTTGAAAGTTTCCAACGTGAATGTATTCAGTTTATCTCACTAGATCTTGGTGTTCAATGTGTGTTCTTCTTAGAAACATAGATTTCCTAACAAACTTGTTTCAGGAGCATTTTTTCAGGTTGTTCGTCTTGGAAGTACTGATGACCTTATGTAATGTTAAACTTCAGAATTTAGTTGTAGGATCCTGTCACTACTGCATTTTGAGCTGCAGAAATTAAACAATGTAATAGCAAGTTGAATGTCCATATCCTTGAAGTTTGAGAGTATTTATCTGGCATTTTTGTGGCACTTCAATAATGTTCTGGGTTTATTTCAGTAAGGGACATGGTGAGGGGCGGAGGTTGTGGTGGTGGTGTGGGTGGGAAGGGTATTTGTTTATTTTTGTTAATTTTTTTGTTGTTTTGTTTTGTTGAAAAAAGCTTTTAACGTAGTTGGATGATTGGCCTTGTATGCTACTGAGTTTCACCAGAAAATCTGTTACTGATGATATATGGTCCATGTTTTGATAGATACCATAATTTTGGTTTATTTCACTATGATTCTGATTCCCAGACTCCCACAAGGAGGGAAAGGAAGAATGAAATAGGAGCACTGAGGTGACTCTTTAAGAGTTTTTTCCAAATCACCTGGAAAAATCTTCTACTGGAAGCACTGGCATTAACATTGGACAAAATATAAGCTGTTTAGTTTTATCTCATAGTGTATCAAGGATGTACCTAGCTTTTGACACTTCTTATATGTACAACCCTCTTACTGTATAGCTATTGCACACTGCAGAATGTGTGCATGACACTTTGTGTTTTTCTGATATGGGGGTCATTTATGTCTCTTTTGCATCCTTTTCCATGTGTAAATGATAATGTTGGATAATGATGGTTTGGTGTGCTCTTCTGGCTTTCTCCTCTCATGAAGTTAACGAGTTCCTTTTCCAGGACAGACTGCAGACACTCACTCAGATACATAATATAGCAAAGCATAAAAACAAGGTTTCATCTCAAACAATCTTATTGTGATCGAAGGCTTTTAGAATTGTCTTAGTTTTAGTAATGAATAATGGATGGTGTAATTACACAGAAAGAGCATTTAATGATGCTTTTTTCTTTGCACATTATGACCTATTGGCTAAAGTTATTGAGGCTCATTAAACTATAAGAGACAATAGCACTCACACGGTGTGTCTTGGACATGCCAGAAAACTTTCATACCATTCTGTACTGCTTGACATTGCCTTATTATGTTTGAGTGACTGCAAGACAATATCTATTGTAGTTAAAATTAAAAATTCAAAACTAATTAATATTTGAAATAAATTACTTCACAATCCTAGCATTGTTCCTGAATGATAGCACTTTATGCTCTTTCAGTATAACTTTCTAAGGAAGGAATTCCTTTCTAAAAGGAAATTATTTCTTAATGGAAAAACATATAAAATGTTAACCACATTTAGCTAATACTACTCATAAGCCATAAACCACCTTTTGCCCCAAATTAACACAACCCTCAAAAAAATGTATAGGATAGCAAACAGTTAAAGAAATGTGAAAATATAAATATGCAAATCAAGGACCATTCAGAGTGACAGGTATCAAAACTGGAAAATTAAAAGGACTTTTTTTATAGAGGGGACAACCATGTGGATGAGGAGTTGGTTAGATGGTCACATCCAGCAGGCAGTGGTCAATGGCTTAATATCCAAATGGAGATGAATGATGAGTGGTGTCCCTCAGGGGCATGCACTGGGACCAGTACTGGTTTATATCTTTATCAGTGTCATAGACAGTAGTATTGAGTACACCCTCAGTAAGCTTGCAGACAACACCATGGTGAGTGGGGCAGTTGACACACCTGAGGGACAGGAGACCATCCAGAGGGACCTAGACAAGCTCCAGAAGTAGGCCCATTTGAAGCTCATGAAGGCCAAGCACAAGGTCCTGCACCTGGGTCAGGGAATCCTTGATATCAACACAGGCTGTGGGATGAAGAGATTGACAGCAGCCCTTTGTAGAAGGACTTGGGGGTACTGGTGGATGAGAAAATGGATATGAGCCAACAATGTGTGCTTGCAGGTCAGAAACCCAACTGTATACTGGGTTGCCTCAAAAAAAACATGGCCAACAGATTGAGGAAAGTGATTTTCTCTCTACTCTGCTCTGGTAAGACCTCACCTAGAGTACTGCATCCAGCTCTGGAGTCCTCAGTGTGTTGGAGCAGGTCCAGGGGAGGCCCAAAAAAGAATCAAAGTGATGGAACACCTCTCCTCTAAGGAAGGGTTGAAAGTTGGAGTTGTTCAGCCTCGAGAAGAGAAGGCTCTGGGGACACCTGATTGCAGCTTTTCAATACTTAAAGAGGGCTTAGAAGAAATAAGATATAAGGAAGAAATTTTTACAACAAGAGTGGTGAAACACTGGAACAGGTTGCCCAGAGAGGTGGTAGATGTCCAGAGATGTGGTAGATGCCCCATCCCTGAAAACGTTCAAGGTCAGGCTGGCCCTTGCTCTGAGCAACCTCATCTAGTGGAAGATGCCCCTGCTTATTGCAGGACAGGTTAGATTAGATGACTATTAAATGTCCCTTCCAACCCAAACTGTTATATGATTCTATGGCATGAAGAATGAGATGGGTGGGGAGAACATTCTTGTATTGGTAAATAATAATTCATTCACTCATATCAGTGAAAGTGCTGAAGGACTGTTAAAAAAATAAAAAGCCTTCCGGTGAACTGAGGACCTGAAATATAATAAATGGCAAAACTATAGAAAGTCAATGACAATGAAGTGGCATGAGTAATACTCTTCACTGTCTGCCTGAGAGAATCTGATTTGATTTCAGGATTTGTTCTTTTTCCTTATCAAGCCACCAAGTGACTGCAGGATTCTAGCCAACATTCCCTTTCCCTAAAATAAACCTATGCCTTTGGATGTTGTCCAGCCTTTGCTGAAAGCATAGTGACAGCTTTATTTTTCCATACAGTTGGTGCCCCTTCAGTATTTAACCCATACGTGACACAATACATCTGAGTACCTTGAGTGTGAGAAGAGCTACACAGGAACTAAACTACTACTCTTCAGTTACTTATTGGAAAGGATGCTGGAAAAAGAGGTATAATTCCATTATCAGTTAAGTTTTTATCTAATTTATGTTTTTAAATTTTTTTTAAAAAAAAAAAAGAGGTGTAAATGTCTTGGAGTCTAATCTTCAAATTAGACAACACAGACTGGAATCTTTCATTTGCCACTTGAATTTTTATCATTACATACCACAGTGGTGATGGGGATAAAACACACCACTTAGTAGGAAATGCCATTTATGCTAACATCAAACTGTAGTTTAGAGTAGTTGCCTCTAGCCCCGCATGTAGATTGCATGGAGGACTACTGTTCTCTAATGTGGTGCTAAGGATATGAAGGCTGAACAAGGATAAGAATTTCCTCCATTTCCACAGATTTGCAGATATTGAATCAGATATATTTTTTTTTTACTTCAATATGTTCTCCTTGAGAAATAATGGCAAATAATAATAATTTAAAATTAAATTAATTTAATTAACATAATTAAATTATTTAAAAGAGTAAGATATTTGTACTTACTAGTTTATTTTAGGAAAGAGCACTTAAAAAAGCCTAGGAGAATGTCTCATTTGATTACCTTTCCATTTGAAGAGCAACAAACCAAAGTCACTCGTACAAATATTTGGCAGCGATACTGGCTAAGATCATTAGAAGCTTTAAAATCCCAATGAATTCTTGGGGCTTGGCAAGCTGCCAATGTGACTTTCCAAACTCACAAGCCTAATGCAGGTTATGTAAGACAAGATACAGACAGAAGACTAGATAATTCCAACTGTTTGACACAATTTACTCATACATTATTCAACTATACTGTATAAGACACAGTTACTATTTGGGATGCGTTTAGTATGCCGCAGGTGCTTTAGTACTAAACCACAACCTTCAAGTAATGACAGATATGATGCAATCTGGGATGCAGCAGCTGCTAATAAGTATTAATATTGCATAGGAAAAGCAGTTGTTTTTCTTGGCCTGTCAGGCCGGATTTCATTAGAGAAATGCAGCAGAAATATTCAATTACACAGTTCTTTCAGAAAAACAGCCTGGTGCACCTTATCCTTCGAGTCTTTCCAGTGTGCAGCTGGACCTGCATAATTTCCTGTCAGTCTTGCCAACTCCTGTTGAGTTTTAGCTTTTGTCTTGCTTTCTTTAAATATTTTTCTTTTGCAGGTTTTTTAACAAACTGAATTAATGTGCCATCGCCATCAGCGGTGAGTGAATATCCCAGCCACACCACAAGGACCACAGCTGAAGGTAAGGAGACCACACTGGGAGCTGTTGCAGGGATCTAAGTACTTTCAGTCAAATTAGTGTTGTCTTTACAGTGTGTACTTGTCTTTCAGTTTTGTGTATTTTTATAAGCAGTGGATGAAATGCCGTGTTATATTGAAGATGTAGCAATGATGACTTACTTATAAATCTCCACTTCTCCCATCAAACCTTCACTATTTGACTGGATTGTATTTCCTATAAATGAAGAAGCTCTTTTCTAAGGGTCTGAGACATGATTGACCTTAGGAGCCCAGACTCCTAGTCCAGACACAACAGCTGCTGTCAGGCACATGAAGCAGCCCTTTGCCGGCCCCTGCTTGCCAACTTGCTTGGGAAAAGTTTTGAAAGTGTAATTCCAGGGTGACAATACTTCAGCAGTTTCTGTTATTGGGTCTTGTGAGTCTATGAGAAGCCTGTCATCTCCTCAGAGGTTTTTTACACATTTAACTCACAACTCTAGTGTCTTAGTTAAAGGAAGATGTCAGGTCAGAGACATGACAAAACTCAGATTCTTCCTTTCTTTCCATGTCGGCTATATTTAGCACATTTCTCTTCAAATGTTAACTAGAGGTAAAGACAAGGAGCTGACATCTGGGATGTGTGATCCCTCACTATAGTTTGGCCCTCCTTTGAAAGTTCCTTTATTAGGGAAAACACAGCAAGTGGGCAAAGAACACAGACACTCCTCCTTTGCCTTGGGGTGAAATCCCTCTAGGCTACAACTCTGTTAACTGACAGGCTGGCACTGAACCCCCCTACTTAATTTGTAAACATGATTTTGTAGGAGTGCATGCTTTAAATTGTGCAAATAATTTACTGGTTTCCTTCCCACCTGTCATCCCTGGAATGAGCAACTAGTGCACACTTGAGTTAGAGGAATGAGCACAAGTGTGAGAGTGCATCACTGTGTACTTGCAATGGGTACCACATGTATTTCTTGAACTACTTAATTTCTTTTTTGTCAGTCTTTGATTTGACTTTTCCTTAGTATTTACCTTCTTATATCTGCCTTACTTTTAACTGTGATAATGTTGCAACAATCTCTATGGAGAGTATGATTTTTACAAGATAATATACAACAGCATTCAAAATGGAAATAGCTTCCATGTGTGGGATTCTGAAAAAAATCCTCTGTCCGTTAGCATGGCTATTCCTTTTGGAGTCTGAATTTTGTATAACATGAGTATATAACTTGTTTATTTCCTAAATAATATCTTTATCTAAATCACATGAATTATGGAATCATTTATTTTGTTCAGTTTTGCTAGCTTTGCTGAGCATGGTGGGGTGAAGGTTGCTAATTTTAGCAGAGATCAGCTGATGTACATTGTTTGTTACTCCTGGATAAATTTGGTCATGTGCCTAAGTCCTTTCAAGTACTAAACATGATAAGTGATGGTAAAAACTTCTTGTTCCTTGTGATTTTGTGGCAGTAGAACTACTCTTTTGCTGTGTCTTTCTGCTAAATATTTTTTCTGAATCCTTTACGTACCAGTCTTCTCAGTCAAGGAAGAAAATCTAAAAAGTTGAACAACGTGTTCATACCTGTATTGTGTAAGTCCCCCATATTCAACTGATATGGAGCACAACCTTGTCCGAAGCACTGCAATATATCTATATATACAAGCAGCATTGTGCATATGGGATGGGCAGAACTGAAGTTTCTCACTTTTTTTGCTTCTCTTGTAATTGAAGAGTGCCAAAGAGAACACAAATTTGTGCACAGCAATTGTTCGTACCCTTTTCTAGCCAAAATATTATAAAATTGGAAAATATTCTTTTTCATTTTTCAGTTACCAAAAGGATCAGTTACCTGCAGGAGTGGAAAGTAGTAACTTAGAGTGAAACCTTTAGACAGAAGTGTATCCTAGAGGGCCATAAAAATTGGAGACTTGATGTCTTGCCATTAAAAGGTGTCAAGCCTTTTTCTCTGAAAACTTTGTTTAGTACAAAGTCCAAATTCTTGTATTAAAAAAAAAAATAAAAAAATCTGTCCTTCCTTAAACCTTTTAAATGCAGCTGTCTGTCATGAGATTCATTTGCTGCTAAAACTGGAAACACTTTGAGCCTGAACAGATACCCAGGATGCTCTTTCTCTCAAATGGTCTCTGTAGAGTCCTTAACTGTAGATCAATGTTTCTGAATTTTTATACAGGCTTTAAGGGAAGTATTGAAAGGAAATGCTCTGTTTCCTAAAGCTACATGAGCCGTTACATTTGGAGAGATTTTAAAAAGTAATTTCCTTACTGGTTTGTCAGTGTTATTACCTGAATGACCTGTTAGGCTTAAGTTGATGTACCTCATTCTTTCCCATCTGTCCACACTGCTGGAGAGGGATAATATCCCCAAATGCTTTGTAAATATGAAAAGAACTCCCAGTGCTAGAAAGACTGCCAAAGAGAGCAAGCAGAACAGATACAGGTCACCAAAAATGAAGGGATTCTCGATAAAACCGAGGAGTGTCACAGAATAGGAGGGAGTGTTCTTCATATTGTTTAAGACCACATTTGAAGGGCTTTCTTAAATCAAGGTTGAACCTCATTAGGTATAGAAGTGCAAAATTTCATTGAAACTGTCATTTTCATTTTGCTTCTGGCCTGATAATTTAATGCAAGCAACCTGAACAAAGAGAATTGGGCAAAATACTTATTTTAGATTTTTCAAGGATTCTGAAAGCCTTAATGCTCCCAATTCTTAGTTCAACTATGATCTCATCAACCTGGTTACCAAGAGATTTAATTTCTCTTCCAGATCTAAGAAATAAACCCTCATTCTTGTAAATTTCTTTGATGTTCTTGGAATGCTAACATTCCAAAATGTTATTCTAGTAGCACATTACATCTTTCCTTACTGGTTCATACAATCAATTTCTGTAAAGTTTATATAGGAAATTCATAGGATGTATACAGCCAGCTTCTGAAATCACACATCAGGTTTCAGTTAGCAAGAGATATCACTGAGGAAGTTATACAGAATTAAAAACAAGAGCCTTTGTAAATGCAATTTTAAAACAGGATTCTTGAATACACACCAGTTACATCAGAGATTCATGCCCACTGACATCTCTGTGTAAATCTTTACCACTGCACTCCCTGATAATTAGTATTAAATTGTAGAAATTAACCTGAATTAAATCATTGCTACAACATCCTGTCTATAATTTAAAGTACCTGGGGTTTTGTGTGCATTTGGGTTTTTTGTTTGTTTGTTTGTGGGGTTTTGTGGATTTTGTTTTGGATTGTTTTTTCTGTGGTGGTTGTTTGGGGTTTTTTTTAGGTTTGGGAGGGGGAGGGTAGTTAGCATTTATTTTTTTATATTTTTTTTTTAATATAGGCAACTTTATATTTAGGGTGTACTGAAGTAAAAATTGATATCCAGACCTTTCTGAACTTCAGTCTTTTGCATACTTGCAGCTCTGGGTGCGAATGTAACAGCTTGGGCTGATTTCTATAGCATTGAAATTTGTGAACTAG
Organism: Microhierax caerulescens; assembly: GCA_035590215.1. Taxonomy (NCBI): domain Eukaryota; kingdom Metazoa; phylum Chordata; class Aves; order Falconiformes; family Falconidae; genus Microhierax; species Microhierax caerulescens. The sequence continues at coordinate 66,545,505 of JAVJGJ010000037.1, read as the reverse complement.
TAGAATGATTTAATTTCTTTTTATCTTGTATTTTCTTCATCTTTCCTCTCTTTTTCATCCACCTCTCCCAGCAGAAATAGAAAGAAGAAAATGTAGAAAAATATGACAATAATACTTGTCAGTACCTATTTTTGATGGGGTTTTGCACAGTTTAAACTTCTAGATGAGGTGTGATCAGTATCCAAAACAGAAATCTGTGTGAAATGGGAACTACAGTGAAATATCACATTACAAATAGGAAGAAATATGGTGAAATTACTCAAAATTTTATGAGCATGTAGTCTGCTTCATGATGTGATACTTGCTACCAATCTCCAGTGAGCTCCACAGGGGAAAAAATATTATATTTCCTCTCAAGTCTCAGTATTAACAGAGCAATACCCTAATAAAGGAACAACACTCAGTGCTTGTTGTTAAGGGAGCAAGAGAAAAGCTGATGTGTCCTGATGTATTGTCACAACTGAAAGAATTGTCACTTCACAAGGAATTGAATTTGATCATTAAGAGAAATTAGCTTTGAGATAAGATCAGAGAAGTACAATGTATTTAACTTGTGCTTTAAATGCAAGCACAAATTAGTCAATTGATATTTGTTCATAGGAGGAGCTTGGTGCTGACAGTTTTGTTCTGCATGACAAATACAACTGCAGATAAGAGACCTTGTTTTACAGCAAACTAAACTGCAATTAAAGAAAAACAAAACATAGGAGTGTGGATCACAGCTCTCTGTTGAGTTATAGTGATTGATCTGAATAATCACTACCACTGTTTCATTTTCACTAATTCAGTAAGATTTTGGGAAGTGCAACACAGATGCATGCACACACACAAGAAGGTGGATTATCTACTTGTCAAATTATTTAACACAGTAGTTATCAAGGAACCTGATTAAATATAATGAAGAAAGAAATATCATTAGTTACAACAGACAACAGATACACACATAAAGATGACTAAGAGGGAAATGGTTTTGACCAAGATTTCAGGGAGTTGTTAAAAAAAAAAAAGTAATTTTTTTTTTTTTTCCCCCCCCACAAATTAGGACACGGAGATTCACTGTGGTGTTCCCAGGCTCAAATTTCCCTTCTACCTGAACCACACACATAACTTCAAATCTGTTCTCCTGAATTCCAACAAACGCTCTAACTTCTACATTTTGGGGCTGTTCTGCTTGAATATCTGTATATAATTAGTCCTAACAAATGGGCAAGAGTTATGTCTTCCAGTCAATTGTATCCAGTTTAATGAATCAGCTATATACCATTTGTGAGTCTTGTCTTGTCAGCTTCCCTTAATTCTGCCCTGGCAGTACATGAAAGAACAGTTTATTCTCCTGTTAGTAACACTGTTGACTTTTGCTAAGTGAGCTCACAGGATGCTTAATATGAACAACAGACATAATTTTTCAGCCTTTATTTACTCTCTAGGTAGATCGGTGAAGCACACTTGCTAAAAATATTTTCACTGAACAACTTCTAATTGTAATCAGTCTGGATAAGCTTTGAACCAGGTTCTTGAAAAAGGTGAGAAGCAGTTGTTCATGACCCGTCCACTGGCTTTACAAAGGGTATCCAAAGATGTTGCAAAGTTACTGTGATTAGCCTCTCAAGTGGACTAATTAAATTACATTAAACCTCTGTGTGGTGATGCTTGATCAGAATTACAGGATTTCAGTTCAGTTCCGTTTAGTTTAATGTATTCTGAAGTGAATTGCACAAAATCAATTATTCCATTTAAATTTTGAATGAACATGTTCATATGAGTAGTGGAAGTGTAAGTAATCTATTTCAGACTCTCACCTTTAGTTAAGTAAGTTTTTGACAATGCCCAGGTAGCCTCAGTCAATTTCAGAATTTATATAGGTAAAAGAAAATTTAGCTCCTTTCTTTTACCTTTTTTTTTAATTTTAGAATATTTTAAAATAACTACAGAGAATGTAGAACTACTTTTTTTCTGAAAATACTTTTTCCCTCTGACTGCTTGATTAAATCAGTGCAAGGAGTTAATGAATATATTCCACAAATTAAGAATTAAAGTAATGATGTCTTAGGTGTTTGATTTTAAAATAACAAAAGATATATACTTCTCAATTAGGTAAGTGACACTCACCAAAGTTGATACTCAAGAAATAAAAAGCCACCACCTTATTGTTTTCTTTTCTTCTTTGCCGAAAAACTAAGTGTAGGATATTGTCTCAGTAATTTTCTCTTAGCCAAAACCAGTTTTGATTCAGGGAAATGAAAACAGTTTAATTTAGTGCTAATTAGCTAATTTTTCATTACTGATTTCTGTGTTGAAAAATAAAAACAAACAAATAAACACTTAGGGTAAACAGCTTCCATCTGGACACATCTCCCCCCTGCTTCCTGGTCTCCAGTGCCCTCACTGCAGGTTACACTTGGTCCCTCTGGGGAGGCGATGGGTGGCACAGGAGATGGATGTCAGTGTGTTGTGGTTCCTACTCAGCTGCTACAGCACAGGTTCCTCCACCAGCTGCAGTGCATTTGTGTTCATGCCTCTTCCTGGGTCTCCTCTCTGTCCCCACTCAGGTGTGTCTTTTGCTCCTGCCCTGCTCAGGGTGGTTAGCTTTGCTTTGGTGCTTTTCCTGCTTTACCTATCCCCCTGCTCTGGCATTTTTCTTGCTTCTCTCTTGGCCCTGCCCTGACATTATCTCTTGTGTCTCCCCTGTTCTCCAACATCCCTCCTTCAGCATTGTTACCTTGATGTTTACCAATGTTACTTGCACCTCTTCACGGAGACACCACCAACTCATCGCATTGCTTCAGTTTTGGCACACTGTGTGTCTGTGCTCTCTGCTGTGGAGATGCCTGGGAGCAGCTGTGTCTGGCTCAGGGCAGCAACCAGCCCCTTCCTACACAAGATCCCCCTGTCCCTCTTCACTACTAAAACCCTGACAGTTATGTCCAGTAGTGATGGGCTCCTAAATTTCTTGTTTGGTTAGACTCAGACAATAAACTTGTCAAGATTTTTTCAATGAAAGTTCTTTAGAGAGCCAAAAGGTGTGCACTGTAAATAACAGATTTCCTGTTATTATCCTGCACCCTTGTATGCCTGAGGCTGTTCTGCTTCTGTCAGTGACCAGTTTAATAACACATTGACTATTTTTTATAGCCTTCATCCAGACAAAACTTCCTTGGCCACTTGCTTGTTGGTGTTTCCAAAGTGACACGGGAATGTCCCCTTACAAAATAATAATAATAAAGGACTCACTATGTCTGAGATGTTTGCTTGCAAAAACTTATCTGCTGGGAAAACCCAGTCTATTAAGATTTCAATACAGAAATAAATTCAGATTTTTTTGACTGTTTTGAGTTTCACTTAGACCTTGGCAGTCCTGAAATTATCATTTTCCTATTAAAAGGCGGAGGATTATAAAATTATATTTTGACCCACCAGTCACAGAATACCTGAGTGAAATACCAAGGCAACATGCCTCAATCTTTGCAAGTAGCTATTTGGCAAACCTTTAAAAATATGACAGGTCAGTAACTTGCCATGGCTATTGATTGGTAAAAGCCATGCAGGACATCCTAGGTCACTTGTTTTTTCAAGTGACACAATTCCAGCATCACCAAATATCCTTTCTACATGTATTTAATCTATATATAAACACCTTTTTGATGTTTACTATAATATTTCACATAGCTGTGTAATCATGAACATTTTATTTCAAATTAAGGAACGTGTATCCTTAATTTAAGTATGTTTTTTACTTCAATGTATGCAAGTGCATCCAATACAGTAAGAGCTAGACTAACCGCACTAGGTATTCAGGTTTTTCACATCTTTCAAAGACCTTTAAAAAAACAGTTTTTAAAAGTTGTCCTGCCCTCCTCAGTGAGTGATTCTACCAGTTTGTAGGGCAGCAGCCAAAGATGGTTTTGTAACAAAAGCTTCCAATATGTGAAGGAAACTTTAAGTATCATTATGCAGATCATCATTTAGCAGACATTCATATCTGAACAGATGGTGAAATCAATTCAAATGAATATGTAAACATATTTTCAAAGATCACAGCACCCAAAAGGACAGTGCTAGAATTTATTTATCTTAAACAGTTTTTGATGTCTCAAAATAAGACAGAGATAAGACTACTGAGACAAAGATTTTTCACTGATAATTGCCATTTTAGATGTTTAAAACCAGAGTTTAGATCCTTAAAATCTCTTCATAGCTGCAGAGATTCCAGAATTTACAAAATGTCAAATGATAATGCCAAAAGGACCCTTATAAGCTACAATTTCTTATATGGGGCACACTTCTGACTAAATTTGACCACTCTTTCATGCTTAGTTTACACTGAGGGTCCAGTGACATTCACAGCTTGCTTCAAAGCTGTGACCAGCACTACCTCTGTTCCTAGACAAAATTTGAGACAATGCATGTTTTTCTTACAAACTACAATCCACCTACAATCCACCTGGAGAGCTCACCTGGAACATTTGGGACCCAAGACTTAACTTGTCCTTTCCTGCACTTCCCTTCTCTTCCCTATCTTTCCTCCTTGTCACCATCTTCTATGATCTTCTGTTTGCAAAATTCTGATCTTAAAATAATACACAGACCATTTACGACCGACTGAAATAATAAAACTGCATTTTTCTTATGATGATAGACTTTAAGTATGGCACTCCATTATTTTGGAGGAAAGCAAGACCTTGGCCCTGTTAACACTCATGGTAGTTCCACGCAACTACCATAGAATCATCTTATCGAATATACTAAAAATCACGTTTATTATTGCCAAATACAGCCAGGCTGGAGTTTCATTTAAGGCAGCAGGTAATTCTTTTAAACACTGACTTACCTCTCTGTGTGGTAATAGTAGATGACACAAACCTAAGACCTGTTTCAGGCTTGCACTTACCCTACTTCACTACTGGGAAACCACACTTATTATATCATATTAAGGTCTCTGAAGGTTCAAAGTGATGATCACAGAGGTGAAAAGTTTATAGCTTTGATGAAAACTACTATACATGTAATGACGGGTTGCATTTAGACTGTTAATTCTAATGAATGAATGAATGAAAAAGAAAACATTTTTTAAAAAAACCCTCTTCTTATTTGAGTCTGAATGACCATTAACTATTTCAAGGAACAGGACAGTTGCTCATACTTAACTAACACTTTACATAAAGAAAAAAATATAAAACAGTATTTTCACTTAGATCTCTTGTTATTCTTGAAGAGTAAAGCAATGACATTTGTTGAAGATAGCTCTCTCATTACTTGCTCTTGCTGAATAACAACACTTCTTTTTACTAGTATACCAGGATGTTTGAATTAGAAGTGATGCCATTTATAGTGTGAATACAAGTTCTTACATTCTTTAAAACCTCAAGGCCACTATATATTTTGCTGAACAAATGAGGACTCCATTCCCCTTCCATTGCTTCACTTCCTAATCCCCAGGTCCTGCCAGAATGCCTCTGAGAAGTAAGCAGGGACCAGCTTTTACATGTATTCAAAGGGACATTGAAATCATGCACAATGCTTATGTGTCAGTAGACAATTTAGCGACCATGAAAGTCTTTTGGAGCATAACCGACTAACACCTCGTTTCATCTGTACAATTTCATTGTCATCTGAAACATGTCTAGTTAACAGGAATAAAAGGTATCCTTAAACCCATCTTGTCATATTCTTTTCAGCTCTCACTGAACCAAGAGTCCCCATGTCAACTCAGAGTACCTTTTTTTCTATTCCACCTGCTTTTTTTCCTTACTACCCTATAGTTGCAAGAACAGCAATTCAGAAGTGGGTCATATAGTTTACATATAGAAAAACAAGGTAGACAAATAAAACCACTTTAAGCAATTTTTCCTCTTGGCAGTGTTTGTGTCTGCCTGTGTCTAAAAGCAGTTACCCTGTGCAAAAGGAAACCAGACTTTCTGATGTCCATGATGAACTCTCTGTATTTGTGAAACACACACACACACGCTTGTTTATATAAATGGACTGTAAACAGAAATCTTAGACTGAAGGAATAATTATGAATTAATATAACTCAGTTTGTATGACAAGTTAAACAATTTACCTTTAAAATATATTGTAGAATAGTTGACTGGAAAGAAAGGTAAACAGTGAAATCAGGTTTTTCCTACTATTCCATTATAATCAAGATTAAAATCAGGCCATACAGTTTTATCATTTCATTTGTCACAGTATATGTTTACTGCAGTCCTCACTGTACACTGAGAAGCTTCCAGGAATTTGCTGTGTAACATAACACTAATTGTCTAAGGTTAAGAAATCTCTTGATCAGATGATCAAGATGATAGGAAAGATTGCAAAGGCTGAAGAATTTTAGGATTCTAGAACAGTAGTAAGTAGTAATAACAACTTGGAGGAATAAATCAGGAAGAACTGATTAGCTGTTAAAATCTTCCCAATCTTAAAAAAGAAAATGGCTATATTTTAAAGCACACTTTTCTGCTGACTTTTATATTTATTTTTCCTTTTTCTAAAGGTTCCAGATTTCTTTTGTATCTGGTTGGAAAAATGCAAATCTTTCATATCCCATATACCTACTGTAGCTCTAGCAACGTGCTATTGCAGCTCATCTGAAAGCAGAAAAATACAAAAAAGGAAAAAGTAAGTATCTAAAAAAGAGCACTTTACTGCCTGATATTGTGGAGAACTTGCAATGTGTATCGTGATTATACTACCAAAAAAATCTTTCTTTGGCATGTGCAACAATCTGACAAGATAATTATCAACATATATTTTTGGAAAAAAAAAAACCAAAAAAAACCCGCAAATACTGGTAAACTGAAGAGACCGCTTGATGCAAGCAAGACGTCAACTCTATTGTACACCATTACAGGTTTATAGATGTTTCCAGAGGCCGCGCGCTTTAAGCAGATCGGTTCTTTAGGCTGAGCATTACGTACTGGGCAATCCCAGATTGGCTTGCCAAACAAACAAAGGACACCTGAAGTGAGTTTCGGTAGACAACCGTTAAGTCGTTATCGCACAACTTGTCACTCCTCCTTTGGCGCCACCTGTTCCTCATTTCCATCTCTTATCTCGTGT
>JAVJGJ010000037.1:66504384-66521188 GCA_035590215.1 Microhierax caerulescens | reverse complement strand
ATCCAAAGTATGAATTTGAGTTACTAATTTAGTTCTTGAAAATTTTAGTAGTTCACCTACTTCCAGAGTCTGTCCTTTGTTCATTTGTTTTGAGTATTAGTGTGCCTGTACACACACAAAAGTCCAGGGGTACTTATTTTTTAACAAGTTAGATACCTGATCCACAGCTAGATCTAACTAAAGACAGCCTGACTCTTACTAAAGACTAATTAAAGTGCCCCCGATTTAAAATTGGGAAGTCCAGTTTGGGCAGAGAACCATCTACACATAAGATCTTTTTGCTTGTTGAAGTAGAATTCCAAATCTGAAATTGTGTATCATGGGTGCGTTTGTGCAGGGTGGGGGTAGAAAGAGGTTCTTGAAAGCCCTGGATGCAAAGTGTGATGAGAGCCAAGCAGAGAGAGTTACTAAGCACAGTGGGTGTCAGATCTTGTGACTGAAAGCTCAGTCCCTGCAGGACGGAATTCATTTCAGGAAATTAGGATCCATGTCATACTCAGCTTGGATAAAGACCAGAAAGAAAAATAAATGCTTGCAGAGCATAAGGCGGGTCTCAGGTGATTAAAATCAACCTTGGGAGATGCCTGTCTCCCTCCATTGATCATAAAAGGGAATTTTGGACAACTTGGCTGTACATATCAGAGGCTTAAGTTAGATGGAACACTCCTTGGATATAGATACTTCTATATCCAAGAGCAGCATTCACACAGACACCTGTGTGATGTCTAGAACCTACTAGCCTTCCTTTTAATAGCAGCCTAGGTTTTTTTCCCTCCAAAGAATCCATCTTATTTTAACTTACTTGTTAAAGCCTGATGCCCAGGAAGTGATCCTTCCTGTTCTCCAGCCTGAATAGAGCCACACCTTTGCCTCCAGGCTCTCTGCCTCTGTGCAGAAAGAAGTGCAAGAGTTTCAGGGCTAGGAAGAAAGCAAATAAGAGGGCCTGACTCTGCTCTGTGATGATTAACCTAGAAGAAGGAAAGTTCTGGGCTGTGACTCCTGGCCTCAGAGCTATTTATTAATTTTACAGCAAACAGCAAGACAGAAATAATCATAGCATCATAAAATCGTGTAGGTTGGAAAAGACCTTTGACATCACCAAGTCCAACTGTTAACCCAGGACTCCCAAGTCCACCAATAAACCATGTCCTTAATCACCACATCTATAGTTTTTTTAAACATCTCCAGGGTTGGTGATTCCACCACCACCCTGGGCAGCCTGTTCCAATGCTTCTCCACCCTTTCAGTGAAGAAATTTTTCCTAATATCCAGGATAAACCTCCCCTGGAATAACCTGAGGCCATCTCTTCTTGTCCTGTTTCTTGTTACCTGAGAGAAGGACCTACCTCCACCTGCCTACAGCCTCCTTTCAGGCAGTTGTAGAGAGCAGTAAGGTCCCCCCTTAGTCTCCTCCTCTCCAAACTAAACAACTCCAGTTGCCTCAGCCACTTGTCATATGACTTGTTCTCTAAACCCTTCACCAGCCTCACTGCCCTTCTCTGGACATGCTCCAGCACCTCAAAGCGAAGGGCCCAGAACTTAACACAGCATTCAAGGTGGGGCCTCACCAGTGCCCAAGTACAGGGGGACAATCCATTCCCTTGTCCTGCTGGCCACCCTGTTTCAGATATAGGCCAAAGTGCTATTGGCCTTCTTGGCCACCTGGGCACACTGCCAGCTCGTGTTCAGCCAGCTGTTGACCAGCACCTCCAGGTCCTTTCCCCCAGGCAGCTTTCCAGGCACTCTTCCCCAGGCCTGTAGCACTGCGTGGGGTTGTTGTGACCCAGCTGCAGGACCCGACACTTCTTGTTGAACCTCACACAACTGGCCTTGGCCCATCGGTCCAGCCTGTCCAGATCCCTCTGCAGAGCCTCCTGCCCTCCAGCAGATCAGCACTCCTGCCCAGCTTGGTGTCATCTGCAAACTTACTGAGGGTGCATGCACTTGAGCCCCTCATCTAAACCCCTCATCAATAAAGATAATAAACGGAACTGACCTATGAACCAGAATCAAAGAATTCCCCCATCTATCTCTGTCTGGTGAATATAGAATCAAGTTGTTACAAATTTAAAACAGTTTCTATATTCTAACATAATTCTGTGGTTTTTTTCCTGATTTTGCCACTCTGATATATTCCTGTATTATGGCACATAGGTTGCTGATACAGCACATGCTTGAGCCTTTTTGACATGTACGATGGGGAAACTCGTGTTTCTTAAGCATGTGCTTTCCCTACAAGGTTATTATTTAAAGAACTATATAATTATGTCTTCCCCTAGATATCCAAACCTCTTCTCTGCTTTGAAAAAATGTTTTCAGTAAGAATTATGTGTTTGTACCTCTAAAGAACAGCCTCATTTTCCCCCAGGTCAGTGATCACACTCATAGTCTCAACAGAAAAAAGCTGAGGTCACTGACAGAAGGGGCTGTTTTATTCTGTAAGAGAGTTCTATGTGTCATAGTGACATAACAATTTGTAAGCTAATTATATAATGCTTAATGTAATCATTTCACAGAAAAGCAAACTACTTCCGAAGGACAGAAACCAGTGCAGTGTGGAACTTGGACAAAATATGCAGAAGGAGGCATATTCACTTCTCCCAATTACCCCAACAAGTATCCTCCTGACAGAGAGTGCGTCTACATCATAGAAGGTGACCAGCTGAAGAATCTTTATACTCTATTGTGAACTGTACAAAAAAAAAAAAAAGTTTTATTTTATTTTATTATCTGTGAAGAGTAGTTAAAGCCTTTATGATCATGATAAATCTTTTCAAGACGTAATATTTAGAGAAGCTTTATACTTGCACTTTTTTTTAATGTAAAAATTTTGTGGAGCATACCAAGTAATACTAGAAAATACTTGATTTATTTCCTGACATCACTCATAAATTAGTTCGGGTGGTAAGTATGCATGAGTCACTTAGTAATAAACACGGTATAATTTATTTCTGGATATTCAGAGAATGAACATAACCTAAAATACTGTAACATGACAGAAGAAAGAATATTTTAAAATGGGTTAAAGACACAGTATTTAATGAGTAGGCAGTTTCAGGCATGGAGGTGATGTAAGTAAGGCTAGAGGTGTATTACTAGCAGGTTTCGCAGTTTCTTTTCATCAGTCTTAGCACAATGGATGTTGAAGAGATTGTTGTATAAATGAACCTGTGGAAAGTAATAGAGATTAGATATTGTCAGAGCTGAGTAGCAGAAAAGATTAATCAAGTACAGAACGGTAAGTCACTGGAACCAAGAAGATTCATTCATGAGTTGTGAATACATGCAGAATACAACAATGCTGCTTCTTCTGTCCATGCTTGGTTGGAAAGAATTATTAACTACAAATGATGGAGCCAGGAGCTGTAGAAATATTTATTTTATTAAAGGTGCAGGTAGTACCAAGAGAGATTTCCAAAGTTGTATAGCTGATTCAAATTAAGTTAGCTGCTTTAAAACCACCTACTAGGCTCTATTAGAAACCAGTCTGTCTTTCCAAATCTGGTGTTGAGTTACTACAAGAAATGTATTTCATAAAAACCTTCCAGGGAAATGATGGATGGTAAATGTGGTGTGTATTGTTTAGGAAAAAAAAATACAGCAAAATGACTGAGATCTCTGAATTTGACTTTAGCGCTAGGTAACCTCACTGAAGTCAGAAGAGGTGCTTGTAAATCATATCAACACATCATATAATTATAAACAAGCCCTTTAAAGAAAATTTATGGTTGTCCAGTGTTCCCACTTGAGTGCAAAATTTAAGCAGATGTACGGTAAACATCTTAAGTTCTTTCATAGTTTAGTAACTGGTTTTCAATAAAGAAAAATAAATAAAAAAAATAGGTTCAATATGTACTACTTAGTTTTATATTTTTTGTTACACTTAGGTTGCTAGATCCAGGTCTTTTTACATATATTGATCAAATTATCTTTCTAACATGCCTGTGAAGCCAGGAAGTAAGCCCATTTTATCTTCCAAGGATCTGAAACACAGAGATGTGTTTTATCATTAAAGAGAAAGAGTGTGGGGAAAAAAAATTGCCAGCCATTTTTGTAACCCCTAGTCCAGTGTCTCGGGCCATAAGGTGTTCTTCTTCTTACTAAGAAGGTGCCTGAAAGCCCTTTATTGTAAAGACTTTTGTCTTTATTATAGTAATTAAGTGCTTTAAAAAATATAGTTAATAAGCTGAAAAGTGACAAAATATATGGTTGAAATAACCCTATTTAGAATAGGTCAAATTGGAAGTGTCTAAGAATGATTTAGGCAGGAAAGATTTAATCAACCAACTTCTATGATAAAGATGAAATTACACATTGAGAAGTCTGGAGCAATGTATAGTAAAAAGAGTAATCCTAAATCAGCAGACATCTTGTTACATTTTATGGAAAAAATCAATCTGGCAAAAAAACAGTTGCACATAATTTCTTATGACACTGATATTTTCTGCTTCCTGCCCAGCCATAATCAACAGTTTGGATTGCAACTGGGTATTTTAAAACGCATGATGATAGCAGCTTTATCAGTATATAATTTGATGAGAACTATGCACATTGCACAACACCTTCCATTCTGATCTCCCCATGTCTATTTCTGTCTTCTGAAAAGATCAGGTATAGTCATGTGTGAAAACTGTCACAAAAATAAACAGATGTAGTAAGAAGTCTGAGAAATTATATTTTTGGAAGTGGCTGTTTTCAAAAAAGGCAAAGAAGAAACACTGAAGCACAACAAAAAATATTTTGTAATTACAGTCAAGTATTTTTCCATATTTATACTTTTTACAACATATAAAAATGGCAGGAAATGATAAAGAAGGCTAGCACATAAAAACTTTCCCCCGTATCTGTTACGTTCTGTGGAACTCATTGGCATAAGGTACTGAAGTAAATGACTGGGGAAAAAAAAAGATTGTTTTAATAGCAATATCTTTGAGGAAAGATAACAATCTATGGAGTGGATAATCCTTGCTAACCCAGGACATAAATATCCATTCAAGTTTAGAGGAAGACAGAAGCATCTCCATATGCATCTTATTCCTATATGTATTTCTGAGATTCCAATATGCTTTTGGCTGCTGTTGAATACCAAGTACCAAACGAGGGGGACTCGGTACGATCTGTAATAGCATTCCCACATTGCCATCTCCCCTTTATATGTCTGAGAGAGTTCAGCATGCCAGGATTGTCTATACCATACTGACAGCTGTATGATGTGATTCAAATACCAATATGAATCACCAGATTCCTTCTTAACTACTCACTTTTTTTATTTTAGTTTTTGCTATCACACACAATCCAGGGCAAATTCTGATGGCTTCCCTCAAGCACAATTCCTACTGACTTTAGCAGACTTGAGTGAGGACTCCAGTGTGTAGTGTGTTGTAATAAAATTCCATTTCATCTTACAATACAATATTTTCCCCACATTGTAGCTCATCTTAAATATATGCAAGCCTTTTATCATTTCAAAATTACTTTGGTGAAGTAAAGGAGCTGGCAAAAATTGCCATGATCATAGACTGTGCGTTTCTAAGAGAGAAGAGGATTTCTGACTGCAGAGGCTTCTATCCTAGCAGTCAGAGCCATAAGCAGATCAAACAGTAGAAGTTTCTTTTTTTTTTTCTTTTTTTTTTTTTTTCCTTTCCTTCTATTTTAGTAGTAATGATAATTAACTATTGGAACAACTGGGAATTTTAAAGTCCATATTGGATGCCTTTCTAAAAGAAATCCTTTAGGTCATCCAAAGTCATGGACTCAGTACAAAAATTATTATGCTATAGAGGAGCTTCTGGTGAATCCCATCTGCCTTTCAAAATGCATTGAGAATGTGATCTTTTTTTTTTTTTTTTTTTTTTCTTTCAGTCTTATTTGGCATCTAGAAAACAGGAAATATCTGAGCGTACACATTATATTCCCTGTTGGACTCAATTTCACCCTTATTTTGCATATTCATGACTGACCTGGCAAAATTCACAGCTGCCCAGAACAACCACAGCAGTAGCAGCGTTAGCTTTTGCCAGACTGCAGATAATTTGGCATGTGTGCTCCAAAGGGAAATTTGCACAGGAGATTTTGTAGGAGCAAAAAATTTGTTTGCCTTGAAACTATTTGGGGAGCGGGATAGTCCTACTTTACACAATATATCTTAAGAATTGGTTTGGAAATCCTGCAAGTGAAATACTTTCAAGAATTTATCCGTTCTTCAGTTTTGAATAACTAAATACTTATTTTTAAATACTGGTATAGACTAGAATTGCTTTATGGAGATCTGAGATAAATCTTCCACTTTATATGTTTGTGAACATTCAGAGTTAGCTGTTCTGAGGGTTTTGCATGTTTTCACCAAAGACCATTATACTCTTTAATCCAAGATATTTCACAAGTGTTAGAAAATGGTCACGTATTACTGTACGAAAAATCTCTGCTCAAAGTCCTTCTGTATTTCACAATGATTTTTCTGTTCAAAAAGTTTTCATCAAAACAAGAAAAAAATCTTTTAAAAGGAGGATATAAAGTGGCTTTCTTATCAATAGTAGCTGGACAACCAGAAAGACCAAGGATTATTGAAAAGTATTAGTAATGTAGCAGCTCTGATAGATGGGGGTAGGTGTTGAGTTCAATTTCTCATTTCCATGCAGTCTGGTAAATTGAAACAGATTTTTTACTTAACTTCAGCTGTCAGTTACATGGACTTAGAGGGTGATAAGAATTAAAACCCTTACTGTGTGTTTTTGCTGCTACCGTTCCACCGCAAGTTGGAACCCCACGCCTATGTTTTATTGAACGTAAAATCTCAAGACAGTACTTGTGCAAGGTAATTAGATGAAAAATATGACAAGACATGCAAGCATTAAGTAGTCTTTCAATGGTATTAAACATTTTTGAAGAAAGATAATTGGACGCTAAATATGGCAGATTTTTAAGACTTGAAGTAAAATAATTTTATGAGACAGCTTCAATAAATTTTATTTGGACTTGACAACAACTTTTCCTGACACTGTAGGCACAGAAAAAGATCTGAAGATGTGAACAGGCTTTACCTGTGAATAAGGATACCAGTGATGACCACTCCACCCCTCATTTCTGATTAGATGGCCAGATTCCAATCCAGTCTGGGCTAGTTGAATATTCTGGGCTTTTTAGTTTGGTTTGTTTTTTTGTACCTATACATACATTATTAGTAGTCATTATTCTGGATCTATTCTCACTGTATTTCTGTAAGTTTTATTGTGACCACACTTACGCAGACTTTATTGCAAAAGCTGTGGCGCAAGATGTGCATTTATGCAATACCTGCTTCTTTTAGCTTGTGGTAGGCAAAGAAACCCTTTGCTAAAGCCAGAGTATACGCTTGCAACAATACCGTTTACACTAAAGGGAAGTTAAAGTTGGGAGTTTGAATTGTGTGTTTTCATCCATTATGGTCATTTCTAGGAAGATTTGAATTATTTTGCTTCTTAAGAAGTTTATTGCAAACAGAACATTTAACCTTAAAGTATCATACAAGATGAAGCACAGAAGTGCATCTCAAAGCATGTGATGGCAAGGTGCGTGGATGCAGGTATAGCACCCCTTCCTTCCTTTGCCCAGTCTTTTGTGATCAGTTACACAAACACAAAGCTTTTCTCAGGAGAGTTAGGAGAAAGGACCTCATCCTGTTTGGACTAGCTTGTAGATCAGGCTGGGACACGGGCAATACCTATACTAATACCCAGAACAGGTCAGGAAATGTTCACTGGCCTTAAGGCTGATAGGTACCATCACACACGTACAGATGAACTATTTTAACCTTCCCAGACAAGAAGAGTACAGAAACAAATTACTTACTGTGAATGGTCCTTGACTGGTGTGAGGCAGCACATCATGCCTAAGAATGGGGTTTGGCAATTCTGAATGGCAGGCCAAAATGATGCCAGAAGGTGATTTTAACATTTAAGGAGTATGAACGGTCAGTGGTCCAGCCCCCAAACTCATTCCCCAGCCTTGTTTTATTTAGCAGTATTGAATAAGTAAGAGATACGGTGCTAACAAACAGTCGATGCTCCACTCTTAAAGTGGAGCAGCCCCAACACATGGGAGCGTTGGGGGAATGCAGAAACTCTTTCCTGAGCGCTCCTTGAGCTGATGTGATTCTCTCTGATCTTCTAGCAAGAACTGAGCTTCACCAGGAAAAGCCTCATCTTGACTTTGTTGAAAAATAAATAAAAGCAGAGAAGAGTAAACTATAGCAATATTCTGATCATAAAGCTAGTTTGCAATGTGAGATTCAGAAGTGCATGGATGTTGTGGAAATCGTGCAGTTTTTTCTCAGACTGAGCTTTCACTGCATCAATAGATAGCCGACTCTGCAGTCCCCAGGTGAATGCTGAGTAGTTCTCACCAAATGTCCTTAAATGGAATAAGAACATACAAACTATGATCCCAGATTGAAAGGTGCTGATTGCTCTCTTCTGTCCTAGTATTGCTTAGTTAAGTTTAAATCAATATCTGTTATAAATATGCAAAGCCAAGGGTAGAAACACCTGAATAAAAATAATCAATGATATCTTCTAGTTATTCAGTCTTTTATTATAATCTAAAGGATCTACTTCGGTATTCAAACCTCAGCAAGGGTAACATTATTAAGGTCCTTACAAGCTTTATTATCTGAATTTAATTTTCTAAGGTTTTTTTTCACACTTTAAAAGTAGTTTCACTTCCATGGACTGTGAATTTGGTGCAATTATATGTAAAGTTTTAGGGTTTGATTTTTCAATTGGATTTCTAAGGGCACAACAACTTCCTGTAAGCTGGTATAAATAGCAACAAGCCAATAGTCAGCATTTCCCTAAATGTGGATTTCTTCAAACCCAGAACAGTAAAGTTTCTTTCTTATGTTAAATTAAATATTTAAATTAAAAATCACCCATTTATATTAAAATTGAAAGTAAAGCTATTAAACTTCCAAATATTGTGTTTATTAACTTACTTCTTCAATGCTTCTTATAAAATGATGCCGTAATTACTTACATGAAATAGTTTTAAATGGGATCTGACTGTGTGCTTTTTGTAAGTTTGTAAGATTTACCTAACATCTTCTTATTTAGTTAATTTTAAATAGTGCCCCTTCTTTTGTGAGTGATGAGCTCATCCCAAAAGGTCCAATTTAAAATGTTTCAAAACATATAGAAGATGTAGGTCTGGTCGCACTAATACTTTTCCTATTATTCCTGAGGAAAGCAATGGAAGGAGACCGCTGGAGTGGCAGCAGTTTCCACGTTAAGCTTACGCCCTTGGCTTGGAGTTTGATCTTGCACGTTTTCATGTGAAAAGAATGGTAACTCAGGCAAAGCTCTCAGCAATTTCGACATCTTCTGTGTAAAGGGTAGGACATGGTCCCATGGGAGGCACAGCAGGCAGTGAGACAACAAACCCTTGTCTTAGCAGAAGGCTTTGTCAGCAAACGACTGTATTGCCCTGTGATCTAGGCACGGAAGGCATACATTTTTTGTTACGGATAGGATAAGTGTAGGAACAGTGCATCCCAGGGATGCTACATCTCTTAACGTTTGTAGGCAAAACTATGATTTTTCCCCCCCTCCTTTTAAGAATACTTTAGTTCAACCAGTCACTATTTTGCTTCATACAGAAGATGTGGGAGAATATTTGTTTTAGGGATCACTTTGACTGTGACTAGTTTTAGTATCTTTGAATAAAGATGGTTTTTATGTCTAATTAAGTGACCATTATAAACTTCCTTCAAGGTTTTCAGTAGAATATTGTTTCTTCCTTAGTTAGACGTTATTTTTTCTATTAATCTATTCTATTTTTCTTCATCCTTATCTAGTTTGTTAAGTGACAATTCACTACACTTGTCCTTATGTTTGAAATGAGATGATAAGTAATTCTGAATATAAGCAATTACACTCAAGCTTGTCATTGACTGCAATATGTACAGGAACAGAATTTGTCCTTTCTATAGCACAGTTCTGATCTGTTTGTTTGTTTGTTTTTCATCTTTGTGAGCATTAGGTAAAAAAGTATTCTGAATAACATTCCCACCCAAATATAAGAAAACACTGGTTTTCTTGGCACAGAAGTTTCTTAGAAAAAATTTGTGTTTGAACAAATTGATCCTAAACTGTATTTTGCTTTACATCATAGATATCTCTCTTAATTTTGCTAAGAAGTGCTGTCTTAAGCACTTTTTAAAAGGAAAAGAATAGACAAGTAAGCTAATGGTGTAAAATGTATAAGAATATAGATTTTCAAACAAGTTTTTATGCAAAACATTGAGATGCATACAAAAGTCATATATTTGACTTTATTTAATTTTGGTTTAGGTTTGAGGGGTCTTGGTTTAGAAAATAATACAATAATTTTCTTTTCATCTCTAGCTGCACCTAGGCAATGCATTGAACTACACTTTGATGAAAAATATTCCATAGAGCCTTCTTGGGAATGTAAATTTGACCATATTGAAGTACGAGATGGACCTTTTGGCTTTTCCCCAATCATTGGACGTTTCTGTGGACAGCAAAATCCACCTATGATAAAATCCAGTGGCAGATTCCTGTGGATTAAATTTTTTGCTGATGGTGAGCTGGAATCTATGGGGTTTTCTGCTCGGTATAATTTTACACCTGGTGAGTACAAACCATTACGCTTTTTGATAGAAAAATCTTAGCATAGTAGCTTTGCTAATGATGTATAATTGTGCTCTTGAATAATATGTTTAACTGGGACTATGTTTATTATCAAGGAAAGTACTATCAGATAGAAAAATGATAGAAGGTATAGGTATATCTTTTGCATAGCATAAGTAAGGCTTATTCAAGGAAGAAATTTTCGGTACAGTTTTGTCCAAGATGCATATATTCAGCCTCTGCAGTTTTTAAAATAATTGTTTTCAATCTATTTCTATTGTAGAAAATAATACAAAATGTTTTATAGGAAGTTATGCATTTTATGCTTGATTGTTAGCCTGTGCTGCTTTTCTTTCAAAATGATCATTGATAAAGTATTCTAATAAAAAACTGTACTTATCTCAGACATTTCCATCATTGCTTTTCCACTTCACCAATCATATCCCAGCTGAGGAGTGGAATCGTTCTCCGTTTTGATAAAGCAAACTATTACACGTATTGCCAGAGGAAGTGTGAGGTTCAAATAGTAAAATATATTTTAAAAAATCTTAAAAAAGGTGTACCTCTGAATTGTAACTATAAATTATCCCTTGTCACTTTTTAAACTTATTTCATCAACTGAAACAAAATTAATAATTATACTTTCCATTAATCCCCCTCCTCACACACACTTATTAACAAAATATTGCTGATTTTAAATTTCAGTTTTAGCTGCAGCTACACTGTCTTGCCCTGCAATGCTGGATTGGACGTAGTTCTGTACCTTCTTATGTATTGAGCGATGAGTCATACCTTAATATAGCTCACTCTAAAGCACTGTAATTATTATGTAATTTTATCAATTAGGTCACTATTGTTTCATCTAAATTGTTGTGTTAGGTGGAGCAATATTCTTTAGAATACCTGCTAAAATTAACAGGCCCCAAATTGTTCTTGCTTAATTATTCCAGTAGCATCATAGAAGACAGCAGGAATAGTTGAATGTTCCTCTATGCGGTTTTCTTCCCTAATGCAAGGAAAATAGTTATAAAATTACCCAGTGTAGTTCACTTCTCTTTTAAGTCAAAGATACTCTTTTGCAAAAGATAAACATATTTAGAAGGTTCAAACAGCAACAGAACACAGAAGAATTTCTGTAGCAAATAACCTGATATCCAGATATATGTGTCAATTTAAATGCAAAGACGATGAAGTATTACTATATCCTCACATATTTGTCTGTGAACAGTGAGTTAAATTTATATCTCTCATTTACCATGGCTCTGTGGGTTTTTGCCATTTTCCTCCCACCTCCACCAAAAGTTCTTTGCTTTAGAATTCATGTCCATCTTGTTTCAAAAGGTTATGTATTATGGTTGGAAAGATGTTCATAGCACAATCTGTGGCTTTTTCTGTCTAAAAAACTCTCAAGTGAAAAACAGTTTCAAGGACTATGTTTTATCTTTGTTCTTTTTCTACTGATCTAAGGTGAAATTCTGCACAGAGATCAATGCTGGTAAATTGTTATAGCAGCATAAATTATTCCAGACTTCAAATGGAATAGCTATGTCTTTTCTTTTTTCTTTCTTTCCTTTTTTTTTTTTTTTCTTTTTTCCCTCCTCTTTTCCTCCATAGATTTCAATAGGAAGCACTATAAATGATAGAAGTTTTCTAGGAATATTGGCCAAACTCAGAATATGATTAAATCGACAAGTGCAAAACAGCACCGCTGCCTCCTTGATCACCAGTAACAAGAAGCAGTTCTCATTCGGCATAGTTACTTTACCAGTTATTTATTACTTAACCATGGGTAAAGCTTGACATTTTGAGATCAGTTGTCCAAATGCAAGCAGTGGGTGGGGTCACTGTCAACTTATCAAAAAGTGATGGCTTTCAAGAGTGTATAAGAGTAGCATAATGAGGGATTGCCTCCATATATTATCACTTAAATGATCTAGATCCATCTTGGGTACTGACAACTTATGAAAATCAATTATGAACAAAGGAGAGATCAGAAGAAAAAAATCAGATAACCTCTCTTTAAAGATCTACAAGAAAATGATCTGAGACAAAGACTTGTTTGGAAACTATTGGTGTCTAGAGCAGCTGAACAATCAGGGAAGATGAAGTTTGTTGCACCCATCACTATGGGCACAAGCAGCACACTCTGCCTAACTGCAGCCTGCCTAGGAGGCTTTCTCCATTACAAGGGGGTGGCAAGCACAACAGAGCTTTAGTACCATCAATCTTTGATGTTCCCCACCTGTGTGGTCCCCACCCTTTCCTGACATGTTGCTCGGCTGCCACTTTTGCATTTGATATCTCGATGGGGACTCTGGTTTGTTGATAAAGACAAACGTGATGTTGAATGTGTGGGTGTGTGGCAAGATTTTAAAAAAATTAAAGTCATTAAATTTGACTAAATTGGAGCTGCAACTATTTATTAGTATTTGAACAGTACCTAGAGAAGTAGGCAAAGAAATTATTTACTATGTCTTCAAGGTGTACAAAAACAGCTATCTGGATGAAGTTGAAAACAATATCAGTTATGGTATCAGGAAAAAATACTCGAATTAAGACCTATTAGTCTGTGCAAATGGAAAGAACCCTGTCATCTGAACCATTTTAAAAGCAGTTTGGATGAAGTCCTAAAAAAAGAAATTATTTAGAACAATCTTAAGGAACAGACTAATATTTTGTAATTACTAGAACTTTTCTGTTTAATGATTTCTTTGACTCCTTGGTGTTGAAATTGTTGGAATGCCATCCACCAAGGCCAAAGCCCAGTGGAGTCTCAACAGTCTCTCAACAGGCTGGGGTTCCAGGCATCTTGAAACAAACATAAATCTCTTGCCATAAATTCTGTTCCATTTAAAGAGATACTTTTTTCAGAGCACTTTTCAGCACTCTATAAAGTGTGGTCTTGCAGAAGAAACAACTTTAATGACAAATCCAGAACTACACACAAAACCAACATAAACACACCCAAAAAGTGGAAAAACTACTGAAAATTTTGCATAAAGTTTCTTGTTAAGAGGATAATATAGGCTTTCATTTTTGTAATTTTATGAGTTATAAGGTAAAGCAAGATGTGATTGGATGAAGATGTACGTATGGCGTAAGGATCAGCTACTTTATATATCAAAACTCTGGGCTAAGGGAAGAAGTTGCCTTTTTCTTTTATATTACTACAGCTGAATACCAGTAATGACCAGACCCAACCTGGATGTAAAATAAATTTTCAACCATATTGTACATGAGAGTTTAGAAGACAAATAAAACATATTTACTCTTTATGTACTATTTTAATTTAATTATTTATTGTTAAATGCTAATGAACTGCACCATTTCTAAATGGAACTATTTGAACATATGAAACCTTCATAGATTAATGCAAACATTTTGTTGTCTTTATGCAAATCTCATGTATAAAAGAAATAATGTATCAGACTACAATATTTTCAGGTTGCTTTGGTTCATTTTGAATGCAAATATGATTGATGAAGGAAAGCCACACAATGAATTTTTCTTGCTCGTGTTTCATCATTCTTTGGGCCATTGAAAGGCCTATGGTTGAAATTTCTTTTCGCATCTCTGGGTCCTCAGACTTAATCTGTTACCCTCATTTTTCCTAAAATGTTATGTCTCTAGGATTTTTTGAAATGGTGTTGAGTCACTGTTTTGTGTAGAAAAAGTCAAGTATTACTTCAAGGGGACTTACTCTTGACAATCATTCTTTAAAATGAGTCAATTTTTTTGTGTAGACAGGGATTCAAACAGAGAGAGGATATGTTTATTTGAGCTTTCTTAGTCAGCTAGAATAATCAGATTTCTGTTTATCCTGGTCCCTGATTTTGCAGGACAGTGGCTTAAGATAGCACATCATTACTTTCAGTTCCTTCACTTAGTAGGAGCCATCTGTGTTTTTATTTAGCCTCATTAATATAAAGGTCAGTCAGTAGTGTTCTGTTCAACTGCCTGATAATGGAAAAAGATAAAACCCTTTATATTTTCATGTTCTGGAAAGTGGAGTGTAAAACACTGTCTAATCAGAGTAACAGTACTTTTACATCCACATTGAAATAGTACAAGTAGCTGTGGAATGTCAGAGTAATAGAATAATAACATCATCTATCTTAAGACAACAACCCAGATTCTTTCTGATTGGGGAATTTCTATATTTTATGGGCTGATGAAAAATTTAATGTGAATTTATTAAATTAAATCACAGTTCTGAAGAATGTAGATAAGATTTTGTCAAATAATTTTGCTATCTAATGGCCATGTCCTGCCTTGTGTGTATTTAAGAAAGGGGTGTTTCCTAGGCATCTGGGACAGCTGAATACTTGTGGGAGCTTGCTCACTTGCTTTTATAAATTTATTTATTTATTTTGCCGTTCTCTTCTGAACTTGGTCTGGTAGTTTCTAGGTTAACATCAGCAACAACTTTTAAACAACTTGTAATCCAGTTAAGTTTTTTGAGAAACAATAGTCTCAGAGCCAAACAAATTTGAATGAGTCAATCTTTTTCCTTAGGGATCAGAGTTGGTTTGAAATTATGAGAAATTACTCATTATAACAAATAATTTACACTTTTGAGCTAGAACCTTCTCATATTTTTTTTAAAAAATTGTGATTTATTTGTTGAGCTATCTACCCTCAGCACTTAAGATCTTTATAAGCAGTTTTCTTGAGCTATGACATTTTAATGTCTTCATACAGGTGCACAGTCGGGCACTTAATTGCTGTTTACAATGTATTAGGGCATCTGGTCTTGTGAATGAGGAGTTTCACTGTAACGTCTAGGATGGTACATTTAGATGTTACATTGAAAATCATGATCAGTGACATGAATATTGTCTTTTCAAGGGGATTTGGTTTGTGTTGTGCTGTTCTATAGGTTCCATTAACTTCCAGGAATCGCAGGATTAGTCCCAGAGTATTTCAGTACCATAAATCCAAGAATGAAATGGGATAATATGTTTATTTTAAATGTCAAGTGAAATAAAAAAAAATCCTTATGTGGAGAAAATTAGTATCTAAAAAATCTCATGGGATTCTCAGGTCCTATATTACCTCTTGTGGTCACATACTTATATTTTTCTTTCTACAATACCTGGAAGACAACTATAGAACTTCCTGATTTAGAAATCCCTGCAGGTTAAGAGTATCATGCTACTAAGAGAAAGACGTTGAACACTTGGTTCCTACCCTGGTGATGTTTGCTGTAAAAATAAGGGCAATAGAAAGATGAGATATAGTTTTAAGTATTCTAACATTGGAGGAAAGAAAAAAAAAAGGAGCTGCGTTAACTAGGGGTGTTAGTGTTGCATTTGCATTGACTGTATATTGGAGTGAAAGGGCATCCCAAATCACGTAGTGTTACCTCTCACACCAGGACTGCAAGCAGCAAGTTTCCAACTCACATAGTAAATGTTTACATTCATATCCCTCTATTGATAGATCTTAAAAGATTTTCAGAGGTAACTTTATTTGGGCATTTTCTGCTTCATTTTTTTTTATGGAAGACCTGTTCCAGGACGCACATTATTAGGAATGTTCTTTTGATCTCTTACCTAAAATCATTCAGAGCCAGCTTATCTCTTTGCCTTCTGATACCAACATTACTTGTTAGCTTTGAAACTTCTTTTCTCACCAGGACTATATGCCACCATGTCGCGAGCTTAGAGATAGTAGTCATCTGTTTTGTCAGTTTCCTTGTCTGCACAAGCCAAATCCTTGTACTGTCTTTTTATGCCATAGGCTCTTTGTTCCCCCTGACATCAGTACCACCCCTCCTCTCTCCAAGAATCTCTTCTCTGTATCCATTCCACAAGTTGAACACAGACTTCTAGAG
Source organism: Microhierax caerulescens (assembly GCA_035590215.1). Classification (NCBI taxonomy): domain Eukaryota; kingdom Metazoa; phylum Chordata; class Aves; order Falconiformes; family Falconidae; genus Microhierax; species Microhierax caerulescens. The sequence continues at coordinate 66,504,727 of JAVJGJ010000037.1, read as the reverse complement.
GAGGTTTACTAGGATATTGTACTGCAGTACAGGTACAAGTAATTATTTTCTACCTCCACAAGAAATACTTCTCTTGATATGTAGGTGATCTCACCAATAAAGGTGATTATGCTGTTGCATTGCTAAATATTATTTAAAGAGGAAGCACCACATTTCTCTGACAAACGCCTGTCTTTTTACAAGCACCTGGGAGGCATCTTTAGCAAACTTAGATGTGCACTCAAGAATGATACTAGGAATCCAACGTTTTTAGATTAATATGTTGAGTCTGGCTGAGCCCCCCAGCAGCCCTCCCAGTGCTGTGCTTGTACTGGTGGCTGGAAAGGTGGTGATAACACACCAG
>JAVJGJ010000037.1:66486236-66504284 GCA_035590215.1 Microhierax caerulescens | reverse complement strand
GTGATAACACACCAGTGCCCTGACTGCTGCTGGGCAGAGCTCGCACGGCACCAAGGCTGCCTCTGCAACCTGCCCCCGCCTCTCACCAGCAGGCTGGGGGTGGGCAAGGGCTTGGGAGGGGACACAGCCAGGACAGCTGACCCAAAGTGACCGATGGGATATTCCATGGCATGTGATGTCTGCTCAGTTATGAAAGCTAAGAGAATGGAGGAGGAAGGGGCGTCATTTATTATTTACAGCACTTGTCTTCAGGAGTAATCACTGGGTGTACTGAATCCCTGCTTACTGGAAAGTGGCTGAACATCACCTGCTGATGGGAAGTAGAGAAAACCGTCCTTTGTTTTTCTTCAATTCTGCATGCACGACTTTTGCTATTGCTTCATTAAACTGCCTATATCTTGACTAACAAAGGTTTTTTTTTCCATCTTATTTTCTCCCTTCTCCCTGTTCTGGTGAGGAGGGGAGTGATAGAGCAGCTTGGTGGGCACCTGGTGTCCAGCCAAGGTCACCCACCATAATTAAATTGTGTTTTTACACAACCATTGTCATTGTTCTCAAAATAGTTTATATTATTACTTGTTACAGAACAGTTAAAACTAAATCTTAGAGGCAGGAGAGCTTATTCTTTGAATATGGTCCTTATGCTCTTTCCCCTAAGGATATACGTTTGGCTTTATGCAAATACTATATTGAATTAGCTTAACTTTAGGTCTGATAAAGAGTGATTACTCTTTGCTTTAAACACTTGCAAAATGTGGAAAGAAACACTGAGTCCTGGGCATTCATTTTCCCTATTAATCATTGATTTATCTGTAATGTTTATGTAGCACTTAGAAATGACAGAGCAGGGAAGATAATACGGAAATTGTACTGAACAGAAAGCCTGAGTAGTCATCTTCCAAAAGTCTTTGGCAACAACTTGTTTACAGTGAGTGTTTTCACTACTAACATGCATATTCAGAATAGCACCTCCAAAATGTATCTTACTTGGTAGTTCTCATTCAAACATTTTAACACCTATTTCTTCAGTGAAAAAATGGGAAACCATGCCTTGTATATAGTGAGTAAGGAGGTTTTGAATACTCTTCAAAGTTGTTCCAGATCATCGGACTTCCCTATCAGACAGATTTTCTAATATCCTGTACTGGGATGCACTACTGGCCGATTGTTGTGGCCTCATCCTGGCAACACTGATGTCTGTAATAGTTTGTCTTAGTGAGCTTGGCAATGTGCATGTCTGCAGAGATTCTGATGCAATTGAAGCAATTCTTTCTCTTTACTTATGTATTCCTTAAGCCATTGAATTTTCATCTTCATGTATTGTATCTACAGGTCTCCGTATAGCAAATAACTCTTGACAATCACCTCAGTGCTTTTGTCTGATCAGCTTGACTGGGGCCCTTCTGTTTAGGCAGAGAAACTGTTTTTTATCCTAGCCACAGCACTGCTAGTCTGATTTTTTATCTGTCCATATAGTAAATGAAGTTTTATGTCAGATACAAACCCCATGTCTGTAGCTCTTTTCAGTCACCCTTAGTTGTTAATCTGATATTTGCATATGTTCAGCTAGCTGTGTTTGTTGTTTTTTTTATCATCTGTTCATTTAATGAAGTAGTTCTCAGTTATAGCAGCAATAAGTAACGATCTTTATTGATATATTTAGATTTCCATAACTGATTTTTTTTTCCTTGAGTAGTGCTTCTAGCTAATTCTCCTTAAAGGAATGCAGACAAACCCTTGTTAGAAAGCTCCCAGGTTTCTGTAACTAATAAAAAGTGTTCTTGCCCAATAATTAGTAGCTCTGATTCTGCTGTGGTAGTCTTTGGAAAAGGTCAGCCATGTTCATGTTGGTAGAATTTAGTGGTTTTGCAGTATGCGTTGCTTAGTAAATTAGTAAATGTATCAAATTCAAAATATATCCTCTCTCAGCCTTTTTTCTGTATACTCATCAACTGTTCAACAATGGTTCATTTTCTGAGGGTAGTATTCATATTTTTTGTAAAGAGATCAGTCCAGAGAGTCTCTTGCTTACCAGTACTGAGGTGAATGTTACTGAATATTGTTTTGTATATTTGTAGTTCAAGTAGGTGCATGTTGTCACCTTAATATATCTTCTGTGGTATTGATAGCTATGACCAATGTTGATTTGTTTACTGTCTGTTGAGAAATGCAGGCTATGTAATTCACCTCAGGTACCTCTTTTGAGCTTCTTTGCTGGTCAGGTCCAAAAGTAAGATCATGTTTCCTTCAACTTTGATAGAAATTTTGTCCTAACTATTTTGTGAATAAACTTTTCACTGGCCTGTTAGAGTATCTATGCCTTTGATCTGTCTTCTCTTTCTCTCATATTATGTGATATCAAAAAGCCTGTAATCTTTAATATCATACTGCTTTCATGGAGTAGACAGATACTATCATGGTTAGTCCTTCCCATGTAAGAAAAATAAATACAAAGATTTCTGTGAGAGGCAGATATCATCTGTATGTAGTCAATATATGTAGTGCTAGACACAAACCTCGTGGAAAATCAAGAGCTTGCATCAAGCCTCCAAACACCTGGACTTACTCCTGTCTGTTTTTCTCCTTTCTTTCACTGTCTCTCTGTACATTTATAACCTACCTCAAGTTAATGAAAAGCTCCTTTTACAATATATAACTTGAACTTATACAGACATTAAGGAGTTATGAACAAACCTCATCCCAACAATGTTGACTGATGTTATGTATACAATAAATGCAGGTATGTTATCCTAAAAATGATTATGACAAATTGAGGAAGCAAGAAGTTGAATTTTTTAGGTTGATTCTTAAAAGAATCAAAACTTTAAGATACGAAAATCTATAACGAAGAGGTGGATAATGGCAATAATGTGCTCATGCAAGAGTCATCTGCTTATTGTGAGTGTTGTTTAATGTTTGTGAGTGATGAATAGATAAAAGGGGGGGTTCCCCATATAATATTGATTCACATTATGTAGAGATATTCCTTTAAAATCTTGTCAGTAGCATATTCTTCTGGTCAATGGGGTAAGGTTGACAAAAATTGCAGTCATCAAATACAGGACGCCACAAGTGCCTGACATACCTATTTAAAGTTTCAGAATTTGCTAGCCTCCTGTGGTCTGTTTCTATAACGTCAGATGTAACACAGTATTTTGTAGATGCTTTATTTGTTTGCTTTGAAATAAATACAAAATTGTCACATAAATTTTGTCTGGCAAATCTTTGAAATTATTTTTACATACAGAATGCCGCTTACACAGTTAATATTTTTCTTTTGTTTGCAAAAGCCAGTAAGTAATTTTTGTTCAATTTATGCTCAATGTGTAGACATTTTCAATTTGCATGTTTTTTATTGTGGCAAGTCCAAATGCTAGGTGTCTTTATTTTTTTCTCTGCAAAATCTGTTCATTTCACTAAGGTCTTTGAGCCAAGTAAGAATAACAGCTACTATAATTTAACACTGTAATCCATCAAAAATCTCTGAAATTACTTTTTGGTATGCTCAAGAATAATTCCAAAGAACAGTTGCTTAAGCTTACTACACTCAAATGCTGCACTGACAAGCTACTAAATCTAGTCCCAATTTAGTAATGTCAGGAAGCCTACATTTAAGCATGCGCTTAAATCTGGGCAATCTCTGTGCGTGGGTACTTACTTAAAGGTAAGTACATTTAAATATGTCCTCTACCTTTTCATCTATTGAACTAAGTCAAAATGAAATATTTATTTATTTTGGAGACCTGAACTACTATTTCTTCAAGTCTTTGTATGATTTAAAAACTAGTTTTCTATCTTTAAACAAATTATGTGGTAGATACATATTGATTGTTTGTCTATTTGATCAATATTCACCTAATATAACCTTAAGCAGGCTCAATATACTCACCAACTCCTAGTTTTCACTTGTTTTTATATTCTGTTGCAGTAAGCTAAGTTTTTGTTGGAGTTAGGACATGATTAGTGATTTGTCTGTCTTCCTGTGTTGTTGTTCCTTTAGATATCCTTGTCCCTAAAATATCACCTTGGAATTTTCTGAAATTAAATTATTTTCTACATGTAAAAATGTATAATTTTCTTCAACCATGCATAAAGTTGAGTTTATGCAGATAGATTTTTCTGTCCAACTCAGTTTGTTAATCAGGTTTAGAAGTTGCAAAAATAAGTAATACCAGTTCTGCAACCATTTGCAATGACTAGTGGTTCTACTCTGTAGATTTTACACTTTAAACTTAAAGTGAAGTTTCCAGTAGATTTTTACTACATTCCCACGCCTTAAAATTGTGGTAGTGCATCCATTGCCAAATGGGCTTTTAAAAATAAAAATGGAGCCATGCTTAAGGATAAGGTTTTGAAAGGGGCAATTATTTATTGATAGGAAAAGAGGTTTGTGATTTTTTGTGTTATCATGTGTTCTTTTCTCTAAAACTGGAAATTGAGCTCCCAAAAAAATCTCCACAAACAAGAGGTACCTAGGGAAAGCCAAGGTGATCTTCAGTATCTTGCTTTTTGTGCAAAATCTCCTGTTCTCACTCCAGCTGATTTTGGAACTCAGTAGAATTCAGGACTGAGGAGTAGTTGCCTTTATCACATGACTTTCCAATAACGAAAAAATTCAGGTCTCTTGAGCCTGAGCTAGCTCAGCTGCAGATCTGCCAAAGAACGGTGTCCCATGCTGTATGTTGTTGGCAGCTGTGACTGTTGATCACTGGTTTATTTACTCTTTACTCATTCACTTATTAAACAATCTACAGACTCTTGAAAGTGCCTACATTCTCTGTTCATTTATTTTATCAATTCATTTAGGATCAAGCATAAAGACATTTAGGTAGTGACATGCCTGTTGAAATAATAGTTTAAGTGAAATCACTGAATTTAGGAAGATTAAAAATTAAGTAGTGTATTTTCTTTGTCGACATGGCTCTGTTATCTTTCAGTTACATTATTCATATTTGTATTGTCTGCCTTTTCTTTCCCATTTAGCTAAAAAAGCTCCACATACCCAAACCTGATTGCTTGCTAGAAATTACATTCCACTAATAAAAATTTGATATTTTATTTTATTACTATAAGAAATAGTATTATTATATATAAATATTTAAAATACTTTCAACACTTGCATTTATAATTACTGAATGAAGACTACAGGATTCCTTAGCTTCCTACTTTTTAATTTTTTTTCGCGAATCAGTTTTGCTGCAGTGCAGTGTTTATTTAACTAGTATAATCTGATGCGTGAAAGCATCACCTACAACTTCATACAATACAGAAGAAATTTCAGATGAACAGACCAAATTCTCCACTGGTTTAAGAATGAGAATTCTGTTCATATCAGTGAAGCTGGGTGCATAGTCAGGCAGGTGAGGTTAGTCTTGTATTCTAGTTGGCCATGGTATATCAAATCCGATTTAAGAGTGCTTTGCAATAATGGACATATAGTCTAATTAAGAGCCTTTCATTAAAAAAGATGCTAATCATTTATAATCAAATCTGTTCAACATTACTGTTACCAGAATTACTTCTGCCCTTAGAGAGCAATTATCAAGACAGACATTTTCTATTTCTTACTAAAAATGCATGATACAATAAATACACAAATATTCAAGTACACAAATGTCTTTCAAAATTGAGAGATTCAGTGCCCTCAAGTTATTTTTGTTCTGAAGGCTCTTCTCGACTGTGACGAATGCACATTGTTTACATGATCACAACATATTCTGCAATTCACTAGATAAATGAGTGTCTGACATTAGTGTTTCCTCAAATAAATTTGCAGAGGGGAATTTAACTTCAGTGAGACAAAATATTTTGGTCTGTGCTATACAGTTTAAATTTTTTTTTTCAATTATTTTTTAATTTTTTTAATTTTTTTTAAATGTTTAGGGTGATTAGATCTACCAAATGATAATATCATTGAAAGGAATAAATTAATTGCAAAATTGTGAAAATTGTAAGAAAATACTTTTGATTAACATTTAAAAAATACTGCTTCAGAGATCATTACACATTAGGGATGCAGAAAGTTTATTTGAATACTTTGATGTCAAAAGACTATATCTAATATCCAGAAATTTGTGTTAAGGAAGATTGCTTGATTGATGAGAAAGGTGATTACAGAATCACCAAATATTTTCCCAGAATTCAGATTCAAATAAACTGATATATGTGGCACATCCATTATTAATAATTTGTACTAGCATGACAGAAGCAGGCAGTGTGAAATGTGTTATTGCAGTTACATATAAGTCCCCTAGATGACAGTGAGAAGCCAGAAGATGTTGTGTAACAGGACTTACAAACATCATTTGCCAGATGTTATCTGATAGTTGAAGCTCAAGAGACAATGTTATCAAATCTGCTGGTTGCAGTATGTGGGTTAATAAAAGATTGTATGATACTGCTTCTTTTTTTTTCCCCTTTCTTTTCTTTCCTGTAGCTCATTTCTCAACTTAATGTGAAAATTGATATTAAAAAAGAATGCATAAAATTATTATTAAAATTATTTTGTTCTTTAATGCTGATTTCATTATGTGGATTAGACAGTTGGTTATTAACTGCTACGATGGGTCACATGGACTACAAAGTCCATACTGAAATTATATAAAATATAAAATAAATGTATAAGTTTGGGTGTTTTTTGATAAAATGCATACTGGCTTAGTACTTTAAAAATCAGATTTGCATAATTTGAGCATCTGTAATTGCATTTGCTCTCTCCGCAAGAATAATTTATATTAATATAACTTTGTATTCCAGAATCAGTGATATTCCAATATACATATAGATCAATGATTTGCCAAGTACTTTTAAATTAAAGGTTTTATTTATATTTGATTAATTTTTTTTTTATTTTTTTTTTTTTACCAGTGGAGCTTTAAATGACTCTTTCAAATCAAGCTAGAAAAAATCCTGCTGTTTTACAGTCAAAAACTTGATCTGGTCAAATTAAATTTAATTATTGCCTGCTTGTTGGATTAACGGCTGACCCATACTTAAAAATCCCAAGTGCTGTGACTAACCATCATGTCTGACCTGCTGCTGCTGCAAGTGAAAACTGTCCTGATTCCTCATTTCTCCTAAATATTACCACACCAGCAGAAGAACTGCACAATCTCTAATCAGTACCCACTCTGCTGTTCTTTCCCGGTCTGTTCAGCCAGTTAATGGCAATATTTGATTTAGCCAGTTAATGACAATATTGGATATTGAATAAAGTAGACATAAGGACTTACAAACACTGCCTTTCCAAACTGATTCAATGAATCACAATGGCTTTTTCATGGTGAATGTGATGCAAAAGACCAGTTTTTATTCTCCGTATGAGACTGAGCCAGTCAATCAGTGTAGCACTCAATAAATCAGTTGCTAAATTCTGCTCAGATTGTGGGCCTAAACCTGTTTCTGTGAGAATCAATATTGAAACTGTGAGTAAATCCAGTGGAAATCAGATTGTTGCTTCAGACTGGTAGCTTTTGGATAGAGGAGAAAAACTGCCAATCTGTTAAACTGTTAAATGGAAACTATTTTTTTAATCTAAATTCCTCAGTTACGATAATAGAATTAAAAAATATTGATTTGTACTGATAATATATATAATCACTGTTTAGGGATAACTGGATCTGGAGTTTCTGGGTGAGGAAAAGTCAGTGGTAACTGAGTTTTTACGGACATGAATCTAACTCTCTTCAAGCTCTAGGTTACAGGTTATCCACAGACTCAGTTGTTTGCTGCTGTTCATGACAAACCACTTTGAGAATTGTTTAGTGAACACAGAGCATGTGGCGTAAATGATATTCAAAGAGGACTGAAGATATTAGAAGAATCGTGTTTAAAGAAGAAGTTAAAAAGGTTGAAGATTATACCCTTAGATTTAGAATTTAGCATCCTGTTGATTTTTATGTGTGGGCATATAGCAACACATGTCTTAACTGTTACTAATGAACAAAAACCTTTATCCATTAGTCTAAGTGGAAACTGTTTGGGGCTAGTTGGTAAGAACTGTTTGTTTTAGTCAAATACATAGTAAAGCATTCTGTAGGGCCATCCTCATCAAAATAATAAAAGCCCCAGCTGACCTAGTGTCTTCTTTCTAACAGATTGTGTCTTTGCTAGGTCAGTATTAGCAATTGATCGTAGTTTGGACTGTTCTCTGACACTTTAATTGCGTGAAATTGGAGAATGATCTATTTGAACAAAAGGGAATGTCACTGTCATGAAGTTGTAAGCAATAGGAAGCAGATGGGCTGTAAAGCCAAAGACCTAGCTGTAAAGCCTTAACCAAAAATGTATCAAAATGTTTTCCTCCTGTAATCTCAGGAGAGCTGAATTTTGTAATACTAGAAAGAGTGGAAGGGTTATTGCTCCCTTCACATATATTATTTATGTCCTTTAAATATCTGAATATTATCTTGTATAATAAAATGTAAAATTCATAAGTTTGTGGGTAATTTAAGTAGGAATGCACAGTTTAACAAACAGAGTTATCTTCTTTCTGAAACAGTTCCTCAAAGAAGGCTGCTACCCTGTGCTGTTAAAAAAAAAGAAGAAACAAAATAAGTGCAATAATATCTCCAGGGAAGCTCCACAATATATTCTATAGCTAAAGCTGAAGAAAACCCATCTTCTCATTCTGTAGAGAGGGCTTTGTATGTTTGGGAAAACTACTGGGGTCAATAGCTCAGTGCTCCCTGAAAAGGCAATTGCTAGGCAGGAAACCTCCTAAAAGTAGCAGCAGCAGAAGTAAAGCTCTGGTGTCACTGAAAGCTCTACTCTATGGATGCTAAAAGGACAGGACAGAAGACTTATTTTTCCCACAGTTGTTTCTGGGACTTCATGTTAATATGCCTTTCTCAGCAATTCATTGAGCTATGTGGCTTTTAGAGTTCTTCTTCTTGCTCACTGAAAGTGTCTGTTGTGGGCACATGTAATTACAATTAGAGTTGACAAATTTTGTTTAATGAATGAATTCCACTCTTGCTTTGATATGTTCTAGGGGTTTTTATTTCTTCTTCAGAAAGAGAGCATTCAGGTTCCAGTGGGGATGAAAACCTAGAATTTTCCTTTTGATCCCAAGCACTGACAGCTTTCTACTCTGGACATGGAATACATTTTAAAAACATCCCGTGACATTGGCTTTTAGAATCATTCAAAGACTGTTACTGGACAGCAGTACAGCATAATTCATCCAATGACTTCCAAAAATCTAGCAGTTGTACAGTAAACTAACAAATGTTTTTTTGTCTATAGGTATTTCACTGGTTTCCTCTCTAAGGATCATATTTTCTGGACTATTGTGTCTGCTTCATCTCCTTCTGGTTATCTTATACATCCAGATAATTAAGCAATCAGTTGATTTTACATACAGAACTCAATTCCCTTCCGGTGCTCTCTGACATGGTTATTCACTTTAGTCAAAGTCCACCTGGTGCTTTGCTAGGCTGTAAGAGAAAAATATTTGGAGACAGTGCAAGAAATCTCTTGTTAAAGTGGATGGTGAACTTTTCACTTGTGGAAATTAGAGGAGATCTTTGAGTTTCTCATGTGAGATGCAGTTATCTTTACAAAGATGCCAATAGCGTACATGCCATAGCTGGGGGGAATATTAGTAGATGTAAACACTGTACTAACTTTTCTGTTTGTTTTAGAAATGTGTCTTAATGTGCAGTCAACTAGAGATTATTCAATACTATTTGAAGTAGCACAAGTAATGTATTCTGTTGAGTATAATAGCTGAAAAAGATGTAGCACTTCAAAAGAATTGTAAACATTGCAATGAATATATTAATTCTGTTGGTTGTTCTGAGCTAAAAGTGGGAGAAAGCATTTGTTCTATGATAAAAACCCAAAGGTTACGTTATACCACCATTTCCGTAAGTTCCCTCTGTCCTGGCAAACCCACTCTATGGACTGATACAGCATGAATGGCCTCTTGAAAAGGCTATGCAGATTGAGCACTGAATGGTATAGTAAGCAATAACCATGTATAACTGGATTCAATCTGCAGCAGTAATGCCTAGCAACCAGTGGTGGCTAAACCCTCTGAATCATTTTTCCCTATACTTCTGCCATGAACATGAAGTGTTATTTCCTTGGGTTAGGCTAGGAGTCATCTATAACAAACCAATGACAAATAGCAAGCCTTAGCAGTATTGCGTTGAAATTGCATGACTAGGCCATACTTAGTATTCACCATAATTCAGGAAAAGCTCCATAGCCCTTTTATGTTGCACATCTTTCTTCCTAGTCAAGTTAGAGACCATTAGTCAATCACAGGGAGCCACTGGGATATTATCTTGGGGAGACGCATACGAGGCACTGCCCTTGACTGATAAGTCAGTCCTTACGGCCGAGTCAGCTGCACTGTGGCAGCAAGGCTGCGCTGATCAGATAAAGTGGGCCCCTGCACTCATTCAGTCTTGTTCCACACGCTTCTGGGCAACAGAAAGATATAAGCAGTCTCTGAAATACTCGTCATAGGATCATTTTTCCCAGTGTTTCCACACAATGTGCTGTATAAGGGGAATATGATGCCTAATTGGAGCACGCAGCTGCTAGTGCAAATATTTAACATAATAGAAATAATACCACACATATCATCAAAGCTCCCAGACCTCCTCTTTCTACTCAGCAGCCTTGGTAGCATCGTTGCCCATTCTTGCTCTCTCTCTAGGTCAGTTCCAAGAAGCGCTTCTCACTTCTGGGGTTTAGGTGCACAAATAGTCCAAACACCATTTGAGGATGAAATCCAGGCTCTCATGAGTTCTCTTACTTTCTGACATGGTTCCTACCCGTACAAAATTTAGATTGGAGAAAGAACCTACTCTAAATGGTTTACAGAGTAGACAAGGAAGGCAAGCAGGCTAAGGTCTCAAAACCTCAAAGCTCATTTGTGTACATGAAAAGAAAAATCTGGGTGTGACCTCTGTAATCATGTGGTCTGTGGCAGTGGAGTTCATTCAGGCACTTCTTGTCTGCTCAGTGTGACCAATCTTAGCAAAAAGTCAAGCAAAGACATGGATTTTCTTTTTCTCACCATACCACCTTCTAATTTCCTAATACTTGTTAAAGAATCAAGTATTACCTTTTGGTATACGAATGTCTGTCTATTGCTAACAAATGCAGTATCTCATCTTAATAAGGTCACCATAGCTGTGCAGTTTGTAAATCAGTATATTAAATACACTATAAAGATGTTTTGATTGTGGGTATGAGCTGAGAATAGTAAATGTGAGAGAAGAAAAACCTAAAAAATAAAATAATTTAGAAATCAAACTTCTGCAAGGCAGTTTGTGTTATTTCAACAATATAAGAAGTCTGGTAAAAGTAACCAGAGCAGGTTGACTGTATTTTTCTAAATATGATTTTACTTCACCTACTGCTCACAGCATTCATTTATAAAATTTCTTCCAAAGACAAATTGTAGCTTTAGTGTACTTTATGGTAAGTCAGATCACCAAGTGCAAGACAAAGTAGTGTTTCCTTATGGAGCTACATCTCAAAAACAGCGTCTCAAACTTCTCTAGAGTACAAATCTTTTTTGGCTTATTTGTCTTCATATGACTTCCTGCTGATCTAATAGCAGGTAGAACTTCAAGGTGAAATAGCAAGAGTCATATTCACTTCTACCTTTGCACTTACCACCTTTGAGTTCTTTCATGACTGTGCTAAGGAGTGAAAAATTTGAGAAGCGTTGTTTTAGATTATAAATATGTAGACTCCAGAATATCTGCCTCATTGCTCACAATATTGTTCTTGAAGGAAAGAACACAGAAAACAAAGAGCAAAAACAGCACATACTATTGCCAGCTATAATAATTATAGAACTGGTTTTCAAGGTGCCTAGTAAACTACAGGTTTTAATTGAAGATCCTTTGCTATATTTAATACAGATACAGATATATATATGGAAGTTTCAAGAAGACTACAGAGCTGAAAAAATTCACCAGAACAAATTTCATTTTTTGTTAACAAGATAATAATTTGTGTATTTTTGCACATCTATTTCACTTAGTTTTGTTTTTTTTTTTTTTAACTTAGTACTTTTACTTTACTCTCCCCAGTGGAATAGCTAGGTTCCCTTCATTGTACACCACACAAAAAAAATGTTTACTTATGGAAATGCTGTTCTATTTTAGAATTGCTTAAGTGATTCTTTAAGCATGTTTTTTATGCTTTTAAAATATCTTGGTCATCATCTTTTGGTATTTTACTGTATCATCAAATATTAGGAGGCAACCATATAAAATACCTTAGAATAATCCTGCTGTTCTGTACAGAGTTCTGCAAGCTCTGCTTTTACATAGAATTATATTTCAAGAGGCCAGAACTTGTTTAGGCTCCCAGAAATCATGGTAAAAGAACCTGACTTCATAAACTTGACATTAAATAACTGGTGTGTTGCTCAATAGTGCAATTCTCTTTGCTTTTCCATGAGCATTTATATGTAAAATAAGGTCTCTAATAAGTTCTATGATGGAGAACCACGGGCATGTGTTAAAATGTCTTAAATATTGGTAGATAAAAATTTAATGTCTATTTGTAGTCATTCAGCGACAGGAAGGTGGAAAGATGTATCTACAGCTGTCTGCTCAATGAGTAAAAATGAACAGTTTCCCTGTTTATCATTGGAAATATGGTTTCTACATATTGTAACTACTTTGTGTATACATCCATAAAAATGAGGGGTTTGTATTCACAAACAGCAAAACCTCCTTTATGTTTTAAACATCAATCCTTTGTAGTTTATAGTTTGATCATTATTTTCTCATTTATAGAAGAAAAGAAAGCAAAATACCTCAACAGTTTATCATATCTGCACCAGGATTTTGTGGTGCTTACTTCCTTTGTCTGGACTTCTGACCATACAGTAATTGTTCGTATTCCTCACTACATATACTGTAATTCAGATATATGAAATTCTGCATAATTAAGCATAATATACCAGCTCAATCTTCCATTTTTTCAGAAGAGATATTGAAACACCTGTTAACTTAAATCATTTGACTTCCAAGAGTGAGATTTCTACTATTTCTATCAGTACAAGCAACAGGTTTGATGCTCAGTGTAAGACAATGTCCAAATGAATGTTAGATGAAAAAGTAAAGAAACTGATGAACAGAATGTGAGAGCTTTACTCACAAATTTGTGCACTTGTAAGAAAGAAAATCCTGTAACTGTTCTGTGTGACTTCAGATTCCTTCTAAGAGCCTTGTGGAATCTGTCTTTGAAAACAAGTTGAACAGGTTTGATAACTGTGGGTATTTTATTCAAAATTTGGTCTTTTAAAGTAGAATTGTAATAATACTTACCAACAGAATGGTAATTAGTTTGAACCTTGTGTATTTTCCCTGTTTCTATTACATAAAATTTACCTGTCTTTTACAGAAATAATTGAAGTAATAGAATTGTAAACAGTTTCAGTTTCTGTGCAAGTGACTTACCTGCATGCATAAGTGGGTAAATATGTTTCTGTGTGGATATGCCACAGCTGGGCCACCACATAAGATGCTGCAGTTTACTTGTAAACAAAGTAATTTACATATTTTTTAAGAGTTAATCTAGTTAACCTACAATTGTTTTATACTTTACAATTTTCTTTATTTCATAAGATTTTTGAGCACTCAGGTGCCCTAACTCAATAGAATTGTCCTCCGGGTTTTGTATTTAAATTTCATGCTTGCCAGCTGCTCAGAAAAGTCAGCCTTGTTGCAAATTAACAATGAAATGAAAAATAAAGAAAAGTAGCATGGTTTCCATGGGCCATATATAGAACAGATCCCAGAGCCAGCATCCAAACCCCTTAGAGGCTCCCATGAAGACCTAGTGGATCTATTTGAAACCAGTCCTAAACATTACAGATTTTTCAGGTTGGAGATACATGCTCCTATGACTCAAAGCAAATTCCACCAAAACAAGTCTGCATTGTGATAGAGATTTGTCTAACCTCTGCTATTACCTTAGATTTGTCATTCGACTAGTTATTTCAATGTTAGCCTATTCTGGTGTTTAGTTATTACAGAATCACAGGATCACAAAATGGTTGGGGTTAGAAGGGACCTCTGGAGGTCATCTAGTCCAACCCCCTTTTCAAGCAGGGCCAATTGGAGCTGGGTCTCCAGGACCATGTCCGGATGACTTTTGAATATTTCCAAGGTTGGAGTCTACACAACCTCTCTGGGCAGCCTGGCCACTGCTCAGTTACCCTCACAGTGGAAAAGTGTTTCCTGATGTTCAGACAGAACCTCCTGTGTTTCAGTGTGTGCCCATTGCCTCTTGTTCCATCACAGGATACCACTGAGAAAGCCTGGCTCCATCCTCTTTGTACCCTCCATTCAGGCATCTATACCCACTGGCAGGATCCCCTTGGACCCTTCTCTTCTCCAGGCTGACCAGTCCCAGCTCTCTCAGTGTTTCCTCACAGAAGAGATGCTTCAGTCCCTTATTCAGCTTCATGACCCTTTGATGGACCATCTCCAGTAGCTCCATATCACCTTTGTACTGGGGAGCTCAGAACTGGGCACAGCACTACAGGTGTGGCCTTATAAGTGCCGAGCAGAGGATCATGTCCCTCCTCAACCTGTTGGCAGTATTTGCTCTAATGCAGCCCAGGATACTGGGTGGCCTTTTTTGCCGGGCCCATGTTCACTTTGGTGTCCACCAGGCTCCCCAGGTCCTTTTCTGCAAAGCTGCTTTCCAGTTGGGTGGACTCAGCGTACAGTGGTTCCTGGGGTTATTCCTCCCCAGACGAAGGATTTTGCACTTCCCCTTGTTGAACTTCGGAAGGTTCCTGTCAGCCCATTCCCCCAGCCCGCTGAAGCTGCTCTGGATGGGAGCATGACCTTCTGGTGTATCAGCCACTCCTCCCAGTACTGTGTCATCAGCAAACTTGCTGAGGGTTCACTCTGCCTCAACATCCAGATCATTAATGAAGATGTTAAACAGGATTGGACTAGTGTTGGCCCCTTGGTTATACCTACCACTCATTAATGGCCTCCAACGAGACTTTGTACTGCTGATCACCACCATCATGAGTCTGGTTGTTCAGCCAGTTTCCAGTCCACTTCACTGTCTGCTCATCTACCACAGTTTTTTACCAGTTAAGGAAACTGCAGATTATCACCATGTTCTCCTTTGGGCTACTTTAAAATTTCTCATTCTTCTTTTGAATTAGAGTTTTTCAAACTCTTTAGAGTTTCCCAGTAACTCTAAATAACCTTGTAAAGATTTTTGCATCTCATAAATTTCAGATGTTAATTCTGTGTTTCACAGAGACACTACAGAAAAGCTTAGAGTAACTAAACCATTGCAGGAATCTGTTATTTGTGGAATAATTTGTGGAATAGGTTGTGATATATGACCAAAGGAGATTTCTGGATTTTTTATTTTTTTTTTTTTTTTTTTTTTTTTGCTTGGTAGGTTTTTAAAGAGACATTCAATGCTTCAGGAAAAACCCACAGAACTTGTTTTGGATGCAAGGTCTGCCATTTATATAACCTTTAGACATTTTCACATTTCTTATGACAATTCCTGGTTTTCTCTAAATAAATTACAAGTATTGCATACCCCTCAAGGCCTATTGCGTCCTACTTTTCTCTTTTATTATAGATGATCAATCTTATTTTTCACAGCAAAATTCTCCTGTCTTGGGAGGTTTTCCTAATAGGAACATAATTTTCATCAGGACTATCAGTCTATTGGAAGATCTAGTCAGTCAGTGTTTAGATATCATTAAAAGGGTTCTGACTCAGCCAGACTGATAATAACAGTTTGATTGAATTACATACAGAAGAGCTGCTAAAGAATAATCTGTTTAATGGTAAACTATTTAAAAACCCAAACATTTGCTGGGTAAATATGCTTAAACATAGTTGAATTTTTAGCATGTCTGATGATACCTTATTTACAGATTTTTAAAATTATAATATTGATATCCTGTTAATGTTTAATGAAGTGTATTACCTCAGGCATCATAGATTATGGTTTACCATTACTTGAGATGTTGAAAGGTTGCAAAAAGATTTTTTTTCAGAACTGAGCAAGATCTACCATATTCCTAGAATTTTAACAGATTGTGCAGTTCTATGTGCATTGTTACCAATGTTACTGTATTTTTAACAAATAAGAACATACTTTCAGAATTGTTTTGTGGGTCAAATTTCATGGTCTAGATTACACTTCAGCCTGGATTCTTGTTACTATCACCCCTTTATATGAAAACTCCTTCATATGGGAGAAATCCTGTCAAGATGTTTCTCTCCTTCTTTCCTCCTCTGTACTTTGCTAATGTGGTGGAGTGTTTTCAGTAAATCAGAGTGGTCCTTGCAAACTCAGAAAAAGGAAGAAATGTAATGGTTACACTGGACATGATTTGGATGTTAATTTGAGGCAGTAGTCAAAGTAAGTTTCCTTCAAGTATCTTGCTTTCAGCACTAGATGTAAACATCCAAGTACATTAACTGAACTATTTATTTATATTTAGTGTTGTTGGCTATCATATCTATCTACTGACCTATAAAACTGCTCAACAATTAATACTAATTGCCTACTCACTTATATTGGCAGTCCCTTAAGTTCATAAGTATTCACTCATGATTTATATTGTGCAACTGTAAAAGATAACTGGGAAGAACAACCACAGCCTGGTTACAGAGGGACAGTTTAAAAAAGTGATTTTACAGCTCCGATTTTTGAAGTCAACACATTCTGACTGTTCAGGTTAAAATGTCTGATCTTGCTTATATACCACTAGACTTTTTCAGGATATTATTTGGTTATGATTCTTACTGTCCCAACTTGGCTAAGGCTAGAGGAGAACAGCAGTTTTAGTGGTGGGTTGTTGTTGGTTTTTTCATTTGAAACATTTCTTCCAAACCTCTTCACTGTTTCATTTATAGTTTTTACTGCACTGACCCAATCCTGAAACAGTAAGATCAGTTGCATGAGTAGACTACCTTTAAAACTCTACCTTGGTTTTCCTCTTGTGCAATCTTTTTGAGACCTGGACACTATGTATGTGACTCAGGAGAAGCTTAATGCAGTCTTTATATAGAAGTGTTTATCGTTGGTTCATTGGTTTCAATATTTCCTTTCAACTTTCCAGAGAAAAAGTAAAGGCCAGTGGATGTATTTATTGGGGGGTTTTGTTGTTCTCTTTGGGTTTGGGGTTTGGGTTTGGTTGTTTTTTTTTTCAGTTTTTTTGGTTGTGGTTGTTTTATGTTTGTTTGGTTTATGTTTTCTTCTGAAAATAAGACAGTGCAGAACATTCACTTTAGGTAGAAAAGCAGTGCAAGTGATAAAAATCTCTGAGACAAGATCAGTCTATTCTGAAGAAACAGTTTTCTTTTGAAATACTTTAGTCTGTGTAACATTTCTGGGTTTGGACAGTATTTTCAAAATGGGCCAAATTCTGTGAAATGATGGTTTGGCTATGGGTGGTTGCCTATTGAAGCATAGGCTTAAGACCAAACTCATTGCATCTATGTGTTATATCTGACTGTAAAAGCATGATAAAAAGCATCTCATATGGTTAATTATAAACATGTTTACCTGATTTAAGATAATAGCACATGTGTTAGACATGTTAGCACAATGAAATCCATGGCAAATACTTAGGATATTTATTCCAGGAAGCATAAGTGGACATTACTGACAAAGAAAGTGTCTCCTCTTTGTTGGTAGGGATGGCAGAGTATTCATAAACACAGAATCAAGTTTAGATTTCTCTAGTTAAATTGAGTGTTATACTGCAAAATAGGCAAAAGGATTCTGAATGGATCTGTAAATATATCCTCTTTCATTAACTGTATTAAAGTGTCATGTGATTAGTTGTGTGGTAGTCTTGCTTGCTAGTGTATGAAGAAATATTTTTCAACTCAATCTTCTGAAAGAGGCAGACAGGGAAGAGCAGGATTTCATACCAGAAAAAAAATAGTCTTGCACTGTGTGTTGCCATAGTTTTGGAACACTTCTTATTTCCAATAAATATATGTATAATCATATCACTGAACTACATTGTCAATTTTTAGCACATTGACATTATAGCCAAGATAT
>JAVJGJ010000037.1:66466805-66481733 GCA_035590215.1 Microhierax caerulescens | reverse complement strand
TTTTTTTTTTTTTATTTGTTCGTTGAGTGGTTTTGTAGGGGGCGGGGGGTAGGGGTGGTGGAAAGCAGAATTTGACAGTAAGAGTGATAAAACATTTACAAAGATGATGTTCTGATGCTGGGAAAAAAAAATTAAGTAATACTTATAATCAGAAGCTCTGGGCAGCTTGGGAAAGAGCACCCAAACTACAGACAGATAAGGATTAATTTGAATCTGGTTCAGTGGACCAGTCATCTGTTCAGGAGGAATGATCAAGAGGTACACTTAGACTAAGAAAAAGAGATGCTGCCTTCTGTGTGTACACCACGAGAAATGAATTTAAGTTGTAAATTAGTCAAAGCGATAACTAATTCTCCCGCCCCACTTGAGCACGCTACTGGGCAAAGAATGTACCTTTACAGGTTATCGGATGCAAGACTAAACAACCATAAGAAACTGAAGGGTTTAATAACAAGTATCTAGTTTTGACGTATTACTGCAATATTCTTAAACCTGTGCTGCCTGCGAGTGGTGACATTTGTTTCCAGCAGAGCTGTAGGGGAGAGCTGTAGGGAGTGGGATGCACAGCACACAGGAGGGGGTCAGGGCAGGAGTGGCCACAGGGCCGGGGCACGGGGCACGGCCCATGAGGAGAACTGGGCAGGCTGAGCCATGGCGGCCAGGGTGCGGCAGTGGCTGGGCTCACCTGTGGCAATGGGGCCAGCCCCAGCTCAAGCTGGGCAGAAGCTCACTGATAAACAAGGCCGGGGTATGAGGCGTGAGGCCAGGCCTGGGCGACAGGCCCAAGCGGGACCAAGACACTTGCATATTTACAAGGGATAGGTATTGCTCCCTGGTAAAGTCTCTGTATCACTTGTCACTGTTTTCATGGTGGATCTAGTATCCATGTACCTGACCATATAGAGAGATGATGCTGTCAGTTCCAGGTGCCTGACTTTGAATTAAATGGAGTCTGGAGAGAGACTAGGTTGTTAGCACATGCATTTCCTGCACAGTTAGGAGGAAGCACACGGTAAAGCAAATTGCAGGGCTACAAGTCTATATAAACCAATCTGACCAAACAAAAACATTTTCTGTTCTTACATGTGAAGTGGAAACTTGTGCTCTTGGATGAGACCTGCAAAAAACCCCAATTAAGCTGTCAGATCTGGCAGACTAGCATAACAGTAACTTTTGGGGGTTTCTTAATCAGGTGTAGAAGAGAAGCTTTAAGCAGTACACTAAAATTTAATAGGAGCCATTTAAGTGGTGGTTCCTGAAATGTTACAGAAAAATGAAATTTAGAGAGCAAAAACCTAATAGCCAGAGACACTTTTACAGGCTTCAGATGAGCTCCATCCCTGACAAAGCTCTGAAGCTTGCTAACATAATGCATAATGATAATAATATTATGAATGAAAAAAACCCAACACATTTATACAGCATTCCTGGAACAAGGTGAACAAATTAAAGAAGTAGAAAATATTGATTACCTATGTTAAACCATTAAAATAACTTCTTTGAAACAGTTTTGTTAGATAAAGATGTAAGACAAGTGTAGAATCATGTATGCAGAATCTCTTCTAGCAGGCATGGTAATACATATGCCACAATAGCACTGACAAAAACCACTTTTAGGTTAGCATGAATCTATTCCACTCAGGTATAGAGATATAATCAACCTCAGCATCCTCAAATCAAATAATTATTAGGAAAAGTGATAAAAACCCCTACTGATTAAAGTAATAAAACATATGCCAAAGAGAACAGCAGAATCAGGATGTGATCTATGGGTTTCAGTGCTAAAAAACAGAATGGCACCAAGGAGCTGTAAAGGTTGTCACTTGCAAGCATTTTGCCACTGTAGGAGAGAAAAATGAGGATAGCTTGACAGTTAGAATTAATGTAAGTTATTGGGCACTCACAGAAGTCTGAAGAAACAAATAGGACAAAGCAAAGAAACCCAGAGAGCTTCACTTGTTCAGGAAAATGGTATTTTGATGTCTGAGCCTGGCTGTGAATCACAGGGTTTTAGAAGAAGTACCATATAGGACTGTCACCTTTGACAGACAGTATTCTCCAAGCCCCAGGAGAGGAAAATATGAGGTATGGAGTTCTCTGCAAAGCATCTTTCTAGACTAGTAACTTGCAGGCCAAAAAATGTCAAAAAAACCCAAAACCAAAAACAAACAAATAAACAAAAAACCAAAGAGAACATATACTTTTAACATTTTTGGGCTGAAGTAACATTGATTAAAAAAAACAACACATGTTTAGGACCTAAGCAACAGGAGAGGTTATTTTAGGAGACAAATTCAAGCATTGTTAATGCTGTTTAGGCTGGTATACTTGTCTTCTTGCCTTGAAGGAGATTATTTAATGTTGCACAATCTGCTTTAACAAACTGGGTTTCAAACTGAGCTTCTCTAGTGCTGGAGGTATCATCTTGAAAGTCCTTTGTTAGTCACGTGGGGATGAATGAGATGCAGAATAAAGCAGGCATTGTAACTGATCACTGAGCGACAGGGAAAGACATCGCACCATTTAGCCCAGTCCCCGTGCTTACAAGAGAATTGACTGAACTTAGAAGCTGAATATGTGAAAACTGAATGTTAGGCCCTGATGAAAAGGAGGTTTTTGTCTTACATCTAAATTTCTTTTGGCAATTGAACGATGACTTTTTGTTTGTTTGGTTTGGTTTTAGGGGACTGAATGTCTGTACACATATGTTAAGTCTGATATGCTGGGATATGGTTTGAAGTTTTTCCTGACTGCCCTGATCAATCATGTTGTCAGCCCTAACCTTCATTGACTGATTAAAAAGCAGAACTCATAAAAAATTATTCACTCTGAAGAGATTATAATCAGACCATTTTACTGAGGTGATATATTATTCATTGTTTACAATCGTTTTTTTCCTAATATATACACAGAATTCTGTTTTCAAATTTAAATAAAAAAATAGTAAAACTTATACAGCATTTCCTTTTTCATTCTTATGATGGCAATACAAACCTTCAAGGTGACAAGACTATTATTTAAAATATAATGTGACTGACTGTAAATTACATATGTCACAGTTGCAGTGAGGCTTTATCAGTTTTGTTGTTAATGGCATTGGCATTTGCAGTGACATCTCTAAACTCAGCAAAAGCTAATACTTGTGCACTAGCAACTTGTTCTTCTAAATAATGTGGAACTGATCATTTGAGGAAATTGTCTTATTAAAACTTTACAACAAAAAATGTGAAAGAAGAAGAAATGTTGCTTCTTTCAAATAAGATGTACTGTTCAACAAGAATGTCCCAGTTGTGCTAATATAATGTGTCCATATCTACAGAAATGTTCATTTCAGAAATTCCCATTGACATCCATGAAAAAATGCTTAATGAATGCAGAAGGTGGCATTTGAGTTTGTAACCTCTTTTTTTGTTAATTTGTTTTCTTTGGGGGAAACAATGTTTCTTATCCATTGCTAGTAGAAGTAATGACTAAGATCTCAGTAAATGAAATAACTAGAAATATTGATAATTTTTCTCTCACTTTGTGCTTAATTTCTTTTAGGGAGATCCACATACCAGTGAAAGAAATGAGAATATTGCCACTGAATTCAGAAAACCATGTATCAGGAACATTTTGCCTTAGATAACAGTTTGTCATATAATCAGTTTTATTCTTTCCCTGGGGAACTCAATTTATTAGTCATTTTCTTCTGCCGGTGTGGGTCTTACAGCCAGTGACAGGAACAATGGCAAATATATAGTAATAAAACCATAAAAATTGGCAGAGGCGTGCAGATACAATTAAATTATTCCAGCTCTTTAAAATAAAATCTGATCCAATATCAAGTTGTCAGTTTGTGCAATCAGTTTCCAGTTTTTAAAAATGCACTGCAGTCTTAATGCATAGGTCTGATCCAAATAAGTAAATGGAAAGATACCCACTGATTTCAGTGAGCCTTTTATCAAGTCCTCATTACTTTATATAAAGTTCTGAGAATAGCTATCTCCAAAGGAGACTATGAGAACGAAATTCCAAGTCATCTCAGAATGTCAGGAATTTCTTTTCCCTAATTTATGGAACTTCATGCTATCATTCTTCTGAAGGGCAAACATAGAATTTTAAGTCAAATATTCTTTCCAGTGGTTCCAGTACCTATCAAGTCTATATATGTTATGATCTTAGCTGAATTTATCACACAGAGGAATGAACTGGTATGGCCAACAGCAGAATTCATGCTTAAGAAAAACTGAAAGTGTTTACTTCTTCACTGAAAGAGTCAAAGTGAAATGCTAAGTTATTGTTCTCTTGATTCCTTCTCATCATTTATAACTGCTACTCTAAGAAATATTTCATTATTTTATAAGGCTAGTGTGCCACCGGAAACTAGAGAATGTCAAATGATAAGCTCAGAGAAATAAGACTTTGGCTGTATTGTTATATGAACAATTTGTTTGAAGAGATCAGGAATAATTGATGAATGCTGGAAATGGCTGTGAGAGCTGGCATTTTGTAACCACAGTGAGCATTAGAACATTTCTGGTAAGAATGGAAAATACTTCTCAATGCTGAAATGGGATACCCTATTACAAGATAAATGTTTGCTTATATATATTTATACATACATACATATGTATAGGTAATTGTATATCTATAAGACAGCAGGGTAGAAATAGAGAACAAGTGAACAAGCATAAGAGGTTGTTCCCCCACTATGTCAAGTATAGTTTTAACATTGTTTTGCGGTTAGATTAAGAATTTTTTTTTTCCTGGACTAGAATTCTCCTGAAGAGTGGAATAAGATAAAAAGGTGATATATGTACATTACGTTATATCTGTACAGTCTGTCATATCTATATATGATATTTTGCAACATACAGATGGTACACATATGATAGGCATATATAGCATTAATGATTCATGACAATATTATGTTGGAAGCCTTCTGTGTTTCTCTCTAAGGCATTTATCTGACATACTTTGTTTTCTGGAAAACAGTTCAGTCATGCGTATACAACATTTCATATAATCAGCTGCAGGTTTTTATTGCATTACCTGTGACAAAGTTGGCAAGCACTGAAGCACCCATCTGAAGCAGGCTGCTTCCATTAGTGGAGGAAAGAAAAGCAAGATGCACCTTTCTCCCCATTCTAAGTGAAATTTTATGCAGAGATGGACAGTGGACTATCTCAGCAGCTTTACAGGAGAAGCTGTGTGTCAGGATTTCACAGTGCCTGTTTCGCTCTGTTTTGAACAGGAGCAACTGTTCTCTAGCACAGAGAAGCAGCTCTCTGGTGAGTGCCAGCTATGGCCAGTTGCTAGATGTGGGTATCATGGTGCTGCCTCTTCCCATACCTCCATCCCTCATGCATAATCTTGCTCTGGCAGGACAATAGTGTGCTTATGCCAGCTGGACCCAAGGAACTGCTAATAAAAGAGGTCTTATCAAGCCATGAGAGTGAGGAGTAAGAGCCCATCACACATTGCCCACCGCAGTTCTGCATTTGAGTCACTGACTCATCCAAAATTCTTGTGTGCGGTTTTCTCACTGGCCTTTTGCTGCTGTTTTTTGTTTGGTTCCAGTTAATTTCTGCACATTTTCATACACTTCCTATCAGAA
Source organism: Microhierax caerulescens (assembly GCA_035590215.1). NCBI lineage: Eukaryota > Metazoa > Chordata > Aves > Falconiformes > Falconidae > Microhierax > Microhierax caerulescens. The sequence continues at coordinate 66,476,134 of JAVJGJ010000037.1, read as the reverse complement.
GTGTAACAGTTACTAGGAAGTAGCTGGCAGTGAATGCCAGCAGTTCTGCCTTCTGGCCATGGAAGTGGCTGATGCTATATAACCAGAAAAAAAGCAGGAGCCACACTGAAGATGAGGTTTACCTGAGAAACTAAAGTAGTCAGGTATCAGCAAAGCAGAAATGATCTGAACAGCTGAAGAACACCAAGAAGATTTGAAGCTCAGGGAGTAAAGGGTCAGGTACCTGAGCAGCTGGGTAAGGGAGAAAGAATGTAGAGAATAAAACAGAGACTTGTAAAGGGACGTAGCCAGTGCAGAGGAACTTCAGAAATCCATTTTCTGAAGTCAACAAATCTTCAGAGTTCAAAACAAGCCTTTAAATATGACTTTGCCAAGGAAGTAGGTGACAGCTTTATCAGGAATGGAAACTGCATGTCTCCCAGTAGAAGAGGAAATGGCAAGACTTTTCAAGACAACTTGTTTATAAAAAGTGGTGGATACTATGAGAAAATTCTAGCAATACTAGGTGACTGAACTCTAGTAATTTTTCCTTCCACTGCAGGGGTGGAGCAACCAGTAAATGAAATGAAAACCACTATAGAATATATTCCTTTATGTAAGGTATTGCCATCTGAATATTATTTTGTGTGTTGCTGTTAAATGTTCCATTTTGTGGAGAATGCAAACAGCTTCCTTGATTTATAATATTTAAAAACCATGGTGAAAGTAGAATTCACTTAACAGCAATTTAATTGAAATATATTCCTCTGAGTTTTGGAAGATGGGAATGTTGGAACATAAGTAAGGATTACTGTAAGAAATAACATATTAGAAAAAGGTGAGGCAAGCAAAATGAAGCTTACTGTAACAAATTTAATGTTAGTAAGAATTGTTTTACAAACATTCTTTTCAGAGAGACCAGTTGCAAAGCATAACAAGGAATCAAAATGTATCATAGTGCACTATCTGAAAAGGTTCATTTAAAGATATGAGCTATTAGTAAAAGTGTCAGACTGCTTAATAACACATAATTCTCAAACAAATGAGCTTTAATATTTTAATGAGGTGAAGTGGTGAGTCCTGTTGCTACTATGATATGCTATGTTTGTGTACTTTGTACAAATCCAGAGAAGGTTTGTAAGCAATTGTTCTGTCATGTAAAAACCTACCTGAAGTTAAGATTATTTGTAAAGAAGTATATCTGGTGTCTAGTACAGTTGCTTATGTTTTCAAATAAAGATGCATATAGCTGGATGCTGGATCTGTTTACTGGCTTTTTGTGCTATTTCTGCCCTACTTCACCTTTCCGTATCATTCTTCTGAAGTCTTCTGGGCATGCTTGGCAGTTTGATTATGTCTCATGTGTTTGTTGAAAATATTACTTGCCTTCTCTGTTACTGGAATATTTGATTTTGCTTGTATTATCAATTGCTTTTAAAATGAGTGGTTTTCCCTATTAAAGACCATTTAGAGTTGAATATCAAATTAATAGCATTTTCTCCTCACCCCTGCTACTTTATGGGTAGATTTAAAGAATTCTTTGCAAAGAGCAATACATCTATTACTTTTTGAGAGAACTTAGCTTGTATGTAAGAGACATTTCCTAAAAAATTTTCTAGGTTTTGAGCAGTTTCCATGAAATGTGCTTGATTTCAGCTCTGTTAAATTATGAAGATATATACCATAAGGCTTTGTTTAGAAAAGCTGAGATGGTGGCCAAATTGCTTGAGGAAACATGAAAAGATTAATGACTGAGTTCTGCCCGGCTCCCAGATTCTTACTTCCTGAATCAGTGTAGCTGAGACATATCATAAAGATGACACATATTGACTCAGGGGAGGGAGCAGCAATTATTTGCCTTATTATTTTCCATGTCAGGCAAGTAATAGAGTAATATTGTGCCAGCCAGCAAAAGAAGAAATGTCTAGCTTGTCTGTCCTTCAGCTTGAAGGACTGCTGTACACACTTCTCAAACACGGGTATATATTTGGAGATTAGGACCTTACTGCAACAAATAATAATAATAATAAAAAAAATTCTAGATCTTCTGCTAGATTCTACTTTGAAGCAAGACAAAATACCAGGAAGTATAAACACAGTATTCAGTTTCAACATTAGTGTCCTTCCAGGGAACTGGCCTATGGATCACCAGTTTTACAAAAATAATTTTGGTAGTAGTGTTGTGTAGTCTTTCTCCCACAAAGTAGAACAAAGGTGTTTAATGTTTGTTTAGTCATTCTCAAATGTCTTTACATGTTGCCTTTGTTGTTTCATAGATCTATTTGCGATTCTTGGACTACGAGATGCAGAATTCCAATGAATGCAAAAGGAATTTTGTAGCTGTCTATGATGGAAGCAGCTCTGTGGAGGATTTGAAAGCAAAGTTTTGCAGCACTGTTGCTAATGATGTAATGCTGCGGACAGGTCTCGGAGTGATCCGCATGTGGGCAGATGAAGGCAGTCGAAACAGCCGATTCCAAATGCTCTTCACATCTTTCCAAGAACGTAAGACCCTAATCAGTGCATCTGCATTTCAGTTTGCTAAATGGTATAAGTCTCAAAAACTGTTAATGTTTTCTTTATGCAGAGTAGTCACTGAAAAACGTTCCCAAACAAGCTATGTAAATTTTCAGAACAGTTTTTTATGCCAAGCATTTGTAGTGTGCAATAATTTGTAACGCAGTAGACAGAGCACAGGATTCAAAGACAGGAAGACAGCTATGAGCAGTCATGACCTGCCCAGTCATATGACTGTGACTTTTGTCTGATCCCCAAGCTACTGGGCTGCTGTGTCTTTTCCCTTACATAGTGCAGAAAATAATACAGCTGTGAAGGTTTTTATCAAGCCTAATCCTTTTCTATTAATTTTATTTTTTAGGTCTCATTATGATGGGCATTTGAAAAATACCTTATGATTGTTTTATCACAGCTGGTGGGTTTATTTGTGCATATCCTAGAATGCATATATCAATAAACATATAAGTCAGATACTGTTAAGCAAAGAATTTAGGGTTTTTTTTATAGTAACGAGCTTTTTAAAAGTCTTGCATGTTGTTTTGGTTAGTACTCTTTTTATGCACCTTGCCTGCATTCGTATATTTAAGTGGTTTCTGGGCCCAGATAATAAGCAAAATAGCCTTTGAAAGAAACAAAAGGTAGTTCTAGCCAGTTAAGAAAAAAAAACAAAAAAAAAAAACCAATGACCAAACAACCAAAAAACCCTAACCAAACAAATAAACCACAAAACTCCTTAACAAAATGCAATAATCTCATTAGCTTAAAATAACTGACTCAGGTAACCACTTGTGAAAGATATTGATTTGTTTTCTTTGATGGAAATAATATCGGTCCCTTGAGGAAGGAGAATATACATTTATTTTCACATGCTGATTCATGTCTGTTTTCAATGTATTTTTTGGTTTGTGCATCACATGTCCGACAGGAAGATTCCTGTGTGGCTGTCAGTGGTTGGAATGAAGGTGCAATTCTACCAAACACGTTCTTCATCTGTATTCTTTGTGTGTGTACCCTGCAATGAGGCAATGAGACTCTGTTGAAAGCAACCTCTGTAATTCCTTAATTATGGCTCTGACTAAAAAATTGTGACAGTCCATGTGCCTGAAACTGCATATGCCACTGAATTCTCACATTTCAGCCTTAGGGTGGATTATATTTTTCTTGTCTGTAAATTAGGCCAGGGTCTAAAAGATATTGAGAACCCTCAGTTGAGATGATACTGCCCTTCTGTCATTTCTGCAGCTGGAGTTGTCTTGAATATTCAAGATCTGATTCATTTTTTTCACAAGGCATCCTGATCTGTTACCTTAGAAACAACTGCATAGGCACTGGAGGTTCACAGCATATAAAGAACTGGAGAGTGAAATGCTATGATGACTAACTTGAAATGAAGGTTTGAATAAATGTGTGTTTGCAAGGCTTTCATATTTTAAAGGAAAATAAGGAAAAATGTGGGCTTTTCTTTTATAATATTCTGATACGTTTACCTGACATGCTACATCTTATGAGCTGCTCCATTCTTGTAAACAGACGATAGTTTATACTGCATGGTATTCTGACTGGGAAGCTGAAAATATTAACGTGATGTGTTTTCTCTAAATTTATTCTGAATAACCATTGTGCACTCAAAGCTGAAAATTTATTAAAGGCTAAATTGTGCTTTGAGGTATGTGTACACTGCCTGCTCATAAATAGTAGAAGAAGCTGCATCTGTGTTTTTAATGGTGGAAATTGACTTTAAAGATATAAAGGTGATGCAAACCGTACTTTCTGTGCCGTGTCAGTTGTCTGGAAGTGCTGCCTTATGCCTCAGACCAGAGCTGGCTGTCAGGAGTCAGCTAGAGCAGATGTCCGGTGTGCGCACTGGCGAGACACAGCTCATAGAATGTAAACTGCAATGTCTTTCAGCAGCGTGTGGGAATAATTAGATCATCTGCATGGAAGAGAAGGAATGTCAGCCCTCATTCAGGGAGATGTACATCAGGGAACAGACACCTGTGCCTCTGGTCAGGGAAAAAGAAAGAGGAAAAAAGCTATTTTGTTCACCTAGAGCTGAGAAAGAAACAAAATAGAAGATGAAATTTATGTTGTGGCCACGTGCATTGGAAAGAGTGACAAAGTAAAATTCCTGCATTTACTGTTGCTGTGGGAATGACCAGGAGGTGTTGTGATCTGTAGGTCCCCAAGTTCCTCTCCTTTGTGTGGAGTTGTTGAGATTGTGAGTCTTCCCTTACACAAGGCTCTGTGAACTGGAAGTGTTGTTGTTGGTTTGTGGTTTTTTGTTTTTTTTTTTTTTGTGAAAATAGTCTACTTAGCCTGAGGAATGTTTTCTTTCTGTGTGAGTCTGTTCGGTGTTCATTCTTGTTATAGAGCTGTTTCCTGGGGTCTTGACATTTGTGTAGAGCAGAGAAGTCTTAAAGAAATTTTTTACGTGATTATTTTCATACAGTTTGATCAGTGTGGTCCAATTACATTTGAAATATATATGTGTCTCTCTTGTTGGTGTCTAAAAGGTGGTCTTACAAGTTTCCAAAGCTCTAGCAGTGATGCTTTGTAGAGCAGCAGTACTATAAATATGTCTGAAGGAAAGGCATACAATGACAGAGGTTGTTATATTTCTGGTGCCAGAAAACCCATAATGATTCTCACATCATCAAAATAGTAGTAGAGCTCTAAGTAACACTTAACAACCAATTAATTCTTAATAGCTGATAATTTAGAGTGATGATCTGTGATCAGCATTATTAGCTATTCCAACTGTCTTTGTGGGCTTTGTCTGCTTATGTCGTTACCTATTTAATTCTTAGTATGTCTTCTAAGCATATATATATAATCATATTTTTGTGTATAGTAGTCACTGTCTATAACAGATTTTAAACATCCAATAAATAAATTTAAGAATCAGAAAAAGAAAACCAAGAAAGCTGGTATCATCAAAAAGTGTCTGTTGATCTAGTAAGAAGTCTTGAAAAATGAGTCTTTTGTTTCACCCACTGACTAACTGTTCATTTCATTTTCCATGACTGTGAGAGTGATCTCCAGCCTGATTAATGACAGACATGCTACACCTACAGCTTCTTCAAAGAGCTGCTCCTGAGCAGACACACCTACACTTTAACCTAAAAGCAGATTCGTAGAACCAAGGCATATGGGATAAGAGAAAATCCCTCTGTATGCACAGCAGGCAAGATGTTTGTTCTTTTACCTCTGACTGCTATTTGGTAGCACTGCTTCCTTCTCCATCCCTGCATCAGAAACCCCAGACCTGAAAAATATCATTCCTTCTCTTATTTTGTTCTCCTTTTCAGCTCTAAGTGTTTTTAAAGCCCTGTCACACGTGGTTTTCCTACAGGAGCATAAGTACTATTGTTCTTATTGTCCTTTTATTGACAAAATATTTGGCTAGAAATCTAGGGCCATGTTTAGAATAGGGCACAGCTTTATGAAGTAACAACACTCAAGTCCTTGTTTACAGCCAGAATCCCTGAAGATGATCACCCCAGCACGGGCAATTTTCTAATAGGGAAAATACTGCAGGTATGCAGTGCTAACAGTGACTGTTACTGTTGTAATGCAAAGGGAACTACTGAGGAAGGGAACAACACTAAGTGCAACCCGTGAAAAGATGCTTTCCCATTGCAAGGACTTAGGAGTGTAACTACGCTGCAGTTTACTGGTTTTGCTCTGTGCTTCCGCACTAATACTTAAAAAAGAAAACACTGGTGTTGCCTTCTTGCTGGTGAGCATTCATCTGTGATTTTCTTCCCCTCTGTGCTATTTGCAGCTACCTCTAGTGAAAAGCCCTCACTAGCTAAGCATCCCAATGACTCTCTGACCCTGAACAAAATAACAGTTTGTGGTGCATGGTGTGTAAACTGAACAGAGAATGGAGCTCTGAGCATGTGCTCCTGAGTTGCCATTCCCTGGTGAGGTCATATATCGAAGAACCCCATGAAACCACATATAACTGTTTTTTAAAGACTAGATTATTGATATGTATCTGGTATTAGCTATCTGTAAAAGTTACATTTCTCTTGAACAGACACCTTCTTGACTGAAGGTGGCTGAGAAAGAAAATTCAGTATTAATCACATTTCATTTTAAAGTTTCTAACAGACATATTTTAATAAGATTTTTTTTCATTAGTGTCAAATGAAAAAATAAGTAATTACTTATTAATATTAATAATTAATATTACTTACTTTTAACATCTTCATAATTTTGTAATTTTAATAAAGTGGATCAGTCTCAGCATGACTGAAGTACTCTTCCTCAGAGAGGCTTAGAAAAAAGTCCGCCTCTGTTTCAAGGATGATCTATACCTCACCTACTCAAGAATTCTTGTGCAGAGCATGATGCAATGAGCTATCTTGAGTATATGAGGAGTAGGTGTGAAATGTCTAACAAGGGCAGCGGAAAATATTTCTCACATCTAAGCATTGTTAAGATTTCAGAAATTTCCTGTTCACCCTCAGGAGAAAGCAAGATCTCTCCAAAAGGTCATGACAAGAAGGGGGGAAGAGAAAGAAGCCTAAAAATACCCGAAGTAGGGTAGGCCATTCATCTAAGATTAGTGAGTCCCAGACTGAAATCCCTGTCTTGAAACAAGCTCAAAGGGTAAATCTACATGGTTAATGAAGTATGACATAGACACCCAAGTTAGCTTGCTCAGAACTAGTTCACTCCCTGGAAGCAAAGGAGTTGGAGTAACCCTGCATGGTGCGTAGAAACAGTGCAAATGCGCAGGGAAAGCACTGCACTGAAGTGGAACAGCCAGGCTTCACAGCAGGTCCATGATAAGTCAGCTTTTGGCCTCACCCTGTAAAAAAGTTTTGACTTGGCTGTGCCTGGATTTTATACCCAAAGTATCTTGTAATGTCCAGCAAACAGAGATAATTTTTTTATTATTATTAATGTCATAACATCACAGCAGTATAACAATTATTAATAACACAGAGAATATTTAATTGCTATAGTGCTTTATAAATATTGTTATTTTATAGTATAAATGTGCATGTATTACTTGTGATTATTTATTTTATTGTCTCAGTGGAAGCAGGTGTTTTGTTTTTTTAATATAAAATATAACTGCTTTTGTTTCACATTACTTTGTAAACATGGCATATGGAAGAACTATAAACGTTCTTTATGTTTCTCTGCCTTAGAGCTACTCAGGATTAAAAGAATTTACAATCATCTTGCATTAATAAATGAAAAAGTATAGATTATTTGTCCCATGTGCACCCCCAAAACCTCCCAATAGTAAGAAAATATAGTCAATTCCATTGGTTCAATTTTTATGAGTTTTGAAAGCAGTAACTTTCAAATACTAAACTCGGGGTTTTTTTAATATTGTGATGGTAACCTTCTGGAAATATGATCATTATTGCAACCTCCTAAGTTGTACTAGGAACAAAATACATTTACATGCCAGATAACAGAAAAAAGTTTATTATTATAGGATTTTTTAGAATATATGTTTCCTAAACTTGCAAAAGATTCTGGGATATCATGTCTATTCCTGTTAACTCACTTGCTTATATGTCTTCTAGGATAAGTGCACCATCTTGTGTTCAGTATAAATACTTGTAAAGCAGAAGAAGTTACATTATAATTAATTCAGTAACTGTAAAGTATTTTAACTTTATATAAACAAAAAATATGTGTATATTAAGATACAAGACATCCCTACACATATCACACAAATTCTTAGAAAGAAGATATTACCTTTAAAAATAATGTAGAATGAAAGTGTTTAAAGCTTTTTGTTTCATACATATTATTTTATATAAGCTATATATATAAATATAAACTATATAAACCCCATAATTTTACATCAAAACAATGTATTGGTTCACATAAAACCTGGAAAAATAACCTTTATTAATATTCTTTAAATTGGTGATTTAATTTAAAATTATAGTGTTTCCATGCTGTAAAAATCCAACAATTTATCAAAGACTTGAAGTTATTAAAATACATCAGATTGAATTATACATATAGATCTAATTTGCTCGCTTTCATTATAATCATTATAAATTGTTCATTATGCTGAATAGGCTGTCTCACTCATTTCTTGACAGAGCTTGACTCCAGGCAGCTTTGGGACACAGGAGAAATAACATAACTGCGTGTTCCCAGCTTACTTGTAACCTAATTGTGAAGCCATCTTTTCAGGGAGTCAGAAGGGTTGAAGTTGGAAGGGACTCCGGGATATGGTCTAGTCCAGTCCTGCTCAAAGCAGGGTCAGCTACAGCAGGTTGCTCAGGGCTGTGCCCAGTTGGGTTGTGAGTATCTTCAGTGATGGAGACTCCACAGCCTTTTGGGGAAACTGGCTCCTACACAGTGTTTGACCAGCCTCAAAGCAGAAGTTTGTTCTTGCATTCGAGAAGAATTTCCTGTGTTTCATTCAGTGCTCATTGCTTCTTGCCATATCACTGGGCACCACTAAGAGCCTGGTTCTGTCTTCTTTACTCCCTCCCATCAGGTATTCATACACATTGATGGGACCCCCCTGAGCTTTCCCTTCTCCAGGCTGAACAGTCCCAACTCTCTCAGCCTCTCCTTTGGTCAGATGATCCAAGCAAGCCTTTAATGGACTTTTTGGCCCTTTGCTGGACTCACTCCAGTATGTCCATATCTCTCTTGTGCTGAGAAGGCAAGAATTGGACACAGCACTGCAGATGTGGCTTCACCAGTGCTGAGTAGAGAGGAAGGATCATGTGCCTCGACAGGCTGATGAAACTCTTTCTAATGCAGCCAAGAACACTGGTGGTCTCTTTGCCGCAAGGGTACATTGCTGGCTTGTGGTCAACTTATTGTGTTCACCAGCA
>JAVJGJ010000037.1:66450625-66466791 GCA_035590215.1 Microhierax caerulescens | reverse complement strand
CAGCTTTCCAGATGGCCAGTCCCCAGCATGTACTGGTACCTGAGGTTATTCCTCCCAAGACACAGGACTTTGCATTTCTTTTTGTTGATCTGTTTGAAGTTACTGTTTCTTCATCCTATCGAGACCCATCTGCACAGCTGCCCAACCACTTGGTCCATCAATCAGTCCTCCCAGTTTTGCACTGCCAGTGAACTTGCTGAGGATATACTCTGTCCCATCATCCAGTATATGAATGAAGAGGTTAAAGAGCATTCGCCTCAGTACTGACCCATAGGGTATATCAATAGTGAATGGCCTCCAGCTTGACTTCATGTGACTTAACAGAACTTCTTGAGCTTGGCAGTTCAGCTAGTTTCAGTCCAACTCATTGTCTATGTATCTAGCCCATGTCCACCAGCTTATCTATGAGGCTGTTACAGGAAACAGGGTTGAAAGTAGAGAAACATAACATCTACTGCTCTCTCCTCACTCACCAAGACAGTAATCCAATTGTAGAAGGCTGTCATGTTGGTCAAGCATCGTTTCCCTTTCTTAAGTCCATGCAGACAACACTCTTGTTGTCCTACATGTGTTTGGAAATGGTTTTCAGGATTATTTCCTCTGTCACCTTTCGAGGGATCAAGATGAGGCTGACTGACCCTTAGATCTCAGGATTCTCCTTGCTTTTCTTTAAGATGGGGGGACATTTAGCTTTCTTCCAGTCCTCAGAAACCTCCCCTAATCACCATGACCTTTCAGAGATAATCGAGAGTAGCCTTGCAATGACATGAGACAACTACTTGGGATATTGTATCAGGGCTCATGTCTGTCTGTCCTGTTTGTTTAAATATTCCCTAACCTGTTCCTCTTCCACTGAGGGTAAGTCTTCCCTGCTCTAGGCTTTCTCCCTCATCTCAAGTGCTTGGAACTCCAAAACCCAAACCCCACACACAAAAAAAAAAAAAAAAAAAAAAAAAAGATGGAAGAAGGCATTCAGTAGCTCAACCTTTTCCATGTCCTTTGTCACCAAGTCCCCTGCCCCAGTCAACCTCACAGTCACATTTTCCCCCACCTTACTTTGGCAGTTGACAAACCTGTAGAAGTCCTTTTTGTTGCCCTTGACAGCCCTCACCAGATTCAACTCTAGGTGGGCTTCAGCTTTCCTAAGTGTATCACTGCATCTTTGGTCAGTGCCCCTGTATTTTTACTGGAGTCATCCGAACCTTCTATGTGTCTTTTTTATGTTTGAGCTTAGTAAGGAGCTCACTGTTACCTGTGCAGGCTAACTGCTGCCTTCACTTGATTTTCTGCTTGTTCAGATTAGACATATATAGAGCTTAGAGGAAGCAAACTTACAGAATCAACCAATTCTTCTGCAACCCTTATCTTTCTAGGACCACCTCCCATGGCATTCTTGCAAGCAGACTCCTCAACAGTGAAATTTTGCTCTCCTGAGGCCCAGAGTTGTGATCTTGCTTTTTGCCTTATTTCCTCTTTGCAGCATCCTGAACTCCACCATCTTGTGATCTCTGCAGCCAGGGCTGTACCTGACATTCACAACCCTAACGTTTTTTTCCTTGTTTATAAAATTATGAGGCCCAGCAGAGCTGCCCTCATCAGCTCCTTGATTATCTGTATGAGGAAGTTATCATCAGTGCATTCTGGAAACCTCCTGGACTGCTTGTGCCCTGCTGTGTTGCCCTTCACAGATATCAGATGGTTAAACAAGGTGGTGAAAACCCCCCATCAGGACCAGAGCCTGCCAACATGAGGCTTCTTTCAGCTGCCTGGAGAAGGCTTCATCTACTTCTACTCCCTGATCAGGTAGTCCGTAGCAGACAGACAGCAACTGCAATATTGACAGCTGTCAGCCAACACTGGGCCAACCACTAATCCTGACTCAAAAACTGTCGCTGGGCTCCTTGCTCCATCCAAGGCAGAGCTCTGTGCGTTCCTGCTGCTCTCGCATATAAAGGACATTTGTGTAGTCATAGGGAAGACCACAGACTGACAGCACAGGCCTTCTGCTGGGCGGAGAGGTCTGTGCTGCTCTACCTAGTTGAAGCTAATGATAGCAGTAGCTTCCTTCTGTGAAAACATCCACAGCCTTTCCTCAGGTTAAAATGTTAATGTATTGAGGCATTGTCACAGATGACATTCAAAACTTAAGCTATCAAGCGTTGCAGTCACATACCTTGTCTGCTTGATTCCATGCCCACCTTGGTAACAAGTTCAGGGAAACATCAGGACCAGATCCACCTTGTTTACTACCAATTAATTTAACTTTTCTTTAATTAGTAGAAAGTCCTAGATGCAGCATCCCAAGATATGCTTTTTCAAGGGCAAAAAACCTAATTCCTCCAATTAAACCCCCCAATGTGCAATGGGACTGACAAGTTTTCAGCTTCCCTTGATGCTTTCATTCATTCCAGCTAAAAGCCCTCATTAGAATGGGAAAAATGTATTGATTTCTTGTCCAGCTTAATTACTCAAGGTTCAAGGGACCACAGAGAGGATTTGACTATACTGATTTTATAAACATGAACAAGATGAGGCTGTTTGTCATTAGGTTTAGGAATCTTACATTTGGGGGTTTCTCATGCTAAGTTTGCTGTACTTAATCTGAAATTGCTCTGCCTTGTTATTCTTGTAGTTTTGATGTTCACATACCATCTCTGTCCTCCACAGTTTAACAGCACAATTTAGAGATACTTAGATTTTCTTTTATCTTCCTTTTTGTTGCCTTTCATTTCCAGAACTCCTTGCCATCACTTTGCATAATTATCCCTTCTTCTTATATCTGCAGAAAATGTCTTTTGTACTGCTCTATTTTTTCTGTTATTTCTGAAACATTTCCTAATGTTTTTCATTTGCTATTAAATATCTTGCCATTCCTTTCGGTGCAGAATACCTTAAATGTCATCTGTTTCTGCTATGCAGTTCTCTCTTTCTTCCTCTTCCTTTACTGCCTTCCTCTAGTTCTCCTTTTTGACTTAGCACCACTATACTTCTGAATTCCTTTACTTCTGCCTTGCACAACTGTCCTTCCCTCCCTTAAACTATTCTCTTTTGGGGCTTGTTTTTCCATTATTAATCCTTTCTTTGCTGTTGTGTTCAGGGTTAAATCAGACTGATTTTAAAGTGGCAAGAGCAAGTCATAGACATCTAGGAGGTTCTGCCTCCCCAGACACAGCACTCTGTCATCACCAGTTTACTTCTAAAGCCTTTCATGGCACTCTGCATGTTTTCTGTTTTTTTGGTGGTTTTGTGGTTGTGGTGTTTTTATTATTATTATTCTTTATGGCATTATTAGCATAAACTTTCCTAATCCTGCACTTTTTTTTATTTTTTCCCTTGTTCTCCTGTCGCTTCCTGTGCTTTCTCCATTTGTCATTTGGGTCTTCTTTTCTTCTGCACTTTCTAATTATTATCATGTATTTTGAATGTGTGGCTGCCTAGGTATTCTTAGGTGACCCTTTCCTAAATTTTCTCCCTCTCTGTTTCACACTTTTCTTTAGAGCAGGCAGTGAGACTCTGTGTGCTGGAAAGACCCAGTTCCAAAAGCTGCTCACCTTGCCAGAAACGAATTATAGCTAGTGTGTGAAAGGGTGATAGTGCCTCTGATGGGCTCCCTATATGATGTGTCACATCATGATGTGACACAGTATCCTCCAGGCTCAGCCCTCACTGTCCCCAAATGACAGCAACAGATAGATAAGGACTGTCCTGAAACACCCTCCCTTGCTAATATGCATGTGTGCTGTTCTGTTCTTTCTGTCCAGTTTAAAGTAAAATCCTCCCCGTAACAGACTTAACAGACCTGACCAGGGTCACTGCAGCTTAGGAGATGGCATACCAGATCTTTCCAAAGATTTAACAGTGGGCAGAACCAGTGTGGCTTAACAGTCTTCTGAGTTGGCTGAAAGACACGGTATACGTATACTGTTATATCCAAGTTGATGGTTGCATATTTGGGTATGTGTAAAACTTTTGATGACATTTATTATTTGTTTAACAGACCATAACTGCTCCGAAGAAGCCATTATAGTCAGTTATGGGTATCTGAACTTAAGCGTTTATTGAGAAGTGGATTTCTTCACATGATATATGGGGTTATTAAGTTTTACTATATCAATTCTCTGTACTATTCTTAGCAAAACACTACAACAGTTGTCTCCTCTGAGCCAGTCTCTGTGCTCTGCATATATGTTGTCACAGAAACTACTTTTAAAGTTGCAGAGGAGAAAATAGCCGTGAAGCATCAAACTGAAAACATCAATAATGTGAGCATCATAACTCCTTTCTGATTAGTTAAAAGTCTTTCTTTAAGAGTTATTTAAAAAAATAATTATAATAATGCTTTTGGGTTGTTTGAACTAAAAAAAATACATAAAGAGTTCAATTTTAACTGATTTAACACTGATAAAGTTTGTAGCTCTTTTTCTAAGTGGACAAAGATCTGGTTTAGTTTTAATAATGGAATTATGAGGAGTAATTTATCTTTACTATGTTATATAATTTTGGAGTAGTATCTTTACAACCCTAACACATAATGATCTCCCAACACTTGTGTAAGTAGCACAGTTTAGCAGTGTGTACAGTTCCTTCTGATGGCTTCCAAGCTGCTTCTTTACAGTAATAGGATAAGGCCTTCAGTAAAGCCTTCATCCCGCAGCTTTAATCTGCATGATTCTCCTAGACCATGGGTTTCAGAGACACTGAAGACTGTTGCTTTTTTTAATCGTCACACTTGTGATCAAAGAGGCACTTCTTTACTGTAGTCTTTCTTGTGAACATAAGGTTTTAAAAATAATTTTATTCTCTCTGTGTATAAATGTTCAGGCACTGTTGACATGGGCACTAAAGTACATATCTTCTTTGAGTCACAGGAGTTTTCTTGTAAAATCAGAGTTTCAGCAATAAACTTTAAAATATTTCCCATACACTGGATCTGGCTGGGATAGTTAACTTTTTTCATAGCAGCCCATAGGATGCTGTGTTTTGGATCTGCGGCTAAACCATGTAATAACACATCAATGACCCCCAGCCAATATATGGGGGGCTAACCCATTACAGCCATGAGAATCATACTGTGGGAGAGTCCACCTGTCTTAGAACTGAAGATCCCTTGCCACAGAATAATAATTAGGCAGTGTGTGATTTGAGTGCTCGCGATGCTACATGTTAAATATATGCTCAAGGAACTTGTGTTGTATAGCTTTTCCCTTTTACAGGTTACATGATCACTCCTAGATGTGTTTGTTGCAGAAAGCTATGTGATTTACTACTTAATGCCAGTTTTTTCTCTCTTGTTTTTAGCCCCTTGTGAAGCCAACACATTCTTTTGCCACAGTAATATGTGTATTAACAATACATTGGTCTGCAACGGACTCCAGAATTGTGTGTATCCGTGGGATGAAAACCACTGCAAAGGTAATGTGTACAACTGAAAATGCGAAGTCATTTAAACTGCATGTGATACAGAATATTATCCATAGTTTCTTCTTAAATATGTGCCAGATGGGTCAAAGCTTAGAAAGAGTAATTCAGGGAGAGCATACATCAAGTAATAGAAAAAATGAAGAGAGGTGAGAAGACCGATGGATTTTACTTTCAGTGTTTGCCTTTATTTTGTTTGGTGTTGATTTGTGTTGGTGATGTCCTTCTGGCTGGTTATGTCGTACTGGCTAGCTCTATGATCACTTGGTCTCTGTTTCCTGTACAATCTAAAATGTAATTGAAAGTTGTATTTTGGTTCTTTTGTCATAGTTACCTTTGTCGTGGAGTAACATATGGGTAGCAGGTGTCTTTCAGCTGCATGCAATGCCCATAAGAGCCCAGGTGGACTAACAACCCAGGTGAAGTGGAATTAACGCTGTAAGAAAACAACTAAATCTACCTATAATCAAGGGAAATTGAAGAGCAAGGAACAAACAGGCAATCAGGCATAATGTCTAGTTCGTAGGTAGGGACTGATGCTCCCAACCAGGTGCTGACAATGGTTTCTAAATATTTGTCTGTGTTTCTGGGGAAAAAAAAAATCACCATCTGTGTTGTCTTCAGGGAAAAGAACGTAATTAACTTACATCGTAGGCTCAGGAGACAGCTTCCCTCTCCCTCAACCCCTCCCCACCCCTCCTCCCCACACTGTTAATGCAGATTTGTCCCTGGAAACATGGGATATGCCAAATTTAGTAACCAATCAAGAAAAAAATCAGAATGAGGTGGATTAGCAGTCAACCCATAAGTCTGCTGAAGCCTGTAAAATCCTGACAAGCAGTGCAATAGGATAAAACACAAATGAAAACTTACCACAAGAGAACAGAGCAAAACTGTGGCGTGGCATAATATTCTTCAAAGAAACTAAACATATGATTGGGAAATAATTATCTGTTCTCTACTTCTTCAGCACAGAGAAAAACAGAAAACTTACCCCATTCTTTAATTTTCAGAATGATTTCCAGAATGAAATTGTCTTTCATTTGCCAAGTACTTTTCTATTGGGTGTTGTGCATTTATCGTCTCTTGTTTTTTTTCTGACTAGAAAAAGGAATTTTGCTGATTCTAGCAAAAGGGTTGTTTGCTGCTGTGTTGCTTTTTCTAACTCTGCTACTTCCCCAGAGTCTGTGTCAGTCAGTCAGAGAAACCCCAGGTGAATCTACAGGAGTAGGCAGTGGGGAGTACTGATTAATCTTTGATATCTAGATTATAAAGAGATGGATGTTATCATTTTGGTGCCAATAACTTTCATTTCAAAAATTAAGCCCTTTGATATGTTTTAGGTTGCCAGGAAAAATTTCACTAAACTGGATGTTGAAACTTAATTATAGTTGTCAAGTCTTGCTATGCCTGTGAGAGACTGATGTGAATGCTTTCAGCTTGGATTTCCACAAGGCTCAGTCACCATCTCATGTCTGCAGCCAGCTGAAAGCAAATCACAGAGAAATAAATACAGCAATAGGACAAAACTGGTTTTCTTTGTATTATTTTACTGTGTATTTTCTGTTTTTCTTAATTCAAATGCTGAATTTGCTGGCTAACTTCCTACAAGACCCTAAGTAAGGATAGTGGGTGGGATCAGCTTCCGGATTTTTATGGGTATTTAGAAAAGTTGTGGTAATGAATAGGTCAGGAACAAAAGGAATAACTTGCACACGTCTTTTTTTCCTTTCTGAAGCCTCAGTTTGAATAACTTCTCTATTTTCTCCTGACTTAGATTTTTCATTAAATACTGTCAACAGTCCCAGGCAGCTCATAAATATTAGGACTTCATTGAAGTTCCCAATACTGAGGAGAATTTCTTTTTAAATCCTGTAAAGTCTTGCTCTTTCATTGGTCCTAATATCCTAGTTGCATGTATTTACTGGAAAAGACAGAAAATAATGAAGAGAACATCTGTAACAGTCTTAGGGGCTTTAGCAGGCAAATAGAGTTCAGAGGTGACACTAAAGCCATCTGCTTGTTATGGTGGTTGCTTTTTCTAAAAAATGCAAATAATTCTTGGATCTCATGAAGCTTGTAATATACCCTGAATATATCACTTTCCAAATGAATAGGTACACAGAAGACCTTGTGTTGTTTACTTGGCTTTCAGGAATACCGGATTTCTTCCTTTTTTATTTTTGTCAGTGAAATTGATTAAGTGAACTCATAGACTAGGCTCGGCTTTGCAGTAGTTGTGAACTGATCATGGTTGGGTTTATTCTTGAACTGCAATTAATGTTGGTTTTTTGGTGTTGTTTTGTTTTGTTTTGTTTTTTTCCTGTCACACAGAAAAAAGAAAAGCTAACCTATTGGACCAACTTACCAATACCAGTGGGACTATAATTGGGGTGACTTCTTGCATTGTGATCATCCTCATTGTTATCTCTGTTATAGTACAGATAAAGCAGCCTCGTAAAAAATTTGTCCAAAGGAAAACAGACTTTGATCAAACTGTGTTCCAGGAGGTGTTTGAGCCTCCTCATTATGAGTTATGCACCCTCAGAGGGACAGGGCCTACAGCTGACCTTGCTGATGTTGCAGATGACTTTGAAAATTATCATAAACTGCGGAGATCATCTTCAAAATGCATTCATGACCATCACTGTGGATCACAAGTGTCTAGCATTAAGGGCAGCCGTAGTAACCTCAGCACAAGAGATGCTTCTGTCTTGACAGAAATACAACCCCAGCCTGTAAAACCACTCATTCAGCCCATGAACAGGAGAAATATCCTTGTCATGAAGCATAGCTACTCACAAGATGCTGCAGATGCGTGTGAGATAGACGAAATTGAAGAGGTACCAACCACAAGCCACAGGCTGTCCAGACATGATAAAGCTGTTCAGCGGTCAGTATCAATAGATTTTTGATGAAGACTATTATGTAAGGACGTGATTGCCCAAACATAGTCACTCTTTATTCAGTAAAGACATAGTTTCTTTCTTCTTTATTTATTGTTTAAATTTCTGTTTCCTGATAGCACATACCATTATATTATCTCTCTCTTCCTGTCTCTCTTTCTCCCATCTCTGCTTCTGTTCCCTGAGGGATCTTGTATCTCAGTCTTACCTTTCTACTTTATATATATTTTTTTTTCTTTTACTATTTTACACATACTCACATGCATACACACATAGGTCAACAGGGAACAGGTACAAATTTTAAAAACCAAAGATTTTGTGTTAATCTAGTTTTTGAAAGAACCACATACATGTGGTTTCCTTGCAACTGAGGTGGCCTTGAGTATCATCTACTGTTGGTCTAGCATCTCTAAATCAATACATTAATAAATAAAAAATACATGTATCCATTTTGATGCATGGCACAATAATGAGAAACACAGTCCTGGGGTAAGAAAACTACTTTTCTCATGAAACATTATATTTTATTTAATGAATGACAATATTTGAAAAACTTTACTGTATCTGTTTCATTATTAAACACAGTATCTTGGCTATTATTAACACATCTATATATATGTATCTCGATTATATCATAAGACAGCATAGTGAATAGAGAATACTCATATATTTACATAGAAAAATGAGGTTAAAAGGAATCTTTCTAATCAACAAAAAAGGAGTCAAGCATGATATTTTTAATAAAAGAGATATTTCTACTGTATATTGCACTTTGAATGACTGTAAATATGAACAATTAAGTTTACAAGTAAAAGTAAAAGAAAAGCAAAAACATTTATGAACAATTTATTTAAAAAAGAACACAGAAACTTTAAATATATATTTGTGTTTCCTCTCTCATGTGTAATTTATGCACTCCTTGTGACTGTTTACATACCCTCCACATTTCCTTTACACATTAAGGCATTGCTGTCTCTTAAAAAATAAGTTATTTGATTATTTTTATCTAATTGCATGCCAGCGTAAATTACTTCATGAATATTGATCAGATTATCAAGGATGTACTGTTTATTAAGTATCTATGTGCATATATTTCTTTTTTTCTATGCAAACATTATTATTTTGAATGAAATAGCCATAACATTCCAGGTTCTGCCTCATTGGGTCTCTAAGCAAACATGAGTCTGAGTACAACACAACTAGGGTCTAAGAGACAAGTGAGGTAAGTAAACATACCTATACAACAATTGAACCATCTGTTGCTTTCTGTTTGATTTGTTATATTGCTATAATGCATGTTAGTTCTCAAGTTATATGTCAGCTTGTATGGAGAAAGCCAGGTTTGAATACTGAGAACACTGAAAGACAGATGACCACTTTAGCATTGTGAACTAAGTAAAATCTATTAATTCCTTATTCTTGACAGCACTATAATCATCCCCAAGCTAAATATAATCTCCATTCCAAACACATTATAAAGACAGATGCTTTGCATGGCTCTGGTGTTTCATTTAATTTTTATTTACAAAAACAAAAATTAGAGTCCCAGCATGTGAAACATGCAAAACTTGGCAATCTAACCCAAGGCAGGAATATGTACTATCTGTTTTCAGATAATATTATTCATTCAACCTTGTGAAATGTTGGGGGAAGGGTATGTGGTAGTACTAACAAATTTAGAGTAGTACTACTGTTAATGTTTGCAAATTAAACTTTCTCTTTTTGAGTCTTTTCTTAGGCATTTCATTTTATATAATTTGTCATCAACACTTAAACTCAATAAACTTAATTTCAGATGTTTATAATGAAGTTATAGATAGCTGCTAGTCTGTTAAATTTTATTTCTATATGTATATATATATAAAAGCATAGATATGTGTATATTCATGTTTATATGTGTGTGTATATATGTATATAGCAATTTTACTGGGAAAGAATTCACTAATGCTTTTGTTGCTTCTAGATAGTTTAGGTAAATATTTTTCTCTATTTTTCCTTATAGAGAGAACATATTTTAACTGTTTTGCTTTCAGACAACTACTCATGCAGTCATACAAACTCTGAATGGAAAAATCCCTAGTGAATTATTTCAGCTGTCTGAAAGACAGTGGACATCTTTCTAATTTCATTTCATTGCCTTTTTCCAGACCC
This sequence comes from Microhierax caerulescens, assembly GCA_035590215.1. Lineage (NCBI taxonomy): Eukaryota > Metazoa > Chordata > Aves > Falconiformes > Falconidae > Microhierax > Microhierax caerulescens. The sequence goes on along the minus strand of JAVJGJ010000037.1, from coordinate 66,456,316 downwards.
CAAAAGTACAGACATTATCTTACTTCCTTAGCAAGATATTCCCATTAAACAATAGCATGTTTCATTTGTAATTTGGTTGCTGGCCACCAAGTGCTCCTTAGTTTTTTAATATGTTTGGAGATTTGCTGCAAACTTGAAGAAATTAGCTCATAACCAAGACTCCCCCTTTTTTCTTCTTTTTCTAATCTTAGTTTTATTTCAGTTGATATGGCTTTTGTCTGTTATTTACTTGTATGTTGTGTGATATGTGGAAAAGATTTACATTGAAATTTTGTTATATGTACATTGTTTTCATTATATAGACTGCTTGAGAATAGTGCGCTCCTGGGTGATTTTGAACATGCTACAATGAAATATGAAACTATCGTCCTTGGAAACACCAGCTAGAGGTTTTATGGACCCTCTGACCAACTATTCTCATATCATGACAAAATTCAGCAAGCAGTGTTGAGTAAAATTACTAGAAGGCAATAAGACTTTGGTTATTATGCTTATCGGTCATTTCTCTTTCTTTTTCTCTCTTCTTTTCGTTGCAAGTTAAATTCCCAATTTCAGGAACAATTTATTGAAATCAGGTATTTAGCCATTCATAATCACTTCAATAGAAATGTTTGTTGGATAAGCATCTAGCAGTATGACTGAATTTGACATTGAGAAAATAATCTGCATGTATGTTACTGAATATTTGAGTTGGCAAAAATCCCTTTGTTAGATGCATTGTAAAAAGCATGCATTCACAATTATTGCTGTTACTATTCCATTTCTGTGTCATATGCTTGCTACTTGTAACTTTTTATATAAAGATACATAAAATGATGTATAATAATTTCTTACCTTGAGTTTAATGGCAACGTTTTCTTTTACCAGTTTATCAAACCTTGTGTAATTTGGAAGATTAAGCTCAATATGTAGCTTCTAGGAACTTGAAACCCTGATACATCAGAGAATCAGCTGTTTCTCACCCCTCACTTATTTAAAAGCAAAATACATTATTTTTTCAAGATTTAAATGAATTCATAACACATAAAGTTGATCACCTAAACACGGTTAAAAGGTTTGTGGTAAACTTTTTGTTCAATTCTGTACTCGTAACTAGTTTATTTCCATGACGATTATTAGGAAGTTTGCTTCAGTATAGTAGAGCAGCAGATTTTTATCAGTTATACAAATGTTATGGCTGATATGTTTTATGAAATTAATTATTTATACTGAAATTTATGAAATACATAATACTCAAAATTATGAAAATGTTTTAGAGATAGAAATACAAACAACTTCCTTATGCAAGATAAAATTCCGTTCATAATTAGAGCTATAAACATTAGTAAACAACACTGAAATCAAACCCGAGAGGTTAAGTTATTAAGGAATTATTGTAGGTGGAAAAGCCAAAATTATGTAAAGTTGAACCCCCCCTCATTTAACATCTCAATAACAATGCATAAAATCGTAGATTCATTATCTATTTAAAGTGTTATCTTCCAAAAAATTATGTTTCTAAACAAATCCCAGCTCCTTCTTAAACATGCTGTGTTATGCATGGTTGTTAGGTTTTTCTGTATATAAATTGTACTGGTTATATTGAAAAAGTGGGAAGAATTCCATGTATATTCCCAAAGCATATATAGATGGCAAAAGAGAAAACCTGAGAGACTGACATAAAAAATAAGGTGATCTATATCAGCTATTGAAATACGTAGTACATAATTTACATAATTAAAAATACAATAAATCTGATTTCTACAAATCAATTTCTACAAATGTGATTTAGGAATGACATGAGAAGAAGGGTTTCAGATGTTTTCCTCTTTTATGCACAGTATATTTGCAATGTGTTTTACATAATTTGATTTGAACTTAATTTGTTTGTTATATTAGCTGCAAAAAACAGTCCTCTGTCCTCTGCAGTCATCAAAATTCATTGAGTCAGCGCTGTTACTTGGATTTTTAGCATGCGCTAGTAGTTCATTTCCAGATCAGTATCTCTTTCCAAGTCCATATACTTTACCTTTTTGTTTTCCTTAATCATTCAAAGTCCTATTTCATGATCTTTTCTTAAGTATATCATGTTAAGATATGTGCCACATCCATGCATCCATTATAAAATCAAGGAAGAATGAAAGGCTTGCTGAAAAAAATGCATATACATGCACACATTTTTGTATATTTATAAATATTTCCTAAAGGAGCTAGTGTATAAAAATATATATATGAGAACTCTAAATATGTAAATTTAGCTTCAAATTAATTATATTGGTCACCTAGAAAAATGCTGAAGCCTTGGATTTTAAAGTTGCTACATATTTAAGTGCCTAAAACTCACTGAAGCATAGAGTTGGTCTAGTCCCTCTTAGACAAGCACACAATGAAATCCATTTTTATGATATTTCCAGTGAAAGTGTTGACTGAGAGAATGTAAATGGTGAAGACCTGGGTATTAATAACTATGTGGCATGCACATCCTTTCTTAAAAAAAACCAAACACTAATTGCATCAGGGAAAATGGGTGAGAAACGTAAAAATCTTTGTAAATAAAGCACGTTTAAACAAAGTGACAATGCTAATGCTTACTTGATCTTGGAAACTCCTTAAGAAACATGTTGTCTAGTAGCTAGATATAACCTTAAACAAAAACTCCACTGTGTTACAAAATATGTGAATACTGGGGGAACAGGGTCAAATTATAAAATTATCTATTGAAAACTAAACAACAACATACTCAAACCCAAATAAATATTATAGCTGAAATATTTAATTTTAAGAAATTATATTCTTTATATAGTCAGTGTAAATAATAGCCTAGTCCACTATACTGCAAACAGTAAAGATAATTTTGGTTGGTATCACACAGTAGTAGGATATCTTAATGTGATCTATGAAATTCAAAATATTAAAATAGAAAGGGTTGTTGCTGAAAGTAAACAGTTTGCCTTTCCTATGAGTATTTTGTGTTATTATGAAGCCACTTTTTAAAAACTGAAAACATTTCAAGCAAGCTAGTTCAAACAGACAAGCAATTCAAATAACTTCAAGTTCACCCAAGTTCAATTAGCTATAGAGAGAATACTCAAAACTAGTATTTGACACAAATTATAAGTGAAATTTAACCTATTCTATTATCCCTTTTCCATTTTATGGAAAGAAGGTTTGGTTTGTTAAATAACACAGCTTGTATTCTGTATAACAATATAGCAAATTACTGTGGCTTATCTGAGCTGGTATTGTTAGCTTCGTGCATTTTACCTCATGTTTGCCTTAAACTAAAACTAAGAATGGTAGTTAGTAGACCATTTTGGTGCAATGTGTGTGATATATAGCCATGTCGCCAGTATGCTTACGGGTTTTTTCAGATGAGTTTTTGTTATCACAATGCATTGCCATATTGTTCATAGTTTTTCTTTTTCTTTTTCTTTTTCTTTTTCCCGTGAGTGTAGTGTTATGTATATGCTTTTCTTTTTAGGTGATTTTATGAACAACCATTTTTCTCCACTCTAGGAAATATGGCCTTTTCAGTTTGTCGAGTCTTTGCAGCATCATTTAAAAATCTCAGGAAGTCCATTTTGTAAACCATTCCAGTGTAATTCTTTTGTATCTTCCTAATTCGAAAAATAGCTTGAAGGAAAAAAAAAAAAAAGAAAAGAAAAGAAAAAAAACCCCCAACCCTGAGAAATGTTAGTACCTTATCCTTCTATTTTTCTCCATTCTTATACTGGAGATGCTCTCCTGAACCTAGCAACAATGTAACCAATGGGAGGGAATTAAGAGAAAGTAGAAAGGTTGCCTGACCAAAAGAAACTGCTAGCACAAAAAAGAAAAAAAAAGGCAGACAAAAGAAACAGAGAAGTATATGCTAATTAGAAGAGTATGAAGGCTTATAGCTCATACCCATCCACAAATTCACAGAAACATTTAGCACATGTAAATTCCTTAGCCACCAAATAAAAATGTACTGTCCGTGTCCAGCTCCAACAGACAGCTCTAACACCTGTGCTTTATGTAACACTGTCTTGCAAATAAGAAGTTGGCCTTTTCTGTTTTCTTGTCTTCTACTTTATGTGCAACCTCCTTGCTACCAGAAAGATATTCCAGCTGAGGGAGCAGAGCTGAAGGGCTAGGTGATACAAAGGACAAAACCTGCATCATTCAAAAATCTTTTTAACACAGAAGTCTGCATCTGATCTGGAAGTCTCTTATCTCCTCACTCCTGACTCAACATCTGATGTGGTGTTCTGGACCCATGGCTCCACTTCTCTTCCTCATCATTACCTTAGCATCATCACTCTTTATTCCGATGATCATTTTACATCTTTGTCACTGCTGCCTTTCATTTCTGTCCACAGTGACTTTAGTTCTGTTTCCTCCTCCAAATTCACTGAAAATGCTGAAGTCCTGTCAGCTTACTGAGCTTGTGTTACCCTTGCATCCACCTGGCTCTTTTCCATCTGTCACTTCAGAGCCATCTTAAGCTTACCTTGTCTGTAAACAGCAAAATGAAAATATGTGATTGCAGTATATTTTAATTACCTTTAATTTATGCAGCACCACAAAAGCTATGAAGATGCATTGGAATGGATTGGAGTATGGGCTTACTAGGGATGCTGGATTTGTATTTTAGTGACTGTGCATCAGTGTTGTCTGTGCCATCTACCTCTGAGCTGGCATGCCTACTCCTACTATAGTCATACTTCAATGTGCTGCAAAGAGAAACTCACCTCCACCCCTTTTCCTCTCCCAGTGACACCTGCACCATTGTCAAGCCAAGTTTTGTTTCAAGCGCTTCTATGTTTTCTCCTCTGCTGCATTTATATTGGTATGTCCCCACACAAAACAGAAATCCCTGTCCTAGCCTCCTTGACGTGCCCATTAAACCACATTTGAGCTGCATAGCCTGGCAAACACTTGCCAGTGGTGCAGCAGAGCTACCATCAGCAAGGTAAGAACATCAGCTAGCAGGAGAAGCAGGAGTTGCTGCTTCCCTCCATTTTCTTTCCCAGGAAAAGGAGTCGTGCTGATCCACAATCAAGCCATCTTGGTCACTATGGGAAAAAAAGAGAAGCTGCCGTCCCCTTCAAGCAACAAACCATAACTAGGAGTAGAGAGACCATTTAAGCGGCCCATGATGAAAAATGGAAAGGACAAGATTGTTAGATTTCATTACCAAAGTAGCAGGCCTCGCCTCAGCAGCACCGTGCCGCAGAATTGTATCTCTTCACTCTCAGATAAGGAGGGAAGACCGAAGTGCAATCCTTCTTTATTCCAGGGAGCAGGATACCACAACTGTGAGTACCGATTCTGTTCAGGGCTCTGGAAGGACTTAACAGCTGCTTACATAAATGTAGGCAGAGAAGGACTCACCTGGGCTATGGGGCAGTCCTGTGCTGCCGCGTGAGGTGGACAGCTCTGCAATATTTAGTTACTTAGACCTTTTAAGTTCACAGTTCTTCAGTCTGTCCTCCTCAGCTCCAGTGAGAGACACAGTAAACACACTCAGATATTTCTAAAACAGTGGCTTCATTGGAAAATGATTATTTGACATTTAATTTAGTTGGGTGTGAAAGGCATCCATGGCACTTGCTGCAGCTATTGTAAAAAAAGAAAAAATATATTTTTGCAGAGATCCTAGGTACATGTATCTGGTTAAATGAACTGTTCATCTGTATCACTGCATCAGTAAATGATGACACCTTCATA
>JAVJGJ010000037.1:66393760-66450525 GCA_035590215.1 Microhierax caerulescens | reverse complement strand
AATGATGACACCTTCATTGCTAATAAAACTGCAGGGCCTGATTCAAGCTCTACTCACATCATCCCTCTAGGTCCTGCTTTTTTCTGAGTTCAGTGAAAATTTTAATTAGGAAAAATCATTTTGTTGAAAGCAAATGGCTTTCACCATCTTTAGGGAAGAAATTAATACAATTTACATTGGGGAAGAAGAGCTTCATTCCTCATTTCTTGCTTAGTGCTAGAGGAGCTTTCAACATCAGTGAAAATATAGGTGAGCTGCTTTTTCCCTTTGTTTGGCAAAGCAGTGATTCAAAGCAAACTTAATGCTCCATACTTAACTGACTCATGTAATTTAGAAAAGGAAATAAGATGATGAAAGAGAATACCAGAAATCTAAAGCATATTTTTCCAATGATCAATGCAGCAACAGTATTTTTAATAGTTAGAAAACTAACAGCTGAACATTTGGTTATTTATACAGACCCAGTCCAAGCCACCATTTATACTATCATAAAATGAACTTCAGCTGAGAAATACAAATTATTTTATATTTGTATACCAGTTTAAGACTGTAAGTCTAATATTTAAAAATCTGTAACAAGGAGCTGATTTCCTTTTTTTGGGGACAGAAATTTTAAATACAAGTGATTTTTGTGGCCAGAAGAAATTATTGTCTTTTTTTTTCCTTCAGAGCCAAGTCTCTGCATTTTCAGTTTTTCTTGCCAAATGGAAGAAATTTTTAATTCCTTTACAACTTTTTTAGTCCCATATTCTACTGACTGTTTTGGTGTAGATAACACCCATGGGGTGGTTTTGTTTGATATTCTGAGTGTATCTTGCACCTCTTTAGTAATGACACAGTACAATACAGCTTTTCCTGCAGGAGGACTTTCTTCAACTGTAAGTTGCATGGCAAAGATCCAGGCCCAGAGACTTGTGCTGTCATTTGAGAGTAAGTTTAGTAGCATAAAGGATCGTGTTAATTTTCACTGTGTTGGCAGAACGTCTACACCAATGTAGGGAAATACTGAGTTTTAGTTGGCTAGCAATAACTTAAATCTGAAATTATTAGAAATAATATAACTATGATATCTCCGGTAATAACACCATCACATTGGTGATTGAAAAAGAGAATGATATTAACATGGAAAACTTTCAGGTAATAGTAGAAGAGGGCAAAGATAATGTGACATTATTGTTATATGTGCTAGGGTTTTCAGATCTGTGATTCTTCTTAAATGCACCTAGAATTCTTGGGTTTACTCCTCTTCCCTTTTTGTAAAGCAGACTTTGTACTCTGTGTATGTCTATGGGATGAACAACTCTTTTGCAATTAGCTTATCTTGGTGTGGAATCAAAAGGAAAAATATTTGCTGTGGTAATATACAAGATACAGCTTTTTAAAAAAGGCTATCAGATATTATTCTTTTAGCTGAATCACTTAATGTCCTGCTGGAAAATGATCCAAGATGCATAAAAATAAAAATAGGAATGTAATCCGGAAGCTCTGCATGATTTCAGCTCTCTAAGACTTTATTATTCAACTGACTTTGATCAAAAGACAGAGACCTTATAAGGCATAAATTTTATGGAAATCTCAACAGGGGCATAAACTTTATATAGCATAAAGTTTTAAACACACATCTGTTTGGAGTATATGGAGAGAAGAAAGGGAACACTTGGGAACATTTTTAGTGGTTCTTCTAGCTCAGAATTAGTCAAACAGACTTTGCACAGGCTCCTTTTTGTAGAATCTTGTGCATCATGATGAACAAAATATTTAAATAGGAGGTATTAAAAGCAATCTTTAAGAAGCAACAGAAGTAGGTGATGGTAGTGAAAGTGTTTAGAAGTATGGTGTGTGATTCTGCACCTAGTAAATACTACCCTGAAATACTGCAAAACCTAACATCTCCCTTTGGTTTCCTTACTATAAGGCCTGTAGTTTCAAGCTGCTATTTACCATGGGTGTAATATCCAATGAAGTCACTAGGAAACTTCTTTTCACATTGAGGCTCTTGTCTAGTTGCTGAATTGGGATCTTGTCATCCAGTCTGTGAGGGTGGGTTCACCACTCTCTGTTGCTGATGACACTAACTGGACTGATTACTCAGAGATTATGTTCTTTGTGACAGACCTATTGTCATTTTTGTTAGCACTGCAAATCCCACCTCCAGCTACGATGGTAATAACAGAAGTTTGTGGGTAATGGAGATCTTGGTCTAGTTAAGCCTTAAATATTTATCTATGTTGTCTGTATCTGTCTATATTTTAGCAGTCATAGTAGAAATAACAGGGTAGGTAATTTAATTTAAAATGCATTGTGTCATTTTTTGGGTTTCCTTTAGCATTTCTGAGACATATTCACTGATAAACATCTATCTGTCTGAAGTATTTTTTGTTGAATGTCATGGCTTAAACATTTAGCTTGAGCCTGAAGCTCCGAAGATCTAAATATTTGTATCCCACTCTCCCCTGATATTTATTAACATTTTAAAGCTCTTCCAGCCTCTTGGGAACTGTTACCACTTTGGAGCTGACTTTTATCTTCGCATCTGAAGATTGCTATTGTATTTTCTCAATGTTAAGAATAATCTGAGTACTATAGCCACATGGATCCTTCTGCTGTTAGGGGAAAAACAAAACCTAAAGTTCCAACTAGCTAGTTCGATGCCATACCATGGAGTGGAACCAATTCCGTTCCTATTGGGCAATTTGCAAATCCTGTAATGAATTTACAAGGATTGTTTTTAGACATGGGTCAGGCATTGTCTGCTAACATTCTAGTTAGGTTTGCTTTATCTAGTTCTGAGAATTATGAACTCTACATTCCTAAATACTTTTGAAAGGTGTTAGCCAGACAATTCCAACACCTTCCTCTATTCTGCTTATTTTATAGAACATTTAAAAACAGGAACTGTGCTATGGGACTCCTGTTGAGCCTAGAAAAAAACATTGCATAGCTATGGCATCTAGCCAGTATTGTAATCATGGTGCATTTTTTGAAAAATGGGGCAAAATTCAATGATGTAATGTAAGGTCATATTCAAGTACCCAATTCACAGAACCCTGGAAAAGGACCTTTTAGTGAAAAGGCAGTGTAGAGCTACTTCTGAGGAGCTTGAATTTGTCCTTTTTCATATGATGATGTCTAAAATGATAAAAAGCATTGTGAAGGAGCAAGGGAGAACAAAAGCATAATCCATAATTTTTTTTTTAATGATAATAGTAATGCTTAACTTCACATCTGCTGCTTGGGTGATGTATTGTTTGGGGAGAATTCTGTGCTGATACAGGCTTTCAATCACAACATGTAATGCTGATGCTTATGCAAGCCTTCCCCAAGCTTGTTATTGAAGTTTCATAAAATTCATAAATCCAATAAACATGATATGAGAATATTACAGTATTTTGCCTTTGCTGTTTTCAACAGGAAATACATTGTAGATTAAAAATTTGCAGGAAGCTCAAGTTTGAATAAAAGTCATGAATCAATCCCCTCCCTCCATTTATGCATATAGTGGAGTTTAACCTAGATTAATTTGTAAAACTGTGGTGCATATGTTGACATATGCAATCAGTTTTCTAATATGGCATGCTTTCCATCACTTATTATGCCTATCTCCCAGGTACATGGATACTCCATTATGAACACAAGAGCTTATATGTCCCCAGACATCAATAAGCAGTCATCAGATTGCTGAGAACTGCAGTTGTGCCCGAGCTATGCTGCAAGTATTTGGACTGATATTGCACAAAGAACCTGAACAGAGAAATACGAAGCAAGGCTTTCATCCATTTCCAGAATATTTCATGCTTGGACTTACAAAATGTATTTCAATTGCTATGATGATGAACATAAATTAAAAAGATTTATCTGTTTGGTTTCTGAAGATGCTGGTAATGTTTTCTTTTGGTGGGAAAAAATATGCAGATAAAATGTCATGATGCTTAGAAAACCTCTGTTCTACTAGATCATGACTAAAGAAACTTCACGCTTACTTTATTTATGTTTTGTTACCAGCTTTTATGTCTTTCAATCACTCTTAATGAATGTTAAAAGCTGTTAGTCAAAGATACGTAACATCTCAAAGCCAGATCTTGCTTTAGGAAGATCTTGGGTTGGCTGTACCCTTCCTGGGATAAATGCAGCAGGATCCAAAGGGAATGATGGGTCCTTGGCACTTCCCCAGGCCTGTGCCACTGCAAGGAGAGTAGGGAAGAAAACAGTCTTGTCTGAAAATTTCTAGAGGTTTGTGTGACTCCTTAACCTTACTGTATGTCATAAACCATAACATAAACACTGTAAATAAAGTCTCTCTTTTGTAAAAGTACTGCTTCTTCTGCCATCAAAAAAAAAATATGAGAGGCAGATCCAAGTTGTCTGACATTCTAATTTATTACTATGTGATTGTTCACCTGCATTAGTTTTTGTGAAATAGAACTGGTCTCTCCTGAAACCAATCTGGGAGGTTTCAAGCTTCATCTCCCACATGAAAGAAAATGGCCTTTAACCACTGGGCCAACAAGGAGTTGGACTCTTCCTTACTTCTCCTCTTCCTTCAGTTTTCCTCTTGTCCTAATGAATGGTTGTCCTTTTGAAGAAAAAAGAATAGTTCTCACAAGAGTAATAACAAAGACATATGCAAGAAGAGCTAGAGTGTTGCACTTGCAGGCGATTAGTTTTGGAATTATTTCTGTTAAGTTACTTGAATTCACAGCTTTAGGTAACACTATATGAAACCTGCTGGTTGAAGGAAGACTCTGATATTATATCTGTCTTTCCATGTTTCAGTTCTACTATTCCAGTAGAATTTGGAAGCTCCTGCTTCTGAAGGCTGGAAGAAAATTGCTGGAGAAGGGCTGCTCCCCAACAGATGCCTTAGATGGCTGAGCCTCCCCACCTGTCAGCTAAGTCACTCACACCGATGACCAAAGTCAAAGAGGTGGCAGCAACTAGTAGCAGCTGGAGAAATGAGACCCTGCGGTAGTGCTCTTGGTAAAGGGAAATGCAGGTCTTTCCCTGCTCCATTACTGCTGTTCTTTCACCAGTAACAACTGATAAATTGTCTTGCATGCATTAAAAGGGAGTGAAGGGTTCTTCTGTGAACTTAGAGCAAGTGCTGACTGGCAGAAGGACCTGTAAGCACAAGGGGATGTGCCTTTTCCCCCTCAACTAATTCTGCATAGTTTTTTTTCAGAGAAAGGTTCAATTTTTATTGTGTTTAAGTAGAGCTACCCTATCAGCAAGGTGTTTAGATACCTCAGATTTTAGTGCAGTACAGCTTTTAGACACTTCAGTAGCACAGTCATCTTCTATCAGGAAGTTCAGTGTCCAGCACTGTTATTTCAATTAATTAATAGTCAAAGTTACTTTCCTCGTGAGTACTTTTTTTTTTTTTTTTTTTAACCAGGTCAAACAAAACTCAATTACATGCCTCTTTCAATTTTTCAGATTTCAATAAATCTGTCTTATTTCTTTCTGCTAAAATGGGATGATGAAGGGAAGAAAACATATTTGAATTCTGTTCCTAATTCAACTAGAGCTTCATCTTGGCCGCTTTGAACTCACCAGGCTTTTTGCCACTGACTTTAATAAGGTTAGAATCAGACTCATAACACACAGTTTCTTATTTCTTCCAGATAACCTATTAAAATATTAAATATCTCAGGGTGAATGCTTCCTTCTCATCCACCTGTCCCCTGATATTTTGTTATTGCTTTTTCTTCTGTCTTTCATTAAGTTTTAATTAAGTGTTCCTTTGTGTGTAGGTAAAGGGAGGCTGTCTTATTTTAAAACTTCTCAGGCTGTGCTTCAGTTTTGATGGTTTCTAAAGAGAGAAAAAATATGAATATGATTTTTTTAAGTGGATGCCTAATCTACCAAATAGGCTTGCCTGAGGATGAATTTGGAAATGACATGACAAATAAGGGATATGAGACCAAGCATGCACTCTCTTTCCTTTTTTAATTAAAAACCAGAATGCATTTGATTAATAACAATCCTGGTTTTCATCAAGGCTCTCCAGAGAAAATAAACCTCCTTTCTATGTCACAGAATGTCCATTGTGACAACAAGATTATAATTACTGATAGTTGGTTTCATTTCTGAAACTGCAATACATTTAAATCCATTCATTCTTTTTAATTCTGTCAGATCAGTGCTTATTATTTTACATCAGTGACAACTAAAAGTAATACCAGTAATGTAATCCAGTTCATGGCACTGGTTGCTATGCTTGGCAATGCAGGTGAAAAGACCGTGATACCAGGGACTACAGAATCAGATAAGAACATGAAGGAAGAGATGTGGGCAAAGCAAAACCTCTAAAACCATAATATTTTATATATGTTTTTATATGTATTTTGTATATACATAACATAACATTAAATGCTGGTATGTTCTTCTGTAAAGAAGGAAGGTTTTTCTTACACTGGTTGAGAGAAAGGAAAGGGAATTATTTGGCTTGATCTTCATTCAGATTTGTTCTAGTGACCATGTACTTGTTGGGTTGCAGTGTGCCTGCTTAATGCTTGGACGAATGTATATTGCACTCCCTTCTGGTAAATATTTGAAAATCATAACTTTGGTCTAAGTTTGCACTACAGTTACTGACTTAAGCCTTATGTGCAAGGCCAAAAAGATACTAGCTATCTTCTGTGCAGGTAAAACACAGCATACTGGTATATGCAAGATGATAGTTACAGACTTTTGTAAGGCATCTAAAATTTTTACTTGGATGTAATAACTGTCAGGGGATAGAAGGGGAGAAAGCAAAATCTCACCCAATCTACTGGCTTGCTGAGTCAGTCAGAATTTATTTCTAATGGTGTGCAATGTAATTAAATCTGCTTACTTTCTTTATTCTAAAAACCTAAATTGCACAGTCTACGGTGTTAAATGCATAATAGTGACTCCCACTTCTTGTAGGAATTACTGTTGGCTGCTTACAAGGTTTTGTAATGACAGAACAGTATTGTGAATTCATTATAGCCTTGTTTATGGATTTCTCTAGGTCTCCAGGGAACATTACGGGCTGATTTGAAATTTCTGTCTCAAATATATATTGTAAGATTAGAACTGCTGAAAATAATCCATTTAATGTACAAATACCTTTGTCTAATTGTTGACTTTAAAACTAGTTTAAACGATGTATTGGATGGCATCATGGCATTAATTTTTTTCCCTGTGATGAGGGTGCTTGCGTGTCCTCCTGCACATATTAGGTTCCTGGCTGTAGATGTAAAGAGCAAGAAAGAATTTTTCTCAACATTGCATTATGCTGTGAAATCCTCTCCAGGAAAGTATTTTATCTTGACTAATAATTTTTCCTTCTGTCTGAAAATCAATGTAAGGAACATTTTTTATGTGCTGTACATCCTGGACATCTGTCAGGATTTGCATTTTGCCCAGTGTCACTGTGAGACTCTAGGGGCAGGAATTTAACCAATGAACCAGGCTCATTTTAGTAGCAAGCTATATATGCCTCGAGCAAGCAGTTGCTAAACCTTGCTTGAAACGCTTTGATGTCTATTGAAATTGCTGATAATAGACATAGTTTTAATCTGGAAAGTGATAAATGGACATCCTCAGAGAAGTTGAAAACCACATCAAAGCAAATAAATGCCTTTTATTTGAAAATGCTTTTTATTTATTGAAACTTTATTTTGTCTATATTGGCTCTGGCCAACAGCATATAAACTGCATGAATTTTCTCCTTTTTTCACCTGATCCAGGTGGTGGGAGGCTTTCGTTTTCTCGATCAAGTTGAAGAGACTATGGTCTGAATGAAACAGTACTGGCTAGATGTTAATTTAAACAAGAATGAAGGGATAGAAAAAGATAGAGTCAAACTGAAAACAGGCCTCGTACCTCATTTGTTCAACAAGCTTGCAATTGGGTTAGCTGTTGTGTTACTGAATACTAGTTTCTAAGCTGAAGTAGTGGAACTGGCCAGAACTTGTTAGATGAAGAAGAAAAAGAAATAAATGTCACAGTCATTTATCTCAGATCAGGTGTTCCTTGATGTCATTCATGACTATGTGAGTTTTAGATGTGACTAAAGTTATGCTGCAGAGCAAGACAAATTTTCCTTTGCCAGATACTGGCAAGATTTGTAGAATGACAGTTTATTTTACAGCAAAATAATCACCTGATCATTGTTTTTTCATTAAATAAAAAAAAAGAGAGCCAAAACACACCATTTTCTAATAACATCCAGGTGTTTTGGAGAGAAATACATGAGTCTGACATGATTCATACCATAGATCCAAATCTGAGGTTTTTCTGTATTTTGGGAAATTCCTTGGATGATCAAGTTTGTTCTTACGTATACGATAAATAAATCTGTTCCTCTGGAAAATGGGCATATTTTGATGTAAAGATTTAAGATCTGCTTCCTTTATCTCTAAAATTAATTTGTATAAATGTCATCAGCAGATTTTTGAGTTGCTTAAAGCTAACTCTGAGTGGTTAAACAGTACTGAAGAAATGGCTCTTGTAGAATATCTGAAGTGAAGGCAAAACCAAAAAAAAAAAAAAGTTCTTCTTCTGCTCAAATCTTAGTTTAGTCTGATCTATTTTCCGGACTTAGTGGGAGGATGGTGATGTGCCTGCAAGCATTTATAGACCAGTTAATGTGTTCATCTGTTAATAGTAAATCCTATTGCAATTATAGTAAACTTTCAATACTACGAAGTCAAAAGTCAAACTACATTGTCCTTTTTTATTTTGAAGCATTAGAATGTAACTTTAGAAAGATATTTATTATAAAGTGCATGGCAGCCTGCATGATATTTTTTAGTGGAGCAATTAGTTATCAATTACAAAGAGAAAATGCTTCAACTTTTGAGCCATTCTCGTCAGTATGAATAACCGAGGTAAAATAATAAGTACTATTAATGGTGATTTAATTTTGAATGAGAGCAATAGATAACACTAGAATCTTTTGGAATGGTTGATATGCCCAGTGGTTTGTCAGAAATACAAATTTTAAACAGTAAAAGCACAAACTTTGTTTCAGATTTTTATTTTATATAAAACCGATCTTAATAGAGATATTTTTATATCTGATTTAATAACACTATAGTAATTCTATCCATTTACTGTCTGTCTGTCAAAGTTTGTACTAATATAACATTCACGATTCACATCTGCAAGTTCCAAGAACTTAAGGATGTTATTACTATTTGTAATGTTAATATCTTTCTGCCGCTTTTCATTATTTATGAACTGATTGTGCTTTGTTGTGCAAACAGAGAAAACACTTTGAGAAACCTTGTATCTCACTTTGTCTGTTAGTTTAAGGAGAAATACAACCAAAAACCTTACGCAGTTGACTGCTATAATCTTTTAATTTGTCCTGTGCAGTCAGGTTCAATGCTGATCTCTCCAAAAGCATCAGCATACATCTGTTCATTGTTCAAATCGGAACGTACACTGTGTTTCAGAAGTGTGCACTGAACTACACATATTTCTTTGGCTTCACTTGTACTTGCTGTTTTCCCATTAGGATGCCTAAGGATTTTGACTGAACTGGTGGGACCGAATATAACTAGGAACTGAAAATGCCCCCACTTAAGGCTTTTTTTATCACTGAAAAAGACCTCAGTTTCACCTTTCCGATTCTGGTAGATGGCAATCTAAAGTGAAATTGTTCAGCTGAAATCGCCAGGACCTTAGCCACTCCAAGCTACTGGAAAGACATCTTATTATTAATCCTGCATTAATGAAGAGACCGGACTTAGGGCATGATCCAGAGCCCATTGTAGTCAATGGGAGTCTTTTTCCATTGACTTCAGCGGGGTTTGGATCAGACCTTTACTTCCTAAAATGAATAAACTTCAGTGGAAGTCTTCTATAAGCAAGTGGCATCCTTTCCTGAGATCTTAGAAGATAATGAAGAGAATGGTATACTCATACTTCGCCCATTAGTATGGCTATATGTATGGTTCACTGCTCACGGGGAGCAACCAATGTACTTTAAAACAACCCTTAAAGTGTTGCTGGTCACATTCAGAGTATTTGATCTAGAAAGCAGAGATTTATCTTCATATAATAAATTGGTAAATTATGAGAAACAATGCAGATAAATTTCTTGAGTATTTCTTAGTTCCCAAGGGAAAGGGGAGAATTTAAGTTTAAAACTCCCAGAACACTAGTATGTGATTCCTTGACATTCAGAAATAAAAAGCAATGAAGTCACTAGAGATTTCACTTTCTGTATCAATGACTGTAATGTAAAATAACGTGCCAACACAAATGATTTTTGTGTGAGGAGTGGCCATTTGCAAAATTTCTATTTCTATAAAAGGGATCTAAATGTGCTAAATAATTGAAGGAAATGAAAGGATTTCTTAAAAAAAGAATAAATAGTAGGGGGTTACAAAGTCCATATTTTGTTGGTGGTGTTGCTGTTGTTGTTTTTCCTGAATAAGTTTAAAGAATTTTCCTAAATTGAAGAGCAAGTAGAAGAAGTTTAAATCCTCCCCTACCTCTTGAACCCATGTACATTCCAAGGAAAATGTTCTTTTTTAAGTCATGTAAATGTCTGAAATCCTGAATGCCTGAGAACACAGGCTGAACAATGACTTCAAGGCTTTTGGCTTCATAGTCTTGATTAGTTATGTGATGCCTGACTTATCTATCTGCAGGAATGTCTCTTTGTCTGAGCTAGTTGCTCAAGATTTCCTTTACAGACAGCACTTTTGTAGCAGAAATCTTATTATACCTATGCAGTTGTTTAAAACTGATCTGATGAACTATGACCCCAAACTTCTTCTCTCTCTCCACTCATTATGAAAGGTATAAATATCACAACTTAAAATTACATGTATACACTTGAGCACATGATTTGCTTCTGCCTCCCTTCTTAATTGATACAAACTCAGAACCTTAAAGCCTTGTGATCAGTATCAACAAAAAGCTTGTAATCAAGGCTAGAGGGTCAAGAGTGAAGTGGCTGAGAAAGCCTTTGGACTTCCATCAGTCCTTATTGAAACAGGACTTGGACACTGTCAATTACAATTTCCAAAAGCTTTAAACAAGTGATTTGCAAAGGGAAGAAAAGGGAAGCTGAAAGATTTCTGCTAGATGTTCAGAGACATCTTAAGTCCAGACACTCCTGATAGCTTCTTCTCCTTTGCCTCCTTCCAAGTGAGGTTGCTCATGCCTTCCATTTCTGGCCAGCAGCCTGAAGCAATTGCTTTCTGGTGCTTTGTAGAAAATTCACTTTAAAATTGTCATTTTTTTAACTGAGAGTTTGGTCCTCCTTTCCTAGGCATAATGAGATGCATAAAGAGAAATAAAATTACTCTGAAACATTTGTTCTGTCTGGCATCTCTGGAGTTATCTATAGTGTTAAATTAGCATAACCTTTGACAAAACTAGTCATTTCTAGTGAGCAAATAGTATGGGGCAGATTGTTGGTGCTTCTGAGGCAGTTCCATCCTCTGAAACAATTCCATAAAGATGGAGTCCTCTGGCTGCAGCAGAACATAAATGGAAATAGAGATGCTTGAAAATTCTGTTTTGGAAATAAAATTATATAATGGAACTCTGCAAGAACCTTGCTTTTGTAACTAATTCTAATTTATTTTCCCATTACAAATTAAATACATTAATCTTGCCAGTCAATGCAAATTTTACAGGAAACTTTATAGTCAAAGTATGTACCCTCATTGGGATCTATATTTCACCTGATAATTTGTTTCCTTGTAAAAAGATACTAGGTTACTCTTGTCATAATACATATCTTCCTTGATTGATGTGACCCTATATGACCCTTTTTGTGCAGTTTATAATGTTGTGTACGTCGAGAATTCTCTTTGAAAACTCGAAAGGTGCACTATTAAGTTTTGCAAAGTTATATTCTGAGGGGCAGATTGACATGACTGTAGTTTATAATGCAACCAAACTGTAAACCTGTATACGTAAATTGTAAATACGGTCTTGAGGTTGACTTTGGGCTACTGGGTTTTGAAGTTTATTGTTACATTGTATAGTTTCCTAAAAAATGTTACACTCATTTGTTCTTTTATTTTATATGGTCTCCTCACTTGAGTGTATAATTTTCTTATTGCAAGTTCTTAGACTTCACGCAAGAACACTAATTAAAATGATGACTATATTGACGGCTGTAATGTAACTCTTTTCCTAACCTGCAAGAGAATGTTGTTAATATGCCCCATCATACTTTTGAAAAAAATACTGTGATACCACTGCCAAAAAGTTTTGGAATTGTTTTCTGTTATGCTATGTAAATTATTCCTGTCATCTATGTTATTAGATTTTAATTCAGTAAAGATGAGCTAACAGACTGTGAAGGGCACAAGACTATAAACCTTTCAACAGCTTTGGCGAGAAAAGTCATGCAAGGAAAATATGTGTGTAAATATGAACAAGGATTTGGAGGATCAGCTGTGTGAGTGAGTAATGCTTTAAAAAAGAACTGTATTTAGTATTATGGATGATGATTTACATCTTCATCT
Organism: Microhierax caerulescens; assembly: GCA_035590215.1. Classification (NCBI taxonomy): domain Eukaryota; kingdom Metazoa; phylum Chordata; class Aves; order Falconiformes; family Falconidae; genus Microhierax; species Microhierax caerulescens. Next base: position 66,438,058 of record JAVJGJ010000037.1, on the reverse strand, counting down.
TGAAAAAGAATCTGCATGTGTTTTACAAAGTGCGATAATTCAAAGTAACCAAATTACAGGGATGTCAATAAACTTCTTTTCCTGTTGTTTACCTAAAACAAAACACTTTTTCTTTTCTTCTTCTTTGAAATAACATAGAAATATAAAGTGCAAGAATTCATTCATGTATGCCACTGTTGCAAAGTGAATTGCATATTATCCCAGTTCACACTGTTCTGCAGAAAATTTACATGTTATTGCTAGAACTTTGTTATTTACAGACCACCTAAGTGTTGCCACAGTCTTATTTTTAAGAAACTTTTAAGTGATGTAGCTATAAAACTATCACTTTTTCAAATACACCAGGAGTATCTTATTGCTAGTTTCTTGTATAAAATTAATGTGTGTGCCTTAGCTGAGAATAGAGGTGAAATGGTTAACATTAGAAAACCATTCTGATGGCAAAGATGAACTAAAAACTATGGGGAATTGAATGTCTATATAGGTTTGTTTTCTCATTGGCTAAGGTTTATCTAGGACAATAACTCAAAAGCATACAGAAAAATAGTTCATCCTCTCATATAGAAAAAAGAAAAAAAAAGGTGCAGATATGAAAATTAGTTAAATAGCTGTTACACACAGGAATAATGGATGAAGCGTTGTTGGCAAACTATTGATTTCTTTGTTCTGCATGTAATGATGAAATTAAGCTATAAAATAATCCATTAATGTTGAGAGACATCTTTTATAAGTTCTAGAGAGTGACAATGTTGATTTTGTACAGAAGCAATGCATGCTAGAAGAGAAAGCATATCAAAGCTTCTTAACCTGGGAGTTTACACCCAGCAAGCAGAATAACCATTTTGATTCACAGTTGATAGTGTCAAATTTATGCCATTGATTTATGTAATTGGAAATTAATTACATTGCTCAGAGTTGTGTGTCCCACAGTACTAGTATGTAAGGAATCCTGAGTCTTGAGAGCTTGAAAGAAAGTCTCTGTTGCCGTACGCACCTATGCAAGTAGAAAATCCTTCTCCTTAACTGAGCTGTGCAAACGTGCTGTGCAGAGACACAGCCAGCCAGGAATTCAGACACACAGCTGGTGCATGCCATTCACTGGTTTACTGACTCAGCTTCAGTACTTCTGGTGTGTTTTGGTTTTGAGAGGCTTTTGAAAGATCTTACGTGAATTATATGAACAGCTGACAGAGATATGATTTTGACACATATACGGTATGGGACTAATTTCAGTTTCTATACTATATAGTCCCAGAAAAACAGCTGTGTGATGGTACAGGCTCTAAAATGCAGAATCTGCAGAAGATGTTTATTCAGCCTGGCAAGCTGCATCGCTGTCTGTCTTAAATCTTTCCCATGCAAGCTGCTCAGAACCACTGGGAATCAACCACCACCTCTATATTTTGACAGACACACAGACCTCAATGTTTCAATAGTTCCATGTGCATAAAAATTACATCCTTTGCATGACTACAGTGGGCTTCTCCTATTGCTCCTCTAACTATGGAAAGTCCTAAACTATCTTAATATTACTTTCCTCCATATCCTTTATAAAATGGTTATCACTAATAAATTCTGGAGCTGAAGTTCTGTATTGTTGTCAGCTGTTACAAACTGCCAAATGAAGTTGAAAATTGTAAATGCCATGTGAATATGATATTGAAGAAAATTACTGCAACTATGAATTTAAATTTTGAATTACCTGTTGTCGGTATTCAATTATCACTTAGTCTCCCAGACTAGCACTGAATGTGTAATGCTATTTTTATCTTTTTTTTTTTTGTTAATATAGAATAACCTACCCATATATTGTCTAGGGTATATTAGCTTGGAATAAAGACAACGAAAGGTAGTTTCAAACTGACAAACTGGAATTTTTCATTTCAGTCCCTGCAGCATTAAAATCCTAAACTCTGAGCTTCTAAGAGACAGAGAAGAAAGAGGTTTTAGATAAATTACTTTATTTTGAATCCATTCTACACACCACACATTGAACATACAGAACATCATTTTGTTAGGAGATCTGACAGATGAGCTATCAAACTTATCTTTTGCTTTATGTGTTTCATAAACTTGCCAGGTAAAAAGGAGGTAAAGGTTTCAACAAAGCCTCTTCAGTTTGTCAGGTGCTTGTCTGTTTGCATGTGTTATCCTTAAATTTCCTCTTCGTAGTTTATGGCACTCTCCCTTCCAGGCTTCTAATTTATTTATTTTCCAGGAGCCACCCAGAGGAAAAATAACAAGATGTATCTGATTTTGCATATTAATTGTCACAGCTCTGACACATAAGCATAGGTGTTTCTGTTATTGCAGGAGATAAACCACATCCTTTTGCAAAGCCTGTGGAAATACTGAAAATATTGTATGCTTTCATAATACCAGATGGTTTCTAATTGCTAAGGCTACTGCCTGGAAGACTGTTTTTAGTCACTGACAAACTCACATGCTATTTGCATTTAAATGGCTCTCAGATGTACCTAATAGCTTCACAATAGCTGTCAGCAGGGAAGCAGTTGTACACTCCAATTCTATACAGTAGCTTCACTGGAGTAGCTACTAGTGCAGTGCCTGTCTAGGAAATGAACATTTCAAATTGGGGTAAATATCTGTGGCTCTAGTGTGATGAACTGTTACCTTTTGTTTCATTCTACAGAACAGGGCTCCCCCCTACCTTAGTTAACAAACATCTCTCTATAACATGACAACCTCTTACACCTCTTTCATTATAATTTTTCCCCGGCTAATACAGTCTTCCCTAACAAAGTGAATTACTTACAAGTACTAAAGATACTGTGCCTAAAAGTCTTCATTGTACTTAGAAAAACAACAACAACAACAAAAAATTCATATGTTTATATAAAGATTTCATCATAGCACTGCCAATGCAAAATCTTTACAGCATTTCATCTAAAGTTAACTAAACTATGGTTCCAAACTAAATTCTATTCAGTGAAGATTAATTTCATGGAATAGATTGCACAAAACTGCGCTTTGCTTCAAAGGCAACAACTTTGCTATGTTTCTTGTGAATCCTGCATTGGCAAAAATTTGTTTGGAGAATGATGTAACATAAAAATGCAGGAATCTAAAAGTTTAGGCAACAACTGAGTTGTCCCCAAACTTGTACACGGCTGATCACTGACATACAGCAACTATTCTTCGAGTATTGTTTCAAAGATTATGCTTCTGAATTTGAGTATTCTAACAAATTGTAAGAGATAATTGTTTTCTTATTTCTATAGGTCAATGAAGGTGATAGGTTTCTATTAATTTATTATGTACCTCTACGTCCATTTTATTAATCCAAAGGTAATCCTTACAATTTTTCTATGTATAGCAGTTTCATTTGTTCACAAATTCATCATAACGTTTTTTAAAGTAGTTAATTTTATTATTAGAATTCATAAAGAAGAGAAAAACACTAACTTCTTACAATCCCATTATCCCAGTTAATGGCACGTACTATTAATTTCTGCAAGCTTTTTAAAATTTCTTTTCCAGCGATAGACCAACGTATCTATCAATATTGCTGTAGCAGGGCTACATATTGTTACTGTTGAACAACTGCTATGTCAGCAAACTGCAGGGCCGTACTGTCATTGTTTTGAACCTAATGGAAAGACACGTGTTATGGACAGTTTTTGCGAGCTGTCAAATGAGGTGAGCAAGTATGGATGTTAAAGGAACTGTAAGATGCACAGTTAATTTTTTGCACATAATGTATCATTACTCTATGTACTTTTTGTAGTTTAGGGTTTTAGCCCTGAGAAAGAACTTCTCTGGGACAAAACCTCAGTCCTACTGAAGTCAATGTTACAAGGCTCACCAAGCCCAACAGGCCAGATCTCACCTCTGGTATTTACATTCACTGTAGACAAATGTAAAATTTAGCCACAGCTCTTCTGTATTTCTCTGTTTGTTTGTTTTGGTGGTGGTGGTGTGAAATTAGCCATATATGAAAGCAGACACTTGGGATGGTATCGATTTATGAGTGAATAAGCATGAATCATATTGTGGATCAGGAAAACCAGCTGCTAGAATTTCCAGCACTCACACTTTTAAAAGAAATACACACTTTGCTGAGGCACATTATTACTCTATAGCTGATGGCAGTAGTCCTACAGCTGGCGGTTCACATGACACACGATGGAGGCCTGATCACAACTGACAGCGATGGGAATTCTTTCTCTGACTTCAGTAAGATTCTGGAATTAAAGGCTGGCCCTATCTATAGTTCATCTACATCTTGTTTTGCTTGGTTCCCCTTGCAGTCAGCAGGAAGGCATAGGCCTCTCTAGAGAGTGATTCATTCCAACCAAAAGCAGGTGTGAAGAAGTATGTGGAGGGTGATTCACCTGAATTATTTCTGTCGTCCGTCTACTCAGAGGGGAACGAGAAACATGACTCATATAGGCAAGTCAAATATCTCTAATGAATCTTCTAAGTAGGATCTTCAAAATATCATGTTGAAAACCTTGACATGACTCAATGTAACAGACAGAAATAAGTTTAAATTTAGTTTCAAGACCCACAGTCAAATTGTGCTCAAGTTTTCTAGCTGAGCAGGAGAGGATGAAAACAGTTTTCCTTGTTAAGTCTTTCCTCCTAAATAAGGTGCTTCCTGCAGTGCAGGTTGTTTTGTCTTCCAGTTGCACTTTTAAAGCCATCTGTATAAACAGGAACTGTGAAGAGCAAAACTCCGTTGGTGTCTGCCAGCCAAACTGGGCAGGCATATGCTCTATATTGCTGGAAGGGTATAAGAGCAGGCATGATCCCTCCCTGCTGTATGGAAAGCAAACCGACCTAAGAATCTACATAAAAACATTGTTTACCCAACGTGTCAGTATGAGTTGGTTGATTCTAATAAAAAACTAATTTTCAAATCAGTATTGTGATGGCTGCCTTTAGGGAGATACTCTGCTGTAGCAATGCTGTCTGTAGTAGATGATATATGAAACTGGTCATGACTTGAATAATGTCAGAATCTGTGAAGGTTTCATCTAGTTTCTGGTGCTCCTGCTGTTGCAAAATCCTCTGCCCAGGGAAGGAGAAAACATTCTGGTAGGTATTAAATATGGCATAGTGAGCAAATAGAGAAAAGGAAGGGAACTGTAGACCCCAGATCCTGGTCCCATATCAGGAAAATATCTCTGTCCAGCAACATAAGCTTAGTGTATGTCTTTCATCTGCATGCACCCTTGGCAGGGCTGGGTTCTTAGAAGACATTCAGAGGAGTGGAGCAGCTCATTTTTGGGAACTTGCAGCAAAGAAGAGCATTTACTGGGGTTGTTCTTCTGAAAAAGAATGAAACAGTTTTTTCCACACATTAAACTTGTTTCCTGCTCAGGGCAATGGAGATATTATATGAAAATTCGTAGAGGAACAATTGCCTCTATATTATTTGGCCATATAACTTCTATTAATTTCTTCTGGATTATTATTAATGGCCACATCAGACCAAAGAGATGTTATATGAATTCAACAGAGTCCTAAAGCAACACCCCAATTAGGCATGCATGCTTGAAATTTTGAAATCTGTAAAGCATATCAGCAAAAGAACTCCAAACTTCTGGAAAATCTTTACCAAAACTATGCCTTGAACTACTTAAGGCTGAGTTGCATAGGGAAGAGTAGAAAATTGCCATTTTTGGGGGGTTCTGATGGGTTGGTTGGTTGGTTTTGTTTGGGGTTTTTTGTTTGTTTGTTTTTTTCCCACTTGATTAGTTCGTTCTATGCTACCTGAGCCATTGGTTTAATATTCATAAATTTTGGAGAATTTTGAGATTTAGCTGGTCAGGAACAGCAACACAATAAATGCTAGCAGAACCTCCATGGAATTATTAGCTTTATAATAAATAGCTTGAGCCAAGGAGTATAAAAGAAATTTTGTCTTTAAAGGTTAACAGAAATCACAAATTAATGGAAAAGAATGGTTGTTATCTCGATTTTAATTACAACCTTTATTAATGGCAGACAAAATGAAAGCTAAGGCTCATGCCTTCCTCTTTATGGTCTACAAAAGCCTAGTTCTGATACCTTTATATAGATCTATCTCTCATACAGGAAAATATTATAGAATATTACTGTAGATTGCAATGAAATGAACCAATGCATACCAAACTTTTTTGAGATATCAAATGTTTTTGAAATAATGGGACTGTAACAGGCACAGATTTACAGACCCCTTAGACAGATTTTGGTAATATTTTACCTTTGATCCACAACAGAAAATGTAAGGATCTGAAAATCTTGATAGTCTAACTGAGTAGAGAGCTGTTTGACTTGCAGTTTAAGAACAGTAAAAAAGACATCCATGGCACTACTTGGCATCAATATTCAATAAAATTCAGGAAATGCATTACACTCAGTAATCCTGAATATGACTATGGAAGAAGCAGCACAATCACTGTGACAATTCTCTAACTGGACTGAATTTGAAGTGTTTGGAAAAGTTTTTGGCTAGGCTTATGTTTTAGTTGGTGTACACAGAAGGGACATTGAAAAGAAAGTCATGAAGTTGTCTGACAGCAGGGCAAGGAATATACTTGAATGAAATGTAATAAATTTGGTGACACTGTGGGCAAAGTCATTTGCCAGGTAGGTAAGACCTATGGATGATATGAATTACAATCAGGGAGGGAAAAAATATGTCCATGATGAAATACTGTAGCCAATGAGTGAAGTAACTGACCGTTGGGGCTATGACCCTGCCATGTGGGTCACAGCACTTTACAGCAAAGCAAATACGATGTTGAAGAAGAAATAAATAACAGGAGTTGAGCAGTTATTGCTGGGTTTTAGAGCAAGAGCAGTAGTTCTTGGCTATGGTTTTACACCCTTTTGAGCAGCAAGCGTGGATCTACAGGGTCTTTACTACTCTTCGTCCCCTTTCATGCTCAACGTCTCACTTTTAGGGCAGGAAAATTCAGTTCTGGTTTTATAATTTTTGTTGCCACCTTCTTTCTTAGGAGGAAGCAGGGTTAAATTGTGAGAACAACCAAGGAACTTTTGGATATCTAGATCCATAAAGCATTTGCAAAAATTTATTAAATGGCAAGTTTTCTGCCATGTCTGTTCTTTATAAATTAGACAATTGTTTTAAATGTATTTCCCTGGTATGCCATTCTTCTACATTTGTTTACTAATAAAATGGCTGTCATTCTTTAATCTTGTAATCTCAAGCAGTCTGGTGTATTAAAAAAAAAAAAAAAAAGATGTCTATCTACTAGAACTTTTTTGCTATTTTAAATCAAGCTAGTAGAACAGTGTTATCAGCTGAATCTATTAACTTAATTTTTATTATGTCAGCCTACCTGAATCTGTTTTTTTCATTATAATTTTTTCCTAGTCATCTGTCAATACTTTCTAAATTTTAGAAATTTATTCTAACCAACAGAACAATATCACATTTCTTCTATAATTAAGAAGGAACTATGTCTCTGTATGAAGTATGAAATGGTATGGTTGGTGTATAAACTAACCAATAAGCAGACCACAGGCTAATCCACTTATTCCTTCAAGTACCATTTACTTCTGGACTTGTTTTGCATCAACAGCAATTGCTACTGTCATGTATAATTAAAAGAATAAATCTTTTTAAATCAAAGCTGAAGGATGATTTCACTTGCTCTACGGAGTCACTTCCCAGCAGAATTTGATATGTATGTGTGTGCATGTTTGAGCTAGCCTTAGTTACAGAATTTCTCTGTTGTCTTTGTCATAGCTACTACTGCTTTAGTGAGATACATGTCTGGGTGTAGCACTATGGCCTGGAGAGAAGATCAAATAAACCTTGTGCATATCTGGTAACAGTGAATTTATGGAGTCCTTTCAGTATGATTTTTTAAAGCTTGTTGAACACAGTGAACACACCAAAATTACTATTCCTCAATAAACACTCAAAAAAACCCCAACAAACCCACCACAAAAAAAAAAAAACCAACCACAAAAGCACTCAATAAATTGTATCTGTATAAAACTGGAATCTAAAAATCATCCACAGTTATCAGCTAAGGAAATGGCTCTAGGTCTGAAATATCATGAACAAACTTTTTATCACCTAAAGCAGCAGTTCTGAAAGGAGTCCACATACCTGAATTTAAGCAAACATAGAATCCAGATACTATTAATTAATCGATAATGTTAATTATTATTATCAATATTATTATTATATATTGATATATACAAAATATATTAAAATATTAATAAATAATAATAATTCTGTTAATTAATTATCAGAATTCTGGGCAGGTTGATTTGCTTTAAGTTTAGTCATTTGTTTTCCTTTTGATATGGTGTGGTCATGCTATGGTAATCAAAAACTGCAGGGAGTAAATAGAGTATCGTCACTGTCATTACTGATGGCAGGATTTATGATGAGACCTTTGTGCATCAGTATATGTTTCTGTTGATAATTGTTTGAAGCTATTGCCTCCATGACTGCCTGTCCATGGATACGGAATTGGAATGTGCAGCACTGAGCTATTATTAAAAAACATGTTATTGTCTTGATACACCTCCCACTAAGAATTATAAGTTAGCCCTTGTCATCTGGAAAGAAAGAATTTTATTTGTGGCTGAACTGCCAAGGACATTACAGGACTCTGGAATTCTTTCAAGGAAATGTCAATTTGATCAATACTGAGGGATTGCAGAACTCTATGAAAATAAGACAAAGCAGGACAAAGCCCACTTATCACATGAAACAGACAAAACTGAAGTTTCAAGAGCAGTTCTCTTGAGATATAGATCTTCATATATGTAATTTCACAGTTCAGATTCAGCAGGCCAAATGCAGGGGTTGTGTAAGGTAGATGAAATTATATAAATTTATGTGCACTTAGACTCTCATAAACCTCCTAACACCCTACTCCTAGATGAGGAAATTCAAGTGCCACACATAAATCTGCTACTACAACTATTGGCCTAAATTACTAATTTACACCCACACTTTCAAACAACTTTAAATAACCATCAGCAGACAAACCAAGGCAAATATTATAAAGGGAATCAAAGGAACCAGGTTAGACTACACACATTCTGGATGACTAAAATTCTGTGAGGTGATCTCGCCATTTGTTTCTGACAATTTTGATAGTAATTTTGATCTAAACTAACTGTAAACATGTAGTTTAGACCTCTTATTGAGCAATGTTCAGTGTAAGTGTTGAGAGGTAACTAGGCCAGAAGTTAGTATAGGTCTAGATAACTAGAATATAATTCATCATGGGTCATTCAGTGTCATCAGGACACTGAATTGGAGCCTGTGATGACTCATAACTTGCATGTTTGCAATGCACTCTTAAGAGTATTATTGAAAAACAACTGGCTTAATAAGTGTTCTTTTGTATGTTTATTATTTCAAAATATTGAAAAAGCATCTAGTTTGTGTTTTAGATGGATCAACAAAATAGCAAATGTTCCTCACTCAAAAGGCCAAACATTAATAGACAATATTAAAAAGATTTCAGTAACTTGTTCTCTGTCAAGAAACACTTTTGTCTGTTTACTTAAACAATTCAGGATGAGAAAGAACATTTTACAGCAAATAAAAGCGATGACATACCACCTAGCAGAATGTAAACAAGACAATTATTAATGACAATAGGTTAAACAAGCCTCATAAATCATAGATTTGATCATGCAAATATTTAAAAAATTAAATTTTAAATGAAGGAGAAATAATACAGACCCACTCCTTTGAATTCAATGTTGAACTTGTCCAAGGGACCTGTAACACAGATAGGTGCCATATCCCAGTATATGAGCATTTACAGGACCAAGACCTATGATATAACTAATCTCACGGCAGCATCATTCGTCAAGCAAAAAATGAAGAAGGGCTATTTGGATTTCTCTGGACACTTCTGTGAATAAAAATCTTTAATTTTTGTTGCAAGAGTGTCTTCTAAAGGTGTATGTATACTCATGATGACATTTTCATACCACCTCTTAGGTTGTGAGAAGCGTGACATTTCTATACGTACACATAATTATTTCTCCTAAGACTGAAGGGATTTAATGGAATGAATCTGTCACTCTACATGTGCTTTAGATAGGAAATGCCTCTTTCCTCATCTTGTGGGTCAGTGAAGTGAGCTTGATTTGCCTGTCACAGGGTTTGTTAAAACTATGGTGTTGCCTTATCTTTTAAGAACAGCTGGCTAGTAAAAGTTGCATATTGAACTGCTTGAGCTTGTTCATATTCCAAAACATGTTTATATCTGTCAGTGAGCAGTTTTATAACATCCTTCTTATATTTTACATCAACAGTATTAACTAGAACTCATGTATTCATTTGCTATTAAAAATAACAGATGGTACACTAAGCTGTTTTTTCTTCAACGTAAAGCATACACTCAGTTAACATTAAAATACGTTTCTGCTCTGAAAAGTGGCTTTTGTAGAATATACTTTGTGGATTCCACATTTCTTGTTTATTGATGATTTTTGGATGAAATCGTCTCTTCTTTACAAACTATAAATTGGATTTTCCAACTGTTTGTAAGTTTAGGTGGTTTGTGAAAATCAACTTGTTTTTACTGGTTCCAGAATCCACAAAGGAAAAAGTTTTGCAATAAGGATTTAGGAACCACTTTTGTTTATGTTATGCAGTCAGGCACAGATTCTAGCTCAGTCCTCAGACCTGTACTAACCTTACTAAAAAAGAAGAATCAAAATAAAAATATGTAAAACAGAATGTGACTAACTCTTTTCTTAGACTAACCAGCTAAACTCTTGAAAGATTTCTGTCAGCTTAATGGAGTCCATACCACCTGCAGCTGGAATCGCCGTCACACTGTCTGTCACCCCTCAGAAAGTACTGTGGGCTGCTGGTGTTTGCTTAGGCAGCATCTAACACTTCGGCAGATCACGTGTCTCTGACTGATCTGGCAGATGAAGTTTCATTGCTGCCCAGATGATACACATAATTATGAAAAAGCTCTCGTCTCTCATTGCTACCCGCATCAGGGTTACTTTCTAAGGTTTCTGTTTTGATTGCGCAGCTTTGGTTAATCTCTTCATGTAAATAACAGGATGCTGAGAGATGTTACCTGCCAACTCTCTCTGGTTTCCATTTATATTCCTAACATTGTCTCAGACAGCATGGTGGTATGGAGGCATCTAGCATAAAGTTAGCTGAATGGTTTGCATTCTAAAAAAGCTTGGAAGCTTTGTAAAGCTGTAATATATGGAAAAAATATGAAATGGATGCATTTTAATTGGAAGAACAGACAATAATTAGATGACAGTATACAAGCAGTTAGTGATAAAATTCAAGAGACAATGGATACCTTATTGTTGTCAGACCTTACCTCTGTGTTTTGCCCCACTTGAGAAAGAGGTATGCTGAGGGAAGATACGTAGAAAATTGTTGGGAAAATACTTTTGCATATGCTTTTTTATTGATACTTTTATTTATGCTCTGACAAACTGGTATTAAGAAATTGCTTTCTCTGGGTTGGGATGCAACACTGCAGAATATTTCCTAGTTAGTTGCCCTGTGTAAACTTTAAAGATGTAGAAAGAGTTGCATTCTGTCACCTTTAAAACAACTAATGTACATGTTCTTCCTTCCAAATAGAAGCATGAGAGAGAGGGATAGACTCTAAGCACAATTCAGGAAGCGCTGAAAAAGTTGCAGCATTTGGTGTTTTACGAAGGATAACAGAGACATCTAATGGCAAAGAAAGGGAACTTGTTTAACGTTAATCCCGAACAAAACATGCCTTTCAGGGAAATTCGAGGCAACGAGATGTGCACCGAAGGAAAATTTCCTTTTGATATTCCAGTCTGGTTGTAATATAGATTGATGCAGAAAGGATAAGAATTTATGCAGTGAACAAGTTAGTGATAGTTGTTCCCTGGTCATTTCTTTGGCTCAAAGTTCTCGCCTCCAAATAATTTATTCCAATTTTTAAATTATTTTCTTGTCTTCTGTACAAATACCACTGCAAAAATGTTTGGTTAGTGATGAAAGAAATTTATTTCTGATTTATTTCAAAAGATCATTCAATCAAATTATAGTGCTTTATCAACACTTCAGCTTCACTGAATAAGATTTTTGACCCAGGCCCAAAGAGTTAAGAAGATATGAAAGAATTTATTCTAAAGATTTTCTTAAAAAGAAAACAGTTGAAAAGGAACCATCTCTGTTCTCTGTCTTCTTCCTAAAACTGTGGTGGAAGTAGAAACAAAGTGACAATTAAAAATCAGATTCCAGCTGTTCATTAGGAGGCAAAACTGAATTCAAACAAGCACATCAGGTTCCCATTCAAACCAGGTGCAGGCAGTACCTGAAACAGGGCATTTGGAACAGCTGCCGTGCTAAGCAAATGTTACTCTGCTGGCATCAACCAACAGAGAGCTCGTCAAAATCTCGGTGATACGTGGAGGTGAAATGTTGAAATAATGGGATTCCTGGGTAAAATAGAGAGAAAGGAAATGGGCAAAGACTAGCAGTCTACAACCTTTATAAAAATCCCATGGAGTTATAGACTTGCATAAAACATGCTGAACTCTCACGTTGTAAGACAAAGAAGGGCAGGGACAGTCTTCAGTACGTTTAAGATATTAGGTTGCACAAGAGAAGAAAAACACACAGTTGGCTGCTGCTGCTTCTCCTATTAATCAACAAAAGAACAAGGGTAAACATGAGGTCTCCTCCGTGCTCAAGCATCAACAAGAGCAAAGGGTCAGAAATTAGCAAACAGATTATTGCAAAGCACTCATGCCAGCAGCCAGAGAAAAACAGGACTTTTGTTCTGGTCACCTCTTTGCCCCTGGGAATGTCTGGCTGTTCCTTAATTAGGCTGGATTAAAGGGTTATAGCCTGAAGTGAAAGTGCTAACCTCAACTACAAAGTATTAAAAGACATTCATAAAAATGCATAGTTACTCTATAATTCTCTTCTGATTTCTTTACTTTTAGATTAATTTCTGTAGCACACTACTGATTTCATGTATACTAGACTGGTTTAAAAAATGAGCAGGTCTTGTGACTCATTTAAGGAAGTGTTTAAAAGATTGTTTATTCCAAAGGCTTCAGACTCTTTTTCAAATTACTTTTCTATGGACAATCTTCTAGTTAAAAAACATTCAGATAGCAGTGTTATCTGGCTAGGTTTTCCTGCTCTATCCTACCCGCATAAGAAGAGAGAGAATGAAGTATGAAGAAGAAGAAAGGATCCCATTTCTATTTTCCACTCTCTCAACAGTAAAAGTCAAACAACTTTGAACAACTCCTGTTCAAAAATGGTATTTCTAAGCTTTTCAGATTTTCTCATCCATATCAATCCCTGTATCATGTTTTTGTATAAGCACTCTATAAGTGTCATGTAAATGCCTTTTTACCTCCTTTTTAATTTCAATATCAGTGAATACAAACCTCAGGAAATAGTTTTGTCTAACACAGAGAAAAGTGAGCTCTTCACCCAACATGTATTTATAAATACAGAGGGGCTTAACATAAAGCATATATTTCCATTTTGAAATGTTGTAGTCCTTCAAAGATAATTTTCTTTATCATGAAATGTACTAGTGAACAATATATTAATAGAAAGACAATAGATAACTCATGATTTGTTGTGATTTTTAACACCTCTCTCCTTAGAAAAGTACCTATCAATAGACAAATCTATCCCAGTCTAAAGCTCTGTTCTTGGTCTGATCAGGAGCTTTCCCCACCCTTGCAATGCCTCCTCCTTACAACACTTTAAGTCTCCAGTTTGCCAAGATAAATTTTAAATCTAATCCATACAAACTGGCATCAAGTCCGATGGTGTCGTCATATGGAAACACTTGTGTGAAGAGGCAACAAGTGCTTCAAATAGAAAATTAAACAGGCAACCTTGCCTGCACAAATCTTAAGAAATACTTTGGTTCAGACTCAGTAATCTGCAAGCAGTAAACCGACCTGAGCCCAGAGTTGTCTGTTGACTTAATCTCAACTTTATCCCTAACTTTAATCACAGCCATATAGCTCTTTCCAGACCAACACATAGCTGGCTGGCCTTGCAGACACTTGCATTAAATTTATGCTAGTGCCCACCCTACAAACAACTACATCTGTAAATTATCAGATCTCTGGAACAGTCTTCCTGTACCCAATGCCAATTCCAGAAAACCAAACTAAATCAAGACAAACCAAACTAAACTAAACCAAACCAAACCAAACCAAACCAAACCAAACCAAACCAAACCAAACCAAACCAAACCAAACCAAACCAAACCAAACCAGATTTTCTCAGTAGCGTGTTGTATTTCTCTTGGAGACAGCATTCAAAGCTGTGACTCACCAGGATCTGACAGTCCAAATGACTGAGCCATCCTTGGCAGAATCAGAACAAATAGAGAAAACCAGCAACTGTGGGAATCAGCTCAAAGCTGGCCACCCTTGGTAGCCCCAGACACCGCCACTGGACCAGGCTTTCCAGCCCTTGCTGGTTGCAGAATTAATCCTGAACTGGCCAGTCTCTCTAGACACATCCCTTGGCTTACAGTTCTTTGCTAGCCTGAAGAATGTTCCCAACCCTAATCTCATCTTTAATTACACCCAGGACTCATTTGCAATTCCAGAGCAACACAATGCAAACAGATTTGCTCACTATGCGTTTGTACTATAAGGGTGACCTTTAAAGCGTGCAAATACAGCCTTGTGCAATCTGAACCAGAATCAACTCTGGTAGTCCCTGCTGAACACAGACCTAATTTTAGGCTTTTCCTGGTAAGTAGCAGTCTCACAATGGACAAAGGCAAACAGCCCTTTGTGGCCTAGCCATTAACCTAGTTTATTGGCTTCTTGTCATCTACACCCAGCATGACCTAGCCATAACCTAGTTTATTGGCTGCTTTTCATTTGAAGCCAACATTTATCCCTAGCCGCATACTTAACACAGTTCTAAGATCTAGCCTTGACAGTCTCCAAAACTTCTTCACATGTAACATTTGGGGAAACATTGAGCCAAACTTGGCTTATTGTGTCTTGTCATCAAACTAAAACAAGAGGGTTTGATAGGTTTTGAGGGCAAAGTAAAATGGGTGGACTGACCATGGATCCTGGAGAATCTTCCAGGAAATGACTTTTGCTTCTATATTCCTTAGAAGCACGTGCATACAAAACTTCAAACACGGCAAATGATTCCCACGTCCAGAGACCCACTGGGGAAAGAGACTGAACAAGTGTAATGTATGACATGACTGTCCTGTGTTCAAATATTTGCATTAGCATTATTTTGTTCTAGATCATTCAGCTGGGTGAAAGGTTACTTTGCAAAGTTCTGCAAAAAGAAATTACAGATTTCATCTTCAGAATGTTTCATGCTTTCTCTTGTGTGTCTTGTATTTTGTGGATTGTTATATTTTTGGTTCTTAACTTTTGTATGCCTAAAACTAAATTCAGGAGGTCATAGCTGACATGACAGACCAGAGTTTCATTTTTAAATGACTATGGTAACTACAGCTGAGATCTGCATTCAGCATAAACAGCATATCTACCCATAAAGAACACATGACATAGAAAGTAAAAGTAAACGTGGTGAACAGTCTATTAACTTTTCCTTATGAGCTGAAGCAAAATAAACTTGCATATTCATTGGGGGAAAAAAAGACTTGAGGACAAGTGACAGACATTAGCAAAAAATATCACCTATGTTGCAAATCTTAGCTGACATTTTCAGAATTCTCCCCCTCAAATTAATTGACTCTAAAGACCAAATACTTCACAAAGACACCTGAAAACTAATTTCCTGAGACAATTTCAGACCACTGCTACAGTAAGCAGCAGCGCAGAACATGTGAAAAATTCCCAGACTAAAGAACATTGTTGTAAATATATAATGATTATTGCAGACATATCTTATGCTGCCAGAGATGAAATTACATCATAGATATTTAAATGAAGACCGATTATTTTTTAGAATGTTTTGATCGGAAATTTTTAGAATTGTAGTAGAAGTATGGCAGTCCTTAAACTGTTGCAATCAGTTATTATTTTGCTAAATAAATAGGATCTTTTCCGGTTCTTCCCTGTCCTGAGGTGGAGGACTACAAGATTAAACCTCTCTCAGCCTTAAATTTTCTAAAGTTTCTAACTACCAGCAGGAGCCGACATAATCTTTGTAAATAAAATTTGGAGAGCTTAGCTGATGATATAAAGAGTTTTGTGAAAGTAAGGCTATTCACACCCTACCATCAAATAAAGAGATTCTTTCTTCCTCCCCATTAAAAATTGTTCTGAACCATATGGAAGTAGTGCTAGCATCTCATCAAACTTCACCTGGACTCATGGTTCTGTGTAGTCTTGTAGCAGCTTTTTTTGTTGGAACTTCCAGTTTCAGCCCATTTTGTGTCTAATTGGGTGTCACTACTGGAAGAGAGGAGGAGGAGGAAACTGAGGAATTCCCCTGGCTCTAAAACTGGTAAATTATGTGTATATATATATATATATATATATATATATAGTTTATTTTCAGATATTATTCTCACAAATACTGTCAAAAGGGAAGAGTTTTAATGATAAGGAAAGAGAATATTTTCTATCAACCATTGCATTTCTTTTACAAATATGTTGCAATATGCAATATTGCTGAATTGGATGAACCTTGATCAACCAGAGGCCTCAAAAACCTCTGAAGTCAGCTCTGCTTTGAATAGGAAATTGGACTATGTGACTTTCAAAGACATTTTCTAATCTATATTTTTTCTGTGATACGGGTTTTAAGAAGACCAAGTGGAAAATATTACTTTTAGTATTTCTAAGTCCTTTAGTTACCAGAAGAGATTCTAGAACTTAGTAGAAGATGGTTGTGTTCATGGGACAATAAATTAGGAGTAGGTACTTGGTGCAGACAGCTTATGTGACATTGCACAAGTCACCTTGTAAATCTTCATTTCAGTTTTGATTTTTGTGAGGTTGAGATAGTAGTCATCTCCTCTTTTTTATGGTGATCATTGAGCATAGTGATGGAAGTACTCAAAAAAACATTAAATACCAGCCTACCTGTGAAATAAGAAAATTGGGTCCAAACTATAGTGATCTCCCTGCCACTGGATCTCTCCAATTGCTCCCTTTCTTGAGAGGAAAGGGAAAGCATGATCTAAATCATTTCCATGAAAACAGTGACAAGACTGGGTTGATACTAGAGGAAATATTTTTTTTATGAGGAGAAGGTATTTAAGACATTTTTTTTTCCCATTGAACATGGCCTCTAAGCTATCTAGTATACAGGGTAATTGCTTCAATTTCTTTTTTAGTAAACTGCTCAATACATCACCACAATTATTACTAGGCAGTTGAGATTACTTTTGGGACAGATTTGAATAAACTGAAGCTCCCACCTGTACTTTACAAATGTGAAGTGCTGTCTGCGAAAGTCACGATTTTGCAAAATCAGTCATGTCTGCCCCGCTAGTTTATGTGCTGTCAGAGTAATGGCCTTGACATTCTCAATATTGTCAGCAATAACGCTCCATTGACAAAAAAAAAGAATGAGGGCACATGCAGCCCCCGGTCTGATAATATTTGGCTTTTTGCCCTTCATAGCATGCCATGTGATGTGTACGGTTCTGTATGTTGCCCTTTATACGAACAAGCGCTTTGGGGGAGCTTACATAATCTTCTGCACGACTGGGTGGGCACCAGCAAAGCCAGCTTCCTAACTCCTACACATCAATCAAACCAATCTGAAGTTTGAATTAGATTAGCTCTGTCATTGAGATTATACTCTGCCATTGCAAATCCTGAAATAAATAAATCAAGTAAAACAGATCTTAAGTCTACCATAGCATTTCCTGTAAGAAGAGGCACATGGGTAAGAAAACAACGGCAAATTTCATAGTTCTGTTATCTTCCTGCTTAACTTAATTGCCTATGGCATTTTTGTAAACTTTCAGCATCTGAAAGACAAAGAAAAGGTAAAAAAAATTGTGCTGGTTTTTTTCTTTCTTTTTTCTCTTTTTTTTCCAAGTGCCTAGTACTGAGAAGAGGAATGGCTTTTTCTTGGTTTTCACTCTGGAAAGCGTGGTGTGTCGATATTTAATAAAAAAATAAAAATGATGTCATAGAGCCTACTTGCAGATTTAAGATGCTCTGGCATTTTTCCTAGGGCTTGTAGGTGATTTTGTCATCATGTCAGAAACTGCTACCGTACCTTTGGCGCTGGGTGTGACACCTAGGGCGGGCTCTCACGCAGTACGAGGCACCCGCCACCAGAGGGTGCCAGTTACTTTCCTAAGCAGCAGCTCTGACCTCGGAGAAACGCTGCATCACGTACGGCAGGAACATGTTCGGAAGGTTGTGCTGGGCAGCGTGCTGGCCACCAAAAACCTCTGGGTGACCCTCCTCAGGAGCATAAAGCCATGGGAGACAAAGCATGCAGCACAGCCCTGCGGTCACGGGTGCCTCAGGGCCCAGTTGCAGGGACAGGATCAGGGGTATGCCCTGAATGACTTCCTGCAAGTCCTGTTTTAAGGCATATGATGTTCCACAGCCAAGAAGTCTGCAGGCAAGCAGGTGAGTAACAAAGTGTGAGGACACAGGGATGTGTTAGGAGCGGTGGCCTTGCAGAGTGGGCAGCGAACACTAAGTGTAGCAGCTTAAGTGTGGTATTTCCAGAGTTTGGCCACCTTTGCACGTGCTGCCCTCTCCATGGGTGAAATTTAAAAGAATGTGATGGCAGGGGAGGTTTCTTTGTTACGAGGCAAATAATTTGATAAGCATCTTCCCTTGTCCTTTCTTCTCTGCTGCTGCCCTTGTTCCCTTCTGAAAATGCTCCTGTTACAAACAGCCTTAGCGCTTCACTGACCCTCCAAAGAAGCCACTAGCAGGAAACAGAGAGAAAGGAAGACAGCTTTGGGGGTAATTGTATTGAAGGAACAATATATAAATTATGAGCATTTTGAAGTGATAGTAATCTCTTAGATCTCTACAGTATTGAAGAAGTCTGTGCTCCAACAATTTGGATTTTTTTTAATTTTTTTTTTTTCAGAAGACGTACCCTGCGCTGAAAGAATCTGTAATACTCAAGCAGAGTGAAAAATACAGTGGTGGTCCTATTTGGTTGGTTTCTTTTTTTTTTTGGGGTGGGGTTGGTGTAGGGATGTGGTGGGTTGACCTTGCTTGGCTGCCAGGTGCCCACCAAGCAGCTCTCTTACTCCACCTACTCAATAAGACAGGTGGATGAAATAGGATGAAAAAGCTCAATGGTTGACATAGAGACAGGGACGCTGGTTACTGATTGCTGTGACAGGTAAAACAGATTCACCTTGGGGAAGATTAATTTAATTTATTGCCAATTAAGAACAGGACAATGAGAAGTAAAGACAAAAACTAAAACACCTTCCTCCCACACCTCCTTCCTCCCAGCCTCAACTTCACTCCTTTACTCCTGACTCCTGAACCTCCTCCCCCACAGCGGGGCAGGGCAATGGGGAATAGGGGTCGTAACTAGTATGGTCAGACCATAACAGGTCTTCTCCACTGCTCCTTCCTCCTCATGCTGTTCTGCTGCTCCAGCATGAGTCCTTCCCACGGGCTGCAGCTTCCTTCAGGGCATGTCCACTTGCTCTAGCATGGGGCCCTTCCCAGTGTGGATATTTGTGTCAACATGATTCTCTCTAGGGGTTGCAAGGGAGCCCCTGCTCAGGCACCTGGAACACCCTTTTCACCTCCTCCTTCTCTCACTTTGGTGTTTGCAGGGCTGTTTCTCACACATTTTTCTCACTCCTTTCTCTCAAATGCTGTGCAGAATAATTTACCCTTTCTTAAACACATATTCTCAGAGGCTCCCACCCATGGCTGGGGGTCTCAGCTGTGCCTGGAGGGGGTCGGTCAGTTGGAACCTGCTGTGCCTGGCATGGGGCAGGCCCAGCGTTTCCTCACAGAAGCTTCCCCTGAAGTCCCCCCCAACCCCCCCAGTGCCTGGGCACCTGCATGCAATACATGGGGTTAGGGAAAAGGCTACAGCATTTATACCAAAATGAAGGGGGAAATGGACAAAAGACTGAAGGGGCATCTGCTGAGTTAACCAGAAGTCTGAGGTTTCCTGGTTGAAAGAGGGAGCTTGCAGACTGTACAGCTGGGCACCTGGTCCTGCAGGACACCAGGCACGTTGTGCTGTATCCAGAACACTGAAAGAGTTTTCTAACAGAGAGAGGGAGGAACAAGAAACAAAACACATTGTAGGCAGTATAATGAATAATAACATTATTTCATTTTCTCGGAGGAGTTATTTTCCCAAAAGAAATAGCAGAATCAATTTAAGAGGAAGATGGAGCAAGAAGAAAGTGGAGGTGAATTAAATTCAAGACTTCTCCATGGCCTGTGGCACCCCACCCCACTAGAATTTGACTAGTTAGCATTACAGTTTCACTGTGAGGTGCTTTTGTGTTTTACCTGGACGCACATGAATTAATTCATGGGTCCACTCACATCCCATGCCAAGCCACCCTCTGACCCAAGGTAATGTTAATGACATCTTCTCCACTTCCCAGCAATTAAGTTTCTTCCTGGACAACAATGATAAATCAATTAATTGTCTGGTGATTTAGTTTTAGAAAGGTTAAGAGCTGCAGGTAACCAAATGTGTCAGTGACAGGAATCTTATTCTTGGCCACTGGGACTGTCAGTGAGTAGTTTTGACCATGACCAAAACACAGCAGGGAAGGATGCTCACAGTTGCCTGCTGCAGTAAAATGTCTAAGTTATCACAATTCTAACTGTGAAGTTTGTCCTACTTTGAATGAGGTAGGACTTCTTATAGGCTTAAAGTTAAGCCACAGTCCTCTGCTGAATCTAGGTCAAAATGATGATAGGAAGGAGCTTGCATAACTATTGTGTTTGTATCACATTACCCTGTGCCTCCAGCTTCAGAAAAGGTGCCAGGTGTTTCCACACAGCTGCCTCTGCTCCAAGCTGACCACGCAGACAGAGGAAATACATTAGAAAAGAATTGTCTGTATGTGGGGAGATGTTAACTCTTATGTCTCTTTAAAGCACTGTAAGTGCCCATTAGTGAGGAAGCCAAGGAGTCAGTTGTTCCCAGGAGGGATGTATCAGCATTCACTGCAGCGCTTGTGTTGCAGACCCTGACTTTGTAATGTGACCGATCCCTCAGTTCCTTAGGAACCCCTACCAGATCTGGAGCTCGTGTCATCTGGAGCATCATCAGGAAACAAACAGGGGACCAGATCCACAAAGGCAGTGAGACACCTGCCTGTCCTGGATCTTCATATTAAGTAGGTATGGGATTCCCTCCAGAACATCTGCATATTTGGCAACTAAAATTGTGACTATTTTTGATCAGTTTTAGGTTACTTCTATTGCACATGAAAGTAACTAATTTTCTACTTTTCTTTTTTGTCTTTGGCATGATGTAAATTTGTTTAGACTGCTAGGAAGGTACAGAACGGATCAGACAGATTTTGGCAGGAAATTGTCTGTCTGGGTTTGCATGGCATTCCCAAGGCGTTGACTGCAGGTTCATTTACATCACACAAAGCTGTTTCTTTGTTTTCAGAGTCTTGGAGACAAGGAGGCCCTCTAAGGGAAACTCCAAAATGACCCTTGATGTCAGTGGGACATGAAGACCTTTTGGGGAATGGAAAGTGATTTCTGACCTGATAAAGGTGTTTGAAATGTGGTATGGAGGAGCTGTAGATTGATTTCAAGTGATTGTCACTTCGCTTGTGGGTGGGATTACACATGGAAAGCATGCCATTCTCCAGAGTTAATGAAATTCCTTTGGTGTTCATGGAAAATATGGATATTGGTCTATGTAGTATCTGACCATAATGTGTTATTTTTTTTTAGTTATTTCTGGTGCCTTTTTGCTCTAAGTAGTACAACTTAGTAGGAAGATGACTATCAGGAGAGATGATACTAGGACTTTTCCTTCTTTATACAAAGACTGGGTCAGGTAAAGCCACTTGAAAAGGAGATTGTTCATTGCCTTCAGTGACTACTGATCTTGGTCAAATGAAGAAGACAGAAGAAACTGCAAGGGGTGTTGGGAAGAGCTAAAGCAGAGGTCCTCAAACTACGGCCAGCAGGCTGGATACGGCCCCCCAGGGTCCTCAGTCTGGCCCCCCGGTATTTACAGAACCCCCCTGCCCATGCTGGGGGTTGGGGGGGGGGGGGGGGGGGGGGGGGAACCAAGCAGCCGCAGATGACCCTGCCACTTAATCCCCATGCCGGCCCCCTGATTAAAAAGTTTGAGGACCCCTGAGCTAGAGGAAAGGCTGTCAGCAGTTTAAACAGCAAGCCTGTAAGGCTGCTGAAAGGAGCAGGAGGAGGCCAGTTTTAGCGGAAAAGGAAAGACTTTTCTAAGCCCCTTTCCCGAGCTGCGCAGAGTTTACTGCAGCTCAGGATGTTACCGAGCAGCTCAAACCAAGCCTGGATACAAGACTGGCTTGCAAGGACATATGAGGCAACGGGTGAGTTGGGTATGTATCCTCTTATCCTCATCATGCTTGCCCAAGTCACTTTGAATTTTCTTTGTTGAAGTTGTCTGTCTTGGTTTATAGTTTAATAAAATTGTGCTTTCAGAACTTAAAAGTCTTGGTCCATATTCTTCTGTAGAAGGTCTGAACACGAAGATCTCAGAGCTCTCACAAGCTCAGGAATCCATCACAGGATTTTAGGACAATTGTTTATGAACTTTCTGTGTATCTGAACTCTGCCTATGTTTTTTTTACATGGCTTTCATTCCTGCTTCCTTCTTTCATTAAAATAGCCATAACATTGTTCAACTTGATGTTACAGCAGAGCTGTCAATTACACTGTCATCATACATCTAGTTGATACCATTGGCTAGAGATGTTTTAATATCCTTTTTTTTTTTTTTTTTTTTAGTTCATCAATACTTGATACTTAATAAATGAAATCAATGCAAATTGCCAAAAAAATTATGGTGGAATCTTAATTTCGTTGTGTCTGAATTGTCTGTTGACTTGTCGGAAAACTCAAGAAACAGAGGAATTTCCATGTGAATATGAGGAAAAAATTCTTTACTCAGGGTGATGGAGCAGCAGAACATGCTGCCTAAAGAGGTTGTGGAGTCTCTTTCTCTGGAGACATTTAAAACCTGCCTGGATGCGACTCTGTGCAACCTGCAGTAGGTGAACCTGCTTTAGCCGGGGGTTGGACTGGATGATCTCCAGAGATCCCTTCCAACCCTGACCTTTCTGTGGTTCTATGATTTACATAGTTCTGAATATAACATATTCGTTTTAAGTTACAGAATTAACTCTATCTGAAGGTACTTAATAAAAAATTTACATGGAGAAAATTTGATATAAAGATGAAATGTTATTGCTTGACAAATATTTTTACCATTTATTTCAAAATAAAGCAATAAAACTATAAAAAATAAACATTTAACAATTAGTTAGAAAGGATGCGGAGTTCATTTTCATTTCATGTAAAATTAATTTTAATTATCCAAAGACCTTGATTTCAAGAAAGGATAATTTAAAGTGTCAAACTCCAAAGCTACATTTTAGGCCAAATGTATAAAATGTAGCACAAAATGTAAATATATTTATGTAATGTGCTCATAAATGATTCAGTGTTTAGACACCAATCTAATTTTGTTTAAACTGTATCACTGTACTGTAGGCTACAAGATTTTGAAGTTTGAATTATATTAATGGGCAATATAGTTTTAGCTTGTGGCTGGATTTTGTTTTCTTGGTTTTACTGTCTTTTTCATTGTGAGGAAAAAACTTAATTTTTGGGGAGGAAAAAATAAAGGAATAGAGAAAGATCTTCCTCAGGAAATGCTGTTCTTAAATATCTTTCCATTTGACAATCTATACCTATGATGGTAAGTCTCCACTTAGAGCTGTATATAACTAGTTTTTATAGCTTTGTCTTTGGTTTTTCTTCTATACTTAGCTTTAGCTTTTTTTTTTTTTTTTTGGGGGGGGGCACTGTTCGCACCCACTGTTTTTCAATTTGTGACTAGCTGTGCAACGCTCCTGATGGGGAGGTGAAGCAGACACTGTGCTGGCTGGCAGGGAGGCCCTTGGGCTGGTGTCCTGCTCCAATGGCTAGGATGAGTGTTGCTTTCTTTACTTGCATGGGGGGAAACTACAACCATGGACCCAGGGACAAACAAATATGCAGAGGTCTTTAAAAACGTGGTTTTTTCTGGGCTTCTCTTTTTGGCTGTGGGGTTTGTTTCTGTCTGTGATGCCTTTGGCTGTGTAGGGTGCTGCAGGGATGCGGCCGGAGCAGCTAGCAGCGCGTGTCAGCAAGAGCAGCACAGGTGGCTGCACCCTGGACGAGCTGCAGGTCTTGACGCTTAGACAGAGCTCCAGCTTGGAAGAGGGAGCTGTGGCCACTTGTGGTGAGACCACCCCTGAGCAGCAGCTCCTCTTGGTTTGCCCATGTCCTGAAAATTCACCGTACAGCTGCTAGATTGCCGTTGGTCCCTCCTTGGGCTTGTTTGTGAGCAGCTAGGTACAGATTTTAAGCAATGAGCCCCAAGGATCTGGGAAATGGGGCTGTGCTTTCTGCAGCAGCGCGGCTGGCCTGGCTCCCACCGCGTCCCTGGGATTAGAAGGCAGCCAGGCTAGGGGAAGCCGTCAGAGCAATCACACGGAGAAAGGCTGATGCAGGTGACAGGCAGATTTGTGGGAGGAAGTTTTTGTATTTCTCGCAATGAAAGCATAAAGAAAAAAAAAATTCCCCAGAGGAGAAGCCTGGGCAAACTTCTGCCCAGTAAATGCCAGCTATGCCTGGGCAGCTGGCAGTGCCACAGCCACGGCTGCTGGGGCTCAGGGAGGGGGTGAGCTGGCTCCAGCCTGGCTGCCCAGCCCCACATGGGTGCTGCAGCAAGGAGGGGGCACGGGTGAAACCCCCGGAGCCAGAGGCAAGGTGCTCCCAGCCATCGGGACGGGACCGGGAGAGGCAGGCCCCCGGAGGAGTGCGCCTCTTGGGATGAAAGCAGGATCACGACAGGACATGGCTGCTCCCACGGACCCCCCTCCTGGGGCAGCTCCTGTGTGGCATCCCCCAGCACCCGCAGCGCAGCGAGTTGTGGCTCTTGCGTGCCCTGAAGGGAGCTGCCGGGGAGGTGGGGCAAAAGTCCTTGTCACCCCAAGCTCTGAAAGCTGCACTCACAAACACACTTCCCAAAACACTCCACTGTGAAACCTCAATCTGGAAAGAAAATTATTCTTTCCACGGGAGTCAGCATTTCTTTCTTCATTGTGGCTAATGTAAATGCATGGCTCATCCCAAAGATCACCACTGTGAGAGTCTTTGCTCTTCCTTTAGGTACGTTTCTAATCAATAGATAATTTTACAGTGACATCTTACCTTTTCCTCTTGCATCCAGCCCCACTGGGGAGAAAAAAACCCACTAGCTGTCTTATCATATCAGTCAGAACAACAACAAAATTTAAAAATGTCCCATCATCACAGCACTAGCAAGCTGCAACGATGCTTTTACCATCAGTCAGATTCTACTGTCGACATTGTTCCTCCTTCCTCCCAAGGCCAGAACACACCACTCCCTCACCTCCTCCATCCAGCCTCTCCTCCCGCGCTCCTCAGGGCTATTTAACCACTCAGCAGGAACGAGCTACAGCTACACATCGTCCATGTCAATCAACCCACCGCCTTCACTTCTCTACACCCCATGTTCTAGACTTGAATCACACAATTTTGCAATTGCTGCTGTGGAGAATAAATACCAGTTTCAGTGCCCTGCATGAAGTGAAAATTAAATTTCAGGTGAATTTATTGAAAAACAAGTGAGTCCTCAAAGATTAAACCATATAATAATTAGAACAGCCAGTAAAAAGCAACAGGACACCTCAAGTCAAAGAAAATGGCTCTCAGCTCTGCCTGTTGCTGCCTGCCTGAAGGCAGCGCTGAGCCCCAGGGATGGGGATGGGGTGATGGCAATGCCTGAGTCTTCCCTGAGCATCTGGGTTTCAAACACGAGGCCACCCATGTCCAGCTGGTGGCCATCGTGGCTTCAGCCACCAGGGGCTGTCAGCTGCTGTCCCTGTGCCTCCAGCTCGTGCGCCTCCTTCACTGCCTGCACTCAGAAACAGTGTCTGGTGGTGGGAGGGATGCACCGGCACCCCAGCAACCCCCCGAGCCCTCAGAGCTCCCCCAAGTCCTTCTCCAGCACAGGACTGTGTCCAGTGACTGCCTCAGTACAGCTGCTGGCAGGGACCAGAGCCTGAGGAGAGACACCTGCCAGGCCGCGGCTTCTCCATCCCAGGGGACGTTAAAGGGCCTTAAACGGGGCTGATTGCCTCAGGGCTTGTCTTCCGTCAAGGTGGAGCTCTCCACCTCCACCCATTTCTCTCAGATCTGCTCGATACAATATCAAAGTCATGAATAATTTCCTGGCATCCTCAAGGGCTCAGTCCTCCTCTCCTTACCTCGGCCAGAGCTTCTGTCATGGGTCACGTGAATGTGGCCGCAGAAGTTGGATGAAGTGGTGGGAGAGGCTCTGCGTGGCTGGCAAGCTCCTGGGTCGGCGAGGTGTCCTCGGGCCCGTTGGAGATGCTGCCTTCTCCTCCGCTGGACTCCGGGATGGCAGCGGTGGGAGCGCTCCCAGCCTGGGCAGGGGGGCCCCCGCGGCCATTCGATGCATCTTCAACCATGTGCCAGTAACTGGACCCACAACGCCTTCCCCAAAGGGAGAAGGGTGGCAAAGACGAGCAGTTCCATTTAGCAGCTTACATGTGGTCCTTTTTTGAATTCTCTTGTACAGAGAGGTGACATGCAGGTGTCCCTCCCTTACGCTTACTCTCAGCTAAATCCTCCTGGGCTGGCGGGGGGGCTGCCCTGCCAGCCCCATACCCAGAGCAAGCACAAAGCTCGGGTAGAGGGCTGCTGCCGCGCGCTCTGGGGCACGGAAACACTGCTGCAAAGCTTTGGCTCTGTTGCAGCAAACCACAGAAACCCCTCTGCCTTCCACTCCGATCGTATTGGATCACCTGTGAGCGGGGAAGATTTCATTTCTTGCGGTTGCAGGGGGAAGCCAGCACGGTACGTTCTAAGTGTCGCTTGAAGATGGGTCGCACAGGGGGGAGCCCAAAGCTCCTCCGCTCTTCCACATGCACCTCGCCCGCCCGTGTCAGGGAAGCCAGGAGCAGCTACACCCACATCCCACTGAAATCTTATCCTCAGCTTTACATTGACACAGTTATGCTTTGGGAAATCGAGGGAGGAGGGAACAGCACAAGGCCTAACAGTAAAACAGTAATATTTTCTCTTGTATCATAAATGTATCTGTACAGAGCCACTGAGCGCTGCAACACGTTGTTTGTATGTATCAGCCCTAGGTATTCTGCTTGTAAAACTCATCCATGCGCAGTGTCATCTCCTGGACTGACTGCACTTGTGCCTTTCACCCTTTATCATGGTTTGTCATCTTTTTTTAACACAACTGCAGAACTTGAATAAATCAGTGAACTATAGTTAAAAGTCCTATGCAAGAGACGACTGGGGAGTCAGTTTTCGCTATTTCTGTGTTTCTACATTGTTTTAAAAGTAGGCACTAGGATTTTCAGAGGAGCCTAACAGAGTTGTAAAAGCATTTAGCTTTTTTTTTTTTTTTAGCTAAAAGGCATTTAGCATTTCAGATCCTAAATCTCTTAGGCAGCTTTGAAAAGCTCAGCCTAAACCCCAGCTCCTCGCCAGTTTGTGCACGGAGAGCGAGCGGCAGTGGCAGGATGAGCGGCCAGCGCTTGGCCAGGGCAGACACCTGCTCAGTAGCCAGCGCCTCCTTCCAAGAGAAGCGAGAAATTGCTGTTCCGTCAGAAGAGGTTGCCTTTCCGCCTTCCCTAAGCTGCGCTGGAGAATGGCAGCGTGCGCGGCGCCAGCCCTGCCCACCATGGCCCCGCTGGGTGCCAGCAGCACCCGTCAGCCCAGCTCTGCCGAACGCCTTACAACAGCGGGCAACTGCCACCCGGGATTCGGAGAAGAGGGAAATAAAAAAGCCCCACGTTCTTCTACATCACCTGTGCTGTAGGACTGAAACCTCATCCCAGAGTCAAAGCTAACAAAATACATCCTTTTTGTGTGTTACGTGTTAAATTGGTGTAAGCAAGGTTAGTAGAGAAAGGGTGTCTCCTTCTTGTAGGACATTGTTTAAACACTTGCTGTGTGTCAACAGACTGAAGGACACGACTGCCTGCAACATGTTACGTAGTGTGCCTGTGTGTGTGTAACATGGTTTTGGTTGTTACGTCCTAACGCTGTCTTCTGACTGAAAAAAATCTAATATAAAGAAAACCCACAAGAAATAATAAAAAAAAAAAATTTAAATTCTACTTTGTGTGTATTCCTCTCAAGCCTGCAAGTAAACCTGTTTGCAAAAAGCTTTTGTTTTTAACATAAACATTTAAAAGTCAGTGCTGTAACTGTCGGTGGGTAGTGAGGAGTCCCCTTTGAAGACACTGGTGCCCAGGGGAGGGGCTGGTGCAGGCTGAGTCATTGGAAGGGATTTTTTTTGCCCTCCCTGTCACTAAACCCTAAAACTGAGCAGGTGAATGCAAGAGCTGAAGCAGGAGCTGACTGCCCAGAGAGACAAGTCCCACAGCAGCCGGCGTCTACAGCATCAGCCCTGTATGACCTCACCACCCACCTCGTGGCACAGGGATGCCTCCAAGGTGATGAAGGGCTGGGAGCATCCTATGGATGAGTTGGGGCCGAGGGCTGGGATGTCTCAAACAGGTAACATCTGCCATTAAAAGGTGACAATTTGTATGTAATGACAACTTAAGTATATCAAAAGACTGATTAAATATAAATGTATTTTTAAGATTCCTGAAGAGAAGAAAAAAGGTGAAAGTATCTCTTTGTGCACAAAGCAACAATCGATCTGAAAAGACCAGCTTCTCAGCTCCCCGCGGTGAGAGCGGCCCCGACGAAGAGGCTGACCTACTTTCTGCTGCAGAACATGAAACCGGCCGCCACCAACGGCAGTACCGGTACCCAGACAAACACACTCCAGGCTGCCGCATTTCAGAAAGTCTCAAACCATTTAACATGGCATTTTTCTGCGCCGTGTCTCCCTGCCAAGCAGCTCTGCTTGCGGGGAGCGCTGCCTCCTGGGCCTCCTCCCCACGCACTCACTGCACGGATCCGGAGGGCAGGACGGCGGCCTCTACATTTTTTTCTTGCTTTGCAAGAACAGCTGCATCAGTCAGTTGGTTTGTGGTTAAACAAATTCCTTTCTAAAGCTCCATATAAGGAGCTTGCAGGCCTAGAGCTCTAAATAATCCCTTCAATCTTCCTGTTTGGAATGATGCTGCTGTTGCTACTAATAATAATACAACCCAAATTATAGGACAATAACATTTATTTAGAGCATGAGGGATTCCACATTATACAAACCCTTAAATTTATTTTTTTGTTTCACTGGTCCATTTCTACAACAAATACATCAGATCTACTATATAATAAAATTATTTACATTTCCAAACAAGATTGGGTTTGTTTATAAACCCTCTTACTGCTATTCACATACAGTACTTAAACAACAGCACAATACATTATTTTAATACCTAAAAATGACAACCCTGTATTCTAATTTGTTTATGAAAAGTGGAAACAAATAAATTTACAATTGTCTTCCTCTCCCCTTCCATCTCATACAAACACATTAACCTAATGTGCTAACCCTGGACTTCACTTTGTAAACCCAGGGGGTTAAAAGAACCCAGTTTTTATATCTATTTATCTGTTTCTTAGAAAAAAATCATTTATTGGGAACAGTATAATATTAAAATGACTTACTGTACAGAATTTTATTTAAAAAAGAAAAATCACAGCTCAAAATTGCTATTGGTAAATTCACACTTATTTACAAGTTTCATGTTTCCATGCAGTAATTTACTTGGATTTTCTTCTTTTTGACTGCATTGCACTGGCACTCGTTTCTGAAAGCAAGAGAAGAAAAAAAGCGTGGATACGAAGTTGGTAAGCCATTCACCAGAGGTGCACAGACTGCCCTTTTATTTTTCCAATGTCACACCAGAGTGGAAACCTCTAAGATCAGGATTTCCACAGACCTGGGAGTGACTCTTCACAAGACGTAACACAAACGGACCCTCTCCCCTGACGACAGCTGTCGGCAGCAATACAGCACAAAGTTCCCCCTAGCTTCTGTCAGGGCACCATCTCCCAGAGCTGTGAGTTTAACATTTATGAAGTCCTAATGTAACCGCCTTAAAAATAAGAGCGGTGTATTTCAACTGCTCTTTAACTTCCGTTTCCCACATTCCCACTTGCTCAGCCATACCACAGAAGGAAGTCTCTGTGCAACAGCGGGACAGCACTGGGCACAAACTACGTCAGTCAGACCCAAGCATCACAGAGACGGCGTTACAAAAAAAAAAACCAACTTAGGAAGATACTTTGGAGGCTTCCACGCAAGTTAAGAATCTAGTTGTTTGAGTCCTTGGAAATTCAGGTCATTAGAAAACAAGTCTCTTCAGTGCACATTATGATTCACAGAAAAACAGCTTATGCAGGAAGATACAAAATACTATACAGCGCTGCAGCAGAACAACCAGAAGCACTTGCAGAATCTACAGCAAAAGCAGATGACATTTTCAGTGCACTTACCAAGGCACTAAGCTTCCATTTCAAAACAAAAAAGGAAAATAATAAGTACCAAGGGTATTTGCACCTTCAGATTTTTTAAAAATGTGATTTTAAATGTTGGCAATGTATCTTTGGCTCTTCACAAATATTTTCCAAAAGCTGTTAGAGCTGTGTGTATTTTAAGAATCAAAAGGGAAAACATTTCCAAGACATCCAAAACTAGAAAAGCAACAGTACAACTCCATGGCTGTGAAATATCTTTTTTTTAAAAAAAAAAAAAATATTAAAAAATCAACATTTCAAGATTTAACATACTCAAAGCTGCAGTAAATGCTGAAACAGCCCTTGCTGGAAAAGTACTCCAAAAAGTGAAAATCCAATACAGTACCAGTTTTCAGAAGTGAAACACCTTAACAGGCATGACTTCCAGTCACCAGGGCTCCCTCCAAGCAGCATCGCTACTCTAAGTAGCTTGGTCAGCAGCAGCATTAGCTGGAGCCATCCCTGCTGCTGCTGCTGAAGTCTCCGTGTTTGGGAGAATGAACATGTCAGTGGTCAGCACCTGTTCCAGTCCCCAGCACCTTGTGAGCATCACCAGCACCCCCCTTGCCTGCTTCTACCCAAACCTCGCACGCTGCAGCATGCTGCATACATATGGACAAGGGCTGGCTTTCAGGTGTCCTCCCCTCTTATGGTTATCCTGCTGCCTCCTCC
Organism: Microhierax caerulescens; assembly: GCA_035590215.1. Taxonomy (NCBI): domain Eukaryota; kingdom Metazoa; phylum Chordata; class Aves; order Falconiformes; family Falconidae; genus Microhierax; species Microhierax caerulescens. The sequence continues at coordinate 66,406,768 of JAVJGJ010000037.1, read as the reverse complement.
TTCCTTACGTAGCAAGGGAATTACTACATAAACTGGCCAAAGTCTGCTTCTCTCTCCCTGCTATATTTAGGTTTTTCCTAATTGCTGTTTTTATAAAAATCTTAATCAGCCTCCACCTCAAAAGGTAATTCCCCCCAGTTCCACATTCTCTTTAACATGGATTGGCAAGTTTTTCCAAGACACAGATAACACAACCGTAGATGTCTACAAGGAGGCCAGGAGCACACAAAACAAATGTGCTTTCTCAAGCTATGATTCACTAATAAAAATGTAGAACAGAGTAGGCACAAGTGGCAGACCTCATTACACTTCTTCAGCTGCCTCACTAATCCTCCAGCCTGCCCTCTTCCATAAGAAAGCCTTGTTTTGCTCATTTTCTCTATAACTTGGAAGTAGGCAGTTGCTTGCATGGAGATAAGGTAATCAAAGCCCAGGGCACTACATGGTAAGCTGGACCTATGTTTTCAAGCAAAACCCTTCGGTGCCGTGGCAGTTTCAGTTGCATGTTTTAAAAACAATGATTTTACTTACAGAGGTAAACAGTCAGTACAAAAGCCCTAAGTGAGTTCTGGTATCATTTCAATTTGATGCACTTCCATGTTCCCACATATTCAGAATTTGACGTGCCACTGGTTGTCATCTTTAGGTTTGTTTATTCATCACAGTATGTGGGGCAGGTCATACGTTTCAGGTCCCCTCAAACTCAGGACAGTATCACCAAATCAACTTTACATTGGCTTCACATTTTTCAAACTTTTCTTCACAATCATGAAAGATAATTTATTTTTACAATACAGACTTAGATTCTTCTGCACAAACCTGCCACAAGAAGTAAAATTAACTAAATTCAGCAGCCGCAAAAGTGCAGAACAAATAGGTCCCTTTGTGTAACCTTTGAGAGTCATTGCACAATTACGTATAGCTGGAAGTCTTCTCTGAAACTCTTAAAATGCAAATATTCTTACCATCAAAGTTTAGTATCTTCAGTATGGAAAATGGTTGCTGAATTCAACTGGACTTCCTTTTGTAATAATTTTATATTAATATCTCTTTGTTCTCTATGTTATCTTTAAAATATTGGTTGAATGTTGCCTCTTGACGGTCTCTCTCTACCCTCTCGCACAACTTTCGTCCATCAGAATTTTTCTGACCCTTAAACATAAGGAGCTGACACAGTTAGCTTCAGAAATGCAGAATGGCACCACAGATCGTGCATTCCGGTAACGATTACATGTATCACAGAAATGCTGCATACTTTGGTAAAGATTGTAACCTGCACAGAAATAAGGCACATCAGCAGCTGCTAATGCCATGGGTTAATACCTCTAACTTTAGGATTTCATGTGTTCTCGGAAAGAACAGCCAAGGCTCTGTGCGCTAGCACACAGCACTGCTCGGTGCTCCAGGCTGCCATCCAGGCAGCATTCTGAGCATGCCTGAACCACAGCGTCTGGCTTCGCAAGAGCTGACCGTGCACTTGAGAAGACTTAAGCATTTGTCTTGTGTCTTTCAGGCTTCAGGGGAAAAAAAAAAAAGTCACTTTTTAACTTGAGTACAGTCCTTTTAATGGCAAAATGTTTCTGCCAAGAGAATTCAACTTCAACTCGGCAAGCTTGCTGAACACTATGTGGCTGAGTACTGCAGAAAACAAGTTCCACAAATTTAACAACGGGAAATTCATACAAGCTTTACTGCCAGTACAGACGTCGGTAAATAATTCAACACCAACCTGTGTCTAAATCATTGAAACTAGAGTTAAAAGCACACAACATTTACAAGCTGTAAAGCATCGTTATGAGCCAGTTATTGAAAGGGTTATTATGTGGGGAAGTGTGTTACTTCCTGCCCTCTCCAGAGAAATGATGGCTGTGCATTTTACCTTTAGCAGTGCTGGATGCAGATGCTGGCCTGGAGGACCTCTTGCGCTGTCCATTCTCTACAGTTTCCTGTGAAGCGGCAGAATCCTCTGTTCTTGAATTTCTTCTATTTGAAGTTTTAGACTTTTCACAATTCTCTTTTGTCTCATTACTAATAAAGTGGGACAAAATATTTCTGATGAAGTGTAAGAAGAATTATGTTTTTCTATGCAACTCAGACAAGCTGGAGGATGGACCGACACAGGTACCAGTTCCGGACTATTAGCACTGAAGATATGAAATGCTAGAGATACCAGAAGTTTTATCAGATGAAGAATGACCCGAGTAAGCCAGAGTACAGTCCATCTCTATTAAAAATTATCAGAGGATACAGAACTGAGAAGTCCTCAAAGAGAATATTTTCAACATTAGAAGACCAAGAAATTAGATGCATTATAAATTGTCTGCTCTGCTTTCCACAGGTGCCACCATTACTGAAGTCTAGGAAAAGCAAACAAGTTACATTAGAGACTGCTACGATACGGGAACACAGAGTTGAAATTGCAGATGAACATGAGGAGGAATCATGAACTCTTCAGTGAGTATGCCAGCTTTTGTTTTTGCGAAGAAGACTCACTCCATTGATCCAAGTGATTTCTTCACATAATAAGCTTTAAAGTTTGAAGTTAAAAATCTTGGGTTTTTTTTATAACAGAAAGCTTTTTCTGTTATAAAAATTAATTTTAGGTAGTATGGAAATCTGTGTTTCTTGTCACTGAGGCAACAAATGGAAAGCTACATTTTGTAATTAAACTCCTCCTTTATTTTATCCTTCTTAAACTCATCTTGAGGTCTGGATGTTTTCTCCTTAATGCATTAATTCCAGACAGTTTTTAATGACTAAGTGGTTTCTGATGATTATGCTAAAATTATCTCCTGCGAACTCAAAGGTAATTAATCAAATAAATTATTCTGCTGATAACAGAAAAGGAGAAAGAAAACTTATTTCATGCCCTATGGGTGATACTTGAAAGATTTCAAGAAAGGCTGCCTTAATCAGAGAACAGACTGAGAACGCACAGAGCAGCCCTGTGCGTTACAGAGGTTCCACAACAGTGTCCCTGTTTCGGAGGAAGTCCTGCTCTGAGGGGAAAAACTACTACAAATACTTGTATTTTTAATGTAACGGTCATCTGAAATACAACACAGTTTGTCAATGAGAGACAAACATCCTCAAGCAAGGAAACACACAGCAGAGGAGAATATGGAAGCACGTGGATTGTCTCAGATACAAAATAAATATTGAAATCTATTTCCCTGTAAGTCAGCACTATGGCCAATCTATAACTGGATCCTGCAAACAGGTCCCAAACTGGTCTTCTGCTAAGTAACCCAGGCAGCTCAAACAGCAGCCACCTGCTTCAGATACCTGGAGGTAAACAAACAGGCCTCATCACCCAAAGTTCAGTAATTTTTCTACAGATTCTAGTGACTAATCCATAGCTTGGGCTGTCTCACAGGAACAAACACATCCTTCCTTTTACAGGAGGAAATCAAGTTGGCCCAACTATAAATATTTCTAGTGCTTTGTAGGTTGTGAGGTTCCTCTAAGGTTTGTACTGTATGGCATTTTAACTCCAGGAGCTCAAGGCTGACTGCTGAGTACCAGCCATCACTAGATTAAGTTTGCCTGAAAACTTTCCTTCTTATCTGGTCTTGCTCAGAGAAGCATCAGTCCAGAAAAAAACAAACAGAAATGCACTTGCAGTAATTTGATGTTCTGAATGAGTCTGGGGAATAGTCATGCAAGGACATTTCATTTGGAGAATCCGTTAATTTACCAAGCATTGCACCTTCAGCTTTTTAGAAGAATTCTACCCTGAAGAAAACTTGTGAAATTTCAGTTTGTCTTTGATACAACTAGAAAGATCCCAATCCATGTGAAGGTAAATACAGTTAAATATTTAATTCAGAGTCATTCCTGATCTGAGGAAGTGTATTGCCTTACCTCCCCTACAAAAGACGACTGCCTCATTCCCTGATGAACTGAACGAGCAAACTGCACCTCTTGCCCTGGCTTAGGGGGTCACTCCACTGACGAGGGCAGCATCAGAAACCTGGCCAGTTGTGCCAGCTCACTTATACAAAAACCTTACAAAGATCTGTCATTACTGCTGCCTAGACTGAGTTTAAGGGCCCTGGTGGGGTTAGAATCTAACAGAAATAGATCTTGGAAAATGTATTTGCTTCTGGCAGACCAAAGCGATTTGAAATATGATCTTTTAATTACAGAATGTCTTAATTGGGACAAGATGAAGTTTCTATCTGGTTTCCTATCAGGTTTCGTCAAAGTGTCAACACGCAAACACTGAGGAAACCTGGAGAAAAGAGTCATGAAGGCAGAGGAAGAACAAACCTTAAAAGACTTACTTTCAGAAAACAAAAATTCACATGACGGCTAAGCTGCAGGCTTTTGGGGTTTTAGTTTTGATTTGTTTTCAGAAAATATCGAACAGTGGAACCATCAAGACCCTTCCAGGATGTGAAACGTTCAGGCCTGAAGGGATAAGAGGAAACACTGCCCAAAGTGTGAAGACAGACTTGGGAAAAAATTACCTTACATTCTGCATTTCAGCAATGTTTTGAAACATTCAGCTAGCCCAATTTCTTAGCAGGACAGAAAGAGTATGGACAGCAAAATGAAAAGCAGTGGCAGAAGTTGTGCAATTTGCAGCAAAGAGAAAGGGACTTCCTTCCATGAAAGCTGTATCTACTCTGAATCTACACAAGCTATCTCCTTACCTTTGACCAGCAACTACTGGAGCATTTGTTTCAAGTTCTACAAGAGAAAAAGATAATTTTAAAGTCTGCTGTAGAAGTACATACCTGCTGACAAGGCATGGCTATCTCACATTTTTCTCAGTACGTACTGGGTATGAAGAATAAAATTCTCTCATGTACGGTCTCTCTCAATGCACAGCAAGCTAACATACCAACAAAGTACCACATCAGCCACGTGCTCTTTCTGATTATGGCCTGCACCAGCTAAGACAGGAAAGTTAAAATGAACCCTGCAGAAGAAAACTGTAGAGAAACTTCCTGACAAGGGCTACAGTCCTCTCTCTTTTTTAACTTCCATTTTAGACAATTTACTACTTCTAAATCTTCTAGGTTTTATTAATTCTGAACCTTAAAAACACTAATCTGGGCCTATTGTGCATGTAAAATTTTGCCTCAACCCAACCACCTCTCACAGCAGTATCTTCTAATGCAAAGGAAGACAATGTTGTGAAGCCCAGTTACACCTCTACTGAATTGGAAAAAAAATAAAAATCTCTGGGGAGATGATGTAAAGAGAAGTCTGACTTGCCTTCTTTCTCTCTCATAGTGATCTTTTACATACAAATCAGATGCCCTTTTGAGTCTTCACCACAATAAACAGCTCTCCTTTTCATATATGTTTTCTAATGTTTTTACTTTCCATTTTTTATCCTCCCCACATCCACCAGATCCTTTGTTGAGATGGAGTATCTACACGCCAACACAACACCTCTCACAAGAAACTGCCACTGGCTTAGGGCTTACCATTACAACGTAACGTACGGACTCACTGTCTGTCACGTTGCCTGTGGTGTGCTCCAACCAGCCCCCGAACACCCTACAGCCTTTGGGACGGCGGTGCACAAAACTGTGGCTTTGCCTTTAACTTCAGTTTACTACCTGAAGTTTGCTACAGTGTCCACGAGGAATAAAGGTGTACAAAAAGTAAGGAAACAGGTAATATCTGTCTCATTATGGTAAATCCCCTTAAAATTTGTATTGTTAGAACATCAGACTCTTCAGTGTAAATGCCCTGTCTTGGAAAAATAGATGTCTTGATAACAAAAGAAAAACAGACTAAGCAACACAGGGCAAGAGTGTTGTATCCTACCCAAAATTTAAACTGGGAGAATATCCAACAGTAAAAATCAGTGATGTTGGTGTCTCCCCCGCAGCAGGAACTCCCCAACACGGCCACATCAGCACTGGGGCAATGAGGTGGACAGAAAACAACAGGGTGCATGAATGTCTTTAAGTGGCGGTTCAAAGAAAGCAATTTAGTACAGTTTTTGCTTTCTGAAAGCTCTACTACTAATCATACTAGAGATGCCAAATCGATGGAGAGGGACACTTCCCACATGCAAGTCCATGTCTATCCACTTTCCCTACTCATCTGGGAAATTACATTTTAGAACACCACAGAACTGATGGTGAAACACCATGATAATAGATGGCAACAACAAAAAGTCATCTGCCAGGGCTCCACCCCTGAAGCACTGCCGAGGGTTTGTTAAAAGCTGAACGGGAAAAAAAAGGATTACAACTCTAAAACTTACGTTCCCAGCCCAGCTTTTGAAAATATTTTCAGAAGTGTCCCATATAAAAGAAAACCTCCTATTTGCTCTTCACAAAACTGCAAATTCAAACACAACGTATCATTACAAATCCAGTCCTTATTCCTGAATATCTAAAACCTGCCTTGGTGGTTTTTTTCGTTTGTTTTACTTGACCCCAATACTGAATCTCCAACAAGGCTTTGGAGACTTCTAAAGCACGATGTATCTAACAAAGAAAAGCAATCCCAAAAGCACAAATGATAATTAAAAAAACCCCAAACAACCCCAAACTACCAAGCATATTAGTGACCATTAAATATGCATTAAAATAAATGCATTTTCAGTTACAAACATAAAGAGCTTAGTTCACCTATGTTCTGCTTTTCCAAAGTAAAGATTTACCTGTTCTTTGAACAGTACTTTCTGATGTTGCAACTGAACTTTTTTTCTGTGTTAAATGTTGAGAGGATGCTAGAATAAAAGTGGAGGGAAAAAGCATTATTTTCAAAAGGAGTCACAAGAATTTTCTGTTGTGTGATTAGGCTGCTTTTACAAAATACTGTATCTTCCAGCTTACCACATTTTTTTATTTACAGACATAATTTTTTTAGCTTACCCTCTACTTTCCCACCACCACACATACCTCCCCAGTCTTAAAAAAAACTTTGGCAAAACTATCCCAAGCAAGTTTTCCCAGACTACAGTAAGTGATGAAATTAAGTATCATAAACCACATTTTTAAAGGTAACTGTTTTTCACCAAACTGAGAAATTAAAGAAAGTCCTAGAAATTAAAGAGTTTAGTCTCCCTCAGTTTAATGCTCATTTCAACAGAAGTTCTGGGGAAAAACAGTATCTTTGTTAATGAATCAATGCCCTCACTCTTTCAATTAAATTGCAAGAGTGCAAATACGCTCCAGAAGTTCCCTTGAAGTCCTTTATCAGTGAGATGATGTGACTTAACATTTCTTAGGTTGCCAAGCTAAAACCTAAGATAGAAAAACAATTCTTGTTCAGCTAATACCTAACAGTCTTCTCTTCTATGTGATACAATGAACGTGAAAAGAAAAAGTAAAACATTCCTGTTTTTCAAAAAAATATTCACTTCATTTTTCTCCTAACAAACCAGAATTCCTTCTATGAAACTCAAAGTAAACATTTCCATTTTCTAGTGGCATACAGCTATGACACACATCTAACAGCCACAGGGAAAGTCACACTCAAGCTGAAATTCTCAGTTCCGCTAAATTCTATGGATTTTACCTTCCATGACTTTATCTTCTGGGTCTAAATCCATGATGTAAAGCACAACTGATAATCAGACAGCTTACTTCAAGAGTGATGGTTTATTTCCACACCATTTTCATAGATTAAAAATGGTGTCAAGAAATAGCAGCAGTGTCATAAAAAAAGTCTGTCACGCTCAAATCAAAATAGCGAAGAAGAAAACAGTTCAGATATGAAGGTATTTTATGTTTTTGAATTGGGTGAAATTCACTTATAATCACTTGTCCAGCTATTTCTCTGAAATGAGCATTTTAATTTTTCCCTAGACAGAAGGGGTTTTGGTGTTGTTTTTTTCTTTCTTCTGGGGGTTACCCAGCTGCTCCCCTAGAGGGTTAAGGTTATTCAAAGAGGGAACTAGTATTATTAGGATTAACTCAAAATAGCGTAATTAAGTCAATGAATTGAAATTAGTTACAAAACTAAAAAGTCTCTGGCAAGACTAAGCAGAATACTAGTGTACAAGGCACCTTAAGTATTACTTCTGTCATTACTGATACACCCACTTTTCCTCCTCTCACTTCTAACAGTTACATGAAGTCACTCCTGTTATTCCATCACAGGTTCATGACAAATACCCCATTTAAGCAAAAAATGGAAACTGAAATAAAACACCTGAAGGGTGAATCTCAGTGAAATACAAGCCTGTGTGTCATTCAGCTACTGGAAACAAAAAAGCAGGCGTCAGCCTTTGCTACAGCGTCTAACTGCTATTATGCTGATGGATAAGCACCTCGGAAGTTTACAAAAGCCATCTTACTTCTTCCATTTATGCAGGGCTGCACCGCACTTACCTGCACTTTGTAGCGCCTCCTGATGCGCTCCTGCTTTTTCCTCCAGCACACCACCCCCGGTTTGCTCAGCTGGCAAACCGCCGTGATTGCTGCCATTAGAGCTTGGTGCCGTGGGGGCAAGGTCCGGCACGGCGGGGGGTGTCCCAGCCAACAGCACACTGGCAGGAGGAGTGCTGGCTGCCACACTTGGCGATGCGGAGGCAGGAGCAGCAGCCGCGGTGCTGACACTCGAACTGCCAGGCCCAGAAGTGCTCTGCTTTGTAACACTGGGCGCTGGAGGTGTCACAGTTTTATTATCTAGTTCTGCTGGTGATTGCTCTGTTCCCAAACTATTGGGGACCAGCGTTTCTAGTCCCTGACCTTCTGCTTCTCCATCCATGGCATACTGCTCTTCCCCTTTCTCGAGGGAGCCAGTGACTTTCTTGCAGGCTTTAGTCAGCAAGAGTTGGCCAATCTTGTCTACTTTTCCCTTCCCCTTACTCGATGAAACAGGGCTGCGTCTGTTCCCAGACCCTGGACTACTCGTAAGCAGAGGTGACACAACAGGTCCGGGCTGCGCTGCTGTAACAGAGCACTGGTCACCGGGGCCACCGCTTTGAGAAGTCTCCTCCGGGCTGAAGTCTTTGACTTGCTGAGCAGGAAGATGTGAAGGAGCACTGGAAGAAGTTGCAGCAGGAGAAGGCAGCTGAATAGGAGACGCCAAGGGGTTAAGAACCAGGGGCCTGCTGGTGGGAATACTAGACACGGGGCTGCTGCACGACGTGCTGGGAGGAGCAGGCCCAGAGGAGAACTTTATATTCTGTGGTATATGCAAAGGACCAACAACCGCAACCGACTGAGGCATTAGATTCGAGTTAGAGGTCATGGGTGCTGCTGGAATCGTACTTAATTGAGAGCCCTTCATAACCTGAATTATTGATGATGAGTTTATGAAAACAGGAGTAATAAACTGTGGCCGGGCGTTAGACTGAGCTGCTGACTGTCCCTCAGAAACCATAACTTTGTTCCCTACATTGGGCATCGTGACAACAGTTGACACTAATGTGGGTTGCAAGTGAGATGGCAATGGCGTTGACGTATTAGCAGAAGATGTAATAGGGTTAGAAGTTACAAAAACTGTTATCTGGTTGGGGGGTAAAGGACCTGAAATAGAAGAAGAGCTGACAGGCCTTTGCATTACTGGAGGAACACTCTGTGCAGCGTTTGAGTTTATTTCTCCCAGTTCCTGGTGTCCTGGATTTGAGCAGGGCTCGTTATTTTGAGGCAAGCTAAGTGAATTAGATGGCTCTTTGCTTGAGGATGAATCTTGCACTGGAGGAATGACAGCTACCTTTTTTAGCTCCTCACCAGCAGCGACTATTGGTGCCATTTCAAGACCAGTCAGCCCAGGGGGCTTAATGGTTACATTAGGAGCTCCAGAATTATCAAGAAGTTGACTTAAAGAAGTTGGTGCCTCCCTCATAGCAGGAGATACCGTAGGTTTACTTTCCTCCAAGACTGGAAGCTTACCGGTGTCCAAGGCTTGCCCATCTTTTTTTGACTGTTCTGGAACCAACATTTTCATTTCTGGAGCAGGGATACCTTTTAGTTCAATACCAGGCTGGTCTTTGTTACCTTGGACACCTTGTGCACTTTGACACTCGTTATCCTGAATCATGCTAAGGCTCTCTTTATTGTCCTCAGGAATGCCAGTCATAGCAGGTGCAGAAATTGCAGGATTCTGATTACTTAGCATGTTATTATTTTGAAAGCTTGTAGTCACAGGCGTTGACAAAGAAGAGGGACCAGCCATCATATTTCTTTGTAATTCCATGTTCTGCAAGAGAGATGGATTCTGCTGAGCTGTCAGTGATAATTTAGCTGCTTTAGAATTCTGTCTGCCAGGGCTTGGTGTAGTTTTCCTGCTGGATCCAGGACTGGACCTTCGACTATTGCTTGGACTTGCTCTCTTTGTTCCAGTGTTGGTTTGTTTTCCTGAGTTAATGACCACACCTTCCAATTTGTGTGACTGTGGTGCAGCAAAACTAGACTGATTGTTAATTGTGAGATTTGACGGGGCCTGTCCAATGGCCTTCAACGTAGTAGGATTAAGACCCTGCTGATCAAATCCTCTATTGAGATTAGGCCTGGGAGGTAAAGGAATATTAATCTGGGGAGGGAACAGACCAGCTATAGAAGCATTGAGTCTTTCTGGAGACAAGCTAATTTCTGATGGTTCTGTGCTAGGTGGACGGTTATTAGGAGTCTGAGGATAGTACGGCCTTGGGCTTGCTCTGTTTGGGGTTTTAGGCCTTGAAGTTTGTGATGGGGTGGCAACATTTGGAAAATGGTGTGTAAGAGTGCTAGGCAGAGAATTAGACTGCTGCTGGGGACTTGCACCTTGGGCAGCTGAAAGTGGGGATGGGCCAGGTTTGGGTCCAGTCATCATTAATTGGTTCTGTGAAACCACTAAATGAGATGTCAAATTATTCTGAGCTCCTGATGCTGGGGGGCCTTCAGCTCCACCTCCTTCTGGAAGGGAGGATACTGATGAAACCTCTCCAAGGGGTGAGCTGGAAGGATTCTGTACATTATCTGGATAAACCATTTTTCTTGCATTATTTCCCAGAGGAGGATTGCCTGGCAAGGAAATTCTTTGTTTATCAGGAGATGGAGGCACTGATCCAGGACCTTGGAGGTTAACCATTACTGGCATGTTACCACTCTGCTGCAGTGGCATTCGCTGAGCATCTGGATTCAGAGGCCCTCTAGGTGGGTGAACTCCCTGTGGTACAGGGAGCCTGACCGATTTGGGATCCTGCTGCATCATAAGCATCATCATCATCTGCTGCTGCTGCTGCGGTGTCTGTGGTGGTGCCTGGGCTTGCTGGGGTGGTGGCTGTGGCTGCTGTTGCGGCTGCTGCGTATGTGGCATTAGTTGAGGTGGCATCTGCTGAAGTGGTCTTTGTTCCACTGCCTGAGATGGATAACCTAAGACAACAAGATGATACACTCATTACAACTAAGAGAAGATCAGAGAAAGCAGAATTTCTGTAACCAACAGGATCAGACAGAAAGTATAGCCATGAGCCTGTTTATCTTATATGCCTGAGCCACATTAATGAAACAGGCTTTACAAATAAGGACAAAGGTTTTACCTAAAAATATTTTTAACAATTAAGTAATGTATAAATGACTATAAAAAGCGTAACTGCATGACACTTAGTTGGGGATCTCTTAGTATATTGAATCAGCCACTAGGTATTACTCCAGATTCATGCCACTTGTAAAGTCTCTGCAACTGGTCCATGGGCTTGTTTCACTTAAATGTAGACTTGGACTTTCACTGATTAATACTCCTTAAAATGGATTCGTTTGACAGCCCCTGTGGAACAGGGACTAGCATACCTGCTACAGATCTGACATTTTTCAGTATACAAAGCAGAATCTGTCACATATTACTTGAACGAAAACAGTGCTGCGAACCACCGTGTGGCTTATAATATAAATTCCTTTGTGGACTTTGGATTTAATCCTCTCTACATGCAAAAGACAATTCCAACTGCAACCTTTATTTCTTAGTTCTCAAAACTCAGCTATTGGTTAATGCTAAATTTTTAAGGCATCAATCTAGGCTAAAGCTAGAAATACAGAATTATTAACCCATTATGTTATGGCTTTGTAACTCTACAGTATTCAGTATGACACCTGACAGTGTGGCCACCTCTTCATTTTGAGTTACTTCAAAGAAAACACAAAATGGTACCAATTAGTTACTAGGAGGGAAAAAAGCTTTGGACTTGGAATGTGTGATAACACAAATAAAATAAAACTGTCACAAAGATCAATTCAAACATCTCCTATAGTTATTACATTTAGATAATCCACAGAAAAATCCTACTACCTGGTGGCCTACTTGCAAAATCTGAAAGTTTAGGGCCTGAATTATCTAAATTCACTCCTTGTTCTCCAGACATTGATGACTGATCACTCTCCTCCAGGCCAGCTGGACGCGATTCTGAAGAACTGAAAGAAAAATAACTGCAATTAAGATCCAGTCCTCACATCAGTGTTTGACTTCTGCTCTCATAAGCATTCAAGTAATTAATTCCTAGCACTTCTCACAGACCTGCAAGTAACTCATAAAAATGCACCACAGCTCCAGTATAACATGACAAGGTTGAACACAGAGCCCCAGAGTGTCTGCTGACAGGCACTCCTGTGCCTTAAATACTACCAGAAAGGACAAGTTGCCTGGCACTCAATTGATCTTAAGCATTATTTTTTTTTTCTACTTTGAATCTGTGTTTTATAACTAAGAGAATTCCAATGGACATTCCAAATGAAATAGATATTTAAATTAAACAGGCTTCACTCTAATACTGCTGCGACATCTGTATAGGTAAGTAAGGATCATGGGCAGATGCATAGAAATTTAATTTAATGATGGCACCATTTGTTCAAGTATCGTACCCAGAAATTATGAGCTCAGGGTATCAGAGACCTTTGTTAACATCACAGCAAAAACGCACCGACATTATCCAGTCACTTGCCAGAGCACAGACCTTTGTGGGGTACTGATGCTCTGTAAGTGACCACAGAACCACAGAGTGGTCTGGGTCTGAAGGGACCTTAAAGCCCACCTAGTTCCCACCCCCTGCCACGGGCAGGGACACCTTCCACTAGACCAGTTGCTCCCAGCCCCGGCCAGCTTGGCCTT